>JAWNMZ010000148.1:1200000-1800000 GCA_035043445.1 Drosophila silvestris
ATCTACATTATTAACTTATTTAGAAACTAATATTTTATTCTCGAATTTCTTAAATGTTAGACTGTTTTGGAAAATAGCTAATTATTTGGAAGAAGACTAAATAATTAAATAGTAAACTAAATAATTGAATAGAAAATAAAATAAGCTTAAAATTAAAATACTTGCGAAAAATATTTGATGCCTGATTCAAGAACTGTTGATCGACTTTGTCAAGAAAGTTGAATAGTTGTTAAAGAATATTCATAGAAAATAATCTAATTCTATACCAGATATGCTTCTAATTCAAACATCGTTCTTCTTATTTTGTATTATTTTTTTTAGTGTATGGACTACCTGGAAATTCGCATAAATTGCGTTTAATTGGACAATTTTTGTTTTATACCTTACCATATTTTTCTGTGTAATGAGGATGCTCCTCCATTTGTTCGTTAGCTGACTTTGTGCCATCGTTGCATGCAACAAATGCCGACTGGCGAGTGCTGATGGGGATGTGGCTCTAATTGGCTGCCAAGTCTTGTAGCGCTACCAGGTTTGATTGATTATTGAGCAAACTTGCGGACAGGCACTTGGAAGCCGTAGCCGTAACTGAAGCCGTAACTGAAGCCGTAGCCAGAACACAATCTATTTGTGTCCACTTATTGGAATGACAGGCGCCACAGGTCTGCTTCGGGCATAAAAGTTTCGTAGCCCAAAAATCAGCAAAAAGAAAGGCAAATTGAAAGTGACCAGAGAGGGTGGCTTCGGCCGGACTCCACCTTGCAACGAGTGTGTGCGTGTGTGTGTGTGTGTGTGATGGCAGAATGGATATGAAAAATACAAATGAACAGCCCTGCGGTTGGTCAACAAGACAGCAAGAACTGTGTGGCCGGAGGAGAATTTCATGTGAAGCCTCTTGGCCATGCCAGCCATGTCAATTTGGATTATGGATAGATTGAAAGGGATTTAAGTCCGACCAAGTAACTGGGCGCCGTATACCGGACACACTCACTCAAAATTTGCCAGTCTGGGCACAAAGCAGAGCCATTTTCAAATTAGTTTTTCAGACAACAACAAATTTCTAACTGCAATTTTCATATTAACAGCACTAATAACAACAGCGAAAGAATGGAAAGCTTGGGGAATAGCAGACAATACACAAAAAAATAAAAAATACATATCAAAATAAACTAAGTTTTGACAGTCTGCAGCGAGAGTCACAATAACTGTCGCAGTCACAGTAGACGGCACACAGTGACAGCAAATAATTAGCGGCCATCATGGAGACATTTAAATTAAATATGAGTCGCCTTTGTTGTGTGTGTCGTTGTTATTGTTGCAGTTACAGTTGTAGTTCGTTTTGCTAACGGTGGCACGTCTAGCCTCTAATTATGGTCGTCGCTGGTTGGCCTGTCAACCTGCCACATGACAGTCATAAAAAACAATGTCATAAAGGAAACCATTTTTAACAACGTACCTAAAAACCAGCAAGCTGAGTATGCAGCCGACTAACAGATACCTTTTACTATTTTTCAGTAAGAAAACACTTTTGGTTTGTATCTCCACGAAAAAACCAAATTACTTATATTTCGATATATGCCTTTCAATCATGTTCGACAGCAAATCCGAATATAAATTAATTTTATTGTTTACTGTTGAAAAGTGTGTAATTATACTTTAGACTCTTTGCTTTTATTTCAATAATCATTTCTTGTTACATTAGTTCATTGTTGATTTTGGCTATATTTTATGGTAACCAAAACCATAACCAATCATGATTGACTGCGTAAATAAAATATGAATAATTGCGATGCAGTCTATAAAGAAATATTGTAAAGAAAGTAACTCTTTATTAGAGGGTTTTTCTTCTGTAGGGCAAGATCGATTATCTATAAGCAAGTCTCGCAGATTCAATAAAAATACAGGGTATCTTTATTGTAAAAACTACGTTTGTCACAGAGAGGACATACTGTCATTAGTTGCCTTTGTCTGCACATATGTACATATGGCATAGTAAATACCTGTAGTCTATTAAAATTAGTGCAGAAGAGGTCGGCAACACAAAATGAGTTTAAAAATGGAGTAAATGGAGTGCGAAGCCATGCATCCCCCGATAGCAAGGGCAGCCATTATGCCCAAACGGGACAGTTTTTTGTATCAGTTACTTTTTTTTGTGCGGATCTACCACCAGAACCGGAATCCGGTACGACGGCGATAACTAACAGCACTTCTAATGACCAAATAGTGCCCCGTTCGTTGAATTAATCATTTGGCTTGTCATTAGGCATTTTTATGCTTACAGTTTGTGTTGTTGTGTTTTTTGCTTTTTTGTTGTTATTATGCTTTTATTTGTTTTAGTTTTTTGTTTAGTTTCCCATATGGCATTTAAGTTTGTTGTGGGCAAAGAATATGCTAATTGCTGTTCATGATGACATGTTGTTTGTCGGGTGTTTGGTGTTGTTGTTCTTAGTGTTGCTGTTGGCAATGAATGGACTGGCTAAATGATTTGGAAAGGGTTCCCGCCGCACAACGTCCAATCTGCCAGTCAAAACTAGCAACAAAATAGCACCCAAGAGAATATGAATTATCCGAAACAAGAATAAAATGCTAAATACTCTTGTAATAATGCTTAGTTTACATACAGTTTAAGCACTAAGTGCAACACTAAATAACGAAGCTTTCAAATGCTAATCAATCCTTATATATTTATAATTAATTTTAATTAGTTGGAATTTTAAATATATGCCTTCGAGTGAGTTGAATATTCATACTATTGTATGTCTAATAAAAATGTGGGGAATTTAAATTAGTATTTGTAATATAAATATCAGCCAGTTATTGTTGGCATTGCAAAATAATTATACAATTCAATCTGCACTTATCGAGATCAATGAAAATTCTTGCATGGTGCATATAGAATACAACCGATCGAAAAAGTATAGAGATAACTTTATAGTCTTTAGTGTAATTTATAGTTTCTTCAAGCGTTTTTTAATCAGCAAATTGTTACAATTACAACAATTTAACATTTAACTCATGTGTTGTTAAAACAGTCCAACTTCTCCAACTCGAACTTCGCTAAGTTTAATTTTAAGTAAATTAAATCAATTTGAATCCCTATGTAGAATTATCTGTAATTTAAAGTAATTTGAATGGCAATACTGTAAATAATCCAAACAATTATGCCTACATAAGTCAAACTCAATTCACTTTATGGATATTAATCAGTTGATTTAGCTATCTCATCTGACTTAATAATCAATAGAAAATAGTTGACCAATAGACATTAATATTCATATACGTATGAATTATAACCATTATGATCCATAACACTATACAAATTTACTTGAGACAAACTAGTTATTCTATTGAGCAAACCGATGATTTATATTTGATAATAAAATAAATTACAATGGAGTGCATTAGGAGTACATCAAAATTGTTCAGTGGAAACGAGATGGAGTAGTGTGCTTCACACATTCATCCAAGCAACATGAAAATTTAATCAAGTTGTTTTCAATTGAGTGCAAAATCACATCAGCACCATAAAAAGTTGGAAGCCAGGAGCGGAGTGGAAAGTGTAAAGTGCCATGAGCAGGACGAAGACCGTGCCCAGTGCCAAAATCCCACTCCACTCCAATAGACAAGCAGTCACACAGACAGACAGGCAGACAGACAGACAGACAGACAATATAACTCAATGTGAATTGAGTGGTCAGCCATGCTGCGAGGGTTGCTTTTTATACAACACCGGTTCCCGAATCCCCACTTTCCCCGAGCCTTGGCCACAAATGTCAACAGCTAACAGCATATTGGACCCGGACCCCTGGGTCAAATTCACGTAGCATTTCGAAAGCACCGATCTTCTTGTATATATATATATATATATATATATATGTATTTATTGCCAAGCACACAAATTTATGACCAGCCAATAAAATGCTGTAAATAAAACAGTAACAACCAAATCGCTGACTTTGACGAGCTAGGCAAGGTAAGGAAAATAACATTTCAATTTTATTGCTTCGTTTGGTCCACAAAAAGAAAAGCCTCATCAAATATTAAAAAAGACTGGAAAATTTATGCCGAATTCCATTAGAGTTATAGCGTGAAAATTGCCTCGATGCTTTTGCTAAGCAAATGTCAATGCCCCAATTAAAAAGGGAGGGACAACAACTCGGGGGTGGAGTCTGCTAAATAATAAAACTACTTTCAAAAGACAAAACACACAAAAGTTTCTTGGTGGAAATCTCCAATGTCTATTTAAGCACCGCCTGTTGAAATATTCAAATTAAGCTGGCAAATTGAGCAAGATTTCCACTTATAAAAGCGAGACTTTCATTTCGTTTGTAGCCAACCGTACTCTCATTCCTCATCATCTTCTTCTTGGTTCTCCTTTTCTTATATTGTATTGTGTATTGTGTGTTTTCCTCGTTTCTTGATTGCGCTCATTCCCAATTGTCCATTTTATGGACGCGCAGCATTTGCATTTTTTATTTGCTTCAAGAGAAGTTGACCTTTTTGGCCAGCTGCTTTTTGGCCTTTGTCTAAACTCCTGGACTGTTCCGGACTTTTGTAAGTGGCCTTCTGGGTAAATTTTGATTTTTGCGTAATTTTATTTTTCTTGTTGCTGTTCTTGCTAGAGCCAAGTCAAAACTCGTAGCTGGGCCATAAATAATGCAGCAGCAAAGCCCGGCAATTGCCTCAATCACATCGGGGCCAAGAATGTTCACGCATTTCCAGAATGAAAGGGGGCAGTAGCAGCAAAATACGGAAATTGAAATGAAACGAAACTCATTTAGATATATCCGTCTAAACCTTCTTAACAAACCCAACGCCGACAATGCTTCCATTCCATTTGCTTTGCCAAATTTTTCCCAAATGCATATTAAAATACGCAAGTCCCACAGATTTTGTGTCCCGTTTGCTGGCCAAATAAATGGCTTGTTGTAAAAATAAACGACAAACGAATGGCCCAAACAATAAAACGAAAGAACGAAAAAAACCAACAAAATAACGCCCACGACTTACGACATTTCAAAAACGAACAGGAACAGGAACGGGAACGGGAACGAGAACGGCAACAGGAGCATGGGCATGTCATGTTCATGTTGACTAATGTTTAACGAGCGCAACTTGTCCTTGTTGATGTTGTTTATGAACCTGCCACTGTTTGTGCCTCCCTGCCCCGCCCCCTGCATCTATTCAAATCCCTGCGGTGGTCGAGACCGGATCGCGGCGAGAATTGACACGCGTGCCTCCTTCCAAGTCCTCCGCTTCGCCAGCATTTCAAATTGATGAAGTTGCACCGAAATAATGGCATGGAGCGATTTTGCAGTAGCAGGAGCAGCAACTGATGTGGGTAGGGTGGTTTTTGCCACCCCTCAGCTGGTGTCAATTGTGTAATTGCCAAATGTTGTTTTCAAATATTTAATTGAAAGGGTGTTTTACGCATTATCGCTGTTTGCCTGTTTGCCTGTGCGTTGACTGAAGGACTTGCCATTTCGTGGTTACACGCGTATCCTGTTACAAATCCAGTGTCAATGCTGTTTTGCTTGCATGTTTAATATAATTGTTATCCGTTTGTCTATTTTGCTGCGGGGGTACTGAAGGGGGAGTGATGTTTGTTGTCATTTCAGTTGCTGTTTGCTGTTTGCTGTGTGCTTTTGCAAGTGTTGAGATTTTCTCAGCAATTGTTGCTGATAACAGTTAACCCCGAGTGATCAACAGCAGATGCTATAAATACACTTTGAGTTAAGTGTCCTGGGAAAGTTTACATATAATACGAAAAGGCTATAATATTCGATTAAAGAAAGAATAAACCTCACATTCAGAAAAGCTTACAACAAATAATGGAAAACTTTATAACACATTTTTAAAATACAAATTTGGGCCTAAAAAATGTTCTACAATCAAATTATGAATGATAATTAAATGATAAAATATGAAATTTAAATTTAATTAAATCGAACTAAATGAATATTTTAAAGCTTAAGCTTGTAGCACTGGGATGGAAAAATATCAATAAATTGCAGTTATTCTAATTATCTTATCTGGTCTAATAAGCTATATAAAATGCTTGACCAATAGTCATTAACATTCATATATGTAAAACAATTCCTCATATATATAATAGCTGATGATATTGATCAAATCGATGAAATATGATTGATGATAATAATTGAGGTGGAGTGGAAGGTCGTATTTCACACTTTCCATGCAATTTAAATCAGAGATTAACTCCAGCCATTGAAAAGCGTGTACTGGTTAAGATAAACTATATTTTATTGATAGAAAACCTGTTGTTATAGAGAGATATAGCACTTTGTATATTGTAATAAAATATGATCAATCATATTTGAGTTAATTTCAATAATAGACAATGTAATATGTTATTCTTTATCATTGGTTGAGGCAATATTTCTTGCAGCTTAATGCATTTTTATATATTCTTTAGTAAACTTTTTTATTATGTTCCTGAATCTCAGTATCAAGTTTAGTAGATGTAATAATGTTATCCAAGGGATTTTATGTATTTTTTAGCTTTTATATACAAATAATAAATTATTGACTGAATGTGGTATTTCTGGAATGAACTTTAAATTTAACTGCACTAAAGTTAACGAATTTTATAACTAACTTTATTTCAGCTTTAAGTAATAAAATAAATACATATTGAAATTTTAGCCTTAAGTAATAAAATAAATACATATTGAAATACAATAACATAAATACAATTACATAATAGCTCTCAAGCAATTTTATTAAAAAACAGCTTTTGTCAATGGTTTCCAGATGCTATAACCAATTTCAGTCGCATGTCAACTGCACAAGGACCTGTCCTTTTTAGCTGGTCACTTGAACTCAACGAATGGGCGTTAAAAGCAGCTTTCAATACAATTTACGTGGCCACATGGCGCCTACATAGGGAGGATTGACGACAGGACGACACCTACGCTCAATGCACAGAAGAGCACTCAACGCGAATGTCGATGACGAGTGGCGAAGAGAGTCTGGGAAAACACTGGACAGCAGAGCACAGAGCTGAACGAACAGCAATTCCAATTGCATTTTAATGCAATTACAACTCATACTTCATACAAACCCCACCCAATCCTACCCACTGGGATTGAGAGGGAGAGAGAGAGAGAGAGAGAGGCAGTCCTTGCCCAACTTGACACCCCCGAAGGCCCACTTGACATTGACAATAAACAGCGCAGCGTTGCGTTGTTGCATTGTTGAAATATGTCCTGCGTCCTTAATTTCACTTTTATTTTTGCCAGCCTCCGCAACGGGAAATGAAATAGTCCTGCGCATCGGCCTGTCGTAGATTAAAAGATATAAATTCATATTCCCCAAGCACCCGAGGCCGTGCGTGCGAAGTGTGTCCGTCTGTGTGTGTGTGTGTGTTTGTGTGCGCAGGACACACTCGCACACCCTCCCCGAGGATCGATTAGCTTGTTAGGAATTCAATTGCAAAACTGCGTTTTGTTTTGTTTTCCTCTGCTTTGCATTTTTGCGTGCCTATTTCATATATCTTTTTTATGGAGGGATTGCGTGAATGATGAGCTGGCTCAGCTTTATGGCAGCCACGTTTGATTTCATATCGGTCACCGGCGACTCACTTGCGTTCAACTATAGCTGTAACAGGTGTACAAGGCACAAGGAACAGGAAATAAGGAAACATTTTGGGCTCAACTGACGCTCTCAAACCACTTAAAGTAATTAGCTACAAGGATGCTCAACTGCTCGGCTTGTCAGTATTCACTTCATCCCCTGGCCAAATTAAACGTCTGCTGTTCTTCATCAAGGCAGGCGGCACAAAAACGTGCCAGCAAAACAACATTTTCGCATCTTGGCGCACACAGCATTTGTCATAAATGCGCAATTATATCCAACATCCATAGAACATTATGATTCATTCAATTACTGTATTAATATTGAATGAACGCACACTACTCAAATTCGCTTTATATATATATATATATATATATATATGTATATATATCTGTGTGCATATTGGCCCATTTACATACTTACAAATGTCTATAAATATTATATATTGCAGCTTTTACCGCATTTTCGTCCCTATTGATTTTTTCAACCCGTTTCGATTTAATGTTTTCCATAATCGTTCAATTCCATCCCCTTGAATGTTTTGAAGAGCTTTTTGATTGATGATGCCAATTCGGAATTTCACATTAACTGAAAGCATCATTGGCTATTACAAAACGGTATTTAGTAGCAGCTTTATTAACTATTAGATTCTCTTAACTATTTAATATGTTTTATTTTATTTTAAAGAAGAATATAACCAGATAACACAAATTATTTGAATAGTAGAATATAAATATGTATTAGAATTTAAAATGTTTTTATTTCGATGTGTATTATTTTATAATATGTATTTCCTTTCTACCTTTTTTTATTTACTTCCACAAAATAAATGTTTCATTGTAACGGTTATGTAATATAACCGTTTTGCAATCTAGCCCAATGGCATTAAACGGTTAGCCGCAAACTTCAACTTAAGATGGCGCCACAGTCTTATAAGCGCAAATTACAACCAACACCCGATACACAAACCAGCCGCAATGGAACCAGTTTTTAAATTAAAATTTACTTTTATTTTAATAGTTTGAGCTTAAGCCAGGCCAAAATTGATCTAAACACTTTACTCATACTTTTGACGACTTTTCAATATAAGTAAAGAGAATTTTCTTGCATTTATTGTGGTTATCGAAGTTAGTTATGGTACTTTATTATATTAACAACTCAAACAGAAGCGGAAAAGGTGGCTAGAAAGGCAAACGCAATTACTTAAAATAATACATTGAAAGGATAAAATTAAAGATGATTAGTTTGCAATACTCTGTCCAAAAATAAGTCTTAATTAAGTTTAGATACAACTTTTATTTCACTGCAATAATAATATAAGTATTAAATAAATCACTAAATCTTTTTTTTCAATATTTTTGTAGCATTTTTTGCTAATAACAGTAACTATCAATTAAATCATATTTGGATCCATCTAATGTTTGCCATAATCGTTGGGCTCCGCGGAATCAACGCCCGGCGCAGAACCGGCGAGTGCCTCGAAAATCTCATTTGATTGATGATTATTTGAGTTTGGGAACAAACTGTTCTCATTATTGTTGTTATTATTGGCATTGGGATGAAGGGGATGAAGGTTTAGGCCACGAGTTTCCCTTCCGTCTCGGGTCTGTTGGCATTGTAGGCAAATGCGTTGGCAAAGGAGCGATGCAGCATCGCATTGCCTACAAAGTGTTGCAGTTGCACCAGGCAGCTGTGAAAAGAGAAAAGTGTTCTTAAATTGCAGTTTCTAAAAAACATTTAAAAATGTTGTATTTAAATCAAGTACAAACGATCTCAAAAATAAACAAACTAAATGTCAATTTTTTAAATTTATAATTATTGGTTTGATTTGCACAGATCGACAAATTGATATCATAGATGATCTTTATATTTTATTTCTAGTCTTTCTAGCCTTTGGAAACAAATTAAATCACCTTGTATCGAAATTTTACTGTCTTTAATTAAAATCTTATTGAATTAACTTTGAGTAAAAAATGCTATTAAATATTTGCATAGTTATTAATCATGTAAGAAAGAATACTCAGTTGTTAAGCAAATTAATTTTAAAATAAATATATATATGAAAATGATGCCACAATTGTACTTGACTCTTTCCCTGAGAGTAAGATATATTTATCACAATTTGCTTACCGTTCCAACTTAAGATCACTAGGCTTATCCTGAATATCGTACAGATCCAATAGACCCAGATTATGACCATTTGTCAGGAGAGCTGCTGGCGGTGCTCTTTTGCCATTTGTCCAGCCTCGAGAATACTGAAATGTCTGCCCCATGCAGGCCATGGAGAGGTGAAGAGCAACAGTGGCAGCAACAAGACACGCAGCATGTTTATCGACGACTAGCACTACTTATGTACACAACTTTTAAATGCGAAACTTTGTTTATAACAAATATATTCAAATGAAATAACTCTGGGCAAAACCACACACAGCCAGGTCGAAGTAGTGTCTGAGTCTTTATTGCTGCTCACATCGCCTTTTATATGTTCAGGAGCAAAGTGCAATTTCGTTAAAATCACTTGGCCATAAACGTAGTTTCAGCCAAAAGGGGTAACTTTTTCCCTCTGCTCCTCTCCCTCCTCTGTTGACTTGCTTTCTAGCCCTCAAGCACATGCAGATTAACTGAGATTATTAGTTGGCAATTGTTTTCATGCGTGGCCAATGTGGCATTTATCGCCCACATGGCCACGCATAACCGGATGGCTGATCAAATTGAATGCATTTGCTGATTGGAAAATTGCCACTTGCCACAAGTCCTTCCAAAAAATCTGCCAAGACATAAAGCACTGTAGCTGAGTAGTTAAAGAAAAAGTGTTTGGATTTTTGTATCCTTGCAGAGTATATTAAAATTTTCTCATGAACTGTGTAACGAAGAAACCCTTTCTCACCCCTTAATGGGTATCTCAACATCAATAGGAACCTATCCGACCCGCAACGGATATATCAGCAATAACTAAGTCAGTATTGAAGCTAACAGCAGCTTTGGCTGTATCCGGATTTTAACGTTAATTTTAAGATTATTAACCTCGATGAAACTCACTTTTTACTAACATCGATTAATCAGCATCATTAAATTCAAATATACCCATTTAGTGTCTGTTTTTTCAAGAGTATTTCAACTTCTTTCCGATTTTATTTTCTATTTTTTCTTTTTGTAGTTTCTGCTGAGTATTTCGCCTGAAGCCTTTCGCACGGCAATCAACACTCAAATTCTTTGATCTGACTTACGTATTAGGTTTATATTTAGCACAAAAATCTAAACTTGGCTTTTTTGTCCGTATATAGAAGTAAGGTATTTATGTACATATGTACAGAAAGTTATATATAGATATATATGGATTTAAAGACTAGTAATCTCGGTGCCGTTGGCAGGATTCGATTGTTCGTTATTTTGTGCCAGCTCCACGGCATTTTTTTCTCGTTGGATTTGCGGCGACGCATCAGAAAATAGCAGAGTCTATAAATATAATATGAATTGGTTAAAAATAGAGTAAAAGTAATAGATAAGAATAGCATAAGGTATATCAGCATACTATATTTAAGACTCACACAAAAACGAGCACATTGGGAATATAAAAGATTTCGCCAAACAGAAAGAAGGCGCCTGGAAAAGTGTCGACGGTGTTTTTATAAACCGCACTGAAGATAGGCGGAAATATGAACTGGCCAATGGGTTCACTGATGCCAAAGATGGAATACATTTTGCCTATAAATAAATGCAAAAATGCGTTACTTTTGATCACTTTTGGGCATGTAATTCAGGGACTCACTCAGCTCATCGCCGGCCACAATACTCGCTCCAATCGTTTTAATGGCGATAACGCGCAGACTGACAAACATGTCGACCACACTGGCCACATAGAAGGATGTGGTGGTGGTGGCAAAGGCCTGTTGAATATAAATATAATATTAAAAAAAAAATCCCAGATCAGAGATTAAGTAACTTACATATAGGGCTCGGGAGAACACAATGGCGAGGGCAGACAAAATGCCAATAGTTGGATCGGAGAATTTAAGCAATTTACTGAGAATGGCGGTGCCAATAAATGTGCCCACCAGAGCCGCACCGCCTGAGATGGTCAAGAAGATGCTAAAGTCGTTGCCATTCCAGTTCAGCTTCTTCAATGTGAAACGATACCAATAATCATTTTCACCCACTGCGGGTCCCAACGTCAAAAAGTAGGCCAATATCAATAGACCCAATAGGAGGCGTCCATTATTTTTGCGCTTCACCAGCGGAAGTCGGAGGCAGTCCATCACAAGCGTGGGATCAAAGAGTTCCTTCCACAAGGAGCGACGTTCTGGCACTGGAGGTGGCTCCACTTTGGGTGGCTCCAAATGTGGCGTCAGCTGGAAATTGACATTCTTATTGACCGGCAACTCATCCAAGTTGGTTATCTCATAGGCCATATTATCAGCTGCATGTATCTGAGATCTGGGCGGCTCAGTGCTACTTGGCTCATTGGGGGCATTTGGCTTTGGCTTAATCTCCTTGATGAAGAAGACGATGTAGAGTATCGCAATAATTTGAAAGACAACAGCAGAAGCGAATGATACTGAAATTTCAATAATTGTGTGTTAACTCAATGCAATTCTGGGTAAACTTTTATACGTATTGAACTTACTGACATAGCCAAACGTGGTAAAAAGCACTCCACTAACGGCACCCAGGAAGGGCACACCGGTGACAAACATGGCAAAGATGCCAAAGCGAAAGATTCGATCCTCTTCGGGTGTGGCTATCGTTATATAACTGTAGACAGCCATTAGACAGAAGGTTAAGCCACCGCAAATTGAAGGCACAATGACCTCAAGGTACATGCCAAACTCCATTGGTAGACTATCGAAGAAGATGGCCGAGATCATCAAACCTGACCAGGTGACCAGGCACACATTACAATTTAGCAATGTATAAATCTTGACAGTTTCATTCACTTACAGGTAAACGACAACGCTTCGCCCACGATGGGCAATATCATGCATGGTTTTCTCTTGTTATATCTATCTGACCAGCCTCCGGCGAATAGCAGCACAATCAGCGGGAATATGGCGGCTGAAAAGGAACAATTTTAGAAAATATGAGAAAATGATTATCGCTTAAAGTTCATTTAAGAATACCGCCTCAAATCTGATTTGGAACCGGTTCAGACTCTAATTAAAACATAACTGATTTGATTATCACAAGCTGTGTTTCGATTATAATATAAACTTTACTTCAAATTTAAAAAAACAAATTTGTTCTCTTTCAACTAACGTTATTTTATTCAATTAAATATATTATACAATAATATACTTATGAGTAACAGTACTAGCTTTGTCATAATCTGAGATCTTATAATACAAAATGATTTTCGACTATATCCTGGTAGCCGTACAAACTTTAATGAATGGTAGTCTTTTTTCTAAATCATTATTCAATTAATGCAAATAGCAAATTATTAAAAAAACTAAAATAACTTTACTAGAAATGAGTAAGCAATTTCGATTTTTTTTTTTGCTAACTAGTTAACAATCATTTTGCTTTTATTTTTTTCTTATTGTTATTTAAGATATTTATAATAGAAAGTGATTTTCATCAATATACTGGCAGCTGGGTTATTTACATAGTAGTATGTGACTAAAATATTAACAAATTTGACATATTGAGGTTCTACTCGAAACGAGTAAGCAATTTTGAATATTTCACTCAGTGATTGCGAATAATAATTATATATGTCAAGTCATCTCAAGCCTCTTCAAGACTATACAAATTTCAGCTCACATCATTGCACATAAGCAAATGGAATATAATAGCCACAAAATGCACAATAGACATTATATTAATTAAAATATTGATGTTTCTCTTAAAACGCTGATGTAATGAGTTTCAATTAACATTTTATTGGCATGAAATCAACTATTTAGCTCTTGAAGCTATTCAATTTCTAATCACAAATTAGTTGCCTTGGCAATGACAGTAATTTAAAGGTTGGAAGATATCCAAAAATAAACACAACACAAAGCGCAATCTGTGTAACTAACCGGTTTGGACACTAACTTGGCTATAATTTAAGACCAAGCAGAGCTTAAATTAAATCTCCCATAAGACTTGAAGTTATGTAATCGTAAAGAATTCAGAGAATTCATCAGAGAAAACAGACTAATGATTGCAATTTAATGATCAGGGAATCCACCAACTGCTAATTATGTACCAACAGCTTTTCTATGTATTCATGTCCATAAACATTTATATTAAGACTCATAATGCGAAATATTTCCTATTGTTTTTTTTTTTCTTAGCTATTTGGCATTTATTTTTATTGAAACCTGAAAATGAAAAATGGGGAAGGAGAAGATTCAAAACTGGTTGCATTTACATATAAAAAACCGATTTAACTGTATGTGTGGGCATATGTATCAATATAAATAAATATATGCTTGGATGTGTGTGGTGTTTATATTACCAATTGGTGCACGTTTTCCCGAAACATCAGCGGATAGTTTTTGCGCCTCTATTTCCGCCTTGCAAACGGTATAATTAAATCCGCTAGAATATATGTCCAATAGACTCTGCTCCGCTGTGGATCCCGTTGTGGTATTTTCGAAATTGAACGCATCACAATCGATCCCCAATTCGGATTTGTCCAGCATTGTGGTACATGTGATCTTATTGTATCCGAGATTAACGCGACACGCCTTTTCCAGCGGGAAATTCTGCATGGCCACTTGATTGAAAACCGATGCCATAAAGTAGAAAAAGAAAAACGGCTCAATGACCAAATATTTCCGATAGCGCCACAATTTTTGCAAATAATTCAATTTGGGCTCCTCCTGGGCAGCCGACGCTGCCGCCGCAGCCACCGCCGTTGCTTCTGTTTGATTTGCTTTTGCCATTGCTCGACTTCGAATTCTTTAGCTTTTTATTATTTTTATTGTTGCGCTCTCTTGAGCATTTACTACATGTTCAACAACCAAGTTCTAACAACAAACTGTCGTCTGGCGGGGCTGGCAAGCCAGAACAACAGCTTGATCATACGCACAAGAAACTTGTTTATTAATTTGCTTTATTCTTTTGTTATTGTATTTGTATTTTTGTTTGATAGATATATATATATATTGATTTTTGTCATTGCGACGATCTGTGATATATTTGCATATCAGAGAGTGAATCTTTCTATGTCTGTCTCTCTCCCTCTCTCTCAAACACAGTCTTTCATTGATAATAAATTGAATGCTGCATTGAATAACAACTACTTGGAACTGTTGTTACGTTCAATGAGAAGTATTTGCGGCTGCGTCAATGTCGCAGCGATCGAACCTGTACAATGTGCAATCTCTGTCAAACATGCCTAGCTTACAAAATATAATAATTATACGTAGAACTAATTGCAATTTATACAATTGTGTAAATGAAGCCGGCTTTTTGTTTTGTTTCTACTCAGTCCAGCGATGAGTGCAATTCTGATTTGTACACACATAGTAGAGTCGCATTTCTTCTTCGGCGCGTCGGGTCTGTGCCTGGAAGAAGACAGCTTCGCGATGCGAGCATTTGGGGCAAGCGTGATCTTCGGTACGCGGCAACGTGGGATCGGATATCACGTCCGGCACTATGTGCGTTAACTCGTCGATTTCGTGCATAATTTTGTTGACATATATGCAATTGGAGTCGGCCTCCTGCTTGTAGTCACAATTGCGGCACGCGTACATCAGAATTTTGTTATCCTTGTCCTCCTTGGGGTACAACATGTTGTTGCATTCCTGACAAAAGCGAATGCCCACGAAGCCGGGTCCCTCGGTGTGCGTTGAATCGAACAGACCAGCCATAGTGCCTTGTATTGAATGAACCAATTTATTAGCTACTTTCAAATATATTCTCACAAATTTACCTGAATTGGATTCACAAAATTGTTTACTCAGCAATATGAAATGGGAAATAAACGCCAAGTTTCGATAATGTCGCTAGCAATGCTATCGATGACCAGATTGGCTCGTGAGTGATGTTGTTACAAATGAATCGATAGTTCCTGATCTGGTCTGCTGCAGCGACCAGCCCTAATGCAGAGTATTCAAATGGAAGCACTTGTTGCGATTTTAATTCAACTTTCCAGTAATCAATGTTAAGTCAGCCAAACAAATATTAATATTAGAAATTTTGTTTTCAAACCCTAATGTAAAAAGGCAATAAGCGCATAGTCTCTTGACAAGCTCTACAGAGTAAAAATAAGTGATGGTTAATGGCTGGTCACATTTATTTCAGAACAGCTGATTGGCTGTGCACGAATCCAGTGAATAGTCAGACGCTAACGCCATTGTATACGTGCCTGCAATCGTGCTGTGAACTGTAAGTGAAATTTTTACTAAATAAGCGTGCATTAAGTATTTCTCAAGTACATGTTTGTTTTCACGGTCACACACACACAATTTGAAAAGCATAATTTTCAGTCAGTGTAGACAATATAGGCTAGCCTAACAAGTAAATAAGAAGCGCTCGCTAACTCTCTCGCTCTCACTTGGAGTTTTTCGCGTATAACTGTTTCCCTTGCGCCTCGTTTCAGTCAGTTCAGATCGGCATCGAGTTCAGACAACGTATGACATTCATTGGCGCAAATTTCACATTTAATTAGAGAAACTACGGCTGCAGTGTGAGTGTGTGTAACTTGGATGCCATAAATTTAGTATTTAAACCAAGCATTGACTCTGAAAAGTTATTTCAAATCGAACGTACTTCCGCCAAAGCCGGCAACAAAATTATTAAATAGTGAAAAGTATGCAACAATTTCAATTTATATTAGAATTATTTTCAACCCTAAATATATTTTTCACTGCACCGACGCCGAACATCGCAGCAAACTTGTTGCGTTCTTTTTCGATTTCTTACCCAGTCGGTGAGTACAATACGGTGTTCTCGCTCGCACTTGCACTCGCACGATCAAAGAGTCAGGGGCGCCGCCATTTTTATTGTGCGCTCTGCTTCTAGGCGTTGCTGACGTGACGCTCGCTGTGCTGGCTGTGCTGTGATCAATTTAAATAAATCACGAGCCTAAAAGTAGGCTAAATTACGCAACTACACACTGATCCTTGGCATCCTTCCGCCTACTCCTCTCACTCCTACTCCATTCACAGATCACTTCCAATGAGCGCGAGAAAGGACGCCTCCGAAGCGAACTCCCTCAGCTCCAGCAGCGATGGCGGCGGCAACGTAATCAAAATCTTGGACGTTGAGAAAATAGCATCAGCTAAGGATAAACGTCCTGGCACCCGCATGAAACTGCTCAACGATGTGACAGCGCCTAAGGGAAAAATCTCTGCCCGCGTCAAGCAAGAGAAACGCACCAGCATCAAGATACTCAACAACGATGATTCAGCGAATAGTCCCAAAGGCAGTAGCGATAGGCGCTCCGCTGGCAAAACAGCGACTGCAACACCTGGCGTCAAGATCTTAAATGAGAAACGCATTGCGCCAGCCTCGACGCCCGTGGAGACGGCCAAGATTAAAACATCGCCCGGTAAAAAGAAGAAAATGGATCACTATGTGCTGCAGGCGATCAAAAGTGAGAACAGCAAATTGGACAATACGACGGCCAGCAGCGTGGAGATCGAGGATGATGACGATACCATTGATTTTATACTCGCCGACGACGATGTCGAGTTGGGTGCCGCCAAGGAGAACGACGATGAGTTCGTTGTTTCTGGTGTGGAGGAAGACGACGACGACGATGATGATGAGGATGAGGGCACCGCTGAGGGCACTGGTACAACGAATCGCAATGCCGGCAACAACAGTGAACTCAAGGAGATTTTGGAGCATGTGTGCGGCAAATGCTACAAGACATTCCGGCGCGTCAAAAGCCTGAAGAAGCACTTGGAATTTTGCCGCTATGACAGTGGGTATCATCTGCGCAAAGCGGACATGCTCAACAATCTGGAGAAGATCGAAAAGGATGCAGTGGTCATGGAGAAGAAGGACATCTGCTTCTGCTGCAGCGAGAGTTACGACACCTTCCACGTAATTTACCTCATTTTATGTAATTATATTTTATATGTCTAATTTGATCTTCTATTTGTTTTTCCAGCTGGGCCACATCAATTGCCCTGACTGCCCCAAGTCGTTTAAGACACAGACCAGCTACGAGCGTCACATCTTCATCACTCACTCCGAGTGCAATGATTATCCCTGCTCCATATGCAATGCGAAATTGCGCAGCGCCGCCTTACTCAAACTGCACGAGCAGCAGCATCAATTGCGTGGCAAACCCTTCGCCTGCAAAATCTGTGGCAAGGATTTTACGCGCTCGTACCACCTGAAGCGCCACCAGAAGTATTCGTCGTGCTCGGCCAACGAAAATGATACCATGAGCTGCAAGGTCTGCGATCGCGTCTTCTATCGCCTCGACAATCTGCGCGCCCATCTCAAACAGCATCTGGGCACCCAGGTGGTCAAGAAGCCCGAGTACATGTGTCATGTGTGCAAGAATTGCTTCTACAGTCTGTCGACGCTCAAGTGAGTCACTTTCTTAAATATATAAATATAGAGTTGCTATACTATTTACCCTTGTTTGGAATATTAAAGTTTAGAAATATATGTCCCATGCAGAAGGGGAAATTTCAAATTCACCATTTGTCCTAAATTTAAAGGATACAATATAATAATAATAATAAGATGGACCCCAAAAAGTTGAAATATTAACTAATATTAAAGATGAATCTAAAACGTATAACTCTCTCACAGAAAAAACAATATCCAAATAACCCTCCAAAAGTACACATGTATAAAAAAATTAATAACTTTTGTATAAAGTTTTTTTAAATTATGATGGAAAAATGAATCAATTTAATCAATCAGTAGGATATTCATTTTGGGTAAATGCTTATAGTTTAATTAAATGTTGCTACTTTAAAAAACTGACAATAAGTTGATGTTATTTTAAGTAATGGGTATAGGGTATTAACTAGTCGAGCCTATTTACTAAATCCTATTGAAATCTTTAAAGCATACACATACGCACGCACACTGGAGAGAAGCCCTTCGACTGCGATCTGTGCGACAAGAAGTTTTCCGCCTTGGTGGCACTTAAGAAGCATCGACGCTATCATACCGGCGAGAAACCCTACACCTGTTCAGTGGTAAGTGGTGACTGCTCCAGAGCTATTCCTTGTTCCTTGTTAAACCCCTTGTCTATATTTGGTAATTGCAGTGCAGTCAGTCTTTTGCCGTCAAGGAGGTGCTCAATCGCCACATGAAACGGCATACGGGCGAGCGTCCACACAAGTGCAACGAGTGCGGCAAGAGCTTCATACAGGCCACACAGCTGCGCACGCATTCCAAGACGCACCTGCGTCCCTACCCCTGCTCCAAGTGCACCGAAAAGTTTAAGACAGAGAAACAGTAAGATGTTCACTAACAACAGATAACCATGCTCGTTTAATTATTAATTTTTCTCAACCATATAGACTCGAGCGTCACGTTAAGGAGCATTCGCGGCAGAAGCGTCGCTCCTTTCCCTGCACGGAATGTCCCCGAAGTTTCCGCACTAGCGCGCTGCTGCAGGAGCATGTTGATGCTGGCGATCACTCACGTGAGTCACAACTACTTTTCAACATTCTCACACTTATGTTGACCAACTGGTTTCCCCGTTTTTAGCTGATAAGCAGGTGAGGGCCAAGCGCTCGGCCAAGGCGATCGAGCGCACCGATTGCGCTATCTGCGACAAGAACTTCGACAGCACCGATACGCTGAGGAATCACATTCGTAGCGTGCACGAGTGCGATCCGGATGACATTTTTGGCACGGACCCACCGCCCGCAAAGCGACGGGCTAAGAAGACCGTCCAATTTGTGGCACCGATAGAGCAGGACGAGGACGACGACGAAGACGCTGAGCAGGATGAAGCGGAAAATGTGCCGGCTGCCAACACTTCGGCGGGTTCGCTCATCTCCAGTCAAACGGATGGCAATGGGGTTGTGGTGCGCGAGTTTCTGGTGGATGAGGGCGACGGCAGCGCCCAGACAATTGTCCTCGAAAATGAAGTGTACACCATATTGCCCTTGGAGGGTGGCGCCTCCGGTGCAACCGAAGCGACATCAGCTGAGGGCGATGTCAAGGCCGAATCCAAGGAGAAGCAGAAACAGGCCGTGTCGCCAGTGGTCAAGAAGGAGCAACGGAAATCGTTGGCGGCCAGTTTGGCTGCTGCCATAGCGGATAATCAGGATGAGCCGTTGAGCGAAGATGATTTCAGTGGCGAGGTGCTCACCGAAGAGGATATAAAGCTAAAGGAGAACATTGCCAAGCTAATTGATATGCTCGTCGATCCGCAGACACTCAAGAAATACGGCTGGCCGAACAGCACCGAGGAGTCGGTGCTCTGCAAGGTCATCGAGAACTGTGGCCACGATCTGGACAAGGGTGGCGAGAACTATGCCGAATTGGATTACGGCAGTCGCATGCGTGAATATTGCAAGCTCCTCTTCACAGTGGTCATACACAATGATTCGATTAAGTCGCTGCTCAACAATTTTCCCATCGACGATGTCATTGAGTATGTGCTGGGCGATGAGGATCAGGAACAGGAGCAGGACCCGGACATGGAAAAGGACAAGGACAAGGAAAAGGGCAAAGACAAGGAGACTGAGAAATCAGACACGGACACTAGGCCTGATGCCGTTGAAACCGATGCCTAAAAAACCACATTCGTCGTTTGTAAATATAAATATAAATATATTTATCGGATGTATTCACAGTGGGACAAATACAATTATTTTGCACGCATTGCCCACTGTGAATTGGTCCAAATATTAGTTTTTTCACACACGTTTCGGTTTCGGTTTGAACACTAAGTGACCTTAGATAATGAAAATGATAATGTTTACCACCCATTGAACTGTTATTCTACAATATATACAATCAATTTATAATATTCTTTTTTTTTTAAAGAGATCTTATTAAATAAACACATTTACAAATTTATTGCTCCATTAGCATTTTGAGTATGCGCTCGTTGTTCAGCAGAATCTTGTTGCGACTCTCGTCCACCAGCTCCTTGTACTCGACAATGCTGGCCTCGATGGAGAGCAGCTGCTGCTTCATCGGTTCCGTTGCGGATGCGGTGAGACTCCGCTCACGCTGCAGCTCCGTGGCTGCCTGTGTGTACGCCTCCCGCCACATGGTCAGCTCCAGCTGCATGGCATCGATGTCCTCGGGTATGAAGTCCATTAGTTTGCCCAGTGGATTCACCGATTTGGTTATCGTCTGTATTATGTCGCGCAGATCGTTCACTTGACGCGCCGAGCTCTGACGCGTGCCCGCCGAATGTGTCTTCGGCTGGGCATCGTCCTTGCCAGGATCGTTGGTCTGCTGAACGAGCTCCTTTTGGGTCTCCAGTATCTGTTGGACCAAACGGCCCTGATGCGCATCGTGGAGATCGAGCTGTGCATCCGCTGTGCCCGCCTCTATGTCATGCGCATTGGCATCCTCAATGACCACCAGATTCTCGCCATCATCATCGAAATCCCCGAACGTCTCCAGCTTCACATTGACGCCGGACATCTTCAGCTGTTCTTGTGGCTGCAGCACAATCTCCACATTGCGACGTCGTGGTGCGCCAGGACGTGCCGACGCTGGACGTGCGCTGGGCGGACGCAACGAGGTGCGCGGACGTGTCACCGAGCTGGTGGATTCCTTGGAATTGTCACGCGTAAAGGTGCCCTCCCGTTCCCTCTTGGATTCGCTGCTGCTGTTGTTGTTCGAGTCGGCAGCTGCTGCACTGATCGGACTGTTTGCTGCGGATGGTTCCCTGGATTCGTTAGTTGTTCGGGGCAGCTCAATGGCATCCGCTTCGACGGTTGCTGCCTGTCGTTGACTGGCGCTGGAGCGTCGACTCTTGCTGGAGGATTTGCGGCTTTCCGGTTCCACATTGCCTACTGCTGGCGGCTCAGCAGTAGCCACATCAGGAGCGGCTGTTGTTGGTGGCGGTGAAGGCTGCTTGACGGGCTCCACTGCTGCTGCAGGTTTCTCCTTGGGCGACGGACTCTTCGGGGTATTGGATTTGGGTGAGGGCACTGGCGATGGCTGCTTGACTGGCGATGGCTGCTTAACTGTCGATGGCTGCTTGACTTGCGCCGTCGGTGCCGGTGACATGGATTTTATTTCACTCTCCGAGGAGACTTGTTGCTTTAGTTTGGACGTCGGCTTTGTGGGTGAGGGACTCTTCTGCTTGGAGCCTTGTTTGGTCAGCTTTGGCTTGGCCTCCGACGCCTCCGGCGATGGTTTGTGCCGCCGCAGTGGCTTCTCCTTGTCGGCGGGCGATGTTCGTGCCGTCTGCTCGGTGGCTTTGCGCAGTTTCTGCTCCTGCGGCGAGATGCGTTTCTCTTTGCGCTGCGACGGCGTCGACGTCGGCTCCTTGCCAGTGGGGGATATTTGTTTGCTTGTCGTTTTTGTAGGCTTCGGCTTGCTCTGGCTCTTGGCCTTGTCGGGATCGCTGTTCAGCACTAGCTGCACTGCATCCTGCCATTCGAGACGCTGTTCCACAACGCTGGCCATCGCCTGCAGCAGCTCGTTGGTCAACTTGGGCTCGTGCCCGGCCACAATCTTCGAGGTGCGCACCTTCAGATCCAGTTTCGTGGTGAGCTCTGTCGGTAATTTACATTTAGATATATATATATAATTACTATATATGTGTGCTGTGGCCGTGACTCACTTATGACGTCAATCATCTTCTGCAGAAATCGCGTTTTATCATTTCGATCGCCTATATTCTCGAACAGCTGCTCCTCCGGCGTATAGAGACCCTCAAAGCAGCCCGTTTCCTTGATGAACTACACTTGGAATTTTGAGTAGGAAACTTAAGCAAGTCGCCAAACTAATTCTACCGCTGTAAAAATGTCCAGCAGATAGCGGAACGGCGGCTTCTTCAGCAGTTTCTCCGTCAATGGCGGTTTCTTCAGATATTTGCCCAAGCTCTGCTGGGTTGCCTTTATGGCGGTGTCCAATTCCTGATCTAACATGGTCGGATTCTACACTACGCTACAATGCTTGAAATTTAATACCAACTGGTTTTGCTTGTTTGTTTGGCTCAACTGGTTGCCAGGACAACCTGTGGCCAAGGTGAACTCCAAACGGCGCATGCGTTGCCCAAAAATTCCATCAGTATGGAAATCAATCACATTCAACACATTCTTACTTTATTTTGCTTAAAAAATCTTCTCATACAACTTGATTTGCATTTTATTTGGCCTTTGGAAAGGTTCTCGGCTGGATTGTGTGTGGACATGGATATGTACGACGGTTGCACCAAAATATTAAGTTAAAAATACTATTGACAGGCAATAACAATTAAATTATGATTACACACAGACTACTGATTACAGATTATTTTTATCAGTTGGTATTTTATGTGGGGGCCAATTAAAAATTTGCAAACAGTCATGACAAAAAGAGCAGTCATTTTATGTGAATCAAGGTGTTCTGATTAACAACTAAGTGTGTGTCTGTGTGTGTGTGTGTGTAGGTGTGTGTGTGTATGAGTGTGTGTATGTGTGTGTGTGTGTGTGTGTATGTGTGTGTGTGTGAATTAAGATTAATAATTCTCATAGCTAAACTAAGCATTAAACGAGTAATTAAAGCTAGTCATACAAAAAATAATCATAATAATGGTGGCATTAATTGGGGTAAATTGGGAAGGGAATTGGGCCTAGTTTTGGGGGGGTAGTTAGGTAGTAAGACTTTGCAAGCAAATTGGCGGCAATTACAAAGGGCTGACAGTTGGACTAACATAACAATAAGATCAAAAACATTCGACAACTGCGTCGTCATCTCATACGTCATAGTAGTAGTATATAGTACAGGTTTTTAAATAGCGCAGCGCTGCTTAACATATATAGATGTATGTAGGTTTGTATATAGTGTATATAGTATATATGTGTGTGTAGCTGGATACATATGTGTAAATATATATATATAATTTACATTTAATGCAGCATTTCGTATTATCCCACGATGTGCAGCAATTAAAAACAATTTGTAAAATTAAATTTCTCTCTCTCTCTCTCTCTAGCGGTCTACGTGTGTTTTGTATCTTTTCTTTTTTTTTGTTGCACAGTAATTAAAACTAGTTATAATGTCGTAGCGCTTGGTTAATTTGCTCAGTGTATGTGTTCCCAAACAGCTGCTACAACTCAAAGAAATCATCCTGCTGTTTCTCCAGACGCTTCAGGGAATTTTGCACGCGTCGCGTTTGCGTCGTATTCAAAAGCTGTGCCGTATCCGAATTTCCGCTGCCCGTCGAACTGTGTCGCTGATGCTGCGGCGGACGATTATTGTTGTTGTTGTTGTTGCTGTTGTTCTTGTAGGAGTTATTCAGCTGATGATTGCGACGCTGCGGAAAGGCATCGGTGCAACCGAAACTGTTGCAAATGTCCGCATCACTCTGGCTGCTAACCAAACTGCAAGCAAAGAGGAACGCATTAATAGAGAAATAAGTTCAATGTTTGGATATATATATATATACACTTACTCCTTGGAACGTTCAACATATTTGCGCGACTCGGAAATGGTGTTGTCAATCTTGTTGAGAAAATCATTCATGCACTTGCGATTCTCCTCCTCGGGCGTCATCGCTGCCACAGAGTCCAAAGACTTGCTCTGCTTGCTGTTGCATGCACTGTGATTGTGCATCATCGCCGGATCCTCATCGCTGCCAGCAACCACCAACAGTTCGCCGGCAATCGAATATGGACGCGGTGCTGTGCCGTGCAACTGACCGGAACGTGTGCTCATCGTTGAGGAGGACGACGATGATGACGCTGACGACGACGTTGATGAGCTGTTGGTGTTGCAACTGTTGTTGCTGGTGCTGCTGCTGCTGCTGCTGTTATTGTAACAACATTCCGTTTGACTTAAATTGTTTGCATTGTTGAGCGCCTCACGTTGCACATTCGCATCGGGTGTCGTTGGCGGCGATTCGAGTACATCGGCCAGCATATCAGCCCCATTTGCCTGCAAATAGTAGGGTGACGTCTTCTCCACCGGCACCAGCAAGAATTGGCGCAAGAACAAACTGTCCGAGGCGAACAGGCGATTCGCGCGTCGTATTTGTTCCGTCTGTAAATATACACGATATATACACATATATCATATAGATAATTGTCAGTATATATATATATATATATAGATATAAACACATCAGAGTATTGTCAATTATTTGCAATTTCACGAGTGGCAACTGATTGATCGATCGATTCGATTGATGGATCGAAGTTTGGAGGCGTGACACAATCCGTATATGGCCAAAGCATTTGATTTTGTTGAACAATGATTAATTAGGCGAGGTAAGTCCAACAAAATGAAGCTAACTTCAGCTACTTATCTGGGTTTAAGATGTTGACACAACAACAACCACAACAATATTAGTCCAGATTCTGAAACCACTCGTGACTATATATAAATTATATGCAGCAAATGACGTGGCACATGCAGCACTACTTTCTGTGCGATAAAGCACAGTGGATAAACAATTAGACAAGCCGTCGTTCTGCAGGGTATACGCTATGTTCCCTCCTTCCCTGTCCTACTCTCAACCCCTAATGTCAAAAATTAGACTATCTTATTTACCCAACTCACTGTCAAGACGAACTCGCAAGTAACACAGGTGTGGACTTGCTCATAAACATTAAAGAACAAAAAAAATATTTAAATATATCTTTGTATATCTTTACATTCTTAAAAATATTCGCAAAGATTTATCTTTATAGATAACAAGTACGCAAAAAAACGTGATCAAAACTAGCAGTTAAGGTTTTTGTTAACTATTCAAAAACTATACCTCTATTTTACATGTCAGCATTTACTTAATATTTAATAGTTTATGGAAACTTTTTTATTTAATGATTTGCTTTTCCAATACTAGCAATAAAAAGCAAATTTTGAAAGAGTTTTAGATTCTGAAGAAATGGGAAATATTGGGGATGTTTTCTAAGGAATTTGTATTTGAGATTTTTAAGATATTTTTTATTGACATTTTCCAATTTGTATAGTTTTGCGTATTCTTAGAACCATAAATTCATTCTACCCTTCAGTTTAATCGTGCGATATATTTAAGATATTTGTATTGCTTATATATTTTTTTCCAATTGTCTTATTAATATTTTGTTTAAATAGCTTTTAAAACATGATTTTCTGATCAGTTGAAAAAGTAAATTTTCATTAATTTGTCGTGTGGATTTTTTAATGCATTTTTAATTTGTGTACTTTGTATTAAAAGTTGAGCTTGTGATTTATAAGTATAATTGACAAAATTGATCAAATAATTGTTTGAGAGAAGTGATTAAATGTGTGCCTGAAACGTTTGAGCAATGATTCAACACAAACTAATTTGAAATTCTGATCTGAGTGGAATATGCAATTGCAGAGTGTTATTAAATCGATAAAGTTGAAAGTGAGCTGACATTTCTGAGGGATGGCAAACGAAATTTAAATAATTTGCGTGCCACACGACAATCTGTCCGGTCAGAAAGAAGCCATTGCAAGTTGCACGGAGCACACACACACACACACATATATGTGTCTCGTACACGTGCCCCTTTGGAAGGGTGTGTGTGTGGCAACTTCTAGCTCAAATCGATGATGCATGCATTGGAAAATGAAAAAGAATGTATCTTTTAGTTTGTCACTTACCGTTGCGCCATATTTGAGGGAAATGCCTTGCAATGTGTCCGTCTTCTCGACGGTGTGTCTTATGAGGATTTCATTGTTGCGCAGATTGTTGCAGCAGGTGCTGCCATATTTCTTGAGGGTGCGTGAGGAGTCGCGTATCGATTGCTTTTCGTTAAACATGAATTCCGAATCATCCATATCAGGCACGATCTCTTGAAACTGCAATTGTAGATCGAAATAAAAACGGTGAAAGTGTCAAATATTTTTCTCTCCTTTTTCGTTTTCGATTTTTTTTTTCTTTATTATAGACACAAGAAAACAAACAAATAAAACACAAAAACGCTGTGATGTTATTGCGACGCCCACATAGATTAACAAAATAAAAATAAGACACAAGTACGTGTGCGTATGTATAGAAATGTTGCTATAAATATAATCAGCGGCACTGGCAAGTTTCACTGATTTACTAATTTCTCACCTGAACTCCCCCCTTGCGGTAACTGCAATCGAGCGAAACCAGCAAAAAAAAAATCGAAAAACACCAATACGATTGCAATCTTTTAGGCAAATTAAAGGCGCATTTTAATTTCACGCTGCATTTGTTCTACTTAAATCAATTCACTCACTTTTCTGTATTTCTACATCCAAAATAATGCGCAGATTTGTTTTGTTTTCGTTTAATTTTTTAGCACTGCTGATTTTCAGTTTCGCCAACTACGTGTTTACAAGTTGTTGTTGTTGTTGTTGTGTGTGATACTCAGTGTGACCGTAGCTAGCCACAGATAGATACCAAATTATGCAATACACGCTAGAGATGGGCGGTTGAATTGCAAATGCAGACACGGTAATTGAATTTCCTTTCACTATTTGTGATTGTTTGGCATATTTTATTTATATTCATGTCTAGCGCTGGCAAGCCGGTCTGATGACGTTGTTATCGATAATTGCAATGCGCGCAGAGTTGTAAGTGTAGCACAGGTGAGCGCGTGTTTGTTTGTTGTCTTTTGTTTCGAAGCGAATGCTAATTTTGCGATTGTTTTTTTTTATTGCTTACGAGGGCGCATAATAATTTTTTTCACGTGATAGCCCACGAAACGTTAACTGCTCTCAATGTATTTGTAAATGTTTTGTTAGACGGTTAAACCTGTTTGGCCAAAGCAACAACGCAGTCGACGTTGTCTCGACCCACCCAACAAAGACGAAAAAAAAAAAAAAAAAAAACAGCGGCCGCAGCTAGCTGCAATGTATGTATGTGCATATATACATATAAATATATGTATGTAAATTATCAAATCGAATTGCCGGCATGCCTGCATTGTGACTTCGAATATGCTTATATTAAAGGTAACTGGTCCCAATTTATTCTAATTTGTAATAATAATGCATTGGGGCAGCAATTTCTTGCTTGGCTTCGATTGCAACTTAAAAGAACAGCATGCATAGAAAAACTAAACACGCCTAAGCATGTATGTGTGTGTTGGGTATTTACATTAACAGCTGTGCCTGCTGTTAAGGTCAACAACAGGTTGGCGCAATTGCTGTCAAAGTGTTTTCTGCAATAACAGTTGGCGACCAACCACACTTTGTACTCTGTACGCATGTATGCTTTGTGTGTGTGTTAATATACGTATATATATATATATATATATGTGTGTGTGTGTGTAGAGAGAGAGAGCAGTCTATATTCGGCAACATTAGCTGATATTATGGGGTAACTGATAAGCAGTGCTTACCAGAATTCGAGATACAAGGAAATCAAAATCGACAACATCAACAAAGCAATTTAAACAATGACTGTGTTTATAGAAATGCCATATGGATTTAGGTGCTCTAAAATCAACAATGCAATTTTTATTCAAAAGCAATGGTTATTCATTTAATTTCCGAAAGCTTGATCAAGCTACAAATAACAAATATGAGCACACTACTAATAATCGCAGCGCGAATTCTGCATTTCTCAGAAGTTTCAGATGTTCCTGAAATTCACCTGAATTTCGCATAGATCTATTATACAAAAATATATATAAAAACGGTCATTGACATGCACAAGAAAATATCACAGAAGCTAGTCACGCGCCGGGTTTCCCTCAATTGACTTGGCTAAATTTATACATATAGCTATATATATGTATATATATATATATATATTATAGTTAAGTGTACAAACACTTATTTATAAAGCTCTTGAAATTGTCCATGCTCAGCGAAATCGGTCAACTGATCTTTTGATGAGCCACCATAAAAAGAAGATAAAAAGGGGATTTGTCATCAAGACGCTCAAATTCGGACATGTTAATTATTTAATATTATTTAATTGTTTATGTCTATCAGACGGCGCAAAACCTGTGAAATCGGATAGATTCACCGAAAAAGACGCGCTAAATGAAAATGTATGGCAGACAATCCAAATTTCACATGTGATTCATTAATTTTTTTAACGGGTCTGGGAAATAACAAAACAAACAAAAAAAACAAAAAATTACCGTGGGTTGGATGCTCAATGGATGCCAAAGAACTTGATGCGATCTCTCATCGAAGGTCGAGCACATAATTGCAACACTCTCGACGACTAGTTGAAAAGGCCAAAATTAAAGTCGAGCGGCAAACAATCATAAATAATCGTATGGCAAAAAGCGCTCAAAACCCATAAATTTAATGAAATCGCTTGCAATATATTTCAATCACTTTTTGTTGTTGTTGTTATGTATTTAAGTGTGTCAAAATTTATGGAACAAATCGGAAGCGAAGGTTGAATTTAAGTAACAGTTACTTTGCCGCACTATCTTTAGTATTAATTAAAAGTAACAAAATAGGAAATTGCAAAATTGATAATTGATTCTAGCAGCAAACAAACAAGCGAAACTTAAATAAAAATCGAACCAAATCGTACGTGACACAAATACAACATGGAAGCTTAATTTTGAAATTATTATTATGCATGACAACTTTGGGCATGGAACGAAACGTCGAAATTAGCACTGTGCACATACAATTGGTAAGAAATCCGTTGACAACTCTGGTTAGCAGGCCTAATTAACTGATAATGACTTGCTCACACACAACCAAAGACATTCAAGCATTACTCAGTTAACAATAGGGGTATTTTGTACTCAAAACACAAAGATACCCAACTTTTGCTGGGGCTGGTATATCATATCATGACGAATCAAAAGTTCATTTGCTTCAACATGTTTCTGTTTGTTTTTTATTATCATGCATTTGGGGCTTAGCACACAAATCACTTTCAGACCTTCTATACTTATATATGCTCAAGCTGTCTCACACACCGCATCCATTGTATAAGCCACGTTGCACTTGACAAGTGCAAAGCCCCGCCAGTCCAACAAGTGCCTGTATCTTAAGTGGCATTTGCACATATATTTTCTGATAAATAAAATGGATGGGTTCTTACTGAATAGTTGCTGCTCGAGCACTATTTGATGCGACGACGAGTATTTATTTAAGTGTACTTGTGTTTATTAAGTTGTTTAACTATCTGTG
Organism: Drosophila silvestris; assembly: GCA_035043445.1. Classification (NCBI taxonomy): domain Eukaryota; kingdom Metazoa; phylum Arthropoda; class Insecta; order Diptera; family Drosophilidae; genus Drosophila; species Drosophila silvestris. Next base: position 1,229,719 of record JAWNMZ010000148.1, read on the forward strand.
TGTCTCTCTAATTGAAGGGCAACATCATCGCTGCAACAGTTACACAGTGTACAGTGGTCTCTCGAAAATAGAACTAGCAATTAGAATGCGCTATAAGAGCTACAATGAAAAGTAATAAGAATCTAGAAAGCATGGTTAATTAACCTTAATGGGTTGTCATCTAAATTATAGACTGGAGTCTGAAATATTTATTTATATTCTTATTGAAACAGGAATTATATTCTATCTTATGGAATACAGCTATGGGTCACTGCTAGCTTATCATACATGGAAGTCATTCAGAGATTCCAAAAGTAAAATTATAATATTAATCTCAAATGCCCATTATCTGAAACAAATCCATTCATGACGGTGTCGGCATCCCAGCCATAAGAAGACTCAAAAGACTTTATCGATTTGATCTTCCCTTTAGATAAAATATTATAAATTCCAAATACGTAAAGGTTATCTAAGTAAAATATAAATGAGATATATATAGCTGCTAATGTATAATAACAAAAAATAGAAGTAATGATTATCTGTCTGGTGATAGATTTTAAATATAAAGATAATATATTTTAATAATATATTATAAATTATATTTTTTGCTTAAAATAAATGATTGAAAAAAAAACACAAATATTTTTCTAATGAATATTCCAGATTTGTTAAGTTAAATTGATTTCAGATGTGACAAATTACTCATCTCATCATATAGTGGCACGATCCGTTAGCTTAGAACTATATACTGCCTTCAGTAAAAATATGGACATTTGTACAGTGCCATAATGGTTGCTTTTGAGCTGTAAAAATTCCGGCAGGCAGACATGGCTATATGGACTCGCCTAGTGATGCTAATCAAGAATATATACACCTTATGGGCTTGCAGACGACTCTACCAATGCGCTACACTCATCACGACAAAGTGATGATAATGTCAACAAAGGTATTCAAATGTGTGCTATCATTTCAATTTAATCAATAGTTGAGAAATTAAAGCTTGTGATCTTTCGAGGTATCACTGTATTAAATGCCTGTATGTATGTAAATTGGCATATAGTTTTCATTACTAAACATTTGCTACGTGCAATATAATAATCAACGTGACATTCTATGATATTTCAATGGCGATTCGCCAAATACTTTTAGCCAGTGGCATTTTAACTGGCCACAAAATACAAATGTGAAGGGCATTTTCTTGAAGACGAACTATAATAATAATAATATTTGATTGCCTCTTACGCACGTTATCGGCTTTATGTGCTACTTGGCAACAGATACATAAACATTAAGTATATATACTACATATATATATATATAGTCGATATGTATGTGGTTAAACCACTTGCTGATTAGCTGTCTAAATATATATATATATAGACTTGTATGTTCTCGCATGCAATTAATTGTAAGTCAAATGAGACTTTAAATATTTAAATTAATTATATGCACAGGCCCCGTTAGCTGCAGGCATTTACGGAATTAGAAGTTACACCAACACATAAATATATATATATATATACATATATGTCAGTATCCGTAACTTTTGCATTTAATGACGGCTGCAGTTGAGTTTGGGATGATTGATTATACGGGGGTAATTAATTTTGATTCTCATCGTTAAATCATTTGACTAGCCATCGAGTGTATAATATTTTGATTTATTCAACTGTGCAGTTGTTGCTGTTGTTGAAATTGAATTCTTTTGTTTTTATTTACGGTTGGGCTAAATAACAAATAAGCCGCAAGATAAGATTGTGAATGTCTCGATCAAGGCTAGACTCTTATTTATAGTCAATATGCGTGTTTATTAGTGGCTTAAAATATGATTGATGCCCATATAAAATAAACAGTGGAACAAAGGAAAGCCACAAAAGTGCTCCGATATCGCAAATTGTCGCTTTAAATTAAAGAAAAACACGCTTACGGCATATTGATACTAAACTAAGAAGTGGTATCACAGCTAGTCAAGGCTAAATAAATAAATATATATATATATATATTTACATATATATATATATGATAACTGCCTAGAAATATTTAGTGGCTTCTACTTCTTCGTTATTATTCGTTATATTATAATGGATATTTGGAATGTAACCTGTAGAATTTTTGTATGAAAGCACCCCAACCGGTTTAAATATTAAAATATTGTAAATTGGTAACTAACAACTACTTCAAATACAATACCCAGAGCAGAAGCGGTTAAGAGCCAAATTCCAGCAGGAAACGTTAACCGAGCCCAACACATGGATTATCTTGAGCAAAATGGTGCTGAACAAACCTTATTAAATGATTATGATTGTTACAACCACACCGATAACTGAGTCACTCTTTTGATATCCCGCAAACTCTAAACTCACACCTTTTAATGTGCAAATTTAATGAGTGTGGGCGTGGCAGATTGTTTGTGGGCGTGAGTGTGGCACCCCGCTAAAAACGAGGGTCAATCGCACATTATACAAAAATACAATTGATTGAATTGCTAACGCTGCGTATAATAAATATTTGTTCGATTGTGCGAGCGAGCAGACATATAAGCAACGATAAGCGAGCAGAACTGTTTAACCTTTCGGGTTGCCCCCATTGCGACTATTTGCGGCAGGGCAACTAGGCCAACACTGTGCGATAATACCATGTACTTAAGGCCGTGTACATTTGCGATATGAACAAAATACGCAAATTTGCTGTTCTTTTTTTATTTTTGCTTTGACTTAACTTACGTTTGGAGTTCCCAGCAGTATTTCTAATTATAGCTTTGAACATTTCTACAAGCCCAGTAAGGTCAAACACCTAAATAAAAGTTTGCTTAAAGCAAAACATTCAACAAAAAAAGGAAAGGCGAAAAGAACTTTGAAGTGCGAAAAAACAGTAACAGTAACATAAAGAGCATTATAACTGGAGCATAAGAAACGAATTGTGTTATGGATAAATAGAGATTGAAAAATATAAGAAAATTCCATGTGCCGCCAATCGGAACTGCAAAACAAACTTTTAATCAGCCAGATTAGATTTTCGCCACTTATTTGTTGGTGCAAAAAGTGTTACGATCAGAAAGAGATGGACGACTTATTTGTTGGCAAGCTATTAACAATGCAGTGCCACAGTTGACCGTTCTTGTTGTTTTATTACGGTTTTGCGATATCGGCAAAAAACACAAAAACAAAACAAGAAATATAGCAATATGTGTCGCAGCAAAGAAAAGAATGTTGCAACGCTAGTCCCGAGTTTCGAAATGCATTATATTTTTACAAGCCTTTTATTGTTTCATAAAATAAATACTAACTCCTTTCTTACAGCAGCCACAAAATAACACGGCTCATGACAAACCTTGCGTGATGCTATCAAATTTTAAGTATTTTCTGCTAGCAATTTACTTGCTACGCCTCATAAATGTTGCATTTTAACTTTAATTAGGCACTAATGATCTTTAGACGATCTCTTCAAATACATTTGTTTTTTGTTTTATTTTTTTATTTTGTTGTGTGTAAATAAAATTTGCTGTGATCATAAGAAACTTATACTCAAAAAGGTATTTTGTGCCTATGAATTAATGGGTATTAATACGCTATAAGCATTTAGTGCATTTTCACAATAATGGATAATTATACCCTGAACCCATTAAAAGTGTGTAAATGTTTTTAATATTTTTGTAATGCAAAAACATGTAAGAGGCAGAAGAAAGCAACTCCGACCCAATAAAATATTATAATATATATGATATATATACATATATTCTTGATAGCTGATGATGGCCTGTCACGCGGATCTTAGAGATTTTAAGAAATATAAACACTTAGTTGGAATTAATTTTGAGTTCTTGTATATCAAATTCTTAATTAGTAATCTAATTCATACTATTTCATATCAATATCAATTTATTTTCTAATGTTTGTATTTTTCTGTGTCGACTTTAAATAAATAAATAAAAATACCTCTTTCATTTTATCGATAAATGCCTCGACACATTTCGATGTCCGATAAAAATAATAAGGCAAACGCTTCTAATTAATATATTACATTATTAATGAACAACTGGAAAAGTTCCATCAAGATCGGATGGGAAACAACACAAGATGTTGTCCAATACCTTTTCTCGGCATGTATTCAAAGTGTTTGTAACTCTAGCCAAGTAGAATTAACAGCTAAAAGCACAAAAACGTTAAAATGGCGGCGTCTGCAGAAAAAAAACCGGCCTGCGGCTTCTTGCGCTTAATCTGGCAGCTGGGTTTTGGCCAGAGCTGGGACTTGGGCTTGGTTTCGATGTTGGTCTCGGTTTTGGGCATTGAACCCGATGCGAGGAGCAGCAGACAAAGATGAAAACAAAGACGCAGACGCAGACTCAAACCAAGGCTAAGGATATTTATAGATTGTGGCATTGCAACAATGTATCATATGTATATATGTAGGTATACATATGTATATGTATGTATATATATATATATACATATGTATATAATTGCAGTTTCGAGTTGTTTTGTGCTTTGGCCTAATTAGCAGCAGCAACTGCTGGTAATAACGACTGCTAAAGCAACAAATAATAAGCGCTGCACAAGCGTAAACACATAAATGCATTTGGCTTTATTCACTCGTGCACTCATTTGCAATTCAGACAGAGTCGCACAAGTTGGCCGCATTGCTAACTGGCTGGCTAACTGGCAAACTGGCTAACTGGCTAACTGACTGACTGACTGACTTGCTGCTTTTGGCCAGATGTGCGATGGCTGCTTACTCATCGCCTGGTTCGTTGGCCACGAACCGCCACCAAGCTGCACACTTTGGTGGCATTCGCATACGCAACACAAAACAACAACAACAACAACAAGAACATGAAAAACAAAACACAAAATATTTAAGAAATATAAAAATAAGCAACAGAAACGCTGCATTCGAAGTGGTTTTTCTTGGGTAATGCGAGACCATTTCGACACGATCGTGTTTCATGAGAATTATATTTGAACCCTCATGTCCGTCCATCCGTCCGTCTGCCTGACGCCGTCGCTGGCTTTGCTTTGAAATCATTAAATGTGGTTAGGCACCTCAACCTCAGCAAACCGATACAGATACAGCTTCAACAGTTTCTGCAGTCGCCGCCAAACTGTGTCTTTAATAGATCTCTGACTCTGACTTTGTCTGCTGACTGCTGTTGTTGCCACACAAAGCAACAACACACTCACAAACACACATGGATACATTCTTTTTATACTCTATCTGAGTGCATTACAAGTTTTCATCAATAAGATATACAGTCTGAGTTTTAATCTGGCTACTTTGAGAGTCGCTTGAAATTGAATTTGTTATAATTTGATTTTTTAATTACATAAAACTTTGATACCCGATCGTTTTTAAAGAAAGAAAGAAAGAATTAGCGGATACATTTTTTATTTAAATTCCTATTAGTCAAATTTTCTAAGTTTGTTGCAACTCCATGAAAAAGAAAAGAAATCAGAAATTTCTTATAAACCATTTTCAAGTTTTCTTCAATCTTTTTCATAAAACAACCCAATTCACAAGAGTTATTTATTTTATTATATATTATTTAAGTTATCTTCTGAAAGATAGTGTTATGATTTATATTAGTTTGACTGTATATTTTTAATTTTAATAAGTATTAATAACTTCATAAATAGAACCAAGACCGTACCTGTAAGGCTTTGGACTACCATGACTGTTATGTCTAGTCTTAAAGATAAGATTAGATAAAGTTATTGTATGATCCTATATGTTGAATAAGTTTGACTTATATTTGAAATTCTATTTATCATTATTTATTATTATTATTTTCTTATCAGTATTAACAGCTTCATCAAAATATAAGCATGAATTTCTGATGAACTTTTGAAGAACAATTGAAGGAAGATTGAGCTCTTCTGTCTAAAACTGTCGTGGAATAAATTGAATAAGCTTAACTCTGTTTATTATTATTGTTTCTTTCAACCTATTTTCTACGATGCTGATAAGCTTTCAAATAACTGTCAAAGAACTATCTGAATGTTGGTATGAGTTAGTTAAGTTTGACTGTATATTTTTAATTTTCTTTATAAACAGTATTAAACGGCTTATCAATATACAATTTGCTTACGTCTTAAAGCTTGCAGAGCAATCGGACAATGATGAAGTTATTGTATAAAAAACATTATTTATTTTTTAAGGAAATTTACCCAAATGTCAACCAGCTGGAGATATAGCTCAAGGCGATATTAAAAACCAATGATTCATTTTTGCAAGGGTATTTGAACTTCGACAGTTGTCAGATAAGTTTACTGTCTTATGCCAATCGTATTGGCTTTAAGCCACCACCAAACCAAGAGCTAACGACCGCCTGCTGGCATGACTTCATAATATATATATATATATTATAAATATATAATATGCTACTTGTGTGTATGTAGTGAAAATGTATTGCAATAAAAGTTTCAGTTGATCGATCGATCGCTGATTCACTTAAACGATCTGGTATGTTGAGTATTTAAGTTAGCCAACTTGATTTTAGCCACTTGGAGTTGACTGTAGTTAAACTCATCCAAGATGACATTTAGAAGAACATTCTGAGTTAAGTTGGTTGCCCATCCAATCAGAACATTTTTTCAAATTTCCAAAGATCACAACCCTAACCTTAGACAACCCCAAGAATTCGACAAGCAGATGAGTATATATAATATTGTATCAAAGTATGAGGAATTGTGAGTATTCATTTGATTTATGGCAAACACTCAGGGATATTAATGTCATTTGGTTTCTCTTTGTACTTACTTGCGAATGCAATTTCCAGTCCTTGTAGGCCTTCACAATATAATCCATTTCCGCGTCTTTTGTTGTTTGTTCTTTATGTTGTTCTTTATGAATGAATCTGCGTGTAAAAACGTAAAAAATTCTAAGTAATTACATATATAATTCACAGCACTCTCACAATTCAATTTTTCGAAATGTTTTGATTTGATTTTTTTGCGACTATGAATCAACTGTTTTGACTTTGGTCACGAACTTATTGATACATTTCTCAGATATTTCTTCATTTCTTTTACGGATCTTTACTCTTACTTCAAGCTCATTACATATAATATAGTTGTGACTAATTGAAAATTTGATTTGCTGACTAAGACATTGCCAAAAAAAATAAATTCAATGTAATCGTTTATTTTTTCTTCTTTTGTCTTTTAGGCTTTGCACTTGTGCAAATCTCCGGTGTGGATTTTTCAAGCGACTCGTGCACAACTGTGTCTGTGTTTGTATGTGTGTGTGTGCGTATGCGGGTGTGTGTCTGTGTATGTGTGTGTGTGGTGTGTGTGAATTTGTTTTCCGTCTGCGACAACGTCAAAGCGGAGACAAAAGCGGCGTGTACCGCATTTCGTGATCTTTTGCCGTTGACGTTGTGTTTTTATCTACGACAAAAAAAAATATTATTTATTTATTATTATTATTTTTTTACTTGTATCGCTTTTGTTAAGATTTCTGTGCGAGAGAGAGAGAGAGCGGTTTGTGTTTGCCGCAAATACATAATTGTATGCATGTGGCCAGATATATATACATATATACACACTTATATATATATGAATAAATAAAATAAATACAATTATTAATTGTTGGATGGAAACAGATGCTGCTGCTTTTTGACGCTTGGCAACACAAAGCCAAAGCTTCGCTTCGAAGTGATTTCTGTGTATGTGTGTGTGTGTTTTCTTGTATGCTTGTAGTTGTATATTTTAATGGTAACCGCTTCTTTTTTTCATATTTTTTCTTCTTTTTGGGCAGTCATTGGGCACTCACACAAATAAAACTGGGCAGCAAAGACGACGACGACGGGGCGGCGACAACGCGAGGGGTGCGGAGTGTGGGGTGTCTCAGATTTTCGCAGCGCGCACACGACTAATACTAAACACTAAACACTAACAACAACAACAGGAACGGAGCCAGTAGGCAACCAGCTTCAAGTAACGCTCGATAACAACTGACTAACTGAGCGAACTCCAGCGAGCAGTTCCAAACCACGATCGTCGTCAAAGTTCGTGACGACATACGAAGCAGCGCTCTCTCGTTTTCGTGCTTTGTGCTCCCACGCTGCGTTCTGGAAACAGTGGAAAAGAGAGCAGCAGAACGCAGAGAGCACGCATTCAGTCGAAGAATGGGCTGCCTTATGCAGAGCTGCATGCATGCATACATACGTGTGTGTATGCGTTTGTGAAATGTTAATTCATGTCATATCTGCCTGCAACTGATACACATACAAACAAACCCATTGTTGTTGATTTTTCATGTAATCAAATAAACAAGAGAAGAAAGCATTTATCGCTATTAGATGCTGATAACATTTCTTGCACGCACTCCAAGCACCAGGTGGTTATGGAGGAGGGGAGAGGACTGTGCTTGTCATCATCGTTATGGTCTGTGCTAATTAGCATGCAAGACAAAAGCACATGTAACGTATCTATATGCATATGCCCTGTTATACTATTTACACACTCTTATTGCTGTACAACGTCAGTGGGAATTCACCACTGGTAAAAATACCAGCAGCGAACTGATGAATGACAACTCCCATTACGAAATGCATTTTGTGTGCACACAATGTAATGCATTACCTATTAATACTCTTTGTGTAGTGAAATATAAAACATATTTTTATGTTTATATATAAAATTATTGTATTTTCTATACTTTGAATATATATTGAATTATATTTTGAATATATATTTAAGGCGCATAAAAAAACTGTCGGCAACGCATACTTTCTTACATACAAAATTATAGAGTAAAAATTTCGAATCATATTCGTAATGGAATCTTTTCGCAGTTGGGATTCTCCACTCTCTCTCTCTCCCGTTCGCACTCTATGTTGTTGATTCCACAATGTAGGTGGAAAGTGGGGGTTTTTCCTTACCTGGTGTTTTTTCAGAGAAAAGATAAGCGATGACTGCTGTCAAACAAGGCAATCCATGTTGGATCTCTTTCAAAATATCGATAACGGCTATCTACCGTTAGTAGGTTGTTTACTAACGGTAACTGTTATAAATAAAATAAATAGCTATATAACAGGAATGCTGTTGCCATGCACTGATATCGACTAAAAGTAATTAGCCCCTCAAAGTTTACAGCTGGCGAATAAAAGTGAAACTGTCATACGAGGAGAAGAAGAAGAAGCAGCAACAGCAGCGCTGTGACGTCATCGTTGCGAATTGGAAATCGAATTATTTATTATTATTATTTGTTGAATGAATCAAGAATGTGTTAATTACAAAATCACGTACGATTCAAAAACTATTGTAAGCTTTTTAGCATTTGTTGCTCTTTTTTGCTTGGCTTGTTTTGTTTGAGGATCTCATATTTTTTATAATAACTTTGGCAAAGGCAAAGATACCCCAAAAAAAAAAAATGGGGCGCAGCTTGAAGTAGACATTATGGCTCAATTATTGAATTGCAACTAATTTGAAAAACATACAGAAACAGACTCACACACACACAAACACACAGATTGACAATTGTCAATGGAGGCTAATTAAATTTTTGTCCGCAAAAGCTGTGCAAATAGCTGTTTGCTACTCTAATGTAAAATGTGTGACAAATGTGAAAAACACATTTGTTATCATCAGCGAAAGACGAAATCCAAAATAAATAAATTAATAAATAATAGATTTATATCTTGGCCGGCCACCAAAATCAAGCCAAACACTTCGATATCTCCATCACAATATAGTATTCCAAAATGTATTATCATGACATTAAAATTGATTCTCATAATTTAATTTAATTAAATTCAGCTCAATAATTTAATTAGCAACTTTTTAAATTGAGCGCTAAATTAATACAACTGCCAGTGTGTACACATACCGAAATTTTAAAAAGCAACAGAGCAAGCAGCTTGCTGTCGTTAACCAGTCACCTGTCTTCGCTCATCTGGCAGTATTGGCTTTGCGCTGCCATTTTGTTGAAGTTTGAAATATTTTTGTTTAGATTTGCTATTTGCATGTAATATTTTTATATTATTGGGTCATATATAATACAGCAGAAATTAGGCTGTGCTTAAATTAATGTAGTTGCTAGTACTAAAATGGAAAACAACTGAAATTTCCAATAAGAAACAATTTGAATTCCCAGTCTGGCAACGTTAGACACACAGAACTGCCTGTAAGAATTATAATGTGTCTTATTAGATTTAATGCATAATATACATATATAAATATATATATAGCTAGACATTTTTTTCACCGAGCAATGGGATTCGCTGACTTGCTTATAAGAATGCCAATGTCAGCTGACTGCGCTCACCGGTGACATTTCTTATTGGAATAATGTTAATATCCAAATGCGGCCACACTGGTAGTTAAGACCGCAATTTTGCGCAGGTAAGACGCACTCACGCTTGTCACCTGATTGCTCGGTAAAAGAAAATAATTCAAATCTCAGTCCCGTTATGCGTGCGTCGTGAAAGTAAAAATTTAAATAAATTTCGATTAGCAAGAGAAACAACGCCAACAATAAACAACAGCAACAATTCGCAGAACGCGTGCTAAAATACGTGTGAGTGAGAGAGAGAGAGAGCGAGTGTGTGTGTGAGTGTGTTTGCTTGTGTATGCGTTGGTAAACTGTTTAGGAATTCCAAGAAGAAATGTCACACAACAAGCGAAGAGTGCGAACAATTGAATACCTAACGCAAATATCGGCAGCGACGGCGGCAGCGGCGATATCGCTACCAGCACACCGACTGGAACAGGATGGAGAAGAAGAGCCAACTCCTGCGTCAGCTTCAGTTAGCGTTCCAGTTTTGCCACCCATTCCACCAAACCGACTGCGACGTGAGCAAAATGTGGATGAGGATTTAGCAAGGTGAGAAGCAGTAATTGTAACTCTGCTATTATGATTGTGGTTTTCCAGCCGGCTTTCGTGGAAAACCCAAAACAGGACACACACACACGCACTTACATAAATGTATAGCGTGTGTGTTGCTGTCTCTCACTCTATATTTCCACTCACTTACTCTTGTTGGCTTCCCGCATATTTCGCCCGTTTTGATTGTCAAAACGTAAACAACAATTTTCTGGTTGTTGTTGTATGCGCAATATTTCTGCTTCTTCTTTTCTATTTTTTTACGTACCAAATTTTTGTCAGCTAAAAATTGCATGCATGGCAATAAAGAAAAGAATTGTAAATTTAGCTTAAAACTTACTCGTTTTTATAAAAAAAAATAAAATTTACAATGTGGCATTTATCGTGCAAAGTCAAATAAATGTAAATGAGTCGCATTTTTTTAGGCTTGCCTGAAAATTGTGTCTTCAAAGATATTGCTGATAAGAATAGCCATTTGTCTGATAAGACAAGGAACACACACACACACACATGCCTTTTCCGCTTGCTTATTCATGCATGAGACATATTTACATACATAGACACACACACACGTGCATATTTAACATTTATTTATATTTTTCCAATGAAAATTTTCGCATGACTTTTTTCTTGAAACAAATAAATGTCAAACATAGATTTTGTTTGACGTGTGTGTGTATGTCTTTCCGGCGTGTCGCCTATTTAAAATTTAGTGAAATTAATTTGTATATTTCTCTCTCACTCTCTCTCTCACACTCTCGCACTTGTTCTTCTTCTTCAACGTTTTGATCTCCATTTCGTATACCAGTTTGGCAAAGGAGTGCTCGGGGGGGGGGGCTGACATTAAAACGCGTTTAATATTTGTGTTCACATGTGTGCGTGTGTATACTTTTATACGTGCGCTTGCACATTCCGCTTTGTTAACCTCTTTCGTTATGCGTTGAACCAAACTCAACGCAACGCAAGCAGATTCCACGCAAGCCAAAAACTCAATTCTGTTTTGAAATCGAATTCGCTTTCTTCTCAAATTCCACGCTGTCTTCTTATTCTTTTTCTTGCATGTAATCCTCAATGGAATGCCTTTGTCGTCTGTCTGTCTGTGTCTGCCTGTCCGTCCGTACTTGTCTCTCTGTCTGTCATCATATGATGTTAACGGTTGTTTGACACCCAAAACTCAGGCAGCGAACACGTAACAACTCACGTAGCCATTGCCGCTTTTTTTTGTTTTTTTTTTGTTTTTGGTTTTCTAAGCACGATCAATCATGGTCATACCGCATGTCTGGCAACGCTTGCACTTGAACTTCAGACGGAACTCTTTGACTCTTTCTCTCTCTTTTACACGGAGTCCTCTCCATTCCACATGGCCTTGTCGAAAACCAAAAAAACCTAAACACACTTAACACAAATAAACAATTTGCATTTGAAAACATTTCCGCAGTTCGAAAACAATATGGCGCAAATAATAATTTTTAAACTAGATTTCATTGTTTACATTTTCTTGTCCATAAATTTTATTGACCAATTGGATACGGGGATTGTTATGAACCAGAAATATTGAGTACTTAAATTAGAATATTATTAAAACATCTTTTTTATATCTATAATGAGTAGTAGCGCTAGATTTAGTAAACTGTGGGGAGCCTTAAATTAAAAAATTAAAAATTAAAAATACCTCATCTTAGAATAGATAGAAGATCTAAAAAGTTTGACAAGTTTATCAATTAATATGAATTTGATAATTTGTGAAATTTTTGATGAAGTGAGAATAAAATCGTATGCAAAACTCTTTTCGTTTTTTTTAGACACATGTAGTTAAATGCTCGTTATGTAACCGATTAGCTATCGATTATGTCTGCTAAAAATGTTTAATTAAATTTCTAGCAAAATGTGATAAGGCCAAACATAGCCGTCATAATAAAGTGCTTGATGTAATGGCCATAAATAAATCTATTGAACATCCGATTATTTTATTTTGAATATGCATGTATATTTATGTATATAAATATGCTAAAGAATTAAAGGTAAACTGAGGTACATACTATATGTCTAATATTTAATAGATAATAAATAAGATAATATATGTCTGCTTAGCTTTAAAATAAATGTGGTTTCTCTTATCGCAAGCTGAACAGCTTCCATACTCAGATTGCTCAGAGTGATGGTCAGTATTGATTATCTATGATTGATGCTTGTTGCCCACTTGGATTTATTTATACTTACTACAGTGCGTATGCTTAATTTACATATTATGTATACGCATCGCTAGACTGAACAGCATAATGAGTAAACACAACCGCTAATGGTTTGCTTGCCTGCTTGCTTGCCCGCCTGCTTGCTCGTACATCATCAAATATCATTATTTAATAAGAATTATAATAATAATAAATACTCGTTCGCCGCAAACAAAAACACAACAACAACGACAACAAAAACAAGCCACAACAAACGCAAAAGCAATCGCTTGATCTTCCGTCTCTTTTGCTTGCACTTGTGTTCCACTTGCGTTCTACAACGACTCTCTCTCGCTCTCTGCCACCCACCAAATACACTCACTCTCTATTTTGCTATCTTGCCTGTGCCTGCCCGTGACTCTTCACACGATCTCTTCGGGATGACTCTTTATTTTGTTTTGTTCGCCTTTGCCGATTAGTTTGTCGCCGTTCGCTGTGCACTGCGGTCGCTGTGCGCTTTCGTTTATTTTCGTTTCCCGCATATGTTTGTGTAAATGTGTGCATTCATGTGCATGCATATGTTTGTGCGCTTGTAATACATACACACACACACACACGAGGAAAAGTAACTGTGTGTGACTCTATGTGGTAAATTTTTGTTAAAGTGCTAATAAATTGTGGGTCTGCCGCCGCATTTCAATTCGCACACGACAATGGCCGGTCGCATCAAGTGGTCGCCCCAACATTTATATTTATCGCCTGCCCAAAACGTTTAGCTTGTGAAATTCATCGTCTGACGGATGGATGCATATTTGGCAGGCGTGCAAGCTGGCCAAAAAAATAAAAAATATATATACAATATAATATACTTGGTGATGCATTAGTTAGGGCGCGATCAGTGTGACAGCCATCAAGTTGTAGTTGAGCAGCAATTAATTAGTTGGCCACACTCGACGTCGACTCAAAGTTCTCTCCAGGGTTGCTATTTACAAGTGCCTCGCTGTTTGTCGTTGTTTTTCGACTCGATTGAATGAAAATGTATTGTCGTAGCCCTCCACTGTAATAATTAAATCTGTTGGCGGTATTCCCCCTCCCTCCAACTAAAGTGAAATCTTATAAATATTTTGTGAAATACCGCAATAAATCGCAAAAGCCCGAACAGTATTATAATTGCGTTCCGAAAGTGGGCAAGACAGTAGCTGCCAAACTGTGCACTACGCCTCAAACTGTAGACATTATACTGAATACGAAATGCCGCGAAAAAGGTAAGTAAAAAAGCAAAAGAAGAAGAATGTGTTAAAAGTTGTTCAATTCGGTGTACCGAAGATTGAATACCCTATTTGAGTATATACATATAATAAAAAAACCCTTTATTAGTGCATAAGACTAAAATACTTGTTAAAATAGAAGATTGGATATTTATTAATTAATAAATATACACTTTATTTGTGTATGAGGCTAAAATGACTGTTAAAAAAGATTACCTATTAATTAAATATTAATAAAATACACTCATTTGGCTAAGATACCCGTGAGAAAAAAGAAGATTAATTACACCATTGGGTATATAAAAAAAATCACTTTGATTTTTATACAAATGAGGTGCTTTTTACACCTGAGTTATACAGGTATATAAGAAAAAAAAATACACGTTGAAATCAGATGGGGTTTTTTTACAATAACTCAATTCTCAACGTCTAATTTCTAACTGAATCTGAACGGAAAACATTAAGTTTGCTTTTTATAATATCAGCAGCAAATGATTGATTGTTGTAATACAAATTTCTACCATTTCAATTGAACTTTTGCTTATTTTCAGTCTTCGACTGAATATTGGCAACGCCAGCTGTTGACTTTAATACATTTACTGCCTTAAACTGATAGATAAGCGTTGCATTTTTGAGTGATATGTCAACGAGTATGTAGCCAGTATATAGCCATATACCATTTATTAAATAAAGAGTTTCGAACAGGTGTTTAGCAGTGAATCGAGTCTGAATGAGTGATGCAATTGAGCGTTGAAATTGTGCTGTGATTTTTAGAATTTTTTTTTTTTTTGGGTCGTCAATCACCTGAGTTTTACATATGGCGGGGTATAAATCAGATCTACGTTCAAATTAAAGCATAATTAAAGGCCTGACAAGCGGTTTGATGCAAGCGTGCGATAGATAAACCAGCTAGATAAGATAACGCCACAGTTCCACGCACCCACAACTGCCCCCGCATTCCATTCTTCTCTATATATATATATATATATATACATACTTGATTTATCGGCGATTAGCTGGCATTTCTACAGTTTGCTGCCTTTTCTATTTGCCAATTAGTGCAGCAATTAAATTATTGAAACTCATCCAATTCTTTTTCTCTTCTACTCCCCATTCCTCAGAGTGGAGTTTCGCGTGAAGCAGTCGTCGTCGACACGTCCAATGCCAATGGCAACCATACGCAACGGCACACTGGAGGAGGATCTGCATCCGGACGATGAACTTGCTGCGAACTATGAATCATTTGGCACCACACCGCCGCGCACCCGTCTCAAGATCAAGAATCGCGACTGGGAACGCAAACAGAAGTACAACATTGTTGAACCGTAAGTTGCCAACCGATCGTTGCATACACTTCAATTTATATCAATAGCTTTATTATTCAGCAAGTATATTTCTAAAAATCGCGAGTTTTTCTTTTCTCAGTTTTAGAGTAGATTTTTTGGAAAAAATATGTCTAATTTCTTCTGCTTTTTCGAAATGCATTTTGTAATAAAAGAAAATAATTCTAATAAAAATATAAAAAACACCATTGTTGATTTAGGGAATGATTTTCTACATTCTAAAAACATATTTTCTTATGTCTAGAAGAAGAATCTAGTTTTCAAGGCGATTTTATAAAGTTCCACGTGTATATATATTAATTAGCTTATATTCTTAGAGGAGTCGAGTTTTATTAATAAATCTTCCTTATCTTTCTGAGCGTAGAACAATGCTTGGTGTAATCTTTTTACATATGCTTATAGACGGTTATATTGAGTCTTCTGAGTTAGTCAGCCAACTTAATTTTAGTTTCGATTAGAAATCGATGGAATTTTCTGCCTCATTTTCTTCAAACTTGTCGTTCGAATTGTGATATCCATAACCCATTTAGGATCTTATGCACAAATTATAATCTGCTTTGCCCATCTTCGAGTTCTTCTATTAAAACTGTTGTGTTAAGTCATCGATATAGTAATTTGCAATATTCGTAATCGTTATGCGACGCGCCCCTCGGCCGGTTGAGTGGGAGGTGGGTCGCAGTTTGGCTGGATCAGTGCGATAACAAGCATGTGCTTGGTATCGCTGGGCCACTTGCATGTGCTGCTCGTTGGTACTTCAAGGTCCACATCAAATACACTTAACTATATAGCCCCATTATGTCGCTTCCATTTAGTTGCGCAGTTGCAGCGGACAGTGTGGCAGGCGGCACACCCAAGAAGGGCATGACGAGGATGGCACGGAATCGTGTCCAGCGTCGCAATACGATGGACTGTGCCCTGCTCAACGAGATGTTCGTCAACGAGGAGAGCAAGCGGACAGACAAGCGGCTGCAATCGCTGCTCCGGGATTCGGAGCGCGAGATGAAGAACTCGCTGGCATCGGCGACGGCGGTGGCGCCGCCGCGTGGCAGCAGTTTCCATGAGGTGGCACATCCGCTCGAATCGCTGGACAAGATAATGCCGCTTAGCTCGGATGAGCCGGCGGCCCTGTTGGCGATACCAATGCGCATTGCTTCCAAGGTGGTGGAGAGTTGCAATCGCTATCGTTGCGTCTCCTCGCGACCCATTGGCTGTCGTTCGTCGGCGCCGCCATTGGCATTTGCGGCGGTATTGCCCACACTGCGAGTGGATATGAAGCCGACGCCTGGCTTGACCAAGCGTAAGGATTTCCACGAGACTTTCTCCAATCTGATCAAGTTGGGCAGCGTCGATAGGCAGGATGGGAAATTGTCGCAGGAGGAGCACACGTGGCAGACGGAGCTGAAGGATCTCATCTGGCTGGAGTTGCAGGCGTGGCAAGCTGATCGCACCGTCGAACAGCAGGACAAATATCTGTACGATGCCCGCCATGGTGTCTCCGATCTGCTCGACCAGATCATTAGGTACAAGTTTCAGCCACGCTACAAACGCGAGCCCAGCCTGCTGAGCCTCGACAGCGGCATACAATCGGACGCCAACTCCACTGCCAGCTGTGAGTACTGCCCTAATCCTTGTCCACTTTATTGAATGAGTATATTAATCAACCGTTTCCCCTTTGCAGCGCCATTGCCGAGCAAGTTGTGCCAGGGCTGCATGTCGCTGTACTGCAAGGATTGCATGGAGCGACAGGAGTTGGCGCTGCGCGAAGTGACCGATCTACTGGCACGCTTGGAGGCCGCCGAGGCCTTGTATCCATCTTCCCAGGCAATGGGTTCCTTGCATCCCATTTACAAATCCCAGAAATTTGTGGGTCGCATCAAGGCCATGTGCCTGTGGTACAACATTACCACGCAGAACAAGCTCAAGCTTAGTATTCTGGGCAAAATTCTGGCAAGGTTTGTAGTTACCTCCATTTAAAAGTTGACTCAAAACAGCATACAATGAAATTCTATATTATACTACTTACATATATTATTCGCATTCGATCCGAGAGTCTAAAATAGCTAGAAACATTTATGTGCTCAGCAATAATCCATTATCTGCAAGTCATTAATTGCATATTGCAAAGCACACATTTTTGAGTTGGAAACATCAAGTTAAATAACTACTTTATTGGTTTTATTTCTGATATTCGATAACTATTTTTCCGGGCAAGATTCGATAAATAATTTAAAGAATCTTCAAGCTAGAAACTTACAAATTGTCTTAGTTGGTTTATTAAATAACTTTCATTTAATAAATAATTTCTAGAGAGAATTCTTGTTAACTGACTATAGAGGGATTAAAACTACCAAGAAAGGCCAAAGATTACAGAAACTTGTAGACCGAAGATAAATTGCCGCGATCTAAATTTTACTATAAAATTAAGAAAAAATAAACGGCCAATGAAAACTATGAAATCTCTATGATATAGTAGTCCCATTTTGATGATAATAAAAGGCTTAACTGATGAGATTGCTTTGGAAAACTTGTTAAATATAAAAGTTTTCCAAGCATGAACTCATCCGTTGTAGTGATCCGATTCAGGCGATAAACACTGCCTTTGATATGACAAGTTTGATCAAGACAGGTTCAAAACTCGAATCGGCTAGTGATGCTGATCAAGAATATATATACTTGATGAGAGTATTATGTATTTTAAAAATGAATACTTGAATTTCAAATAAAAAAGGAATATCAAATAAAGGTTATAATAAGTCTGGGCTTATTCAAATGTTAAATGGTTCAACCTTTATTGCAAGGCTTGGGGAAACCGAGAAAAAACGCAAACAGATCAAAAATTGTTAAGCTTAAATAGATTAACTTAGAAATATATATCGTTAAGAAGGGTGTTAATAGAATCAAATAAATGCTTTCCCTTTGACAGACTGCAGGATGAGAAATTCTCGTGGCCGGTGCAGACGTCCTACATGGGCTCGGACAGTGGCAACTCGTCGGCGTCTGGTGTGGAGAACGATGACTCCGCCGCCAATTCGATGGACTCGGCGAAGCCGCCGAGCGTGGCCAGCAATGGGCAGACAGTGCGACGAGGATGCGGCACCATGTCCTGTGCCCGGGTGCAATTCATGCTGAACGACACCACACACGTGCCGGGCGAAACCTCCAGCAGCAATGAGTAAGTGCAGCCAGTCACAGCTTAAGTCCCAACTTACATTCTAATTTGTGGCGTTTCCTCAACACAGATCAGCCTCAACGGAGATCAGTCAGCTGTCCAATGAGCTCTCCGCTTGCCATTTGCGCAAGGGTTCGATGCACGACATCAACATCTTTAGCGTGGAGCCGCTGGGCACCTCGAGCAACGATTGCAATGGCGAGCAGAGCTCCGGCCTCTATCGCAAATTCATCGAAAATGTGCTCAAGTGCCGGGGATTGGCCAAATCTCTTGCCTTCCTCCATCAGTTGCACACGGTGGCGCTGTACAAGGCGCACATTGCATTGGAGAAGCCGGGCGCTGAGGATCTGGAGGATTTCGAACTGGACGCAGAGATCAGTGAAAGGGATGTGCCACGCATGGATCCACAGATCAGTCGCGAACAGGTCGTCGAGTTGCGCACATATGGCTACTGGAGCGAGGAGGCCCAATCCCTCAATCTGCCCTCGTACATTCCGACATTTGTGTTCCTCAGCGGCATTCCTCTGCAGTTCATGCACGAATTCCTGCGCATGCGCCTCGAAACCCGACCGGTGCGTCCCAATCCCCTAAGCCTCGAGCAGCTGATGAAGGAGTTGCGCGAGGGCCTAACACTGGCGCTGACGCATCGGGAGCGCTATCAGCGACACATAACCACAGCGCTGGCCGAGAACGAAACCGAACTGGGCAGTTATATGACCATCCTCAATCAGTACGATGCGACTGTGCGCAAAACCTTTGAGCTCTATCTGGACTACATTGATCAGCTGGTGTTGGTCGCTGTGCCAGAGACGAATCAAAAATCGGTCCTGGAGAAGGAATGGATGTTCACCAAGCTAATCAGTCCGATGATTAAGGGCATGCACACGTTGGCCTCCCAGAAATTCTGTCGCATTATTAGCAAACTGTTGTGCAGCATTTCCACACGGCTGGTGAAGCGATCCGAGGAGTTGAACGAACAGGTTGCCAGCACCACACAGACCGATGATAGCGAAGATCTCAAGTGGCAACTGTTGACCATTTGCCGGGAGACCCAATCATTGCTCACCGTCGAGCGGGAGCGTTCCATTAAGGTGCTCTTCTTTGCGAAGACCTTTTGTCGTGACGTCGAAACGACGGATTTCCATCGGGAGCACTACGAGCACGATGTGGCCAATCATCAGCATGATTTCATCTGTTCGGATGTGAAGGCAGCCTTCAAGCTGCTCCAGCACGATGTGCTCGAGGTGCGCAACATGCTGACGGACATCATTAAGGGTGTTCAGCGGCGTTGCTGTCTCCGCAACATGAACGATCTGGACGAACAGGATCGGTTGGCGGTCATGTCACGCACCCGGGAGATTCTACATCAGGGCTACAAGTTTGGCTTCGAGTATCACAAGGATGTGATCCGGTTGTTCGAGCAGCGCATCATGGATGTGAAGGATAGCAGACACACTGTGGACTTGGCGTTGGGCATCATTTCGTTTGCCCAGATGTGGATGCATTTCGTCATGGAACGGTGCGAACGGGGACGTGGCATGCGTCCACGCTGGGCCTCGCAGGGACTCGAATTCCTGATGCTTGCCTGTGATCTGCAGATCACTCAGCATCTGGACGATCACCAATTCGAGGAGTTGAAACAGCAAATGGATCGCTGCATTTCGCATGTAATCGGCATCACGTCGGAGCCGCAGAAGGTGATACGCAAGAAGGCATCGCCGCGCACACGGAAAACCTCCTCGCCGGCGACCAGTCGCAGCCGGACACCCACCCGTACACCCATGTCCGCCGGCGTGGTGGTCAATCCCAATACGCCGCCATTGCAATCGCCACAATACAATAAGCTGCTCCATCCACAGTTCAGCTTGAAGGAGGAGCTGCTACAGCAGCAGCAGCAGGCCTACAGCTCTGTGGACAGTGCGGATTATGTGGAGGCGCCAACCGATGCCGTCAATGGAGAGTTGCGTCTCCTTGTGCCACAAACGCCACCCATTTCGTCGGGTAAAACGAGCACACCCTCAACACCGTTGGCCTCACGCCACGAGCGCGTGCGCGACGCAGTGAATCGCCTCGATCTGGACCTGGAGGAGTGTCTTCGCGAACGCCGGCTCATTGGGCAGGTGAAGGCGCTGAATTCGTGCGACAAGGTGCAGATTCGGGCGCGCAGCGTCAACTTCCGTTGGCATCGGGGCATCAAGATTGGCCAGGGACGCTTCGGCAAGGTGTACACAGCGGTGAACAACAACACCGGCGAACTGATGGCCATGAAGGAGATTGCCGTACAGCCGGGCGAGACGCGTGCCTTGAAGAACGTTGCCGAGGAGCTGAAAATTCTGGAGGGCATCAAGCACAAGAATCTGGTGCGCTACTACGGCATCGAGGTGCATCGCGAGGAGTTGCTCATCTTCATGGAGCTCTGCTCCGAGGGTACCCTCGAATCGCTTGTCGAGCTAACTGGTGGCTTGCCGGAGGCAGTCTCCCGCCGCTTCACCGCCCAGCTGCTGTCAGGCGTCGCCGAGCTGCACAAGCACGGCATTGTCCATCGGGACATCAAGACGGCGAACATCTTCCTTGTCGATGGCAGCAATAGCCTCAAGCTCGGTGACTTTGGCTCAGCGGTCAAGATTCAGGCAAACACCACCGTGCCCGGCGAACTGCAGGGCTATGTGGGCACCCAGGCCTATATGGCGCCCGAGGTCTTCACCAAGACGAACAGCGATGGCCATGGACGTCTCGCCGACATCTGGTCCGTGGGCTGTGTCGTTGTCGAAATGGCCTCCGGCAAGGTAAGCGACGATCAACCTCTACGACTGATAACCCGATAAGCTGATAGCCTGATAAGCTGATAAGCGACTCTTAAATATTTACCATGAATGGTTTCAGAAACTAGAAAACTCAGACTTCAACTGATTTCAAACTGTTGTTATGACTCGCAAACTGTAACTTGCATATGCGCAAAAGACTTGATCACTTTCAGTGATATTCACATTAGTGACTCCAAAACTGCAAAGATAGTTTTGTCATTACGTGTTTTAGGCAACACTGCTCGACAAGTTTCAGTATTGAGAATCGGAATTTTATTGCAGCCAGCAACAGATGATCGTAAATTAAACTCTGACAGACACAACAGTTTACAGTGGGTAAAATAGGTGCAAATGATTTCAAACTGTGATCAGCTGTTATTGCTGTTACTTACAAACTGTAACGCATATATATGCTGAGAAATGGAGAGCAAAACACTTTTTGATTATAGCAGGAAATCTGCTTTCAGTAACTCAAAAACTGTTTAGTTAGAGTGGGTAAAATGGCTGCAAATTGTTTCAAACTGCTCACAAACTGTAACTCAAACATGTAATGCCAACTTTGAAGATGAAACAGCTACTGCATGACCCTAAGACTGTAATTTTTGGCCAATAGACTTTTCAATTATGGTCTTTAGTTTTATTAGATAGAAATTATAACGTTAGTGATGCTAATTCCGTGCCCCTGAAAGTGTGCCCTTAACATTAACCACCATTAACTACTGTCCGAGACTCTAAAAATGTATACGGCTATAATTGTGGAAGCTTGACTCTACAACTGTAGGACACTAAAACTGTATGTTGCTGTAAATCTGAAAGCTTGACTCTACAACTGTAGGATGCATGAATTTTAGTAATTTACGAAGGCGAACAATTTTACAGACAATTGTTTGACATGAATTTAAATAAACAACTAAAGGAGATATATATACTAGCAATTTTTGGACACTTCTAGAAGAGCACAAAGGCAAATTGGCTATAAATATTCCATTATATTTGTTATCGTTACAGCGACCGTGGGCACAGTTTGATTCCAATTTCCAAATTATGTTCAAAGTGGGCATGGGCGAGAAGCCGCAGGCGCCCGAGAGTCTCTCGCAGGAGGGACACGACTTTGTCGACCACTGTCTGCAGCACGATCCGAAGAACCGTCTCTCAGCCTTTGAGCTGCTCGAGCAGAACTTTTGCAAGGTAAGCGCAGACTAATATAATATATCTATTGCATAACAATGGATCGATAAATATTTAACTGATTCTCGTGTTTTTTGCAGTCTGGCCTGGATGAGGAGTGCAGCACCGAGCAGCTGCAGGCGCAGATGCGTGGCTCCTTTCGCCGCAACATGACGCAGAGCTAATCCCGATGCGGCACAGACTATATATATGCGAGTGTATGAATTGTATAATAATAATTATGTTGTCGAGTTTCTGTTGGACAATAAATATCCTATGAGAAATGAACAAGCTTATGCTTTTATTCAATTGCAAATTTATTGACTCTTGCCACGCGATGCAAACTCAAAATCGATATGAAAATCGATGCGATTCGGCTTATCCAGCATAGTCACCGACGGTAGTTGAAATTGTGGGTATTTGTACTGTGGCGTCCATAGTGGGTGGTGGTGGTGGTAAGTCATCTGTGCCACCTGGGCCATTGGGTGGTGTTGGTGGGGCGGCCTGAACTGTTGGCGCCGTTTGGGCTTGGATCAGTGGCACAGTGCACAGCAGGATTGCCAGGCACAGGGTGAGCAGCAAATGCAGCACTGCAATCAGGTGAATTCCATAATTTTAGTTCATCTTCCAATGATTTGATATTATTTGTTAGCGCTTGCTTAACTTACGTTTCATTTTGATAGTATTTCGTTGACTGTTGGCCAATTGGTTAAATCGTTCGACTTTTATGCTGATCGCCATGCGATGAATTCGTTTTATTCTCTTTAATTAATTGGATTTACTAATCAAGAGTTTATCTGCAGTTAGCTTATCTCTGTAGCCGAAATAAACCCAATAATATTGGATATGCGACTTTTCTTGGAACCAACAAACTAGTTAGGTATCTATGTATGTGTGTGGCTATGACATATATTAGTCATGAAGATATTTAGAGCGACGTAATCGCACAATTAATCCATGGACCCCATATAATGTGTATGCACACATATATTCATATTCTAGATAATTCCCAATGCAATGTATTTATTTTTATTTTTGTGATTTTTCGCATGCATCAACATTTAACCAAATTCAACTTAATCGAGTGTACAGCGTATATAGATCAGATAATAGATTGGGTTTTAAGTTTTGTTTTCTTTTTGTTGGGGATTTAACAGTTGAACGAATACATAAGTACATATATATAGCAACAATGAACACAGCAACATATATATTTTAACCCTTTAACATTTCCATATATAAGAATTTGTCTTGTGTATAACATAGATTATTTATGTATGTATGTATGTATATATATAGTACATTCAAATATATGTATAACATAGTTAAGATTTTTGTCACCACTACAAAACAACAACAGATATTCATACAAGTATAATAATAGTAATGTATATAGTAATTGTATATATTTTCCACTTTCAAATAATTTTAGGTCTCTAATATTCGTTTGATATGTTTTCTGTTGTTTTGTTTTTTTTTTTTCTTTTTTGGTAAATATGGTATATAAATTTATTGATATGTATTGTTACGTTTCAAGTCTATATACGTACAAGGATATTCAATTTGCTTGACAACAAAACATCAACGTCAACATCAACAACTAATAATGATCCATATTACTATGAATACTAGTCGAATATCATTTATTTAGTTTCTGGCTCACTTTTTGTTTGTAACAAGCATATAGTTGGTGTGTATATATATCTATGTGTAATTGTCTTTTTCTGAAACAGCAACAAAAAGGACAGTTAACATGTATCTAATACATATAAGTATGTATCTTTTTTTGTATTAATTCCAATAACAAGTTCTATATTTCAAGGGGCGCATTTCAAACACAACATTGAACAAAAAGTATTGCATACTTTTGAGCTGCAAGCAACAGTGGACGCCAAAATTGTTGTTCTGACTAACGAAATTCATATTCACTTTAGATAGACAGTTAGTAGTTAATACAGCCAATTAGATGATACTAACACTCAAGTTAAAGCTCTAACACAGCTAAGCTAATAATATAATATTGCATAATTGATCAACACATAAATAGATATGTATAATTATTTATTTAATTAACAGCACTAACAGTTGCGCATAAAATTGCTCTAAAACACATTTAATTGACTAGAGTTGCTCTTTGTCACCTACTAAGTAGTTACACGGGTTAAGTGGGTTAAAGCAAATGAGTTTCAATAATGCTAACGATTATTAGACGATTGACACCAGTTGATCTCAATTCAATGATCGAAATGAGTTGTACAACACTAGAAATTGTCTGTTTAACTGATGACGTCATATGGACGCTAGTTGACTACATTATGCATTTTTACATAAATATTTGTTTTTATTGTATACCCCTGCAGAGGGTATTATCACTATTTATATATGCTTGATTCGTTTAAATGGACAGATTGTGTTTTTGCCAAGATATGCCGACAAATGTAAGTGGTTATGACTGTTATCATTTTTTTGTGATCGTCATTATATATATGTACATATATATATAGATAATCGAAGCCAAGCTGCAAGGGTATTTTAAATTCGGCATGCCAAAGATAACTTTTCGTTCTTGTTGGATGTGTTGCATTTGTAGTTGTATAGTTAATGTGTATCTTTACGGATCATTTGTTGCTAAGGTACATTTACTGATATGTTTAGTTTGTTGCATTCCGCATTTTAAACCAACGATTTCCATCTGCAGCATTTAATTCTGCAGCAGATCATGCATGATGTCCAGCGAGTCCTGCAACGATTTGGCATAGCGTGAGGCGCTTGTATCCTCGCACGCATAGAATGCCGACACACAGAAGACAATCTGCTCCGGCTGTGGATTATAGGAGCAGCCATAGCCACGTGGTGTCACCGGACCATACCCCATAAAGCTATCCGTGCTGCAGGCGACCTATGAAAATGAAATGATCAAATCACAATTTAGTTCAAAGTGCACAATAAATTTCCAGCAAAATTGGGCAAAACTTCAATTGGACAATTAGTGGCTTACGTGTCGAGCTGGTGGTGCTGTTTTTTTGGATGGTGGTGCTGTGGTGCAAAATATTAAGCAATTAGACAATAATGGTGCAAAGAGTGTGTTGCAATGAAATGAAAGTGGTGCGCAGTGCTTGGTGCAAGTTGCTGTGCAGCCCCGTCGATAATTGGACAGCAGCTGATCTTGTTGGATACCTGACTGGTGGAGAGGAGAAAGCATTGCGATATCTTATACGACTCATCGGTGAAGAGCTCGTGCAGCTCGCCGGTGACCTCCACGGATGCCTCGCGCAACCCCAACAGGGGTATATCGATGCCGCTGCCCAAAATATTCTTGACCATCACCTCAGTTTGGCGAGCGACGGCGCAGCGGAAGAGCTCACGCAGATGATCCTTCTGTGGAAGAGCCGGATGTATCAATGCATCAATGGTGCCCGGGTTACAAATACTCACGCTATAAATGCTAAATTTGACTTTGCGAGCATCCTCCTCGTCATCCTCGCGATCGCTCTCCAGCGGCACATTAGCACCCTCGCCCTGACACATCGCCTTGGCCCACTCCAGAGCCTCGGTGCTGGCAGCACGGATGCAATCCACACGACCCTATCCGACAAAAGAGACAAACTTTGTAGAAAGAGCGAAAGAGTGAGAGAGAGAGAGAGAGAGAGAGAGAGAGAGAGATGGACTTACGTGCAGGAAGCGTCTGGTGGAAGCACTCTCGTAGGTGGCCACAAGATGGCCGTAAAGTCTGCAACGCATCAGATTGGTTTTTAATATAATTGTCTATAAGATGCATAATATAGTGTATAATATCTTCAATATGTACGACTGTAAGCTTTGTGTATATAATTTAAATAGTTTTCTTATTAGAATTTCTTGAGCATTTCGATATTTGATATTCTTACATTATTACAAATAATTTACAATTCATGTCACAAAATACTCTTTACAAGCTTGAATGGATTTTAATGGACTTCTAAGTAATCAAATTGCTGATCCAAAATATATTTGGAAATATTTTGAGAATGCAACTGTTTCAAAATGAAAATAATCCATTAAAACTTTACTTAAAACCGTAAAAATAAAATTACAAAAAACCTCTTTTTGAAATACCAATTTCATTTCCAAGACAGCTGTTCCAGTTTCATTTGAGTTAAGTTTTTTTTTTTTGTGCGTGTACAATTTATGAATAGAGTTGAAAGACTTACTTGTAGTGGGCCAGTTGCAGGGCGAGCTGTATGTAGACATCCGGACTGACCTGGCACGATTTGACAAAGTTCTTGCCATAGCCCTTGTAGCGATACACATAGAAGTCCAGATTATCGATGGCCTTGTCCACGGTGAGCGCCGCCTCGGCAAATCGACGCTCCACCTGAGCATTCAGATGCCACTCCAGGCGCTCCGGTGGCGGCAAATGGTGCTGCGGCAAACCGTTATCATCATCCGGATGGTCAACGATATTCTTGTAGATCTTCTCCAGCAGCTGAACGACAGCGATGCCCTCGGAGGTGGAGTGCTCGTAGCACAGGCCCCAGCTGCCATCGGTGCAAATGATGAGCTGTAAATGGTAAGCGGATCGGGTTGAAACCACACACGGAATCGAGATAGACGGAGAGGGAGAGGGATAGGGGAAGGAGAGGGAGGGAGTATTCGATAATGGTTTGCCCACCTGCATGGTCTTGTCGAACCAGCGATTGGCCGAGTTGAATTCACTGCCACCGCCGTGGATCATTTCGTGTGCCATGTTCGTCTCATCCCGGTCGCCAGCTGTGTGCATGGTGGGCGTGGCACCCGTAAAACCGCGTGCATTGAAATTGACGCCCAGCGGCTCATCCAAACAGAGAACCACCAGAGCCGTCTCAATTAGCTCCAGATTGCGCCTATTCCGCTCATCCCACTGCAGAGCCTCACGATCCTGGGCCCATTGGGTGCGCGGCTCGGCAGTGAGGAGTCCAACCGGGGCCGGCTTGGCTGGCAGACAGGGCGCATCGCTGAGCACGTAGAGGATCTGGGAGGCGATCTCGCTTTCGGTCAGTTTGCCACGATCGCAGGCCTGCAGGACAACGCAGTACATCTGATTGCGACAGATGAGCACCACATGGCGATCCTCATCGATGTCCGGATTGGTCTGGGCACGCTTCGGCAAATACTGCGAGTCGCGCTCGACGCCCGGACGACGACAAGAGCCAAGCAGTCGATAGTATTGGGCCATGCACAGCGGCTGATGTTTTTCGCGCGAGGCGGCCCGCTCCAGCGGCAGATCGCCGCTGTCCAGCATCTCCTTGTGGGCAAGGATGCCATCCAGCAGCCGGGCTGCAAAGTGGGCCACATCGTGTACGGTCTTAAAGCGGCGCGGCGGAAACACCATGCCCGGATTCGAGTTGATGGGCAAAGGGATGCGCACGTTCATATACATGTCGTTGAGCCAGTAGTAGTATGCCTACACCGGAAAAAAATATATAATAGTTATATAGATTTTGGTAATAGATATCAATCTGAAAGCTTTAAGCACGTTTCGGATTTGGCTTTTCCTCAATATTTTTGACTAAAAATCTGAAAATCAAGTAGTGTCAAGTTAAATAAAGTAAGAAGGCTCTAGTCGTGAGTGCTCGTCAAAGTCTTATATTTGAGCGAAAATCGTTTTGCTAATCTTAAACATATTTATGTTCTTAAGGCCAATTCATTATAAATAGACATTGCTTATAGTTAATGCTAGAGAAGAGTTTGGTTTGGTTCCAAGTCATATGTCCTATGTCCCCAATTGTAGTCTTGCCAAATTATAAAGCTATACTTTTAACATTTTTAAGCGTGAAATTTATTGAGTGCCAAGTAGAGGCAAATTAGGTTTGAGGAAAATCTCTGTACCCCTTGGGTAAGCAAGGCAAGATATGAGCTTCTTCTCTGAAGGAAAGAGTAATAGTTCCAACTCAAATACCTGTAATTGGCTTCTGTACTTGCTACAAGGATACAAATGAAGATGGAAGTTGGTATCTAGTTGGTCGACAAGCGCACTGAAAGTGCTAAGACATGGAAAGCACATTATTATCACATTGAATCAAAACTCAATTAGCGTTTAACTTCAATGACAAGATCAGGGTGCGCCTGTGCCTGGGTGCGCCTGGCGTTCAGTTAGTTAGAAATGAATATAATTTTTTTTTTTTTTGATTTTTTGTTGTTGAGGGTCGCCCTATTAGGAACACCGTTGTTATCACTCATTCCTCGAAGCGAACTGATAACGCATCACAGATCGCAGATCGAAGATCATTGATAAGCATCCAACTTGGGCGTACTATAAATAATGCTCATTGGTGCATAGTCGAAGTCAGTACAACAGTTTCATCTAACCTTAACGGATACCCAAATTTATACGACGACCCAAAGATGAAAGGTGAGTCTTCCGTCTCCACTTTCCTCATTTTACTCTCACTTTCACTTTCACTGATGGGTTTCAATTTGCAGTGTTCGCTCTGACTCTGCTCAGCCTGGTGGCTCTGTCCCAGGCACGCTCCGACTACAGGCTGCAGTGCACCCGTGATGAGATTGGCATCCGCTGGCCAAGCTATTTCAGCAACTCCGAGTACTTTGTGTGTCAGAGCATGTTTGGCACCCAACTGACTGTAAACTGTCCGCCCGGAGAGATATTCACCTTTGTGCTGCAACAGTGCACCAGTCCTTCTCTGTATGTGCCTTCACCACCCATGAATATGTTGCCAACTGCAGCGCCGATTACCATGCATTTGGTCGATGAAGCACCAGTAATAATTGGCCAACCCATGCATTTGACTCATGAGCACGAGATGGAGCACAATGAGCACTATGGGCTGGACAAGGAACATCAGCAGGTTATCCATGCAATGCCACTTGATCCCACACCACCCATCGATTCAGCAACACCACCCACCCTTGTTGTCGCCAACCCACCCAAGCCCGGCAAGAAACCCGCCATCCCACAGCCCCAGAAAGGCATTGCCCCCAAGAAGCCGAGCGCTCCAGCTCCCGGCAAGGCCGCTGCCAAGAAGCCAGCTGGACGTCCAACAGCATCCAAGGCCGCTAAGAAGCCAACACCGGCCAGCAAGGCCCAGAAGAAACCGACCCCAGCCTAAAAAGTACTCTGAGCCTGAGCAGCTAAAAAAAAATAATGTTTAACAAGCGGAATTTCATTCAAAACTCTATGTTTGCGCTATAATCTTTTTGATAGCTTTATCTTCCAATTAATAACACTAAGTTATTTTCACGTTCTTATATTATTTAATATATACTTAGACTAGAAGCCAAACGCTTAGTCTTTTCTATTGACACTTTGCTTATTAAAGGTTTGAAGCCACTTGCTAAACCTTCTATCAACACTTGGCTTATTAAAGGTTTAAAGCCAATTGCCAATAGCCTTTTCACAACAAGAATAATGTTGGCAGCAGCAGCAAAGAAATTGAATTGATTATGAGTTGTTAACATGCCTCAATTTGGAGCCCTGCGTGGCTACAAATACCAATAGCTTATTGCTAGTCTTAATTACATATCCACATTATGTTAAATGCAGTTTGAGCTGCAGCAGCTGGCTTTAGCAGCACTCTCTCTGTGCAGCGCTCTCTTTGTGCAGCGCTCTCTTTGTGCAGCGCTCTCTTTGTGCAGCGCTCTCTTTGTGCAGCGCTCTCTTTGTGCAGCGCTCTCTTTGTGCAGCGCTCTCTCTCTCTCTCTCTCGATAAAGTGCGTACGCTGATCGGCCGGCTGCTGCAGCTCAAACTGCATTTAACATAATGTGGATATGTAATTAATCAGCTGTTTCGCATAGCTCTAGCTCATTATTGATCGGTTATAGTTATTCTCGTTGTGAGAAGGTTTAGCGGTGGCTTCAAATCTTCATTTTCGGTAATCGAATTGCTGCTGCTGCCAACACTCTAAATAACACCAAATAGATATCTTACTGCAATCGCTCCAAATATTTGTGTCGGCTATATGAAGTGTCGTTTCTAAAATAACATGTGTAACTACATACACACACACACACACACACCCACACACACACACGCACTTACATGCATTTATGTGTGTGTGTGTGTGAATGAGTCAATTAGCTAATTGCCCTTGTCGCCCAATGCGGTTGACATTGAGAAATTGTAATTGATTAATATTTGCTGGGTTTGCAGCAGTTGAAAATATGCAGGACTAGCAGATACCACGTACCAGTATAAGTAACTGACAGTGGATTGTTATTACTTTTTTATCATTAATATTAAGATTAAGGTCGAAAAATTGGCATAACAAACATTTTCGATTTAACTTTTCATCGGATCGAATCTTTGTTTAGTTATTTTTTTCTTCCACATTTTAAGTTATATGTCCAAATTCATAAAAGTTGTACTTAAAATTGTTTAGCAGAATTCATCATCTGTGGCATTTTGTGGTTTATGATCATTATTATAAACATTTTATATCTATCCCATTTTTTTATAACTTATTTGAAAAGTTCTGCATATATTTGAATAGTTCCACACGTGCGTAAAGTAAATATTAGGAAACTGAGAAATATTTAATAGTACATTATTTATTATATACCATATAAAATATCACAGATTACTTCAAAACCAGAACTAAGTAGATAAGACTAAAACCGATGCGAGTGTTATTGGCAGCAAGCTGATGATTAAATTCAACGGAAATATGATGATTTGTAGAAGCCGTCTCTGCTACAAACAACATCCTATCTATACTGGAATACACATATAGCTGATTGGCAGGTAGCTATGTTAATAGGTGTGTTCATTTCTTATCCGATTACACAATAATTACGAGAGTCTACAGCTTTTCGCTGGCTGTTATCGATGTGGGAATAGTAACGACATTTGCCAAATATTACCCAGGTCACACAGAGAGTGAAAAGAATTCATTTTCGATATTGATTTCAATTTCAATTTTGCTGACTGTTAGCTTTTGACAAGCAGACAAGTATTAATCTAGACGTGTGAGCTGATTAAAAAATGTTTAACAAGTGCGCACAGAGTCAAGAGCTCAGAGCAATAAAAGGCTTTGCTTTAGGCCATTTGAAATCAGTTACCAGCGAGACGTTCAACCAGCCAAATATGAAAGCCGGTAAGCCAGAGTCTGACAGAAGAATATCGAGTGGAGGATACACACATTACCAATGATATTTCTATTCGTTTATTTGTTCACGTTTAGTTCTAATCGCTGTCGCCGGTCTGTTGGCCATTGGTGCCCACGCACAGACAAGTTGCTCCACACCATCCTATACGGAGGACATTGTGCCCAAATGCTTGACTGACAAGCGCGTCAAGCTACCAAGCTACGCGGTTCCGACCAGCTTCTATGACTGCTCAACTGGCCAGCCCGTATTGACCAAATGTACCACTGGTATTTTCACCTATGTGTACCAGGAATGCACCACATGCGCCCAGTATATCCCAGCCCCTGAGTGTTCTGCCCTTAAATTGGGTCTTACGTGCACTCCCATTGGGACAGGCCCAGCCACAAGCACCACCTCAAATACAGTAACCACCACAAAATCGACAACCGTTGCAAAGACCACCACCACCAAAACCACCGCGACTCCAGATGGTTCAACAGAAGCTTCACTACCTCCTGCACCTACGGGTGAACCTTCCGGCACAAGCACACCCATCACCGACGATGGCACCACCATATATGTTCCCCCACCACCCGGTCCAGCTGATCCCAATGTGCCTCAGCCAAGTACTCCATTTCCCACGGTCGGCACTTTTCCCACTGGTCCCCCATCTGCTTAAAAATCTACATTGAATACATTAAATAAAGCAATGATTGACATGCATACATATACAAGCATGTGCTCTATATATAGATATATGATTAGAGTACTTATCGGACTCAAATCTCGATCATTTACGTATACTTAATATTCAGACGCCTTAACTTTTAACTTTGCCTATTGTCTAACATAAATGCAATTGAATGGCTCACCCAATTATCCTCAGCCTCGCGCTTGTCCAGCAGATACTGATGCAGTCGCTGTCCCAGGCCCTGCGGCGACGAGAACTGCTTGATGATGCCCTTGGTGCGTTCCAGCTGTGCCGGCGTCGTGATGGGCTCCAAGGCGAGCACATAGTCTGCCATGGTTTGCTCCAGCGGTGGGACAGGTACTTTCGGCAGAGTCTGCAAGCAGAAGAAAGGGTTCCACTCCAGTGACACTTGCTAAATTATATTTTCCTTTAACTTTCTACCCTTTGCTCATTTATATGCACGACATTATAGCAGTTAGAGCACAACAACAACTACAAAACACGCTGCCTAGCAACATCAGCACAAAAAAAAAATGTGTCCACCCTAGGGATCCAAAAATTTCAAATCACAAATAAAAAAGAAAAAAACGAGAAACGAGAAACGAGAAAGAATAGGAAAATGGAAAAAGGGAATGAAAAAAGGGATTGGCATGAATCTGACAGTGGGGCGTGCTGCATTAACTCCCGCTCAACTTGGTCTGCCATCTATTTGGCTGTTCTCAAACATTTACTTTTCCCTGTCACGGAAAACTTGTATTGAGAGATCTGCCCTTGAGATTCCCCAGTGGTGCCACACAATTTTTTTTTGCTGCTGAATCGAAAGTGTCGTGCAGCGTTTGCAATGTTTGGATCGAAGCAAGTAAAATATATTTCAAATTTTCCAAAGAATCAAATCGTAATTATTTGAAATATGAAATGTGAATACAAATAGGTTAAAAAGAAAATGAAAACAATGGATTTAAGGTCTCGGCCCTGGTTTCTAAACGACATTTAATAACATTTCTCTTTTTAATTTAAATAAAATTCAACAAAACAAAAGACATTTGTTTTTCATTAAATATCTATATGTATACACATATATTTTGTAAATAACATTTCATATATTGACGTTCTGTGGATTTGGTAAATTGGAATTGCGAACAAGTCTCAATGTGTCTACCAGAATTTTGACACAGATCAATATTAATATCATTTTGGTACTTTTCAATCTACTACAAATAAAACTCGAGCAAATTGAGTTTGTCTTTAGTCCGCCAAATATGCCATGCGTTTGCTCAGATACATTTCGAGTCATTTGGTATTTTATTTCTTTGGGAATAGTTAAAGCATGCAGCAACTTTCCATCTGTCATTTGACTCTGACAGCCGTCAAGCTGTAGTCAACCAACCACCCAACCACCCAACCGCCCACCTCCCCTCTCAGCTTTGCATGATTTGATGTCTATCTCGTTGGGTGTTTTTTTTTCTTCTTTTTCTTTTTTATTTGGGAGGGTTGCTGTGCTGAGCTGTGCTTTTACAGGTGAGAGTTTGGGGTGGGTGGTGGAATGTTTGTTTACTAGAACTGTGGGTTGCTTGCTTGTCTGTCTGACTGCCTGGCTGCCTGGCTGTCTGGTCTTCGGTTCCGGTTGCCCCAGAGGACCGTTGCCATACAAAAGCGCTCGTTATTTGCATTTGTAATTATAACAAACAGGATTAGTCTGTCTATGTATGTGTGTGTATGTATCTTTCTCTTTGTATATAAATGTGTGTGTGTGTGAGTGTGTGCGTGTGTGTGTGTGTGTGTGTGTGTGTGTCTGTGCGTGTATTTGTGTTTGTATTTGAATTAGTCGAGTAGCAAGTTTGTTGAGCCGCTGTGCAAATATTTAACACTGCCTGCAAAGAAATTTCAAATTGTCTAATAAATTTTACTCACGTCAGGGAATCCGTATTCGTCTACAGACTCGGCGGATGAGAGCCACTTCTTTGGTATGGACAATATAGAGTCTTTCCATCCTGAAAAAATCCAAAAATAAAAGCAAAAAACCAAAGACGAACATGACAATAGACAGTTATTATAAGATAAGAGAGAACATTATTTGTTCATAACGTGAGTCCGAGTTGAATACCCTCTTTTGGATCCATTAGCAAACGAGCAAATGTTAAAACAAAAAACATAATGTTGACAAATGTGTTCTTTTGAAAAATGACGCACAAATCTAAGATGCGATATTGTTTTGATTGATTAAGCAGCCATTTAATCATTGTCGTATGGCTCAAGTACCTTCGATACAATATGTGTTAGGTCTCGAGTCGGACAGAACTGTCACAATGTCATCATATCGTCTAGTAAGACATCGCTTAATGTCATAATTGATTGTGCAAGTGCTCAATAATATTAACATGCAGAACTTTCAGATTAATTAACAAAGAAATCAAAATTAACAAAAACAAAAACAGAAACAGAAAGACGGAATTCGCTTATCGAGGTTATTTTGTTTTTTGTTTTTTTTTATTGCCATCTAAATCCAACTGGTCTTATCTATTGTGTATCTAATGCGGAAGCAAATCAAGACGTTATTGGCTTCCGCAATCGGGAATGCAATAAAGAACGGATGCCCAAAAACTTGCACAACACTAAGACACTCGAAGGGGGCGGGGTCGTACTAGGCCTATGCTAGGATGCGGCCATTTGTTTGGAGCGGTCCGTTTTTGGTATCCTTTTAAAGTAGTTGGAGTGTGGGTCTAGTGTGTAAGCACTCCGGTCGCCCAGAGAGACGGCAATTTCCGCTATTAGCTTTTGGCCAGATAAGTAAGTTTGTTCACTCGATGTTGTACAAAGCATATCCCATGACAAATTCAAACCTAAACATACACACACAAATCTACCAATTCAAAATGGTCGACACTTGGCAGACTCAGAAAGAAAATTTACAGAGTGAGCAATGTGGCCCACTACGCCCACCACGCCCATTCCCCCCATCTCTCCCATACAGTGCCGCTACTTATGACAATCATAATGTTATTAATAAAAATGGTTTTTACGACAATCACGATAAAAGCAAAACGGACTAACAGTCGTCAAACCACCCATGGCCCTCGAACTGCGCGCACGCGTCTCCCCTTCCCCCCGTGAGATGCCAAATCTAATGCAATTTATTAACCTTTTTTCATTATCTGGCCAAAAGATGTCTTCGTTTCACTCTCTGTCCCGGACAACAACTAGCTAAAAGTTGGTCGCATTGTGGGTGCCGCCAACAATGGAGTCACGTGGCACCAATTTGAACATCCGTTCCATTGTTGCTGTGCCCGACTCACGGAGTGTTACTGTTGTCTTTGCTGGAACAACATTAACCACAACCTGTAACCGACTGTCTCGGTGTCTGGCAAATGTGCCCCTTGTGGATGCGACCATGCCGAGTCGCCAGACTAACGAGACTTTGAATGGGGCAACTCTGCAGTTTGTTGTAAATTATAATAAATTGCGTTAGGAAGTCTGTGTAAAATTCAAATTATGTAATTAAGCACGAGGTTGTGCCTCCCATACAAAACTGAATTATGGATACTGCGTGTCGCAAGACTTTAATCCTTCACTTTGAACGGGTTTTATGCGTCTAGAATCGACTCAAACGATGACACTTAAAGTATATTTAATGAAGTTGAGCCTGAACCAAAAAAATAGCATACACGAGAGAAATATTCAAATAAGGCGGGAGACTGACAACGAAGACTAAAATTGATTTTACATAGACACATAGATATACTTCGAAGAAAATATTCAACATCGAGCTTGAGTTACTTTTTTATGCTCGAAATTTAAGATATACAATGGGACTGTTGCTTAGATTTTTTCGACCAGATTCTATAATTTTTCAATTTAAACTTGCTTTAAGATCTTTTGCGCTCGCTGACTATTTTCATTGTGTGATTCACTACAATGGCAAATGCTGATTCGAACCTAGTTTTAGTTAGACTTTTTCCATTGATTTACTTCTAATGAGAATACTTGCTTCTAAGTTATTTGAACTTAGTTTTAGCCCCTGTTTTTCCATTGTGTACATGCAGTTTTTGGTCTGCGCTTCAGCTTCGTTAAGCGAGACATGCAATTAAATAAACGTGGCTCTAATTGCATGACATGTGAGGGTTGCAAAGTCAGGATATATGTATGTGCCACGCAAGCGAGTCCTTGATTATTTAATACTTGTTAGTGCTGCTGACTTGTTTGCAATTTTAAAACTTATCCACAGCGGACAGCAGTTGAGGACATTCAGAGTGCTGGATCAGCAACTTGTCCATCGCTTTCAATTACGTGCTTTTGGCCATGGCAACATTTCCAATTGATTGATTGATGCTGGAAATTTTGATTGGACAGTCGGACGGCTAATCAGATATTCATGCGCCATTACAACAGACACTGAGCGCAGGCCGAACTTCCGCTTCCGCTTCAACTTGCGAGCAGAGCAGAACAGAGCAGAGCAGAGCAAGCGGGCCTGTCTATCGACCCATCTTTTTGATGAATCCCTTCGTGTGCAAATGTCAGTTTCAATTTGTTGCTTGCTCGTGATTGTTGCCTACTCATGATTACATTTAGCTATTTGCCAAAAATTGTCTACTCCCAATTTCGATTTGCATTATTGTCCGTTGAATGATGCATTAGCTCGTTATGATCTTATTTATGAAGAGGAACTGTGTGGTGTGGGTGGGGTGTGTGGTGTGTGGTGTGGGTACACATATGGCCAGAACGATTCGCACCTAACGCAATCCGGAGAAATGATGGAGCTTATTGGCCACACGCCTCGTGTTTAACAGCCAGCAATAAAACGCTTCAATAAACCAACAAGCTCATTATTAAGCAGCAAAAATCACGCTTGAATTCCGGCTCCAACCCTCATCCCCCACCGCAAAATGGATGCGAAAAGGCCTCAGACGACAGGCAACTGCTGCCGCCTGTCAGACGCTGCGATAAAAATGTAATCCCAATGAAAAATAATGTTTTCTGCTGGCAGCGTACCAATTTAGCAACAGTCAACCAAAAAAAAAAACAAAGAAAACAAAATAACCCACACCTCATTACGGGAAGCGGGAGAGATGTTTGGATCGATTCTGGAGCAGGCTGGTGTACGGCTAGTTTACCAGCTGATCCTTATCCATAGCCTGCTTTTGGTGTCGCCGAGCCACTTAATGTGCGCCGCACATTAGAATATATCTATGGAATTTTGTCTATGCAATAAAAAAATCAACAACCACAACAACAAAGAAAACTCCATAATTTCAACTGAAACCGTAGCAAATGAAGCAGAACAATTTAAAAAAGGCAAAACAAATCCGAGACTCCCTCAAAGAACGCAGCTCGTGCGACACGTTGCGACTACATAAAACACCAGCTGAACAAGCTGTGACCTCAACAGCAGGAGCCGGCTAAGGAAGCTGCACGGTCATAACACTCTCGAAGGGCGAATGAGTGAATGAATGAATGAGCGATTGAAAGATTGAATGAGTTTTAGCCCTCTTTTGTTCGCCTTTGCTGTATGTAAAGGGCTTCATTTGGATTTGAGGGTGTTTTGCCACACAGTACCAGCTCCAACTTTCCACACCCATGTCAGCTCCAACTCCAACTCCAACTTCAACTCCAACTCCAAATCCGGCTGCTGTTGCTCTTGTTTAGGGCTGCACGCACGCAACAATTGAGCCGTAAATCCTTTACGGTCTTAGCGCTGCTGTTTTACGCCGCTTTCAATATATTTTTTAGGGCCTTCAGCTGCGCTTTTGTGTTTGCGGCCTGTTCTTTGAATTGTTTTGTCCCAACCCCGACTCCATTTCATATATATATGTATATATATATATATATATATATATATTATTCCTTACATACTTTTGTGTTGCAAACTCAAATTAACTGCCGCACTGAGGCATTTCACATTTTATTCTTTCTATTTTATTTTTATAATTGTTCAGATTGAAATAAGCGGAAAGCGTAAATTGCTTGCGTATTGTTTGTAATGAGTTGGCCAAGTAGTTGAGGCCTGGCTAGCACTTATTGACTCGTTATTTGCTTGTGGTTAATGCCGACTTCTGCGCAGCAAATATATATGTACGTACATACAAAGACCAGCGAATACTTGAACACATTCGATAGTGACCAACCTCCCTTAAAAGCCAAAGTTATGTCTTATGCGTGCCATGGGATCGTGACGCTGGGGCAAAAGTTGCTAATGGAAATTGCTAACAGAAAATCATTTTCCACACGGCAACATCGTCCAAATTTCTGGCCTCAGGGCACGCACACAATTTCCTTTCCTGTCTGCCTGTCCCCCCTCCCCTCCCCACACTCTTGATAACTTTGATGAGTACAACAAGCACCAGCAACCACCAAACCCACCACCACCAACAACATCAATAACCACCAGCAGCAGCCCACGTTGCTGTAAAACGGCTCCCTCTACCTATCAACTTACACAATAAAGTTCGAAAAAGTTACAATGTTTTATCTATATGTATAGCGAATTCCACGAAGTTCTCTACGTATTTCTTCAATTAGGTAATTAATATAATTAAACACATTTTCCCATTGAAAGACTTCTTTCGATTCCATTTTCATGGTTAACAATTATATTTCAATAGTATTTGTTTGGTTGGTTTGTTTGTTTGTTGTATGTGTATTTGCTCCGTAATATGTATTATCATTATCCATTTCGATTTTCATGATCTTCATTAGCCATTACCATATTTCAATTACAATAATTTATTTGGGTACGTATTATTCATAGTGTCGGTTAGCTGTCCATTCAATTTCATAATTCTTAACTTGTCCTTTAGCCATGATCTAGTTGTCTTTGATGGGTTAAGCCATTTTGGTAGGATGCCATAAAACTGTATGCCAATATTGAATGTTATTGAAATATCCATTCAAATTTCAAATAAATTGCATATTTGTAATGAAACGCTTTAAACAAATTTAAATTGTACTCCTCAATTTGTAGGCTTCTTACTGAAATGTTATTTGCTATGAAAGTGTTTGTGTTCATCGGAAAACCGAAGATAGACATTTTCGACATGGATTGTATACGGTCGATAATTGAATTTTCAGAGTAGTTGTTCTAACTATTTAATGTCAGGCATAGCGTTAGTTATTCATTTGGGTGTAGTTAAAAGATAGGATAGCAAGATAGAAACTTAA
Source organism: Drosophila silvestris (assembly GCA_035043445.1). NCBI lineage: Eukaryota > Metazoa > Arthropoda > Insecta > Diptera > Drosophilidae > Drosophila > Drosophila silvestris. Next base: position 1,269,345 of record JAWNMZ010000148.1, read on the forward strand.
TTTTGTTTAGAGTATATGGAAAGACCTTTAAATTGAACAGCAACGTTACAGAACTGGGTTACGTAGTATATTTTCGATTTTTGCAATTGTATTGTTTTTTTTTTGTGAATTTTCTTTTACGTTTGTCTTGACATATTTATTCATTAATTGTCTATTATAATTATATATTATTACATTAGTATTAGTTTAACACAAACGTCTATAACATATTAGCAGAAACAAGTGGTGAAAAATAGAATACAATCTAGCAGATACTAGTTACTTAAATACGTATAAATATATATATATATTTATGTATATATATATATATATTCACTTGAAACACTTTGATCAAAACTTACCTTATTTGAAACTAAGTGTTTTCCTATACAAAACTGAACTGTGGCGGCATTTCTTTAGGGCTTTACATTTAAAATTCAATTTCCTATGATTATAAATAATATTTACTAAACAATATTTACGTATAACATTAAAAAAGGTTTACTCGCATTGAATTTTTCAATTTCATTAATTTTTATTTTGTATGCTCTGCTTTCAGAGTCCTTTAGTGGTTGCCCATATTCCATATTATATAAGATTTGTTATCTTTATATAAAATAAACAATAATTGTTTATAATGCGCTCAGTTAATATAATTATAATTGTAATACGCTATCGAACATTTAACACTTTAAATACATATTTATGTTGAGTTTAATTTTGAAATTATCTTCTGTTTTTTCTGTATATTGTGTTTACCTTCTCCATTATATTTATATATAAGTATTTGTATCTTTATATTACATTATTTTTGTGTTTATTTTTTCTTTTATAAATACATATTTATATTTTTAGCAACATATTTAATTTATACAATACGTACAGATACATTTCTTATTTTTTGGTATTTTCTGCTCTTATAAAATTTCGTAAGATATTACACATAGCCGGCACTGTTGCAAGTTCTGTAAGCTACAATTACTTTACTTTACCTTATGGACCCATGAAAACTATACATACACTATTTGTTCGAATACAAAAAATACTATACTTGTATTGTATATAGTTAAAAGTATTCGATAGTGCTGCACAGTTTTCGCAGGCTCTCCAGTCAGTTACTAAACATAATAATATACTCGTAATTCACATAATTATAATATTACTTAAACCGTTTTGTTGGAAGATTCTTCTAATATACGTTCACTTCAACTATGTATATGGTCTCTAATCGCTTATTGTAAATTGGTTAAAATCCTGTTTAAATTCTTTTCATGTAAGATTTGAATGAATACAAAACAAAAAAATATCTTCGACTTTCGGATATGTTGTTCGCGACCATTTAACGAAGAATTAAGTAACATAATGTTGTATAGATGAATATATCTAGCTTCTGCTTACAGTTTTCTACTGACTTTCATAGTTTGATATATTAATTTTAACTATTCGGTATATTGCTTTTAGAAATGTCCATTAAATATACATATGCGTGTCTAATTTGTTTCTTTTTCCTTTGTGTTATGCTGATATATGTATTAGTTTTCGTTTTTGTTTGGGGTTCCATTTAAAACAGATCGCAACAATATCTTTGAGATTCTGCTATGGTATGCTTTAAATGGATTTTGAAATCATTGATTGGTTTTTCTTCTCAACATGGATCATAATCATATATATATATATATATGGTGTATGTATGTAGGTTTGTTTGCTCGCGATTATATAAACTATCTTTTAATTGTTTTTGTTAATGTATAAATTTTGTTTTCTATATATAGTTTTGCATTAAGATTCTGTTCGTACGAAAGTACGTCGTTTTAATTGATACATTTGATGGGAGATTTTTTCTTGAGTTTTTGTTCATGTATGTAGTTCCATATTACTAAAGCTTGTTAATATGTAGAACTGTTAAGAGTTATATATAATTATTTTCGTAAGTTATGTTAAATAATAATCTTAATAGACGGGATAGTAAAACACAGCGTATTTAAATTGATCAAATGATTCAGTGCATCAAAACAAAATAAAAATAATTAGCTACCATATAGATTCTATAAATCTTATCCGATAATTTGACTTCCCCTCCAAAAATATTGGCTTAACTAATTGCTTTGAAAATCAGTGCATTTGCTATACATACATATACAATGTATATATGAAGGAATAGCTAAAGTGTGTACAAATAGATGAATCATTTAAAATTGTTCAAAATAACCGAATGATATTATTCTAATATACAGTATATTCGCACATATGTATTTATATACTCATTAGATTAGATAACATTGCTATTAATTTGAAAATGGCCGTGTCACTGATATGTTTACGGATAGAGAATGTTCAAGTTGAAATTTCAAGTGTCTATAGTAATATAATTTGCCAAATACACATTAAAAAACTATATAATTATTGTGTATATATATTTGCTTATCGCTGCTGATAGATAGCTGCATATACGTAAACATACAATAATTATCTGTATAGTTGATAATATACAAACATTTCACTTTACTTTCGGCATTTTTAGACCGCATAGCAGGCTAAAATTAGGTGTATAATATAGAAGCAATAAACTGCTCTCTCCAAAAAAGTGGTGCAATCGAAATGAATCAAAAATGAAGATATAGAGTATCATAGATAGTATGTAGTATATATGTATAAGTGATGTAGTGAATATACTACGGTTTATATAGTGTATCGTACTTAGTGGTAGATACATACACAAGGTACACACATTTATGCTATGCTATCGTTGAGCTACTATGGCGGCTATATCCTCCGGATAGGAGGTTTACCATCTGGCGCATAGAGTCGACAAGCAAATAATAATTGATTGGTAGGTAAATATGAAACATCTAATATTTTCAAATTGATTTTCATTCGTTAGTAGTATATATATATTTAATAATAGTACGGCCTAAAAATATTTGATTCCGATATGATACGATATATGTATAAGTATATACGATATAAGTGAGATTTTATGTATACTATAGCAATAGTTAATATCACTTTTGGTAATTTTAACAGGCGAGCCATTGAGACTCTGATATGTATCGTTACCTTGGTTGTGTCTTATGTTAAATATATATTTCAACGAAAACGTTTCAAATCAAAATTATATAGCACTGCTCTCCTGGTGCCACTGGGAAACGCACAAGTCCGTCGCAATGACAACCGAAAGGGTTTCTTCTTCTCAACATCTATTTTCGATTTGTGCAAATTGTGATATGTCTGCGATATGGATGTCATTGCCTGGTTACCATAACGGCACTTGTGGCACAGTGGTGCCAAGTCAGCAGCACCGCTTACAATACTATATTGTATAAATATGTATATATAATATATATAGTGATATCTGTTATAGATGTGCACTCGGATAGCAGCAGAAACTGCCACTCCTTGAGTTCGATCTAATTATGACTATGCTTTGGTTTCTCTAGCTTCTCTCTGATAGACACGGCTGCTTTAGTACTGAGTATAGGGCTTATGCGTCCAAATATCTGGCGATATGGCGCTATATATGTATATATATATATATATATATATATATATATATTTGTATGTATATGTGTGTATAGAGCTGCGTGCGTGTTACTTGTTTCATTAGCCTACAGCTCTTTTAACTAACGATTGTGTATAATACAAAACTGGTGCATGGCATTTAACTAGCAGCTGCTTGAACTATTCGCATGCAATGCTTTTTCTTTTTTATAGTGTACGTTACCACTTACTATAAATAGGTAATATTCTATCGAAATATAAGTGAGTTTAATAAATATTCCAAAACGAAACAAAGAAACGCCACTCAAGTTTTCAACATATAAACAAATTGTATATGAATTTGCTGTAAACTAATTTTAGTTTTTTCTGTTTTGGTTTTCTTGTTGTTTTTGTTTTTTTTCTTTCTTTTCTGTTTTTCTTTGTGTAAGACAACAGTTTAAAATCCTTGTCTAAAGGGATTCGCTGGTCCGGCAGGACCTCTGCTTGGCGGCTGCTGCTGCTGTTGCTGGAAAGGATTTGCAACACGTGGCTGAGCATAGCTGCCACCCTGCTCTGATAGCCCGGCTGATAGCTCTGATCCTGTTGATATCCCTGCCGCTGCTGCTGCTGCTGACTGATACTCGTACTGCTGCTGCTGCTGCTGCTGCTGCTCATCCAAATTAGTCTCCTGTTCCGGCTGATATTGCTGTCCGTACTCAAGGTGATTCTTTAGCTCGCCCTCGACGGGCTTCTGGTCGTGCATGACATACGTTTGGTACTCCTTGTTCGGTGGATCCTGCATCAAAATATTAGCCTCATTCTCGAACGGCTTGAAATCGTAAATGTTGCGCAACTTGCGCAGCACAGGCACATAGGCAAGATTGGCGAATGCAATGAGGAAGTTGAGGGCAGTAAACCCAATCGCCTCAACCACCCCACCAGCAATGATGGGGCCAACGGCTACGCAATCGAATACGAGATATCCGCAATGGCATAGATACTGCCATACACAGATACATAGCGCACATCCACCAGATAGCCGAGAGTTGGCAACAATGCCGTATCGATGAGCGCAATGCCAAAGCAGATCACACAAATGGGCAACATGAGCATCTTGTAGCCGCTACAGAATGGTATGATGAAACAGGAGAAGCCCTCCAACGCCAATCCGCCGGCTGCCATCAGCCACTGATGCTGTGGATATTTTCTGGCCATTTTAACGGTGATCACCACACCCAACACATGCGGAAAGAAGGCCGGCAGCCAGACCATGCCAATTTTCCAGTTTTCCGTTGTCATATTATCCTCCATCCACAGGGATATGGTCGGCTCGAGGAAGGCCAGCGCCACATTGGACATCGTTAGTGCTCCAGCACATACGGCTATATAGGGATCCATGAGGAGTCGCCAGATGGGTATAGTCTGAGTCTGGACCTCTTTGCTCTGTTTGAGTTGTTCCTTGAACGGTTTCACGACCAGCAACAGCATTAAACCATCCAGCAGACAAACCAGCGCCAATATGAGGAACGGCACCTCCTTCCCTGCAAATTGATACAGTGCACCGCCGAAAGGTGGCGCCACCAGGCAGCCAAAACTGATGAAGGCCAGCGCAATGCCCAGCGCCTGCGAACGTTCATTCTCCTCCGTGAAACGATCTGCAATCATCGCCAGACCAGCTGTGTCCGCAAATGCGGAGCCAGCACCTTGAAGGGAGCGGGCAAAGAAGAGGACACTGTAGCTGCTGCCGCAGGCGAATACCGACGTCGAGAAGAACATGATGGTTAGACCAATCATCATGGGTATATCGTAGCCGATCCTATCGATCAGTCCGCCCGAGAACGGATTCACCATCAGCTGAACAATCGCCTTGGAGGCGAAGAGTATGCCCGTGGCCGAGTCCTGACCATGATGATCGTGGTGAACCGGTATTATCTGCCCGGTAATATTGTCTCGCAGCGGTGGTGGCGTCGGACCATCATCGAAACTGCCAATTTCGCGCAGATAGTCTGGTATGATGGGCACAATGACCATATACAGCATGTTGTCCAGCAACAGGGCAATGGATACGATAACCAGGATGAGGCGACGCTGGTTCACCGGCTCCTGTATCTTCTCCCACACAATCTCCTTCACCTCGCGCAGCTCCAGATTGATCAGTGGTGCTTGAAATGAGGCCATTTTGTCTGCTTCGTTTCCCTTTCACCTTCTCCTTCTTATCCTTTAAAATTTCAGTTCTCTCGCTTTCGCTTCTTGTTTCTCGTTTCTCTTTCGTTTCTCTTTCTTTCGTTTTGTACTCAATGTTGCCACCCCATGCGCTGCGCCGCGCTGCTTTATTGTTGCTTTGTTTTGTTTTTGCCGCTTTTCAATTTCATGTTCGCTGCCGGAAATTGTGCAACAGTGCCTCAATGTGGCCGCCTTCCGTTTCCGTTTGCCCTACCGCTAATTGCTGTCGCCAAGCAATTCTTCGAGCGGGTAATTCTTCGATATGCTTGGCTCTGAGGTGGTTTTGGTGGTTCACTTTTTTGGTTAACTATATTGTTTGTTCTTCCTGCTGCAGTTGCTGCTGCTGTGTTTACATGATTTCGTGCTGTTGTTGATGTTGTGGTAGTTGTTGTTGTTGTTGTTGGTGTGCGAGTTGTTGGCATGCCAGTGAACAACCTTTAACGACACAGAAACAAGATTTCGTTAGTTGTTGTTTTTATTATTTTTCTTATTTTTATTTGTTCTTTTTTCACTCTTTCAGCATAGATGTTTTTATTTATGACTTTTATAACAGGCTGGCAGAATTTTTGTTTTCATTTTTTTCTTTTTATTATTGAAATATTATACAATTGTTTTTCATTTGCTTTTATGATTGAAATGTTGTTTCTGTGTTGCAAAAGGATGCCTGCTGGTGAACAAAAATGTGTATTGTTAAGATTAGTTTACACAGCGTTTCTTATTTTTGCACATTCTCGATTTACATACATGTATATATGTTTGTATTCACAGATAGATAAGTAGAGCGTTTCTTTGCACAGCAATTTGACACATTTCAATCATAAAACAAATACCAAAAATATATTCTATAATTAAAGTAATTAATATTCATATCAACATATATATAAATATATATATATATATATATATATATATATGTGTGTGTGTAGACAATAAATACAAAGACATTATTTGTCAGGGAAAGCCGCTGTAAAAATGTGCATTTAATGCTCTAAGCCAAGTGCCACATAGTACAATTGAGTTTATTGAATGAATACAATACACACTCACAGGGGTAGTTCGAGGAGGTCTCCTCAGAGTCACGTGGCCACACTCGAAACCTGCGCCGTGCTGTAATTACTTGTAATCATTGCTGTTTCCTGTACAAAACCCAAAAAAACGGACAAGCACCTCTTGAGTAGCACGCAAGCCACACATAAATAACAACCCAAACCAATAATACAATGAATATAAAGCCAGTATAATTGTTGCCTACATCCACAGTATATTTCATTCATAATAATAATAAAAAATTGAGAGCTTTTCAGTGAGTTACACGTATATGGTATATGGTACTTAATTTTTTATTTTATCTATTAATTTCCCATTCATATTATATATTTATATTAATATATTAATTTCGCTGTATAATGTTTACCAATTATGTCATAACTTTCATTGATTTAAAGAAGTTCGAAGTTGCGTGCAAAAGTTTTCCGTACAATTTCAAACTTTTTGAATCCATAGAATAAAACCACATAATTTTATATGTTATTAGTTGGTTAAATAGACAGACAGGATAAACTAAGGAAAGCGTTTCAGCGTTACTTTTTACACCGGCAGAATAAACTGTTTTTCCTTATAGCATTGAGATGAACACAGAAAACTTTTCTAGCCGATATCTTCTATGTGGGTGGCTGTGCCCAACTGTCTGCTCTCCCACGCCAGCTATCAATGCTGATCTAATTTCAACATTTATCTACCTTGTAGCGCATTGCCTGCCACCCTCCAATAGACAAACATATAAAAAAAAAACGATACGTGTGCTGGGTATAAAAAATACCCCCTGCACCGTACACCTCCTCCCTCTCCCCCCACACACACAGTGTATGTATATTGTATGTCTGCGCCTTTTGGTATATACGAGACGTTACGAAAACATTTCGTTTTATCATTAAATTTTCATGACCATGTTTTTCATGAGTTCTGTTTCCCCAACTGCCTGTCTTGAGTCTGTACCTGGGGGGAGGGGAGGGAATCTGCTCGGATCAGGCGGGGCGGCATACACACCCCTTAAAGCCTGCACATGAGGCAATTATCGTGTGTGTGTGTGTGTGTGTGATGTGTGTGTGTATGTGCGAGTTTTACTGTTATTTTTATTCATTCGACGACTTTAATTTTGGTTTTTGTGCCAGCGGGCCATAACTACAAATAACAAGCAGAGCCTGGCCCAGGTGGGTCGCTGTACTTGACCCTGGGGTTGCAACATGCCAAGCTTTTATCAAAGCCAGGGGTTGCTTTGCTGCTGCTTTGTCGCTGCTCGAGTCAAGTGCCGAAACGTGTGTGTGCCAACATGTTGGCTGTAATAATGAGAGAGTCAGATAGATTGACAGAGAGAGAGAGAGAGGGAGAGTGCAGGCCAAGCACATTGCCAGGCAAGAATATGTATTAAAATCTATAGGGAAAAACGCACCTCACTCACACACACATCCGCACATCCGCACATCAAACAGCGCCAATTTATATTTACGCCTTTATAATTTTATTGATTTTTCCTCACTGACTGGCGAAAACTCTCTCATCGCATTCGGCCAGCTGACAAGTTTCCCAAGCGATAAAACATTTTTATGTTTTTCGCATATAGGCTTATTTCCATTTCCATTTCTGTTTCTGATTCTGTTTATTGCTTTCATAACGTTTACTAAACATGAAATTCATTTCGTTGGACTTCTTTTGTTGGCCCTTTTGCTCATTATCCTTGGGCGCTTTATTTCGCTTTATTTCCTTTTCATATTTGCACAACTTCCCGGCCCCAACAGTCAGCAGTATCAGAAGCAGCAGCCTCAACTGCCTCAATTAGCCAGTCGTGAATTCATAATTTATTAAGGCAGCTTCCAAGCTGCCGCACTTTCGAAAATCATTCACAGCCTTGTGAGCAATGAATTGTCTTTTTGGCCATTTCATGAATAATTTCATAATGCGTCATCTTGCGAAAAACCGAAATGTAAAACTTTTTCCCATGCAACTTTTATAATTTGGACAGACATGAAATCCATCCGAAAGGAATTGCCACAAATGTTAGTCTAGCTGGATATTACTTAAGCAAGTGTGTGTGCGTGTGTGTTTGTGGAAATTCAATCTATTTGCAGACAGCTCGCTAACACACCAAAGTGCACTTTTCTGCAGACTCCAAATGAAATTTTCGCCTGCAATTTGAGCTGCCTGGCGCAAAATGCCAGCTGCAATGGGCAACCAAAATAGATTACTTTCCAGATAGTAGTTCTCTACATAAGCAAGTAGGTAAGTTATGAGCAAAAGTAGCTTTACGCTTTCATAAGATGGCGGGTAACACTCTCCTTTGCGCTTCAAATTGCCACGCCTCCTTTGAGTCGACCTACTTCACCTTGAAGCATAGACAGGATGATCGCCGACTTTTGCGACTTTCTGTTGCCCAAGGAACAACGCAGCACTTACCCCATTCAAAACAAAAAAGAAACAAATAACACAGGCAGCTAAAGCTGCCGCTTTTGCCCAGCTCAGACTTTGGGCAGAGAATGAAATTACATTTATTTATTTATTTATGCTACGGAAGATTTTTCAAATGCCTTTTGAATGGCTCTGCCTGCCTGCCTGTCAAACTGTCTGTCTGACGAGGTAATCAGCATAAAATGAAATTCCATCTTTCCAAAAAGTAAAACAAAAAATTGAATTTTTATACCGATAAAGCAGACAATTGCCAAGCCTAAGTGCGAATAATGTTTAGCATTTTATAAATATTTTTTTTTTAATGTAATTTGATTACTCCGGTTTAATTTTAAATGATAATTGTTCCTATTATTAATTTCTAACTTTGATTTTAAAATATTATTGTGTAACTCTTTTAAAAATTGTGTGTTGCATTTAAATTTAAAAAAGTAATTTAAAAGGAAATGAATTAAATATACAAGAAACGGAGTTGAACCAAAAACTGTTTAACTTTTTTCAACTATTTAAATACTTTGTAGAACACAATGAAAGAATAGAAAAACCAATCATAATATTTATGATAATCCGCGCTTCACACGTCCGTCGACAAAAGGCGTCGCAAATCCCTACAAGTGTGCTATTCTCTACACACACACACACGACACACACACACAGACAAGTGCATATGTTGTCAGAACCACCCTCCACAAACCCATCTCCACGAACAGACCCAAGAACGTCGAGTTCTCCGCAAGTGTTGTAAGCTGCTTTCCCCAAGTGGCCGTCGAAGGGTTGCCAAGTTTCATTTTTTTCGATTGTTCGAGTCTGTGTTTGCTGAGGCGTGCGCATATTTATGGCACTCAGTGTTGCCTATATGTCACTCACAATGTATTGCCTAATTTTGGGCGCACTCATTGATTAATGATATGTGAGCAATTTGTGTGTACAATATTTGCTGTAGTTGCTGTATGTTCATCTGTCCATTTAATGAACTGTGGACAGCTCACCTGACTAAACTGGCTAACCATTGTTGGCTAGCTCAGTGCCCACTCCCCCAACCTGATCGATTAAGCAGCGCCCTTTGTGCGCTTTGGCCTTAACCCTCTTTTGTCAGTCAAGCGCTTCTTTTGTGCATCCTCCATCGCATTCGCCTTCTTCAGCCTGCTTTCTGTTGCCGTTGCCGTTGCTGTTGCTGTTACTGTTTCTGTTTCAAGTTTAATTGTCTTGTCTTTGGCTTTCGGCCCTATCGATTTCCCTACAATTGGGTTAGCTTAATTGGTTTGTTCGCGACCCAAGCCAAAAAGGCAGGAAACAACTTTTTTTAATTGCTAAAGTTTTTAAAGAGCCGCTCACTGCCTCGAGCAGTCAAGTTATCAAAATCCCTAAAGCATCAGTTACACCCAAAATGTGTCTAGATAGATGGATTATTGTTGTTGTTGTTGTTGTTGTTGTTCTCATTGTTTTGTATAAGCATAAAATGGCTTTTATCAAGTCCCAGGAGATTCACTGCCACTTAGCTGGAGAGGCCAACAGAGTTCAGGATCCAGCTGATGGGTCTGGGACTGTTGCCATTAGCCACCAGGCATGATAGGCGTCTTTTTCTCGGCTCTATAATCGTAAAAATAAACAGCATGTACAAAATACCATAATACTTAAGCTGCTGGCGGCAATTGTTGAGGCAATTTTATTTTCTCTTTTGGCCGGTTCCCTTTGGCAACACTGCACTCAAAGATGAATTCCGTTTCATATTCAAATATAATTAGATAGAAGTCCCTACCGATTTGTACTTGACACTTCCAGCACAATCGTCGAGTATTCTTAAAAGATCTAAAACATTTTCGAGCGTTAATTTTACATAAAGATGCTAATTCAGACAATTGTTTAGTTAGACCTTGATAAATCTAGATTTGAAATAAGTGTGTATGTAGATTTTAATTTGAGAACCGCAGTTTTCCATTATAAGAGTTATTGGATGTGAAAAATTGTGAAACGATTTAATAATTAATTTGAAAGTTCTCTATTCAAGCTGACTTAGGGTTAACATCAGTATTTGGTACTTAAAATAACCAAATATTTTGCTAAGAGCAATTGAGTTATTGATTTAAAAATGATCCCAAAATAGTCTTACGTTAAGTAATCTAATCATGACAAGAAACGTACTTAAAGTAATATTTTGGTACTCTGCACTAAGACATGCACAACGTTAGTTCTCGATTTGGAAACTAAATTATATGTTTATTTTATTGCTGAGTGTGAATATAAATCAAAGCATTAAATGGGCGTGGCTCGTAGCCTGCTGTGTGCGTACTAAATGAGCATGTTTCTTGCACACACATTCTCACCGAACCCAGCCAGCATGCTTGGTCAGCTTCAGTTACAAATTGATTTGCACATAAATATCTTGGCCAGCGCAGCGCATAGTGCTTCTTGCCCCGGCATAGGCACATAAATTACCTTTATGTATAGCTATTTTGCAGAACTACATATATACATATATATATTTTCCTATGCCGTAGTTAATTTAGTTGGAACTTTTGATTAATAGCAATGCTGCTGGCCAGATCTTGGCTATCACGAAGACCAGTTTTTAAGCATCTGACAAGGCGCAAAATGTGAGCATTTGTAGCGCTACAAATGCCTCCCAATCAACGACACCATCAGCGCCCGTTTTATGAGTTTACGACTTTTGATGTCGACTGCCAGACGCAGGACTCGACGTCCCCCTCTTGTTTGCACTCATGCTGCTTCTGCTGATGCTGCTCCTGCTGCTGCTGCTGTTGATGATGGCTCAATGTGCCCAGTTCAACCCTCGAGCTGTGCTGGTTTCTCTGCGGTCTCTGCGGAAAATTCAGGAGCAGGGACGGTCGGGTGTTTTATCAGACAGCATCAAGACAAATGCGTTACTTGTTTCTCGTTTGGCTTATTACCGAGCTACCTTCCTGGCTGGCCTGGCTGCCTGCCAGCCTTTGTCTCTGCGTCAGAATCTGGGCCTGGGCCTGAGCCTGGACCTGGGTGCCACCCCTTCGGGCCGCCGTGCGCCCTTTTTGTTTTGACATGAAACCGCTATGAACACATCAGCGTTACAAACGCGTCTACAAGGGCAAACAAGGCAAACAATCTAATGACGAGGCAGCCGTTGTCTTGTTTCTCTCGTGTTTTTGTGTTTGTGTTTGTGTGGGAAATTTATATTTATTGGCTTCATTATGCAGCAGCATCCACAGTCACAGCCACAGCCACAGCACAGCAGCCCAGCAAAAATTCTTTATTCAGGTGGTTAACTGTCTTTTTGATAAACTTGAACTAGTGCTAAGAAGTATTTTTGGCCACCCCACAGAACTTGTCGTTTTTAATGATTTAATGAAAAACCACGCAGAAAATTTCATTATCCAACACAAATCTAATAATGGAATCTTTGCTTTTCGGCTCTAACAATTAGCTGCCATCTCTTAACACAATGCTAAGGAGTAATATAAATTGGTAAATATAAATTGTGAGTAGCATATTCGATTCAAATTATTAATTATTTTTAAAAAACGAAATTGAAATTAACTGATCAATTGATAATAAATTAAAACATAAATGTAACTTTATTTTTAACTATGCATCTTTATATAATTATTTATCATTGCAGCTTTGAGTTTTTCAAATTAATAAACAAATTTGTAAAATAGAATTCTAAGTAGCAAACATAATTCTAATTTTAACAACAAAACTAAAGTGACCTGATACATTTTTTTATATAATTAAAAATATAAAGACAATTTTTGTTTAATTATTCATGAGTTGATAATAAGTAATCAAATAAAAATAATTATTAAGAAATTAATGATGAAAAAAGTGGAGTTATGCAAAAAAACACAATATGTGTAACATGAATAGCAACAATATATTAAAATCAATAGAAATTTCTAATAGATTCCAAATTTCTGTATATAAATTATTAAAATATTCAACTTGATTGAACATTTCTAGTTAGCTCTCAATGTACATAGTAAATATGTATTTGTGCTGAAGTAGACGAGAAAAGTTCAGTTAAGCCCAAAACGAAATAGTCAGTTCCTTTTATACAATTCTTAAATAAAATTCTCAGATATCCACTCGACTTTCCTGTGTACATTACATAAGAACAAGAACAAGAACCAGAACCAGAACAAGAACAAGAACAAGAAGCGTTTATGCTCTCGCCACTCGCACGTTAGAAGACCAACTGTAACTGTTCCATTCCGTTTTGTACCACTGAGAGACGAACCCGAAATGTTCGCTCGTGCCACAAAACAAATGTGTCTATCCACACCTTGTGTGCATGTGTGCATGTGTGTGTGTGTGTGTGTGTGTCAAAGGACAACGATGAGGACGAAACACTTGCAGCTTTTGCAGTGTTTGTATGAGAGAAGTTGTTTAATTTTAATTATATGCGAATATCCTGAGCCACGTCGTCAGGTTATGTAAGTACTCGAAATAAATTGCAGCATAGAAAAAGCAACAACAACAAAAAGAAGGAAAACATACATACAAATATGTATGTGTGTGTGTGTGTGTGAGTGTGTGTGTGTGTGTGTGTGTGTGGCTCACCTGTATCGCTCGGTGTGATATTGCTGAGGCGGTGGGTGAGAAACCCGCGCAAATTGGAGACAACACGCTGCGGCGAGTTGGGCCCGCTGCCAATGGAGAAGCTACGCAATTTGGAGAACAGTGCCGCCGACTCCGCGCCACTGCCCGTGGCGCTGCTGGTGCCCTCGTTGGACGCCACGTTCCTTGGATGCGAACAGCAATTAAATGACGAGTAGTTCTCTCGAATAGAAGCGACTCAGTTGCGCGCAAACTTCACCAATTCTTGTTCCTGTTTGTTGTTGTTGACGTCTTTTGCTGTTTTTCTTTCACAAAACTTTGACGGCTGAGTTATGTAAAAAAGCTGAGGCGAGACACGAGCCCAAAAAACACGACAGTCCAAACACCGAACACACCGTACAGGGAACACACCGAACACGCACCCGTTGCCCGTTTTCGAAAATTTTTGTACTTTGCAAAAATAATTTGTTCAAAAATTTTCTCTTATTTTTTTCACGAAATTATAGTTTTTTTTTGTTTTTTTTTCTAGAATTTTCTTTTGTGTAGATGTGTGTGTGTGGGAGGCCGAGGCCAGACAACGACAACGACAGCAAATGGCAGCGTGCGTTGTGTCGTCCGGGCAGGAGCAAAGGTAACTTCTGTCTGGCGCTGCTGGCCCAACGCTGCTTGTATACCGTTATTTTGTCGGTATTCAGCCTGGAATTCCAAGCTGCACGTCGCGAGTCTCCCGTATCAAGCCGTAAGCTTTCCACGGCGCAGGATTATGACGCATGCGCCTCCACGAGGCAGCCAGCCAATTGGTTGGCTTTGGCCAACAGTCGCTCTCCCACCCCCTCCCCCCTGCCAACATGTCTCCCTGCACCACTCTGCAGCTCTCCACCAGCGTCGCTTTTCCCATGCATATTACTCTCGCCTAGTTGAGCACATTTGAATAAAATTCTATTCGCGCTGTGTCGTTTTTGCCTTTGGATCGCATTTGCTTGTTGGCCGCACGCAAAGAAAATCAATTTCTACCTGTCTACGCAGTTGGCTTGGAATTTCATTCTTCTATTTGCCGTTTTGTGGTTTTGCTTGTGGTTTTCCCACTGTATGGCATTGTAGCATACTTTTCGGGCTCTTATGTAAGGTGCACGGCAAGTGTGCGTTTATTGTTTGATAGTATTTTTATTTTATTTTTTATATTTTTTTATCTCCCTTCCTTTGCTTTTTATCAATTTGCATAGGGGAAGCATTTGACAAGTGCACACAGAACAATTTTCTTTTAATTTGCACAAGCAAACAAGACGAGTGTATAATCATCTCTGGCCCTCTGGTCACACAATGTGTCCTGATTCATATCTCTCATCGCCAGTCAGGCTGCACTGCAGATGCATGCACTCGATGGCAATGGCTATCGCAATTGAACCCTCGATTGCTGTCCAGGACCACATGTGGGCATTTTTCTTCTTTTTTTTTTTTTGGGTATTTATTGTAGCATTTGCCATATTCTTTTGTTATATTTTTTTGGCAGCTCAGTTGCTGGTGGCTCGAGCAAGTGTCGCACAAATTTGGCAATTTCTTTGTCATTTATCACTTTGCGAGGCGCTTTTTGCAATTTATCAAGATTTAACTTTGGAACTCGACCTCAAATGCCACACCATCTTAGCGGCTTAATAAAGCTATTGTATCTTGATTTGCCACAAATCTTCCACGTTAAATTGGCACAAAGAGCGTTGACAGTGGTTGTCCTTGAAAATAATAATTTCCCTTATTTAAACGTCACGAAGTCATTAGATACTCACTTCGAGATTCTTACGCAACTGAATGGAAAGCAACCTTTGGACAATGAATAAAAGACAATCCTAATACAAGTTGTGCAAATATACAAATCTAAATATAAATAATTCAGTAATAGTTTACCCCTTTTCTGTCGACAGCAATTTTATATGTGTTCATGTATTGGCCACAACTTTTACTAAAAGTCAAACCAAGGGTAAGGCATATTGAATATCTCGCTCAAGTTCTTATACATTTTGTGCAAATAGCAATTACTTCAAATATGCCCCCATCAGCAAAGAGCTGTATGAATGCAAAGCTCGTGAGAGCTCTTAGAGAGTTGTATGTACCTTAAAGTATTTACCAAGTACAACAAGAACAACAAGCATCTAAGCCAAACAATCAGAGTGCAAAACTTTAAATTTTGGCCACGTAAAAGCAATTACGTGCGCAAAGTCCAACTGCAACTATTTCCCTACAGCATTTTTGGTAGTATGAAGTAAAAATGCGAAAATAGAAAAATAGAAAAATAGAGAAATAGAGAAACCACCTAATGCAGACGATCGATAAGGAAGGCAGCGACAAGCAGCAATGTCGAAGGAGCAGAAATGGCTCAGCTGCCACGCCTGCCGCCCTAACGATGGGGGGTGTAAGGTAAATCAAGGTGTGCCTCAGCAGGTGTGCGTCAGTTGATGTCGCGTGTGTGTTGTTTGAGCCACGACTTAAATATAAAGCACATAGCCGCCGCCCCCCTCCCCCACACATAATACATAAAATAACCGTATATAAACAGAAAATTATATAGAACGACGTCGTCGTCGTCACAGTCGTGCAGTAACGTACTTTGAGTTGTCGGAAAGTGGTTGGAAACAAGGTTATTTTACCAGTGGTCAAGACGCGTAGGCGGCCCCGCAGCATTGCCAAAAGCAGCAGCAGCAGAGAAATGTATACAAGACACGCAACTAAAATAAATACAAAGCGGCAAGCTTCTAAGTTTGCACACAATAGAACAAGCCTACACTGAGATTAAATGGTCCAACTTAACATGGGACTGAATCTGACCATGAATGAAGTATTCTCATTTATAGTAAGCCCTGCTTGTCATGTGACCCATTTTCATCTAAATACAAATACGTTTTCAAGCGTGTTTTCATTAAATTATAAGTTATATGACATTGCTTTACTCAAGTGCTATGTCTAGCATTAAGATGAAATATACGTATATAAAAATATATAAAATTTAATAAAAAAATACTTTATATTTGAAACGACTAAGAAAACACATTAATAATTCAATCAAGATGTGAAATGTATGTTTTCAGCTTGAAATACTTCACTTTCTCTCTCTGTGTTTGTTTTAGAAAGTCGCTAAGCTCAAGTTAGAAGCATAGCTTGATGAAGATTAAATATATTTTTAGATACGCAAACACAAAATTACTAAAAAATATACCTAATATTTGAGACTACTGAGAAAAGATTGTAGCAGTTCAATCATGATTGGAATACTTCATTTTCTCTCCCTCTCTCTCTCTCTCTCTCTCTGTGTTATTATTTTGTGAATTCCCTAATCAAAGAATCAAGATTGTGCGAGTTCAGTTTGACATAGTTTATTTCTTCTTCCTGTTTTCCTTTAAGTACAATGAAAGGTATATGTAAAAATGTTCGTTGAATTTCTGCAACCCTGTCGAATCAGTTTGCACAGCACTTAAGCTTAATTCTCTTTTAATTCACTGCTAATTGTTTATCCCTAAAGATGTTGTACACCAATTACCAAAGAGAAAATGGCTTGGGATTTCATAATCAATGATATTGTGAGAGCAAATAAATGTAATTAATCTTTTATTTCAGCACACATTGCAGAAAGTCAACGTTGACAACGCTGGGCAATAAAACTGTCAAATGTGCGTAATCCCAAGGAATCAGCTTTAAGCTTAAGACGTTTGCTCTTCAACTCAAATATCTCGAAAATGTATATATATATACTATATATATATGTACCGAGATATATATGTGAAGCATGAATCAGCAAATGAACATTAAGCAAATATAATTCAAATTTCCATTACATTGCTTAATGTTTATTTTCAATTATGAATTTATTCGTGCAGTTGGCAGCCACAACAACAACTTCAATTGTAAGACGAGACTAAGCCGAATTTTGAACACTCTTTTTGAAAGAATCACATACTATATTATTGCTTAAAACTATACTTAAATTGCACTATAAATGCATCTAGTTTATTCTAACACTTGATTCAAGTATGAAATTCAAAAAACTTTCTGTGGTTGCCAAATATAATTATTCAAATTATTGCATTATTCATATATTGAATGCATGTATATAACAAATGTACCTCAACGAGTTGAAAATCACTTCGGCTAGCTAAAGGGCTTTCAGGCCAGGATATATAACTGTTAAGAGGCAAGTGCGCCTTTTCTGTAATTAGATGACGAGTTCAGGGCATCTGTTCGAACGTAAGCGAGCCGTAAAAACAGACACCACCAAACCATCCCCCATGAAGTGCAATCCCACACCACAGCACACAACCACCACCGGTAATAAAAACAACAAAAGCAACAACAGCAACAACAGCAACAACAGCAACAACGATGACAACAACAAAAGCAACACTTGTAAAATATCACGCTGTGCCTCTGCCTTGGGCCTTGGGACTGAGTTGATGTGGCCAAGGTAAAAACCGCCTTCGCCTCCTCGTTATGCCTACAATCTATCGATTTTTATACTTTTGATATATACCTACACCCACATATATACACATATTTTGTGTGTGTGTGTGTGTGTGTGTGTATGCATGTGTATACTGGTGTGTTTGTCTAATGACCACATACGATATCTACCCGGGCTGCTTTGGGTTTAAAAATTTAAACTAACCGTAGTTCAAAAACACATCAGACGCTTAAAAGAGAGAGCAATAGAGAGAGAGAGAGAGAGAGAGGGAGAGATAGTGAATTACTGGCTTAATTGGATTGCTCCGAACGCAGTTCTCAGACAGAACATAAAACCAAAATTGAAGCTAAAAGATTGCTCGTACCTCAAAGATGGTTTAAATTAGAATTTCCATAAAATATTTGCAATGCTGTTGGCATAAAAGCTTGATGTATTAATGTTGACGTGGATGTTGATCCTGTGCTGCCAGTCTCCTGATATTGACAGCTGGATAGACAGCGGGTTACCGACGACGCGTTGTTGCCCGCAACCCCGCCTGGTTTGAGACACCCCCCACAGTGCAGCATTTGATGGCACCAGCAAAAAGCGTTTGACAACTGAATTTTCAATGGGTTGACGTGATTCCCTCAAAATGACAGACACTTAATAAGACCTACATAATCAAAATAAAGTTTTGTCACATTTCAATTACACAATCTATAATTCAGATATGAAATAAATGGAAATACAAATGCCAGGTTGGCGTATAAAAGTGTACATTCATTTCTAAAATCTAGAATTAGAAATAAGCTCTGTGCGATTTTCCCTGGTCATATTTAATTCCTGCTGAATTCCAATCAAAGTGTACAGAATATTACTACTATATATTGTGTTCCTGTTTCTATTTATGTTCAGTTGGAAGGCTGGCATGTTGCACACTTTGTGGCTGATCTTTCATTGGTACGTCAACGTTGATGCTGTCAGTGTCGGTGGCACCTGCCGCAGCCATTTAAAGATTACGCAATAGTAACACGATGGTAACACTGTGACTAGTTAGCATTCGTGGGGGAAGGAGGAAAGGTTTGAGGGGCAGCAGCAACATGCGATGGAAATTGGATTTCGCAAAGAGCAATGCGTGGATACGTGGTCTGCATTAAGCCTTGAAAGCAGAGAGTATATTGAATTACAATAAATTGATTAAAGCTGTACAAGCCAAAGGTCAACTAACATTACCGTTTATTTTCGGATTATGGATAGCATTGTTCGTATTACATGAAAATTTATTAGTAAAGGTCTAATGCGGTAAGTAGATAAGCCATTTTTAGTATGCCAGTTAAAACACCGAAGGGGTCTGTGTACAAGAATAGGAGGCACTAGTGAAATATAAAGTGTTTTAGTTAATTAGGTATCATGAAATGCTTTCGAGCAGCGCCTAATGAAGCCCAAGACACCAAATATTAACTAATAATATATTATTACAGGGCACAACAAATTTGTGTGTGTCAAACTTGAGCTTGCCTCCTAAAAGAATGCCCAAATCATCTACACCTGCAATATGATTCAGTGAGTTGCCATGAAGCAAATAAATATTTGACAACTAAGAATGCTGTAGTCAACTGAGCTCGACTACGAGATACCCTGAGTTCTCTATTAAATATATTATTATAGGTTTATTACCGAATTTATCTTAAAGGCTGCGACTCAAATGTAAGTTGATGTGGAAGGCCTCTCATTGTGGCCATCATGGTCAGTACCTGTGTACTGAATGTTAAAAAATGTATCTGAGGAAACGAATGTTTTTATTTATAAGCCCGAGCTGAATTCATATAAACTAGTAGACTATATCTTGGGTGTTTCGTATCCGATCTTAATGAAATTCATGAAGTTGATCATTAATATGCCAACATATATTATATGTCAATTATATTGAAAATCGATAGCTATCGATAAAATTAGATAAACTTGACTTGCACGGTGTATACTAGAATATATATAAATATCAAGAATATATACTTTATAGAGCCCGATGCTTCCTTCTGTCAGTTACATTTGAGCACAGGACCATTTTACCTTTTTTACGCATTTTTAATGAGTTAAGGGTATAAAAATGGGGCATTCGCCTAAGAGAAGACATTAATTTACATTTACCACAATTAAGGAATAATAAATTTGCTTGACACCCGGCTTGCAAAACTGTCAAGATCAGTTTGTAACCTTTGACCAGAAAATGAAAATGAAAATGATAGGCAAAGCTGGTTTGTACATTAACACAACAACAACAACAACGTTGAGCAAAAGAACAACGCCATCAAGAAATGTGAATGTAAACAAAACGCTGCCAACACAACATGAAAATTATTACTTGCAAGCGCGGGAAAGAGATAAGTCTACAAAAACACAGATAGGCAAACAGTAAAAACACAAAAACAAAATATTATAGAATAACAATGCCACTGACGCTTTGCTTGAGGTGCTTTTTGTTGTTGTCTTTAAACACTTTGGTAACTTGGAATCAAAAAAAAGCATTGAAATAAATTAAAATTAATCTGAAGACACTGATTAAATTCAACTTGAAGACACAGATTGATGCAGTATTAAGAATGAAATCAAAAAGGAACGAATACAAATCTTACATTGAGAACAACAACTTTACTTTAATCAAGTACAAACATCAAAGCATGAAATCTTATCGAGTGCTGAGAGGGAAAAGATTAAAAATGTAATTTTGTTATTATTATTATTATAAATTATTATGAAATGTGGACGATGCTCGGAATATTTTCATCTTACCGGGGGAGTCACAACAAGAAAATTGTATAAGCGACCTTTTAAAAAGAAATTGCTTACTTAATTGAATTTTACAACACTTAAATGTCGAGGAGCGCAAAATAATGCATAAAGTGTTGAAATTACTGGGAATAGGAATATAAGTACCAATATAATGGAATCTGCGCAAACAGAATAATATCAATAAAATGAAAATAAATAAATTAGTGTTGACGTTTCGCCAACCAGCCAGCGAAGTGCCGAGCGTGCGAAAGAGAACGGGACGATTGAGTGAGAGAAAGCGTTAGCCAAATGCGAGTAAGGGAGACGCATTGAAACTAGAATCAAAGCAGGAAAAGAAACAAAAAAAATATTTATTGAGAGATTCCCATTTCTATGTGTGTGCCAGTGTATGTGTGTGTGTGTGTGTGTGTCACATGAGTGGTGGAATTTGAAGGCGCCCACGGGAGCATCGCCGCCAAAATGGCCGCCGAAAGTGTTGAAGCATGTTAGGACAAGGGGCGCAAAAGGAGCCGAAAAGTGGCCGTAGCTGGCCCATAAATCGTAACGGGAGCGAGCAGGAGAGGTCGTTTATAAAAAGAACAGTGCGATCAATAAGTTTTCGTACAAGTTTTTTTTTCGTCATGGCGACGACGATGTTGGTGACGCAGACAGAGAGTCAGCAAATTAATTGCGATTTGTCGTTGCCAACTACCCACACATAAATACATGCGCATGTGTGTAAGTGTGTGTGTGTGTTTATGTATCTGTGTGTGTGTGTGTGTGTGTGGCAGCGTGTGTCTTAACAAAAACAATGTCAACACTTTGTTACATTAATTTTGCTTAACTGTTCGTATGCATTTAGTTGCATGCGTGCGTATGCATTTCAATGTGATATGTGTGTGTGTGTGTGTGTGCTGTGACGTTGTCAAATCGAAAAATGCAACTTTTGACATTTCGATGACCTTACTTAAGTTGGCAACAACAACAACAACAACACTTCGAGTTGAGCTGCCCTCTGAAAATGTGTAACCTAAATTCTCAATACTGGGTTCATGTTCATGCTACTGTGTAGAATTTGTGTGTTTGCAAAACCATAACATGTTCCATTTGCCACTTTGTTCCAATGGGCCATTTGGGGCGCTCTCTCTCGCTCTGTCTCTCTCTCTCTTCTCTCTCTCTCTCTCGCCTTGGCTTCCTTTTTGGGATGGTGAGCAACTTTCTCGTTTCAGCTGCTGCTGGTGGCGCCTCCGACGACGCAGCCTGTCATTTCATTCAAACATGGCCGCGTGGGTGTGGCCTTGTCACAAACACTTAGACATATACACACGCATCACACGTATTCACACACACACACACACACACACGCAGAGAGAGTGCGAGTAGGCGGAGCTGCCTTTTCACTAATTGTTGGCCTGTCAGAATGAATCGCGGCTTCCAGTAGGATAGGATATGCCATTGGGCTTCCAGTCTGCTACAAGTCATCTGCGCTTTCCAGCTCTTCGTCAGCTGTTTGAAGAGGGGCATTCTGTGGTGAAAGCTTCTTGCAGGGGTCTTACAAATGCCTAACCGTTATTCGCAAACATTCTCAAATTTTTTTTCTTTTCTTTTTTTGCTGTGCATATTTATGTCTGATTTAAATGCAATTCCAATTTGATTCGAAAGTGATGAAAAGTTTGACAGGCGATTTTATCAGGAAAATAGTATAAGGCACATACTATTTTATTAGTGTTTTTATTAACTTAAAATGTATTAAATATTTTTCACAACATATTCTAATATATATTTGAATAATAAATATTGAATGAATTCTAGTGCACATTATGAAGTAAATAAAATGGGATCGAAAATACATTTCAAAGCTTCCAATTCGGGTAAAATTTATCTCCGATTGATGTATTAATTAATGCACGAAGAGCTGCGACGAATGATAGCTGTTAATGGGGGTTGACATTGAATAGAATTCGGATATAATACATGTAAATTGCGCATTTGCAGCATTTTCAATTATTGATGTGTAATGAAAAATAAATTATTTATAAAAGTTTCATTTTTTTCTGCTAAGTTGATTTCAGATATGATGCTAATCGGTGTGGGAGGAAAGCTGTTTAGCATGATGACGTCAGCAGCGGACTTGAACTGAAATAGAGTTTTGGAGGTTTCGGAAGTGAAACCAAAAAAAAAAAAAACACTTTGAAGTTTGGCTGTATGTCACAGCATGAACTTCGACCTATGCTAACTTCATGCGCGATAGCTGAGTGCTTATTATCTAGATCGCCTTAGGGCCCCGTTTGGAGCTCTGCATTTATTTGTCACATTGATGAAAGGTCATTTTGGCCTTTGCTTTAGCCACTGTCGCGGTTATCTGTCAGACCACCTGTCTACCGGTAGATTTATCATTTTTGCGACATGTCAATTTGTCATTCAACTCACGGCCAGGCAGCCACTCTGTGTATTAGTATGCAGGCTTGTAAGTATTTTCACGTGTGCACAGAAGTCGAATTTTTCAAAAAGAAAAAGTGCAGGCATCAATCAAAGAAATTGTACCCATTTCCCATTAACAAAGATAAATTGACTTTAATAATTACAATTGATAAAATGTTTATATTATAACATATATTCAGCATATTAATAAAGTTAACATCATCCACTTGTATCCACTCAGTTAACCTTACTGCCCAAAGAAATGCTGAGCCAACGAGATATGAGTCGGCAAATAATCTTTTGGCCACTTAAGTATATTGGCACATTCTGAAAATGGTTTATTGCAAGCAAATCATTTATAAATTATTTGAAAGAGGAAACGAATCACGATTTGGCTTTTAAGCTTGTAATGATATGGGTACATTAAAATGGATTAAATGTTGCAGCTGCTCCTCAACTCAGTGCAATTGTTTATAATTTGTGGCATTTGCACAATCGCGCCGAAGTATTATTGAAATAAGTAGCCGTCAACAAATAATGTTAACAATTATGAGTCGTCTAATTGCGAAAGATTTGTTGTTCATTTTGTTTTTGCCTATGCGGCAACTTAACCCAGAAATGTGTGCCAGAGGCGGGCAGCAGGTGATGCGAAACCCACGCAGCGGCATTCAAAATAGTCGCTGGGATCATTTATTACCAAATGAAGCCTATTGTCATTGTCATGGCTGAGGCTGCAACTGAAGACGTGGCTGATATCTCAACTGTTTAGATGCTAGATGCAGCAACCAGGTAGTTAGTTTGATGGGCCTTGTCAAGGCCATTGAAACTTTCTTTGGATTAAAGAGCAGCAAGCAGCCCAAGCCACTAATTGGGGCAAAGTTAAGCCAACATTTCAGCTGTTGCCGTGAATTGTGTAGTAAAGCATAAAGCAAACATCAGTAAAATTCATTATATGATGCCATTGATGAACACTTCACTCTACCATACTGTGGGCCATCGGCACCGAAAAAAAACCAAAAAATGAGAGCACCACTTCAGTGCAGCACCACCGGCACCATCAGCGAGATGGAGTCTCTGGTCGCTCAGCTTGTTTGCATTGCGGCAATGATTTCTAACATAAATATATTGAAGTACTTTTCACTTTTAATGTGAGCCCGCAACTTTATTGAGGCCTTCGCTTTGTTTGATATTTACGACTTTTACTTGTTAAAAGGAAAACAAAAATAAAAGTAATAAAAAACAAACACACACACAAACTGAAATTGAAATGAACAATTTATATTTTGTTAAGCTCCCCACAAATTGGAGCAGCGTTTGTCATCATCTCAGCGTGTGTGAGCCCGAGTCTCGTTCCCTCTTTAAATGAATATATCTGTAATAGCCATCCAACTTGATTGATTGTAGTAGCAACAGCAACAGCGGCAACAGCGGCAACAGCGGCAGCGCATCAGCGTCACGCAGCAGCAGCAGAAGCAGCAGCAGCAGCCGTGTTGTCGGCAACAGTTTTGATTGGCAATCGAAGGTGTTAGATAACATTACAAGCGCAATAGACACGCACTGCTTAATTATATTTGATCAGAAATACTCGTACTATATATGTATATGTGCATACCTCATATATCAGCTGCGTAGCCAAACACGAACACCACCAAAGCAATGATGTTCGCATGGCCATTGACATAACTCGTCGATTTATGACAAATAAATGTTAACAAATAAATAAATGTTAGTTTTACACAAAAGCCAAAGCTACAAAAAAAGAATACACATGCATCGGGTCAGCATGCCGTATGTGAGTTGATTCTAATCAGTTCAATTTGATAATATTTTTCGAAACGTGCAAATAAAGTTGCAAAGGAGCAATTTTGGGCAACCAACATGACAAACATAATAAACGTGATTGTGATTTATTGAAGATAAAATAAGCCATTGATAAGAAACAATTTTGAAATTAAATATCATGCATCTTACAATATATTCAAAACAAATCTAGCCTTTAGCTACACATATTGAATAGCCATTGAGACGCTGGCCTTTGTAGCTAGTAATTTAAATCTTAAGTACATTATTGTATAATATACTTAATTGAAAAGATATATTTTCTTTTTAAATTGTTCAACAAAACAAAATAAACAAAATAAGAAATGGAAGCTGAAGTCAATTGTAATGCACAAAGCAAAATAATGGCAGTTGGATTTAATTGTACTTATTGCATTAGGTATTGACAGGCTTTTTATGATTTGAATGATAGGCATGAATTCGCATACTCGGCACAATCAAAATCATTTCGCCCCCCAACCCGGAAGATTGCAACAATAAATGAAAATTGATTGTTAAAGCGATTTCGGTTATCCCTTCTGACACCGCTAAGCATGTGTGGTTGTAAGAAGATTATGTGGCACAGCCAAAATGGCAACGCATGCCAAAGTTTGAGCATTTAATTAAGTAATTTATTTGACACCAAATCGATAACACCACGCAGCAGAGTAGAATCTCAAACACACAGAATCCATAAAATCCAATCAAAACTTGGCTGAGTTAATTGGCAAACAGAGCGAAATGTAGGAGAATAAATATAAAACGACAGGTTATAATTATTTTGGGATTTTTTTTTGCTGATCTCTGTTTACGCTAAACGCCGAAGTTTCATCGTAGACAAGGTTTATTTAGTATATGGCTCAAGCCACTTCCACTCCTCCCAGACAACGCACTCCTGCTGTGGCTCCATGAAGGCATAGTTATCGGGGCACTGAATATAGTCGGCCTTCTCCTGTCCTTCGGGGCATACCCAGTAGTGGGTGGGATCGGAAATGTCACGGAACTTGCGAGCATGATCCTGAACGATGCCACAGTTCGGTTCCGCATAGATATCCTGGCCATTATAGGCCGATGCGAGGGTCACAAAGATGCCCAAGAGCAGGAAGCTGAAGACTGTTGCTACAAAAATTGGAAAATGTTAGAATAGAATAATATATATATATATATATATATATATATATTGAAAGTGACTTCCACTAACCCAGATGCATTTCGTTGAGTGACTGAATGGAAGTGTTGCAATTATTGGCATTTTGAGAGCATATTTATAGTGTTCGCTGTGCCAAACTCTCTGTTCCTGTATTGTCTGGGTTGGGTTCTTATCAGTTTTTAATTTAACAATTTCTTGGCCAAAATTAAATGCTCCACACGCAAAAGCACTTTGTGCAAATTAGTTAGTTGCCATTCAACTATTTTTAGAGCTCATCAAAATGATAGAAAACGATTCAATTGACACACGTCAGCCACAAACAGATACAGATACAGAGACACATATACGGATACAGAGATACAGATCTGAGATACTTTTGGGGACTTGTGCAATCTGTGGGTCGGCGCATTTACCTAAGACCCAATAATTGGATTTACACAAAGCGTGGCCACTTAATCGATAATGAGCTGACTGCTCCCAAGCTGTGGCACCAATTCGTCTTCGTCATCGTCTTTAACGAAATGCTCAAAATTCAGTCGAAGCATTTAATATGGAGAGTCTCCAGCGACTTAACCGAAATACTGCATACGAGCCCAATTAAATGCCCCCAGGGGGCAAGTCATTGTCGCCGTTTTGAACTCACTTTTATGTTTCTTTCTCTCTCACTCTCACTCTCACTCTTACCCTTTCTCTCCTCTCTCTTTCTGTCGCTTTCTGTCTGGGTGCCTAGGAGCATCATTAAGCTAAGCAACCAAAGGCACCTGCCGCTTGGCGACACCGGCCCCCCATCCCTCTCCAGCTTCACCTTCGCAAAGCCTCCCCCTGTAACGACTAGTTCAATGCGGAAACTGTAATTACTATTTAAGCATTTTGTAATAGATTTTGGCCTTTTTGTTTTCATCAACTGTTAACAGTGTGGGTTTTTTTGTGCTACTTTTGTTGTTGTTGTTGTTGTCGTTTTTGGTGATTTCGTGATATTTTTTGCATGCACACTTAAGCATTTATGTTGGTCAAGTGTTTGCTTTGCCACTGCCAGACGAAACGCTTTAGGGGGTCATCAACAATAAAAGCCACACACAGAGAGACAAACAGTTAACATAAGTTGTAACATACACACACACACACACACACACACACACACACACACATGCACACACTTTTATTTATAAGTGTAATTTGCCAAAAAATCGAGAAATCAATTTGATAACAACAAATATGCGTCGATGTTTATTTTGCAATTTAAATGCATTCACATTACAGCATGATTATAATTATATGGATAACCTTCCATTGTCTAATTTCGTTTATCTTCGGTTAAGCTTTGTGAAACCAGACGCTATGCAAATTCCACAGCTGTCACGTCAAATGGCTCATTAATCAATATTCATAACTCTGTGCAAACAAAAGAGAGCTCAACAATAACGAAGAAACATGATGTAGAATATGAAATACCGAATATAAATTGGCATATATCTGAATACATATCTGCTGGTGATCAGTTTTTCTCTCATTGAAATAGATTTAAATTTTAAATCGTTTTTTTTTTTATCAGCCTTATCATGTTTATCCCTCGATCTCAATTTAACGCATAAATCCAAGATCTTAATAAATAAATAAATTTAGAGAATTTCAATTAATTTAATTAGTTGCTGTGTCTGCTGTTTCTATTTTTATATGTTGCTTTATCAGTAGAAAGAAGCGAAAAAGACACTAATTACTTGAGTAACTAAATTGATATAACACCACTCCCAACTCTCCACTTGTCTCTCTTTTTTTTGGGCCGCCCTTCTTTCTTATCAGATAATAATCGACTGATGCGATTGTTTCCAATTGTGTTTTCATACTTGTTTTTTCTTTTATTCTGTTGCTTGTAAACACGCATGTGTCCCCGAGACGAATCGGAACTATATAAGAATCGTTTCTGCGCTGGAGAGAGCACAGTTGATAGAAACTTTCACAGCTCACAATGAAAATCGGTGGGTATTAAAACAGAAATTTTTTTAAATATATATACTCAATATAAACTGACAAATCATGATTGCTTGCAGTCTTTGCTCTGTTCGCCGTTTTGGCTGCTATTGTTGTTTTTGTCAATGCTGACGCTGGTCGCTCGGCCTGCAAGGATGAATCTGAGGTTGGACAGACCTATACCCATCACTTCGATCCGGCCAAGTACTGGCGTTGCGAGACACTGGGCACACCAGCCGTCGAGATCGACTGCCCCAAGGGATTAGCCTACATGCATCTCCTCAAGGAGTGCATCCCATGGGACAATTACATCTGGAAGAAACCCGAAATGCCCCCAACTGTCTACTAAATCTTGAAACGAAATAAAAAATTATTTACAACAGCAAGAGACTAATTATTACTATGCCTCACACATCCTGCAACCTTGAAGAGTCTCGCATAAATGTAAGCAGTGATCATGGTTGATCATATTATTTAAATGCGTTTATTCCAGCAGCGGCCCTAAGGCGTATGCGTTATACACATTAAGTATACGCACAATTATACAACGCTTGCCGTTAGCTATTGCGTTCAGTTATGATTGATGCCGCCACTGAACTTGCCCCACACACACACACACACACACACACACACACACACCAAACTAGTGGTGGTGAGTCAAGTTTGTGTACAATCGTTTTATCAATGCAAAAAACAAACAAAAATTAAGAAAAAAAGAAAATAATAACACAACAACAACCGCAAAAGCTTCAGTGGCCGCTTTGTGTTGACGTCAGCGTCAACGTCGACTTCGACTGCGCAGTCGTGCAAGCGCCACAGCTATTGCTG
Organism: Drosophila silvestris; assembly: GCA_035043445.1. Lineage (NCBI taxonomy): Eukaryota > Metazoa > Arthropoda > Insecta > Diptera > Drosophilidae > Drosophila > Drosophila silvestris. Next base: position 1,298,411 of record JAWNMZ010000148.1, read on the forward strand.
TTATTGTTATTGTTGTTGTTGTTGTTGTTGCTGCTGTTGCTGTTATTGTTGTGGTTGAAGAGTGCATTTGACGTTACATAAAATACCGAATTTGAAAACATGTTGGAAGCTTTACTATTTGGCTTCGACGCCGACTGCGCCGCCGGCTGCGAGGCTGGCTTTTGCCTTTGCCCAGTTATGTTGTTCGTTCAGCTTGGCTGGGATACCAGCGCCCGGCATTCGTATAAAAGTGCATGCTCCGCGACAGACAGCAGAGTAGTTTGCATTCGACTTTCGGCTGAGCAGCATATCATCTTCAGCAAAAGATACAAAGAAAAAAAAAACAAAAAACAAAAAAACAAAAAACTAATCACCAATTTGCACATCATCACACACAACTGCTGTTGCCTTTGAACGGTTAGTTTCTGTTTTTATGTGTGTGTCTGTGTGAGTGTTGCACTAAGGATAACCGTTGAACAGTTCGTTGTTGCTGCTGTGTTTACAAGTGTTTTTGTCAAGTGTTAACCCATAATCCACAGAGATTAACATCTATATTTAAGTTCATACTTAACCATCAAGTTTATCGGCATTTTGGATTGGCATACAAAAATACAAGTTTATCTGCAAAGGGTGTATTTATGGCTTAAAAACTTTTTGCGCAAACCGCAAATATTTCAATATTTACCCATCTTCCCTTGTTGAGGGAGTTTTTAAGTCTTGTCTTGGTTAACTGCCAATTTATGTTGGGCCGTCTTACACAATCGGCAGTCAATGGCCAATTAGAAATGCTTACGCACCGCACATAAGCGTTGAAAAATAATGGAAAATGTGCAAAATGAAAAAAATGTTATTACCACAATGAGCGGGTCAAAACTGTCAGCACTTAAGTGAGCTAAAAATGGAAAATAATTACAATTTGGTTTTTAGGTTTTGGGTTTTTGCTTTTTATTTTCATTTTTATTTTTCATTTTTTTGCAATAAAGACGACAACAAAACACGCAAGAGTAGCAACAATCGAAAGTAAAAAAAATGGCACAGGCCAAAAGAAGAGTGCGACTAACAAGACAAGGCAATAATTGGCAAACGGCAAACTAGAGGAAAATGTGTGCGGCAAGCATTGTGGCAGCAACAACTGCAACACCATGAGGGATGTAGCGCTATGATAGGGTTGTTGCAGCTGTACGAGTTTATATCATATCATCAAATCTCAGCCAAAGACTGCGGATGAAAAGAAGCCATCGGCTTAGGCTTTTGATTCAATTGCTGACTGAGCAAAAGCGAAAAGTTTCACTTCATTTTGCGATTTTGTTTTGGGTCCCAGCATAATTTATTCAAATGCGCTCAGAGCTCAAACTAAATTTGAAAACTAGGCGATACGGTCCAACGGCTGGAGGCGAGCTGGGGATATATTGGCAGAGTTCTTGGCATTGATACGAGTGCTGGCTTTTAGCTTTGGCTGACTGGCTGACTGCCTGGAGATTGATGAGCGTTTTTGGTGGCCGGCGATTCAGGGTCGAATCCATAGCTGGCCACTCATTTCTCGGTCATAGCCACATGATGAGCATCACAAAAAAACAACGAAAAAAAACTTATGCAACATTAGCGTAATTTATTTCTTCTTTTGTATTTGGACTTACCTTCTTTTGCTCTCTTTCTCTCTTTTTCGATAGCTTGGCCAATTTGCTAGTGAAACGCACCGCGGCAAGATGAGCTCGTCGTACGCAGTGGTAAGCCTGAGTTGCAGTCGTAGTCGTTGTATTTGTCGTATTCGTTGTAATGGCCACAACACATTATCCGGATCGGCATAGAAAACTAATTTCCTTGTTTAACTGATTTTTTTTTGTTTTTTTTTTGTGTGTGGCACACACGCAATTTGTATCTGTAGCTTTTCGGTATTGTTGCCGTTGTCTTTGTCGTCATTGTCTCGCCACCCGATGTGGCTGCCGCTAAGCGTGAGGCGCCACTGAACAATGCGTATCTGCCACCGTCTTCGGGCAGCCGACCACCACCCAGCTCCTATTTGCCACCCGCTTCGGGTCCTTTGCCATCGTTCCATTCGCGACCAGCTCCGTCCAGCAGCTACTCGGCACCCGGTGCTTCTTCGGGTGGTCCGTATCCAGCGTCGCATCATCACAAGCCATCCAGCTCATACGGACCACCGTCGCGCCCAGCTCCAGCGCCATCCTCGAGCTATGGCGCACCACCGAGTCGTCCCAGCCAGTCGTATGGACCACCACCACCCCGGAAACATCAGTCTTCACGTCGTCCCTCATCCAGTTATGGTCCACCGAAGTCCTCTGCACCCTCATCTAGCTACGGTGCTCCCGCACCACCTGCACCACCATCCAGCAAGTATGGTCCACCCAAATCGCCATCGAGTAGCTATGGCGCACCATCTCGTCCATCCTCCAGCTATGGGGCGCCAAGCGTGAGCAGCTTCGTCCCATTGCCATCAGCGCCATCCACCAACTACGGCGCTCCCTCAAAAACGCAGGTGCTCGGCAGCAGTGGCTACACATCGGGACCAGGCGCTCCATCAGCGCCATCTTCTTCGTATGGTGCTCCCTCGTCGGGCTCCAGCTCTTTCCACCCAATATCGCCTCCCTCCTCCAAGTATGGTGCTCCAAGTGGCGGCTCTAGCTACAGCAGCAGCAGCAGCTCCTCTCACTCATCGTCATCGTTCAGTTCGCCATCCTCATCGTATTCCGCCCCAAGCCCAAGCGCAAATAGCGGTGGATCTTATCCAGCAGCTCCTTCAAGCTCTTATGGCGCACCCAGCAAGGTATCAAGCAGCGGTGGACCTTATCCAGCTGCTCCCTCAAGCTCATATGGCGCACCAATCTCCAAACCCTCCAGCTCTTACTCTGCACCCAGTCCCGGAGCCAGCAGCGGTGGACCCTACCCTGCAGCTCCTTCCAGCTCGTACGGTGCGCCCAACTCTGCTCCATCCAGCTCCTACTCCGCACCAAGCCATGGCTCAAACAGTGGTGGACCCTATCCAGCAGCTCCCTCTAGCTCTTATGGTGCTCCGAAACGGGCGCCCTCCAGCTCCTACTCGGCTCCCAGCCCAGGCGCAAGCAGCGGCGGACCCTACCCATCCGCTCCGTCAAGTTCTTATGGTGCTCCAAGTACAGGCCCGTCCAGCTCTTACTCCGCACCAAGTCACGGAGCCAGCAGTGGTGGACCCTACCCCGCTGCTCCCTCTAGCTCTTATGGTGCACCAAGTGCACCAGCACCTTCAAGCTCTTACTCCGCACCAAGCCATGGATCAAGCAGCGGTGGACCCTACCCTGCAGCTCCTTCAAGCTCGTACGGCGCGCCCAGCTCTGGCCCATCGAGCTCCTACTCGGCACCAAGCCAAGGATCAAGCAGTGGTGGACCTTATCCAGCAGCTCCATCAAGCTCATATGGCGCTCCAAGCTCAGGACCCTCCAGCTCCTATTCGGCACCAAGTCTCGGAGCCAGCAGTGGTGGACCCTACCCCGCTGCTCCCTCTAGTTCTTATGGTGCACCAAGTGCACCAGCACCTTCAAGCTCATACTCCGCACCAAGCCATGGATCAAGCAGTGGTGGACCCTATCCAGCAGCTCCTTCAAGCTCGTACGGCGCGCCCAGCTCTGGTCCTTCAAGCTCCTACTCCGCACCAAGCCATGGATCAAACAGTGGTGGACCCTATCCAGCAGCTCCTTCAAGTTCGTACGGCGCGCCCAGCTCTGGCCCATCGAGCTCCTACTCCGCACCAAGCCATGGATCAAGCTCGGCTCCTTCGAGCTCATATGGCGCTCCAAGCACAGGACCTTCCAGCTCTTATTCTGCCCCAGCTCCAGCAGCACCGTCCAGCTCATATGGAGCACCGCCATCCAGCTCCTACTCGGCACCTAGTGGAGGAGGCAGCAGCGGTGGACCTTATCCAGCAGCTGCTCCCTCTAGCTCATATGGTGCACCGTCCAGCTCCCATTCATCCGGTAGCTTCAGCTCTCATGGTGGCTCATCTTTCGGTGGCTCATCCTCGTTCGCTTCGTCATCAGCCTCATCGTCATCCTCCAGCGGCGGTGGTTTCTCCACTGGCCCCTCATCCTCCTATGGTGCACCGGCCGCACCCTCGAGCAGCTATGGTGCTCCTAGTGAGCCTTCCTCATCGTACGGGGCACCCTCCCAAAACTCTGGATACTCGTACTCGGCGCCCAGCCAAGTGCCGGAGACCATTCAGCAGGGCTACAGCTCCAATGGTGGCTACACTTACCGCAAATAGTGAGCAAGTGAGCCCAGATTCGCTCAAGTGCCTTACAATACTCGTAGCCTCATCCCACTCAGCTTCGCTTCATCCCATATCATCAACTGCTCTCGAAAAAAAAAACAAGAAAATCCATTTAAAAAAAAAAAGCAACAAAGCAAAAACTGTAAATTATTCCCATAATGACAAAATTTCGAACACGCTTTACGACCCATTGAATGTTAGTTGTAATATGCGTTAGACATTAATACTTATGAATTGTTTAATAAAGATGATGAGAAAATTATTTCTAAAAAAAAAAAACATATACAGCAAATGATTCCCTTCTAAAGTGAGATCTCGCAATGAATTCCACTCACTTTGTAGACATTGAAGTTCATGAAATGACGTTGGTTAATTGACGGTTGAAGGCAAATCCAAATCCAAAACAGCTTTGCCATTTTGCTATGCAAATTTCCGCAAAAATACCGGATATTCAGATGCCAGTAACAACAGCAGTCGCAGCAGCAATAGCAGCAGCAGCAACATACACGACAGCAACATCCACAACAGCAGCAATAACAACAAACCACATCAATTAGAGGGCAATTCTTGTGCGACGTCAGATATGAACTTGTGATGGGATGCCTTAGACGACTTGTGGCTAATTAAGAAAACAAGTTAATTGCACAACAACAAATGCAGCATAATGAATCTTGACTTTGGCGCATTACCACAAATTAATTTGACAGTGTTTGCCATAAGTATCGCTACTACAACTAACCACAAGCCGAGATGATCTGATCTTTTTGTTATCTTCTGCTATTGCTTTGTTGGTTTTATTTTTTTTTTTTGTTGGTTGCAGCAGGCGGCTTCAACTTCAATTGCCATTTGCTCTTTAACTTTGGATGGGCCAGCTCTCCACTTCACCCACTTACTCCCTTGGAAACTGCATTTTTATGATGGGAAATTTCCGCTTAAGATAGTAGAGTAACCATTGTTTTAAATTGTCATTAAACTGCTGTTGATTGTTGTAATGTTTGCGGTTGTTACACAAGCCGTGAATAGAGTTGTGTATGTGCCCAAAGAAATAAATGCACTCCACTTGCGAAATATAATAAATAATTACACGTATTTGCATCAACAAAGAAACCATTTTAATATATATATATATATTTGTTATTTATTAAATACTTTTTTTCTTCTCTCGTTTTTTTTTTATAATTTTCTCATTCGTTTTTTTTTTTTTATTTGTTTTGTATTATTTTGCTATGCTTTAAACATTGATATGTATTTTCGTTTGTTTTTGGTATAATTGATTCATATATATTGTATATCGTAATCTCGCCTCAGTTTAATAATTAACATAGTTTGTAGTAATGCCGCTAATAAGTAATATGTATACATCAATTGATTAGACAACAATAGGTGAACGAAAGTAGAACCCCAAGTTTTAACCCAATCAACTATTCAACGCATTCGCATGATTTCTAAACATTTTTTGTTTTTTGTCTATTTGGAGTACTTTAGTAGTTCGTTCGATGCTCATCCAGCAGTAATTGTAATACATAAAATAGTTGGTGGTTTTGTTTGTTAGTAAGTTGCTTAAACAATTCAATAAAGTTTCTGTCTTCTTTTCTTTTTTTATATACAGTTCGCGTCGCTGCACAATAAAAACAACAAAACAAAAATAAACACTTGAAGTTGCAAACTTCCATTAACAATTGCTAAAGAGAGTTTTCCAAAACAAAAAACGTGTACGATATATGTATATATATATCTGTGAGCTTTAACCATTTAGCGAAAGATATACAGATACACGCAGATTTGATAGAAAACTTAAGAGCCAGAGACAAATATAACAATTAACAGTAAGTAACAACAGCAAGAACAGATATAAGTAAATATATGTATCTTTATGTATCTTTATGTATCTTTATGTATATTGAGTTGAGTATGCTTAATGTGGACTCTTTGATGTCGCTTACAATTCGCTTATATAAAGGTTTAGAAAACGTTATTTTGTTCGAGCAAACATATGTGACTCAATTCAAAAAGCAGTCAACATTTAAGTACTTATTACATTTCAAATAGTTTTCACATCAAGTATTAAGTATTTTTGATCGACTTTGAATATATCAAATGTCTCAGATCAACGGGAACAAACTTTAACAAACGAGCCATGGGCAATTATCGAAACGAACAACAAATGCAAATCTCTCAATAAAATACATAATACTTATGGAATCGATTTAAATATGATTTTTGGGAATAAATGTTTAGCTTCTCTCGATAGGTTTATTTCTTTTATTTTTTTTTATTTTTGTATTTTGGGATTTGTTTTTTCAGAGGCAGCGCGTGTTTACAATCAATTTGGTTTGCCAATATCCAATATTACCGCAGAGAATCAAAATAGGTTTTCACTTGGTATATGCTTTCTAAATTCAGTGTATCTCCTTCTATATATGTATATATAAATAGGTATATATGTATAGGTATAACTGTGTATATATATATGATAATTATATATACGTATTAGGTACTATGACGCAACATTCTCTAATATGTTTGGTATAGTTTCTCCTTTATTTTTTCTATGTGTTTAGTTTCTTACTTTTGTGGTATGTTTGCTCTTTGAGAGCAGCTAAAATTCATTTGCCTATATAACGCTCAATTTACTTATATATCCCGTTTAGGTAGAATAGTATTTTCTCAGTTGCATAGATGATATGTTTATGTTCTGTACGTTAAGTCAGCTTCGATTTATTTCTTTAAGTTTTCATCTTTCTTTGTTTCTTTTCTTGTGGAAGGACACATGATTCACATTATATCCTACACCTATACCTTAAGGACAAATTCATACAAATGTATGCTTTTCAATCAAACAACGCCGATTTGTCAATTATACAAATGACATAAACAAATCAAAGTTAAGTAGGACCCAATATAATTAGTGTATATTTGAAAGCAGGTCTTCGCTCTTTAACGATTTGTTTTTTTTTTGTTTTTGTTTTTCTTTTTTTTTAATTAATACATAATTGTATTTTTAACATTATTTACATTTCTCGTGGAATGGGAAATGCAATTGATATGTTTTCAGTTACTTTCAGTTTTGACATTGATATGTTTATCGATTCGTTTTCAAGTAATCGCTATATAACATTTATACATTTGATATGTGTCGATTGAACTATGTATTTCTCTATTACATTTACTCTATTCAAAGCGATATTAATTCACAAAAAAAAAGTTAACCAGGACACGGAGTAAGCAGTTATCTCCTCGAGAGATCCGCCCTATTCGAAACTATACACAAAACTATGGCAAAATGAATATATATAAATTGTGAACGCAACATTCTGCACTTTATACCTGAGCACTTGTGTGTTTAACGTATGCTGAAAATACATTAGATATGTATGTACATATATAGTGTATATATCCATCTAAGAAGCACAACATAAAACGTAGCAAGTTGTGGGACTGTGAGCCTAAACCTAATCTCACCAATAGCATGGAGACCGCTCAGAACGCCGTATTATCCTGCTCCGCTGTGGGCATAGCCATGGCCTGATTTTGACCACCACCACCGCCAGACTTTTGGCCGGTGGCCGTATCCAGCATCTTCTGGACCTGCGCCTGTGCCGTCTGTTGATTCATGCGTCGTGCCTCGGCCACGGGCAGATCATCGTCGGACTCCAGAGCGGGATTGATGCGACCATTGCGCTCATCCTTGCCGGCCATTGTGGCCGCACCGTACGACCGAGCCAAAGGACCAGCCATCACGGACAGCTGTTCGCCGGACTCGGACGGATCACCGACGCGCTGCACATCCTCGGGTATATTGACCACACAGCGGAAATAGTCATAGCTCGGCGGCAGTTTACCCGACTCGAACATCATTCTGTGAAAAAAGTGCTTTTGCATCAGAGCTGATTGATTAAAGTGCTTCATTTACGTACTTGGTCCACCAGGAGACAAACACCAAGGTGATCAGGCTTATCAGCATGGCCATTGTGCGGAAGGGAAACAGCTGTGTATTCGTCTCCACTTCGTAGCCCGGATAGTGGATGAGAGCGGGCAGGCCCAGTATGGCCTCGCCACCGGACAGACGGATGCAGAGCGCCACAATGTAAGCCGCCAGGCTGCCATATGTATTACAGTGCTTCTTAAAGTGCACCACCATCAGCAGCTGTGGGAACAAAATGACATACACCAGATCCGAGCACATGGACCTGCACGGAGGAGAAAACAAATTTGGGTGTACTTAGCTAAATGAGCTGTCAATCAGTTTAAGCTACACTCAGAAAAATGCACTACAAATACACTGAACATCAAAAAAAATCAATTGTGCTTATTAAAACCTGCTCAATTTACGAAATACTTTGCTAAAAGTGAATATATTTTCAGATTCTAAGTAATTTTTATAAATGCATTCAAGTAATATTATATATATATAAATATATATCAAATATAGCTCTAAGAACTTAAACATTTTTATAATTTCTTCTAAATTCCAAACAGTTTCACATTTCTTACTCGATATTTAAACAATTTATTTGTGTTTTCCTAATCATTATTTTTAAGGGATTTAAACAAAAAATATCAACTCCAAATATTTATAGTTTCTTTGTACATTTTGAAAGCATATTTCAAATTTTATAAAAGGTTGAGTAACTTTCTATCTAAAATTCCGACAAAATAAAACTGATTTGTCATTAATGTACGTAATTTAGAATAAATAGATAAAAAACTTATCTTTTTGAAGAAAACATTTAAAAATGCACTTTCCGCATTTGCCAAAATTGCTTGGCATAGTTATAGTTTTCTCAGTGTATGCATACTTACCACAGTCCATAGATGGAGGGTATGGTTAGGGCCATAATGGTTGCCAGAATGCCCACAACAATGATGGCGACGCGCATTACCCAAATGATTTCCATTTCGGACGCCTTCTGACGGAAAATCAATTTGTAAACATTGCGTGCAAACATCGAGGCGGCGGACAGGACGGAAGAATCCGCCGAGGACATGACAGCAGCGGAGACGGCGCCCAGGCCAAAGAAGGAAACGAAATCGGGCGTCAGATACTGCAAGACCATGGGCAATATCATGCTCGTCTCATCCACAGTTAACGGATATGGACCTTTGTACTCCGTCTCGTTCCAGGCTGTCCGAAAACAGAGAGATTAGCTAACAAAATCGAGCAATTGCAGCAACTGCTAATCGCAACTCACGCGTCGCCTTGGCAATGGCACCAATGAGCACTGGGGGAATGGCCATCAGGATGCAGCCGGCGGCTGCCACATAGGATAGCAACTGTGCCCGACCCGCCGTCTTGCTGGAGAGCACACGCTGAAAGTACACCTGCCAGGGAATGCCGCCAAAGACGAGCAGCAGGCCATAGTCTATGTAGAACCAGCGTTGCTTCGGCTCCACATGCCCAATCCAATCCACATCCATGTCGCTCAAGCTGCGCACATGCTCATTGGTCCAGGCAAACGGTATGCACATCCACAGTCCAATAAAGATGCAGAACAGCTGTATGACATCTGTGTAGGCCACCGAATACAGTCCGCCAAACAGTGTATAGAATATGGCAATACCCGATGACAATATGACCGAGGTCCGATGATCCATGTCAATAATGACTGACAATGTGGCGCCCAGGGCGGCCAGAATGCCTGCGGCCCAGAAGACTTCGCCACAGAGCGCCGGCAGAAACAACAAGCCACCCATTCGCTCACCAAACGAGTCCTGCAGCGGATCCAACATGGTTATATAGCCCTGCTTCCTCATTGGATTGGCAAAGAAAATGCCACCTAAAAGTAGAAAATCGTGAATAAAGAATCAAATATTTTGCAGTGATCAGCTTACCAAATACCAAGCTGAGGGCATAGCCAAACGGTGCCTGACACCAGACCAGACCCGATGTGTAAATCGCTTCCGCCGTACCGTTAATGTAACCACCACCCACCCATGTGGCTAAATGGACGATAAGAGATTAAGATTAAGAGAGGATATTTCAGTTAGCTTAGACTCACCTGTCATGGTAAATATGCCAACGAACAGACCAATGGAACGTCCAGCCAACATGACCTCCTCCTCGGAATCATTGCCCGCCTGCTTCTTGCGACCTGCCCAAATGCCCACAACAAGGATGAGCATGTAAAAGAGCACAATGCTCCCCACTCCAGCTATGTTGATCATTTTGCTACACCTTCCTTGATATATATATATATATATATATATGTATATATATAATGGGTGTTTAGAGTTGCCTGACAAGCGATAACTTCTTGTTGTAAACTAATACTTTTGCTGAAAGAGAGAGATAGCAGCATTATTATAAATAATGTTGCATGCTTTTTGGAGTCCGCTGTAAGCCTTCAGCAGTTGCATTATATTGCTTTGAATATAAAACCCCACCAATCCACCAACTATTCAACTGCCACCCCCATCCCCCCGCCAGCACACGCACCCACATAATGACCAAGGCCAATACACCCAACCCACTGACCTTTACGCAAGGATATCCCAGAAGGATATTCGCTGCTGGCCATTCGCTATCCTCGCTAATGGATCCAATTAAATAGGAACCACAATTGTGGAAATACGAGCAACTTTAAAGGGTCCCGTAATGCAGCTCATTTAATAATCCTAAATGACAGCGTCGATTAGACCGGACATGGTACTGTTCAACAAGATGAGTGCATTTCGAGCGACAGACAGACAGGCCGATACATATGGCTGCGTACATGTATATCTCTATAAATGCCTAAGTAGTCCAGTAGATCTAAGAGTCGACATACGACCCCAAACGTTTTTGGATTCATTCACAAAATGATTTGCAATTAGTCAACTACAACAAGTAAGCAGGCTCTGGTCGAGAGTGGTCGACTAAGAGATACGCTGTACTCAGCCTTGCGCTTAGGCTGTTTTTCTTCTACTCTGAGCTATATATACTATAGCGACAACCCAATGCCACCATCAAGTCTTCTTATATTTTTGAGTATAAATAACTTAAATGACTCCTTTATTTATTGCGCAATCCTTTTGCAAGGGCATAAGGATAATGACTTTTAAATGTGTGAAAATGCCCAAAACAGATACCTGAAATAGAATATTCTCAAGAAAATACATATTTAATGATGACTTCAACTCTCATAACCAAATCGCAAATCGATGTTTAGATTAGTTCTGAGACATCGTTCCTAATATTAATGCTGATCAACTTGCTGGCTGATCAATGTATTCATTTGCAACACTTTATGATTCGCTTAGCGCCCACTTCAACTGAGTACAGGGTATAAATAAAATAGAACTCAAAGCGCTTTCAAAAAAAGAAAGAAAAACAGAAACCGTCAAGTGTCACACATCGCTGCTCCCAGAGGCAGTCAGAGAGTAGGCAGAGAGTAGGCAGAGAGTAGGCGCGCAATCTCTGCGCATGTCCCCGTGCATTTGCTGTCAATCGAACTCACCTTCACTACTACAGTGTAAATATATATATATATATATATATATATATATAGTGTGGCACTGTGTACGCCAAGTTCAAAGCAGGCGTTAAGTTATGCGACGAGTCCCGCGTCTCTGCTTTTAACGACGGCAAAATGTGCGCGCCAATCAAATGCGCCTTGGCTTATGCAACATTTCCTAAATACGATGGTTCTTCTTGAGTGCGACTACTTTTCATAATTTAGTAGACGAGAGAACAGATCACAGACACGGACGCGACTAACAATCGGTTGATGTAGGAAACAGAGTCTGGCGAGGATTGGTTGAAAGCACGTGATTAACAGCAGTAGCAAGAACGGCAGTAGCAACAACGGCAGCAGCAGCAGTCGCCCCAACGCAGGGACGTCTTTTGAGACGGACTGTTACGCGTTTTAAAATGTAACCCACACATGTGCTCCGGCTATTGAGAAATCACGTGGCGACCGCATTAAAACAAGCTTTTATTTAAATATATCAACAAATTTAATATTTTTTCTGCTTTTTTTTGTTAATTTATATAACACTCGTTAGCATTGAGATTAAATAGGTAGTAGTAGCTTCTATATTGGATTTTCATTAAATTTGAACTGTGAACGAAACCGATATCGAATCGATGAAATCAATTTATAAATTCGGCTAATTTAAACGACACTTGATTATAAACAACTAAGATTCGACTAAGAAACTCGTCCCACGCTCAGCCGTTCGCCGTTCCGACGAAAAGAGTAGCAAAATTATAACTGAATTGGAAGTTCAAGTGCTGGAGCCTTAACAGCCGCAATCAACTGTGCTCCGCACACACACACACAACAACCGAGTTCATTCCCTGTGTGTGCGCTGGAATTCGTAACGTGTATTGCTGTTCATTCGCACCCCTCATTCCAGTGGAAGGCATATCAGGGGTTGGAACACTCGTCGTCACACGCGCTCTCTCTCTCTCTCTCTCTCTCTTCTTGGCGTGGGCATATCACAGTTACGTTGGGGAAATTGCAGGTGTTTGCTGGGAGAGTGTGGTGAAAAGCCACCAACAGATTTTTAATTCTCAACACGCACACACTGAGTCGTCGATTAGTTTCGAGCTGCCTGCTCTGACGAGCAAGCCTTTATTTTATTGCAATTTCTTAAATCAAAATTCCCATTTTTTCTTATCTAATGCAACGGCGCTTGTAAGGCGATCGCTTTGTACCTGCTCTGCTATCTCTAAGAAAATCGTGATCCTATGCAGGCCAGCCTCAAGTGCCACACGCTTGAGTATGCCGCATGAGTCCGCTACTCTGCTTAGAGCGTCACATGCTCATATTTGAACACCCAGGCTTGGCGCAAAACGGTTTGAACTTTAAATTCACATTTATTCATTTTATGTTACACACAGCACATACACTTAAGCAACCTTAGCTCAGCAAATAAAATGTAATAGTCAGAAATACTTGTACAGCGGTTACTCGCCAATTTGAGCTACTAGATTTTTATTTTAGTTTTGAATTTAGATATTTCGATTTTTTATTTTCTTTTTTGAAAAGTGTTTAATTCAGTATTTGGAAAGTTCGATTTCGCTGGAAAAGTTTTTTTTATTTTTATTTTTTGCAATGTACGCTTCTCTTTTGGCGGACTTAAAAATAATTGCCAACATTAACATTATAAGTCTTACTAAAAATTCTAAATATATTTTTCTAATAATTTTTACAATATTTGTCTCATATTTACTCATTTGATTTGAGTAAATATTTGAAAAACAATTTCTCTTAAATGTAAAAAAGGCAAAGAATAAAATAAAAAATGAGGAGTTTGATATCTGCCTAATGATAATTATTATTATTTCCTTCATTTTCGAGTGACCACTGTACAAACAAGTCTTTAGGCATGACCAAATATCAGCCTTTTTACATGCATTGGTAATAAGCTTAGCGAAAGTCAATACGTTAATAGTAATGAGCTTATCATAAACTGGTTAATTTCGCCAACTATTAACCAAATATAATTATATCATTTGTGGTTTTTTGATCATTTATTCTTAATACTAGGCAAATGGTTTTTTCTAGTAGCCGAATTTGTCGTTCAAGTGTGTGAAGCCATCGCCCCTTTGGTCAGACGGTGGCACCCACTTGGCGTACTTTTCGACATCCTCATGCTCGGCCAGCTCATGGAGATCCATGTCCACATCCTGACGCTGCTTGCTGTTGTTGCGTTGTCGCGCACGCTGACGTCGTTTCTTGTGGGCAGCCGACTCGCGCTCTGCCCTCGGCAGCGTCTGCAAGTGCTGTGGTGTCTGTGACTGCTGCTGCATCCTCTACTGTTTCAGCGGGCACCACTTCCGCTGTCGAGTCAATTGTCGGCACCACATCCGGATCTGTGAGTGACTTGTCCGTGTGTGTTTCCGAATCGACCGTTGACTTGATTTCCTTTGTATCCTCACTTGCTGATGGCTTTGTTATTGTTTCCGCTGCAAACTTCGTTGACGTCGCCATGTCCGTCTTCTCCTCCACCTCCTCGTCTTCTTCGACTTCCTCATCATCGGATGCAAACACGTTCGTTTGCACTTTGGCTCGGGTGCTGGCCAGTGGTTTAACCACTTTAAATTTACTAAACTGATTTCGCTTGCCAATTATTGGCAGCTGTTTTTTGGCTGCATTTGTCTCCTGTGTCTTGTTCCTCATCATTGAGCCACTGGGCATGGCTAAAGAAAATGCCGTAGGCTTGGCTATTCTTATGAGTCGTTCTAACCTCAGCTGTTCAGATTTTATGCGCTGCTCCTCAAGCTTGAAGAAAGCAAAAGATTAAATATAAAAATATTAACTATTCAAATTTCACAACTTACCCGCAACTTTTTTATCTCCGTTTTATCCACTTGCGGCACATTTCCAGAGAGTGTATCCATGAAATTGTCCAGATCATCGCTGGCACTCTCTTGCTTAACAGCCAGCTCCTTCAAACGCTTCTCGTTCTGCTGGTAGGCCAAAATCTCTTGTTCCACTTTTAGCTGCTCCAAATTCAGCTCGAATTCTTGCTTAAGCTAAAATTTAAAAACATTAATAAATTTCTATTTGGATTAATGGGTATTACTGGCTTACCAAATCATCATAGGTAAGTGTCACACTTGCGGATGCATTTGCCTTGCGTAGTTTCTTTCTGGCCACATCGCCAGTGCGATCCCAGAACTCATCCTCGTCATCGGAATCGCCGGTTTTCAAATTCTTGCGCTTTTGCGACTCTTGATTAGCCTGCCGCAGCACACCGTGCCGATCGAGAGTGCGGCATGCCTCCAGTGCGCACTGCACCACGCAATCCTTCTTGCGTCCCTTGTGTGTGACCTCGACAACGATGGGTCTGCCATTGGTATCGTCAAGCGGCAGCTCTACCCGGCATACGAATGAGCCCTGGGACAACTCATCGCATTTGTACTCCAGATTGAGACCTTCGCGCTCAAAGAAGCCACGCAACGTTCGCTTGGGATCGTCGAAGAAGAGCTCCTCGTTGTTTGTACTGGCATATGGATTGTGTGTCAGATCCGTCTCCTCATCGGCATCCTCGCACATGCCCCAGCTGGCGCCTTCATTGCGCTCACGCTCCTCAGCCTCGAGGGCTTTGCGCGCCTTCTCTGTGGCAGCCAAGGCAACTTGTTGTTCCCGCCGCTCGCGTATCTCCGTAATTGTTAGCTCTGATTCGGGCTCCTCATCCTCACGGGGACCCTGCAATATATACACTCGTGTGCTGCTGCCCAGCTTGAGCATGTGGCCAACACGAATGCGTATATAGACACGTGGCGGCAAACGTTGTTTGTTGAGAAAGGTGCCGTGTGTGCTGCCCAGATCGTAGATGTACCAGCCCTCGGATTGATCGGATTTTGGCAGATTGTCAGCGCTGAAGACATCCTCATCACTGCCTGCATTGCAAGTCGGCTTCGGTTTGTATTGGAGCACGGCATGGAAGCGTGATATTGTTGGATGCGCCATGGCAACATCATTTTCCGGGAGACGTCCAAAGGTCCAGATCGCCTGATGCTGTAGATCCTTGACCTCGTCAATGATTTGGCCCGATTTAAGCACCTCGAATCTATAGATATCGTGTGCAGCTGGCGGCCGGGACCACTTTGGCACTTTGTACAAGCAACTGCTGCTGTTTGGATTCGATTTTGGAGCTGGTGGCGGCGGCGGAGGCTCGGCGGGTTTCTCGAGTGCAACAGGCTCTTGGTATTTGAATATGGGAGTGACTGGCAGACCGGGCACCTTGAATTCGTCCATGCTGCAATTCAATTATCGCATATATGCAATGTGTATTGACTGTTTTTCAATTTATTTATTATTGTTTGCTGACTTTAAGAAATCTTTGCAGCTATGTGCATACAGACTGTTGATACACATATCGGTATTGTTGATAACTTTCTTTTCCAACACTGATTTTTTATTGCATGCATCATCGATAATATCATTACTATCGATATTTGTGTTACCATCGTACTTTCTTATGAATTAAAACTTTCTTGCAAAAAACTATCAAGTGCAAGTTTGAATTTAATTTAATTTTAAATTGACACAATTTATGTTTCTCATTAAACTTTATATGTGTAGTGTATTTTAAGCTATCGTTTTCAACTTGGCGCCAAAAGTTGGCCGATTAAATTATCGTCGATATCGATACTGCTAAAAATACTGACACGCTCTCAAAGAAGTTGGCAGGCCGCAGTTGGAAGTCCGCGGAAATTATTTATTTTTGTTTTTTGTTTTAGCTAATTTACTTAATTTTTTAAAATTGTATTATAATAGAATATTGAATTACAATTGTAAGTGATGGCGTTTTCGCAATCCTTTGAAATTAACGACAGTACGTTCATGAAACTAGAGAACGATTTAAAAGGCCCACAAGCAGAAAAACTCAGGAATAACAATAACAATCAACTAACAAGTGGCTTGGAAATTATCCAAGAATCTCCGCCAAAATTTATATCGAGACCTCAACGCCTGCACACCCAGTCCACCGTGAACAGATCGAATGTGTCACAGCGCCAGCAATTTCGACGCAGTAAATCCGATTCCAAGCTGGGACGGACAACAGGAGCAGCAACAAAAACAAACGGCAGCTGTGAACAATACTCGCAGTTCTTTAAGGATGATTTTTCGCTAACACGAAACCAGGAGCAGACCAAGGGCAAGCAGGCAGACACATCACAAATGCGTGTCTCCCAAATCCTAACAAACTTGGATGCAGACGACGAAGTGTTTGCAAGTAATTCGCAAAATGTCAGCACCACATCCGTTTTTGAGGCGCAAATTTGCACAGAAGATGTTTTCGGCACGGATACGGATACGGAAACAGTTGAGGAGAGAACCCACCCTTCACCCATTGAATTGGCGAATCTCGATGAGAGCAGTTTTCTACTGCCAGTTAGGGATGCGGAGGCGTCACAGCAACTGCAAAAGGATCTGATGCGCAGTCGCTGCGAACTGGCCAAGCAGAGTGTCGCCCATTGCCAGAGATTCACACAGAACTTGAGCAGCATGTCACCCAATCAGTTATACCTATCACCCAGCAGTCCACCCTCCACAAGGGATTCTACCGCCACAAGGGATTCAAACGCCACAAAGGATTCATTGCACGCCACAAGAGACTCACCCGCCCAAAATCCCATAGATTTGAAGGCTCTCAAGCTGATCTCCGCCTGGAATCTGCCACACAGTGTGCTCGGCGAGTACAAAAAGAAAGGCGTCGTCGAAATGTTCGACTGGCAAGTCGAGTGCCTCTGCAAACCCAAGGTGCTCTTCGAGCACTCGAATCTGGTCTACTCGGCGCCAACGTCCGCTGGCAAAACACTTGTCAGTGAAATTCTGCTGCTGAAGACGGTGCTGGAGCGCGGTAAAAAGGTGCTGCTCATCCTGCCCTTCATTTCGGTAGTGCGGGAGAAGATGTTCTATCTGCAGGATCTGTTAACGCCAGCCGGCTATCGAGTGGAGGGTTTCTTTGGGGGTTACACGCCGCCCGGCGGGTTCGAGAGCATTCACGTGGCCATCTGCACAATTGAGAAGGCCAACTCGATTGTTAATAAATTGCTGGAGCATGGCAAACTGGATGAGCTTGGCACAGTGGTCGTCGATGAGGTGCATCTCATTTCGGATGCGGGTCGTGGCTACATTCTGGAGCTGCTGCTAGCCAAGGTGCTGTATATGTCCCGCAAGCATGGACTACAAATCCAGATCATAACCATGTCGGCCACATTGGCCAATGTACAACTGCTCCAGCAGTGGCTCAACGCGGAACTCTACATCACAGATTACCGGCCGGTGGCGCTGCAGGAGATGATCAAGGTGGGCAACAAGATCTACGACAATCAACTGCGTTTCTTGCGCAACATCAGCAGCAGCTCCGAGGTGCCGCCACTGGGCAACGATGCGGATCATGTGGCCCAGTTGTGCATCGAAACATTGCTCGAGGGCTGCTCCGTCGTTGTCTTCTGTCCCTCCAAGGACTGGTGCGAGAATCTGGCCGTGCAGCTGGCCACTGCAATGCATGCGCTCATCAAATCCGACAGCAAATTGGCCAAACGCTTGCGCTCCCAGCTCAACACGGAGTCCATTGAGGCTGTGAAGCAACAGCTGCGAGATATACCCACAGGTAATGCTTCCTTAGTTTATTTAATATGTAATTCTTTCCATTTTGGTTGACACAAACAATATCATCTGGTTGTTGTTCAATTTTTTGCAGCCTCTGATCTGTGACAGTCCTTATGAAGTAATGGTTAGGGAATGCCAAGGGAACTTTACTGAATATTCTTCTAGCTAAGTTTGCACTCACTAACAATCGCTCTTCATATTTGATTAACTTTCTTTAATGATCCAATTGATGTTTCTTGGGAATTGTTTATGTTTTCCTTGATCTTAGAGCTTACGCACAAGTCTTCCATCCTCAGCCCTGTAATGATGTCCTCGACCCATTTAATATAGTTTTATAACTCAGTTCAGCGTTTATCAGAATGATTATCACCAATGCTTTAATTTAGAAAATCAAATCAATAGATAAATTAAAGTTTTCTTAATTTTATGCATTTCGCACTTTTAACAAAAAGAAAGTGCCAAAAAAAAGTATTTGCGTTCACTCTTAAGCCGGAGACTTCTGATCCTCATTTCGAAACGCTGACAATTTTTGGACATGATTTTTGCATTTTATATTAAAAATTCGCAACCCATTTACTGCTCCAGCTGCATATTTACTTACTTACTGGGCTCGCTAGTGCTTCCTTCTGTCCACTTGCACAACACCATTAAACCCATCCAAACACAGCAATCTTACTTTCTCTCTCCTTAAGAATTAAAGATTAAACCACTCAACAGGTCTTGATGCGGTCATGTCCAAGGCGATTACGTACGGCTGTGCCTTTCATCATGCCGGACTCACCACGGAGGAGCGGGACATTGTGGAGGCGAGCTTTAAGTCGGGCGCTTTGAAGGTGATTGTCGCCACGAGCACTTTGAGCTCGGGCGTTAATCTGCCGGCACGTCGTGTGCTCATCCGATCGCCCTTGTTTGGTGGCAAGCAGATGAGTTCGTTGACCTACAGACAGATGATTGGTCGCGCTGGACGCACCGGCAAGGACACACTGGGCGAATCCATACTCATTTGCACGGAGAGCAATGCACGCATCGGTCGGGAACTGGTCACGGCTCAACTGAAGCCCATTAGATCCTGCTTGGATCTGGACGGAAGCGTAAGCAGCAAAACACAACTCAAGTGTCCCATAAATATTTAATAATAATAGTTTACAGACGCATCTGAAACGGGCGCTGCTCGAGGTCATCTCATCCGGAGTGGCAAGCAGCAAAAAAGACGTTGATAGCTTCTTCAATTGCACGCTGCTTAGTGCCCAAAAAACGTTGAACCCACAGGTGGAAAAGGAGACAGAAGATGAGGATAAGGATGAGGATGAATCGCATTACATAGCTGATGCATTGGATTTCCTGGTTGAGTACGAGTTCATACGTTTGCAAACAGACGAGGAGGCGGACACCGAGCACTATGTTGCCACGCGCTTGGGCGCTGCTTGTCTGGCCTCATCGATGCCGCCAACCGATGGCCTAATCCTCTTTGCAGAGCTGCAAAAGTCGCGTCGTTGTTTTGTCCTCGAATCGGAACTGCACGCCGTGTATCTGGTTACGCCATATTCGGTGTGCTATCAACTGCAGGATGTGGACTGGCTGCTCTATCTGGACATGTGGGAGAAACTGAATCCCGCCATGAAGAAGGTGGGCGAACTGATCGGTGTCAAGGAAGCGTTCCTCGTGCGCGCCATGCGTGGCCAGGCCAAACTGGACTACAAACTCATGCAGATACACAAGCGGTAAGTGGTGGTGGAGAGAATAAGCCCAAATCCCGTCATTAGTTATGTCCTTCTCTATGCAGCTTCTACACAGCGCTGGCACTGCAGGAGCTGGTCAACGAGACACCCATCAATGTGGTGGCTCACAAATTCAAATGCCAGCGCGGCATGCTGCAGAGCCTCCAGCAGATGGCGTCCACCTTTGCTGGCATTGTGACGGCCTTTTGCAATTCGTTGCAGTGGTCAACACTCGCCCTGGTTGTGTCCCAGTTCAAGGATCGCCTCTACTTTGGCATCCATCGCGATCTCATCGATCTGATGCGTCTGCCCGACTTGACGCACAAGCGTGCCCGATTGCTTCACGATGCGGGCATCACCAGTCTCGTGGAGCTGGCTGGCGCCAATCTGCTTGCTTTGGAGCAGCTGCTCTTCGATTCGCTGAGTTTTGACTCGGCCAAGCAGCAGGAGCATGAAGATGCCATTGAGGCAGTTAAACGCAACTCGGCGAGAAATTTCTTCATAACGGGCAAGGCGGGCATGACTGTTGCCGACGCTGCGAAGCTGCTCATCCAGGAGGCGCGACAGTTTGTGCAACATGAGATCGGTGTGGGCAACATTCAGTGGACACAAGTGGCCGCCAGCTCCAAGGCAATAAGTGATGACAATTCAAAAGTAATTGAGCTGCACATGTCACTGGAGGAGCAGGAGCAGGCTAAACAGCAGACTAGCAACAGCTCCAAGGCAAGAAGTGATCATAACTTAAAAGTAGCTGAGCTGCACATATCACTGGCGGAGCAGGAGCAGGCTAAACAATGTGCTCCAGCCAGCTCCAAAGCAACAGAAAGCTGTAGCAATTTAAAAGTAGAAGAGTTGCACATGTCAGTGGAGGAGGATTCGGCTAAACAACAGCCTCCAGCAGCACTGATGAGCTCAGAACTTAAGCGCAAAACTCCAGACAGAGCCGAGAGGCTGAGCAAGGTGCGCAAGATTGAGCAAGCAAGTCCTGCGACCAGGCAGTCAATTAAACCAGATGAACCTGTGATAAAAAATACAAAAATCCAAAAGCCGAATCCGCCAGCGAGTCCGAAAGTGCTCACCGAACATAACCCGATCAGCTCCAGCACCAATGGACCAATTGTCCAGGTAGAGCAGAAGCCCAGCACAAGCGCAGCCAGCCGCAATGAGCTGCTCAGAAAGCAGATTGAGGAGCGTCGTCATGCGGCCATGATGAAAATCAACCAGAGACGCGCCGCAATGGAAAACATACGCCAAGGTCTGCCCGGCGATGCGCCAGCAGAGATTCTACCCGGCTGTACGCCGGACAGGAATATTGTAAGGGAATTCCAAACAGAGACGAGTAGCATACAGAAGAATCTGAAAAGCAGGAATAACACACCCACTCAATTGCCACGACGTAGTCCACGTAATCACCAAAGCACTGGCTCAATTCTGGTGCCAAACAAGTCGAGTGTTTTCGAGCAGGATCTCTTTGCGGGCGACGACGACTCCTTTATGCTGAACACAGGTCTAACGGCAGCGCTGACCGCAGCGGAAAGCAAAACCCACGCGGAAGCCGATGAGATTCCCAGTTCGCAGCCAAAAGAATCACCGGGCAGATGCACTGCTCTAACTCCACATGCCTCACGGCTTATGCGCTCCTGTCAGCTGCGCTCGCAACGACGTCAGAGTCCCAAACCGGAACCGCAACCGGAACGGGAACCGGAGTCCGCATCGAATGTGGGCTCATCCATCGAGCTCTCAAATCTGTCCATGGAGAACTCGCTGATGAAGCAACCACTGCAGCTGAATGCATCGCATATACTCAGCTGCTCCAAGGCGGATGAGAACGCGTCCAGTTTCAGTAGCATCGATATCATTGATATATGCGGCAGCAAAGACTTGTTCCAGCTGGCATTCGGTGAATTGCAGCGGGCAACGCGTTGTGGCTTCAGCGTTGGACTGCAGGCGCAGGCGGGCAGACGCAAGCCATTGATTGGCGCCAATCTGTTGATCAACCAGGTGGCGGCGGCGGCACAGCGCGAGGCAGCTGCTGGCACCCAGATCAACTTTCAGGTGGACGACAGCAGTTTTGTGGCCGGAGTTGCCTTTTGCCTGGCGGATAATGTCGTCTACTGGCTGAACATGCAGTCCGAGGAAGGGCAGCAGCAACAGGATCATCTAATCAGCGGCAGCATGAAAGTGGAGCAATTGTGCCGTTTGATGGGGCGACAGGAGCTCACACTCCTGACACACGACGGCAAGGAGCAGCTGAAGACGCTGCGGCAAGTGCTGCCCCAATTGGAGAGGATAAGTGTTCAGCTCGAGGATCCCAAGGTGGGCAACTGGCTACTGCAGCCGGATAAGACGCTTAGCTTTCAAAATATGGTAAATTTAGAATTATTATTTATTCGTTTCCGATTTTTATTGAGCTTCGATTCCAATGCAGTGCCAGCAATTTGCACCGGAGTGCACGGCTCTATCGAATCTATGCGGCAGTGGACGCGGCTATAGTAGCTATGGCCTGGACGCCAGCAGCGCCATCATGGCCAAGGTGCGCGCCTCCATCGAGGCCTGTGTCACGGTGCACATACTCAACGGGCAGATCGAAAATCTCGAGCGGATTGGCACGGGACAGTTGCTCAAGTTCTTTCGAGGTAGATGCATCACTCTCTCAGCAGCTCCTCTCTCCCTAACACTCTCCAACTCCTTGCAGAACTGGAGATGCCCATACAAATTTCGCTGTGCCACATGGAATCCATTGGTTTCCCAGCCAAGGAGCATCGTTTGCAGACTCTCTTCCAGCAGATGCTGGCCACCATGAAGAAACTTGAGACGAAGATCTATGAGCTGCATGGTTCACGTTTCAATTTGGGCTCCACGCAAGCGGTGGCCAAAGTGCTGGGATTGCATCGCAAGGCAAATGGACGCATCAGCACATCGCGTCAGATTCTGGAGAAGCTGGACTCGCCCATGTCGCAGCTGATCATCAGCTATCGGAAGCTGAGCATGCTGCTCTCAAAGAACATGCAGCCACTGCTGAAATGCTGTCAGGCGAACCGAGTGCACGGCCAGAGTATCACCTATACGGCCACGGGACGCATCTCAATGTCGGAGCCCAATCTGCAGAATGTGGCCAAAGACTTTGAGATCCAGCTGGGTGCAGAGAAAATCAATATATCGTGTCGGAGCGCCTTTGCACCAATGGATGGGAAGCGGTGTCTGCTCTCCGCCGATTTTTGTCAGCTGGAGATGCGCATTTTAGCGCACCTGTCGCAGGATCAGGCACTGCTCAAGGTAATGAACTCGCCACAGGATCTGTTTACGGCCATTGCGGCGCACTGGAATAAAATACCCGAGTCGGAGGTGTCCGAGCAACTGCGCAACGGCACCAAGCAGATCTGCTATGGCATTGTCTATGGCATGGGCATGCGCAGCCTGGCCGAATCACTCAAATGTACAGAGCAGGAGGCACAGATGATCTCTGAGCAGTTCCATTTGGCATATGCCGGCATCAAGTGGGTCTATATTGGATACCCAAATAATAATTCGATTCTTTACCATTAATTTTGTCGTCCATATTCACAGAGCCTATGCCATGAAAGTGGTTAAGTTTGCGAGGAACAATGGCTACGTGGAGACGATAACGGGTCGACGTCGCTATCTGGATCACATCAACAGTGGCGAGCTGCAGATAAAAAGTGCGTATTTCATTTAGATGTTCTCTTCCTTTTGCTTAACACATTTCTCGTGCAGATCAAGCCGAGCGCCAGGCCATCAATTCCACTATCCAAGGCTCGGCGGCAGATATTGCGAAAAGTGCCATTTTGCGCATGGAAAAGAATATCGGACGTTATCGGGAGAAGCTGGGCTTGGCGGAAAATGCCGTCAATTTGGTGCTGCATCTGCACGATGAACTCATCTTTGAGGTGCCCGCGGATAAGGCGAAAAAAGTGGCCAAAGTCCTCAGTCTGACGATGGAAAACTGTGTCAAATTAAGTGTGCCGCTCAGGGTGAAGCTAAAAATAGGTCGCAGCTGGGGTGACTTACAGGAGGTTAAAGTTTAGCGCTTTTATTGATTGACTGTCAAATGTTATACAAATCATATTTATTATTCATTTTGTTCGTTCGGTTTTACTTAGCTTGTTTTTGTTCCCACTCAGTCCACGAGCCGGCATAGGCTACGGCGCTGCAAATTAGTATTTGTTTTTAATAAATATACATTCTTATGTATCAGCATGACTGTGCATATTTCTTACTTTGAAAATCCCAGCGTCTTTGCCAGATTTGCAGCACGTGCCGCACGTCCGCCTGCCTTGCAAGAGAATATTATCACAGCGTCCGTGGCCGGCTTAGCGCGTCCATACGACTTCTTGAAGTCGCCATCGGGTAAATTGAGCGCCTTTTCAAGGTCAGGCACTGACATACACAAAACATATCAGTAAATGATATCATTTTTTCCTGTAATTAGTTATTCTAGGTGGCTTAACTACTTACGCGGTATGTTAATGCTAGCCGGTAATGTGCCAGTCTCTTCTAGTTCAGACTTGTTGCGAACATCGAATAAATATTTCGAAGGTTCGTTGGGAATGTTTTTGACTTCTTCGTAGGTTGCCATTTTAATTACTGTTTAAACTATTCAGTTCAATATGCTCAGTTAACAAAAAATTTGGGACTATCAGGTAAACTACCAATTGAAATGAAATGCCGCAATTTGTTATCGATTGGCAGCATGTATATCGAAAGCTATCAACGAAAATGGCAGTGTGACCACACCTTGCCAAATCTGGTGTTTTATTTAAAAGCACATTTTAAAAATTTTTCATTTTATTTGTAATTTACACATTTTCTTTTTAAAGTAATTTTTCAATTCACATTATCAATATGCAAGAATTCACTAAATAAGAAGCAAAGTTAATAATTTGCTTTACTAAATCAACAATAAAATTGCACAATTTTCATTGCATGTGCAGAGCACTTTGATAAATTAAACAAGATTGCAAATAAATATGTTACTTTAAATCAACTTCAATGCATTGTGTATAAATATGTACGTATATATTTATATATATCTATACATTATTATGTATATAAAATATGTATATCAAAAGTGGCTCAGTTTTGTTGCAAACTTCAAAGGGCATAGACATATTTTAACCTACACGTATTGTATACTCTCTTTTTCCATTCATTCATTTCGTGCCAATTGCAATTCATTATCATAGAACAAGTATTTATTCTGTACTTTTCTCTTAAATCAACATTTACGTTGGGTGTCTAGGCTGTGCATATACAACACTTTTTTTTGAGTGTATAATTCCACTAATTATTTATGTATATTATTATTTCCTCTCGCATTACAATTTAGAATTGATTGTTATCAAAAAATATTACTTGTGTAAATTCTATGAGTTTATGTTCTGCTTGGTGCTTTTGTATTGGTGTGTTTTAATACCCATGATTAGCAAGATTATTATAGACGAATAAAGTACGTATAAAAAGATAATTTCTTTTTTTTTTCTGTTTTCTTGCCATTGAACTAAAGAAACAGAACGAACAGAGTGTAGCACTATTGCATAGGAGTTGCCGGCAAATTCCGTTTTGTGTGTGTGTTGCTTTGTGTGTGTTGTTGTTTTTCTTGCGGATTGTTGCAGCATTAGTCAAGACGCTTCGACGGTGGTATTAAGTGCTCCGGCAGCACAGTTGGCAGCTCACAACCATCCACTTTGACATTGATTAAGTGCATCGCCAGCGCAAATTCATCAATGTCCAGAAAACCATCGCAATCAATATCGGACAATTTCCAGATTTTGCTAAGCACTGAATTGGGCAGTTTCGATTTGATAAGCTCCTGCTTGGCAGCTGCAATTGTTGTCGTAATTATTATTAATTAGAATATTATTCCAACCAATATTATTGTTATTCAACTTACTTGAGCCGGATATTTTGCCATCGACCGGTCCCAGATCGTTGAAGATGACATCTGTGCGTGGTTTATCCTTGTTGCATATCCATTCGTGGTCGCCGTATCCAGCATCGATTCCCTCGCCCTTCATGTAGCCGAACGGCGAGACATGGTCGTCGATGACGCCCTCGAAGGCACCTCCTGCAAGAAAATGGTGTAACACAATCGATTTAGTTTATAGTTTTCAATTACAAATCGATTTCAGTTTGCATTCGTGTCTGTGTGTGTATCGTAGATTAATTAAGCATATTGCAATCTTAGCTTGCTCGGTGCGTTGTCCGCACTCAATTAGGCGCAATCAAAAACCTTCAGATCGTTTAGGCTCCAATTGACGACGTCGTTGGCCCTGGGCCAAAACTGGGACATCCTCAGGCCATAGACTAAAGTACGTACTTTAGCTGTCTAGTCTACTTGAAAGTGCAACATCATAAACGAGTGCGGTGCGTATGGCGCCTCATGTGGCAAGTGCCCCACACACATTTGTACCCTTGCAGAGGCCATTTAATATTTGTTGTTTTGAAGTAAGGAGACAGAGCATTATATATATATTCTTGATCAGCCAAACTGGGAACTTTTGCTGTCATTTAGAACATATAGTTGAGTAAAAAATATTCGCGTACGAATGAAAAAACAAATCATTAGTTTTGAAATTTTTTCAAACGTTGATTTTTATTATATTGTTCAGTATTTCCTCTATAAAATAAAGTTAATACTGTAACTGTAACTTTGATATATATATTCATTTGAAAGGAAAAGTGCCATAAATTTAATTAAAGTAAGTTGAAAATGGGGTATAAAATTATGTTTTCTTTTCATCTCACTTTTGCATGAGTCTTTTTCCGAAAACCGTCATAATTTTAATAGAATTTTAAAAATACACCTTTGAAAACATTTCTTGAGAATTATGCTAGTATTTTTTTCGCAACTGTACAAATCTTTTTGGATCAGTATATCAGAAAGCAGCCATAGAAACTATCTGTCGTAGATGAGATCTATGGAATAACTCTTTTTGTTCACCAAGATAAGACTACTAACTACTACTTGGCAAGAAATTGTCAACTTCGGAGTACCATATCATTTAGATCCCTTGCCGTCTGCAAGGGCATGTAATCTTCGGTTTGCCGAAGTTAGCGCTCTTCTCTCTTTATTAACTTCATTAAAGCAAATGAATATTTAGGCGGCGAGTTCGACAAAAAAATAGTTAAGCTTGCTTACATCAATAACTGGCTCTGGCTTTGGCTCAGGTTCTGGCTGTGGTTCTGGTTCTGGGTTATCGAGATTGGGTTCGGGATTGACTGCAGCAGACCCTGAGCTGGCGGGTGTTGCGATTTCGATGTGTTTTTCAGTTTCAGTTTCAGTTTCAGTTTCTGCCTCGTTCTCGATATGGCCTACTCTACTTGTGCAGCTGCTGAACAATCTCAGCTGCTGCTGGCGGAGATTCTGCAGCCAGCGATCGAAGCGCTCCACAAACTGAGCACTCTGTGTGCCCGGGGTCAGAACCTGCGGCTCCTCGCACATATCGACCTCCTCCTCTTCTGCGATACACAAATGCATAAAAAGAAATTAAGTAAAAGACAGAGAGAGAGAAGAGAGAGAGGAGAGAGAGAGGAAAGACTGAGACAGAGAGAGAGAGAGTTCTAGATACTGGTGCGAGACGAGCGTGACAAAGCGTTCAAAAATCTTTTCTTTTTTTTTTTGACGCACACTTGGAAAACTACGACAGAAAAATTAGTGTGCCATTGCCAAAAAAAAAAAATAATAATAAAAACGAGTCAAACTCAAATCTGAGAGTGGGTTGAAACTTTTTAGCAGCATATTGCTAAATATATTGCACATGTGTGGATAACAAACAATATACAAGA
The DNA here is from genome assembly GCA_035043445.1 of Drosophila silvestris. NCBI lineage: Eukaryota > Metazoa > Arthropoda > Insecta > Diptera > Drosophilidae > Drosophila > Drosophila silvestris. The sequence goes on from JAWNMZ010000148.1 coordinate 1,326,226, forward strand.
TAAGCAAACGAGGCAACTGAAGAATGAATAAATCTAGTGCTGAATTGTCTCTGTTTCCAAGAGCACATTCTGTGCAAAGTTGATTGTGATGCGGAAGTATTTGTAAATCAAACAAATGAATAATAATGAATGCATAATGTACCAAAGATATGCTTCCGCTAGCAGTTTTAATGAAGATCTCAGAAAATCTCAGAAAATTGTATTGAGATTTTGGGTAAGACTGAACAAATCTTGGGAAGAAAATTTGGTTTCCAACTGAAATTATGAAGAATCTACTTTATGCAATCTCCTAGGGAAATATGTCTTTAGCCGACTAAAATTCTTGTTATCATCATATCAATCCAGGCTGACGGAAGAATATGTCTAAACTCTACATATTAATACATTTTATTAAGATAATGAGTTTAAATGTAAATCCTTATGAATTGTAATGCTTCTTTTAAATTATATTTTAAGTACAAGCAAATCAATGACTCTGTTGGTGCAAACAATGTCTCGAAACAATGGGAAAACTATCTTTGCCGCTTTTCACTCTAAGCGCTAAGGTCAATTGCCCGCATGAGCAAACAACAAAGGAAATACAAACGGAAATGCACTGAGACAAAGTGAAACCAAAGCGGAAAATCACGAATACATAAAGCAAACAACAACAAAGCGACAGACGACAAATAAGCAGAGAAAGAACACAAATCGGAGGAAACTCTCCTCGCACTCGACATATTCGACACTTTCGACACTTTCGACACATTCGACACACAAAATTAGCGTCGTGTTCGGCGCTGAGGCGTTCTTGACTTTGATTTTCGACTGGTTATTCACATTATCGGCGCATTCTTTTGGGGCTGGGTATATCTTTTGGCACTGCATCTCCCTGGGGTAATTTTAGACGGCAAGTTCATTCACTTGTTGGGAGTTTCTTTCGGTCAGTGTACAGAGAGGGTCTTACTGATTTATTATTGGGTGTGAAATACATGTAATTTCTAGAAATACTTCTCATGTAAAAATTAAAAATAGACGCGATAAGATTTTAAAATTTTATCATTTCTATAAATAAGTCTTATTTGGTTTTTTTGATCAATATTTAGGTGTTCATTCTTTGGAAATGGAAATTATCTGTAGTTTATTTAAATGCACAAATAATATTAATTTGTAGAAATATTTGATTTTTGTGCAAAAAATAAAAATTGAAACTTCATCATTTTTATAAATAATTTAAATTGGGTTTTTCTTGTTAATTATTTATGTGACAATTCTTTAACAATTATAATTATAATTTGTGCTGTTTTCTATAATTTAGAAATTCACAATTAATAATAATTTCTATTCCTATGCAATAATTGATAAAATATGCGACAATTTTTAAATTTAATCATTTCTAAAAATAAATTATAAGATGTGATTTTTTTCTTTGTTTCTTTAGTCATTTAAGTGCTAATTCTTTGGAAATATCAGTCATAATTTGCGGCAAAGTACTTGTTTCTCCCAAGCAACTTTTTTGTTTAGATTTTTAGAGTATTTAAACTGCGGTACTCTAAGAAAATCTCTATCGGCTAAAGGGAGGGAAGATAAATGGGCGCTGCTTTTAATACCCCGCCACATGACGCATATGTCAAATGTGATCGAATGACATCAGATTCGATCGCTTTAGTGGCATTTTTTGGATTGGCGTGGATTTTTTGGCGAAATGTATACAAATATATATGTGAATCTCGCATTTCTATAGTATAGATTCCATACTATATATATAGTAAATGGTTTCGCAAGGCCTCCGCGAAATGCGCTAATCGTTTAATTAGAAGATCAGTCAAGTGGACCCCAAATGTGTCTAGTCTTAAATGGCCACTTTTTGTGGAATCATTCTAGAAATGCTTGTATAGACGACTAAATCATCAAATAAATGCTTTCTTCCTGCGTTTAGTGCAAGTCCATTTTAAAAAAGAAAAGAAAAAAGAAAAAAAGAGTCTCCAGTGGAAGCGCCCTGAATTGTCTCTCTCAATTTCAATTCCAATTTGATGTTCACTGCTGCATAGGATGGGGCCACTTAATGTGGCACACGCGACCAGTCGGCGCCGTGCTGCCACACACACAAATTGATACGCGGCCTCAGGTTGCCGTGCCGCATCGCATCAAGAGTATATCTATCTGGACGCAACTAGTTACTGCTCCTCTACACACAGAGAGGTGTGTCTGTGTGTGTGTGTGTGTGTGCTTGTGCAATAAAAACATTGAATGGGTTGCACTGGGCTTGGCCCCAACTTAAACAAAAAAACAACGCTGCCTTTGCCAGAGCTTAGCTGCGCGACTTATGCAAAATATGAGACGGGTGAGGGGAGATTGTTCTTATTGTGTGCCAGTAAATTTGCAATTTAAAAGCATTTACTATTATACCCTAACTGAATGTGAATGGTATTACAACTACATCAAACTGCAAATTTTCAACTGGTTTATTTAATTCGTACATTGAGCTTTTTTCTGATATCAATCCCTGTTCTTATTTTTTATGATATGAAAGGCAATTAAATTACCTTTTAAAAATATATAAACTTGTATGTGTAGTCATCTGCCCGAGATATTTATAAAAGCTACAAAGGCATGATTCAATAATGGATTGGGTTGTTGAGTCGTGTTATTGCTTATATATAAACAGAAGTATATGGTTTGTCGCCAAACGCTTTTTATGTCTTTCCAAGCAATTTCTTAATGCTCAAAAATAAATACACAAAATGTATCAAGTCATTTTCTTCTTCTTCTTCTCTTCTCCTGCCGACTGAGCTTTTTGATTGAGGACAGCTTAATGCACAGCGAAAGCTTACTGATTAATGATGCTTACATAAATTTCAAACTTATGAAAGCTCTGAGCTTATGTGTACATCCTGTTTACTTATAAATAGGTGTATAAGTGCACACATGACAATAATTAATTAAAAGCCATTTGCAATTCATTAGAATTTCAATCGCTAAGAATTAATCTTAATAATTAATAAATAAACAAATGAATAAAGAGTGTACAACTACCGACGCTTTCAATTCATTTTCTTCTTCTTGCGCGCTGTTAATGCTGCTGTTTTTGGCGCTGTTCACTTATTAGATAATAATTATTTTCATTCCTATCTGTGTGTGAGTTTGTGTGTGTGTATATTCGTGCATGGAATACATATGATGTTAATAAGCACAGCTGGTCACACTTTATGTAGTTGCTCGTTTTGATTAACATAAAAGTGTCGTATAACAGAACAGAAACGTCATGTGGCAAAAGTATTACTTAATAATATACTATGTTTAGTCTTATGCGCATATGTATGTATATATATATATGCATATCTGTATGTTTTTCTGTTTTTGCAGCCCTGTACAGATAACAGAGCGAGTTCTTTGTTGCTGGAAATTAGAACAGTGCTAACCAGACGACAATTGGGCGTTGAACGTTGAACGCCTCTTAACAGAGAGCATGAGACACATTTTGGATGTTTGTCTGCTACTATTTCTTCTTCTTCTTCGTTTTTAGTGGGGTGTGAATTTTCCACTTATGAACTTTCGATAAGCGTTGCTTCTTGAACTGATTTTTATCTATATCTATATGGAGACTTAGTGATATCTATCTGAGGAGGAGCAGAGCCTGGCAACGCGATAACCCAAAAGATAGCCACAACAAACAAATGCGTTAGTTGACTTGGCCTACAAATATTAATAGGCAACCAATAAACATTTTACGAAGTGAAAACAAACAGGTGCCAAAGTAATCGTTAGGCGTTGTGGTAATTGGGCCAATAGCGCCACCCGAAAGACCTTGAACTTTCCCACTCCACTCGGCCAAAGTCGAATCACAGACTATCTATCGAAGTGGGGGGTTCATAGGTCAATCACACACACACACACACAGAGAACATCATTAAATACAATTTACACGAGAATTATAATCGCTTTTTACATATTTATTACACTGTTCAAACAGCAATTACTAATGCCCCCAAAGCAATTGAACGAAGTGTATTTATATAAAGCAGAATATTAAATGCTCTAAGCTACTACTATTATGCAGCTTAAGCAATAACTTGAAATAAAGAAAAACTACTTTGATTTCAACATGAAAAAAGAATAAACTAGCTTTCTTTTTATGATTTTAGTATAAAAATACATAGCTTTTGGAAACTAAGCCAAATTGGGTCTAATATTCATATTCAAGCTTGATTTATTACAATTTTTCTATACCTCAATCAATGATAATTTAACAATTTGTACTTGATTCAAGGTAAACCTAGTGCAAATAGAGGTATAAATATTGGAAAAAAACAATTTATCGAGATTATTTTAAACGACTTAAATATTGACGAATTTAGTGCTGGGTATCTCATAGCCGGATGCACAACAGGTGTATATCTAACTAGTTTTTCCACTGATTTGTCTGGTCTCAATGTTTTAAGTTAATGTTTCCAATGCGTGCTCGTCGTCATGGTTGGCTGGAAACTGTATCCGAATCTGAATCCGAATCTGGATGCGTCGATGGTCAGAGTGTGTCCAACTAACCGCTGAGCGCTGGAGTGTGAAATATGTACGTGGACTGACTGTACCCACTTAAAAATGAATGAAGAGCTCTCTCTCCACTCTCCGCATTCTCGACCCTCGACTCTCAGTGGCATTTCCCTTAGACATGAGTCACTCAATGAGCCACTTTTTTCACTGCTTACATCATGGCAAACAATTCGGTTCGATAATTGTTATCACTGGAACATGACGACAGCCAACGGCCAAGTTGTGATAATAAGTTTGTGTGTTGTACTTAATTAGTTACCCTCATAAAAAACGGACAAAATTTACTGTTCTACAAATGGAATACAATTACTAATTTTCTAAATACCTAAATAAGAGCAAAAGTTATTGAACTATCTACAAAATACTCATTAATAGCACACCTTTATTCATTAAAGTTCACAATTTAAGCAGAAAATTCTTAAACAAGAGTTAATGCTATGATAATAAGAGCAAACGCTGTTGAAGTATGTACAAAATACTCATTAGTAGCACTTTAAAGTTCTTAGTTTAAGAATTAAAATTGTTGGCTAAGCACTTTTTCGCTGAATGTTTGCATGTTCGTCCACCCATTTTTAAGTAGAATTTTGTTACTTATCATATATATTCACAGTATTTGTGTTAGATATGAAAGCTTTAAATTTAAAATACCTAATTACCTTAACGTTCGCTGAAATTATTTGGATTGTATTATTATTTAAGTTCTACTTGTCGCCATAAACAAATAAAAAAAAGTGCGTCCAGCATAGAAACAAAGTGGTTTTCCGCTTATCAGCGAAGCGCTCTTATCGCACTGTTTGCGTAGCCAGTATAAAACTATAAATATATATAGTAATATATATGTATATATAAATTATCTATACATATGAGCCCCATTGCATAAGTGCGAAAAGAGGAGGCTGCGAACCAGTTAGACAAAGGCAATTAAGGAAAAGAGAAAATTGGTTTCAGACATGAGATACTATATATATATATATATATATATATACATATTTGACCACATACAGTTACAAAACCACTCTCACAAGAAATGTTTTAAAATGTGTCTTTTAAGTTTGAGAGTTTAAAGAATTTATGAATTCGTTTTTAGAAGTGGAAGACTCTTCAAAATAAGTGAGAAAGAAAAAAGACAATAATTTTATTTAAGAACACTTATGAAAAGGAAGAAAATGAACGAAAAAATAATAGCACCACTTTTCAAATTTTGAAATTATTCTTTAATCATGAAAATTAGAAATAATTAAACGATTCCTATAAAGTGCGCAGGTGGTGCTATTATTTTATCGCTTGTTTTTTGGCACTTTTCCATTCAACAAACATAAATGGAAAAACAATTCCAAAAGCAGTACTGACTTTAAGTCCGGGGGGAATACTAAAGAATATATTCAAAATAAACCATTGAAAAAATTGCAATTATTTTATACATAATTATGTTATATTATTTATATATAAATGAGCCACATTGCATAAGTGCGAAAAGAGGAAGCTGCAAGTCAGTTGGGCAAAGACAATTAAGTGAAAGAGGAAATTGGTTTCAGACATGATATACTAAACTATATACTATATATGTCCACATACATATATGTATGATGCTAGGAAAGCGAGTGGAAATGCCCAATTATAGCTCCTGTAGCTTTCCATGCTGCATGCAGCATGCTGCATGCGCTGCTAAGCACTTACATTGTAATTGCTGCATTCATTAGATACATTCAGCGGTCTCAAATACATCTCTGTCTCTCTTGCTCACACTAGCTGTGAATTTGTTGTGTTTGTGTGTGTGTGTGTGTGTGAAACTTGTTTTCTACAATTTGGCATGACTATTTGTTAACTGGGTCAACTTGTGTTTTGCTTTTAGCTGTATTTTTTGCAGCAGTTGCGCGTGCGCAAAGTTTTTTTTTATTATTATTTTTGGAAAAGCTGTCTGAGACGGCAGATAATGTTCCAGTGCAGCTTTGCAGACAATCGTCAAAATGTTATATTCATGACATATATTTAACCAGCTTTCGGGGCCATGCTCCGCTTGATGGAACGCTTGTGAATAGCAACAAAATAAAGTTCCAATTTCTCGAATTTAACATACAACAAATTTGGCAATATTAATTCTTAATGTGCTGAATCAAAAAACAAAAAAATAAGCGGGCAGCATTAAAATGTGACCATTATTTGTTTTAGTTGGAGAACTCAAAATGAATATCAAGAAAATGCAGTTGTGGAATTCCATTGAGGGCAATATGAATAAGCTGACTTATCACTCATGAAGATGTGTTAAGCGCTAAACTATATGAATAATATTTCACATCTTTAAAACATTTCGCATTTCTGCTTAGGTACTGAAATGTGTATATATCGATTAATATCGATGTTGTATGCAAGTGGATAGTGTGACCAGGTGATTAAGCAAGTGAACAATTGAGCAATTTAAAAGTGCTGCTTTGAAGTTTATTATGATTACCTTCGATTGCTAGACGAGGGCGAGGACGAGGACGATGAGAACGGACAAAAGAGACAATTTTGTAGAGTGTTGCAGCCAAGATAAGGCAGATATATATATATATATATATATATATGCTACAATATTAACTCACCCTTGACTACTGGATCTTGGACGAGTGACATCTCCTCCTGGGGTATCATTTCCATGAGTCGCGCAATATCCTTGGCCAGCATATTGTCGACAATGTCCAGCAGATGGGGCTTGAGTGAATGGAACTTGGAAAAGTCCTGATGCTGTAGCAGGTCCTGCATTTTCTTCACATCCGGAAAATCACCGGGGGATATGGAGTGCTCCCGCTGAATGCGATCATAGACCTGTCCCAGATTCTTGATCAGATCCTTCTTTTTGCTATCCTTGCCGAACATCGATGGCATATCCTTGCGCAGCTCCGCAATGATGAACGCATGCACCTTGGCCAGACGCGCACGCTTGATCAGATCGTTAAGTTTACGCAATGCCGCATTTCGTGGCAACGATTGCAGATCCCGGAACAGATCCTGTTCCTCGTCCTCGAACAGACGGCGATTGGCATCGAAGCGCAACGGCTGGTCCCAGAAACTGCCGATGTAGACACGTGCCACCTCCGGCGTCTGCAGCACCTTGCCCAGCGACCACATCAGCGCGCCATAAACCCGCATCAGCTGCTGATGATCAATCATATCCGCCTTGTTCAATATGATCCGGATCTTGTCATCGTGCCCCTTGAGCGCCTCAATCGAACGCCTAAACTCATCGGAGATGTCCAGCTTGTGCGCATCGAAGAGCAGAATGATGCGATCCACACGCTCCGCAAACCATTCGAGCACGCCCGTAAAATCATAGCCACGATCGATGCGCTGCTTCTCGCCGGACAAGATGCCCGGCGTATCCACAATGGAAATGGCATTCAGCACCGGCGACGCAACACTCGAGCATTGTAAACGATTGAGGAAGGCGTTGCCGTATTTCGACAATGGCCGGAATTGTTTCTTGGGATCGACGACGAGTGCATTGCCAGGAATAACGCCCTCCTTGTCATCGTACATCACGGCAATGAAACGATCTGTTGTCGGCTCCGGACCGATGCGTATACCGGGAAAATCACGCTCCAACAGGTAACGAATGAAGGTCGTCTTGCCCGTCGAATATTGACCCACCAGCAAGATCATCGGCTTCGCATCGAAATCCGGATCCTCCAGTTTTGGCGAGTGAAAATCATGGAATTGATAATGCTCCTCCAATGGCAACAATTTGCTGCGATAGATTTTCTTCAGCTCACCGATGACATTCTCGACCACCTCTTGGTTTTTAGTCTCGCGCTTCAGAAAGCTAAACATATTTTTTGTTTTATTTTTATTATATTTCTTTTTGAGAACACACAACTATTTATACAAAATTCGTAACACACACGGACGGATGGGGCAGATGTGGCAGACGGGGGCGTACGGGGCGGGGGCGAGGCGCAGCGACGGCGATATTCAATAAATATTATCGGGCGAATTGAAATGCAAGTGTCCACGTGTAAAACAACAACAAAAATTGATGAATATTAAATATTTTGCTTCGTTTTCGTTGAAATTTATGATGTGTACACTCGATTTAAGGCGAGACGTCGCGAATGATTCACGCGCGGCGTACGTTGTATATTTTTGGAATAATAATAATAAAACAAAAAAACTGGGCTGCGTTTCGGTACTCTAAGCGACAGACACCAAGGCTGCAATTCCAAATCTAATGTGAACTCATATAAAGCTATCGAGTAGTGCGCACCGATTAGCCGATAGCCGAAGCAGCTTTTTGCGATAGTTACAGTCCAGGGTGGCAGCACATTTGAGCGTTTCAACTCCCTCAAATGGGTGTTAATTTCAAAAATATATATAAACTTAAAATAATGTAACTTTTGGGAGCCCCTTTTGAAAATATAATATAAAATACTAAGTCAGCTGTCACATTTTATTGTGCAGCTGAGGCAACAATTTTTCTAATATATTGCCAGCTATTTAACGTAATTACCAACACTACTTTGAGCCGATAACTTTTGCTTGACAGAACGACACAGAATATGGTCAGCCTAAAATTTACGCATACCTCTCATCAAACAACGGCCCCAGCTGTTTGGGTTTCGATTTTCAGTCGTGAGAGCGCAGCGCTAGCTAGGTTTACGAGCGGTGGTCGGGTAAAATTTTTGTTGGTGTGCATCGCACCAAAGAAAGCGAAAAGTGAATACATAATTTACATAAAACGTTAGAGCAATAAAAATTCAACAAAATCTAAATAACTGGTGAAATGTAGCAATCAAAATCGGTAGATGCCGTGTGTGCTGTGTATGTGTTTGTGTGTCGCAGCAGCAGCAGCAGCTGCCAGCATGTATCTCAATAGAAATTGCATGAATCTCAAACACAAGGCGCGCAGCGACACTAAAAACAACAACAACAGCAACGAGAACAACAATAATAATTTATAACAACAACGACAACAACAAAAAGCACATTTAAGTAATTCAACAATTGAGAAAATACGACTACTACAATAAAGGAGAACTTTTCGCAAAATGCTCGAAATTCTATTCAAAGCGACTGCAATGCGGCAACAAAAACAACAACAACAGCAGCAACAATTTAAATGCAGGCATTAAATCTGAAACTGGACTTGGGGCGTCTGAAAAATCGATTGAGGAACAACGATGCCGACAGACGAAACGGAGCCACAAACGAAAATATTGCGCACTTGCAATTTTAGTCAAAGGTAAATTAAATCGTCTCTATATATATACAATAAACATCTATTTCAATAGCTGTATGCTCTGTAAATTAGCACAATATTTCACAAGCCAAAAACAACAACCACAACTAAATGCAAAGTAAGCGGTGAATTTGGCTTTGCACCCTGTATACCCTGTAATCATTTAGACTTTGCCAAAATGGCCATGTTAAATGTGTTGTGCATTTGTGCACAAAATTCAAATACAATTTTTGCATATTCAAATTGGCTAAAATTAATGCAAAAGGTACTATGAATTTGTCTTGAAATTTATTCAAAAACACAACTTGCAAAACATGTTAAAAAGAAAACCATCCATTTTTTATTGAATTTCTTCGATTTTCAAATTGAAAAGGTTTTAATAAATATAAATTTTAAATTAATATTAATAATCATAAAATAAAAAAGTATAAATTTATTTAAATATTTCAAATTAAAGGGAAAAATATAAAATAAAGTGTATAATAAATATATCTAGGCGTATTATTATTTTCTATTATGCTCTTAGAAGATAGGCGAAACTTTAATCAATATTTAATTTTACGTAAAGTTACAAAATAAAAAACAGCTTAACTTAAAAAAGGGGAAAAATATAGACAGAAAATAAAATCTATACAAAATCGATAAACTTAAATTTGCCAGCAATAAATTTAAGTTCAGTACGTGGTATGTGCTAGTCGGAAATATCCTAAAAAAACACTCTTGTTGCTCTGTGTTTTGCTTGGCTTTTGTGCGACTTTTTTTTTTGGTTTTGTTTAGCCCCGTTATATCGTACACTGATTTCGTAACAAGCAAACAGTAAATAAATAAATAAATACTGTCTCACATACCTGTTATGCTGAATATCTTGCCTACAGATTTACCGCAAACAACCTTCCCTCTACCCCACCCCCTATCTGCCCCTCTGTTAGCTATTAGCTGTTGAGTACGCGTGCACTTAAAGACATTGCTTCTTTCACGTTCTGCTTATTTTCTTATAGTTTTTGTTTTGCCTAATCTTTTAATCGATGTTTAAAGTTCAAATTCAAAGTCAAATGGTTGGCTTATTTCAGGGGCGGGGTTCCCGAATCGTCGTCGTCGTCGTTGACGCCCCCCATTAGGTTTAGCTATTTTTTTTCTGTTCTGACTATCGGCACTTGAACTTTGCTCTATTTATGCTATTTATGGAAATTCGTTGATTTCATTAACATTAATGTTGCCATGGCATTTATGGGCGTATAGATTTTTGGAAATACATTTCTGGCTGGCTTTTACCTTTTTTTATTGACTAGAATTGATGACTCTTATTGGGTTTTTATTTCTATCAACTTTTGGGGCCGATTTAATTATCATTTAATATACATTTCGACAGAGGCTACAGTTTATTGAGAAAAAAAAACATTATAATTAGAGCACGTTTTTAGCACAAAATTAGGCCAATTAACAAAATTAGACTCTAAATAGGTGTTATCTTATATATTTCTATATGTATTGTGTTGTTTTGCAAAAATAAGCTTTCTAAATTAGACAAAATTGGAAATTTTGAGCATACCTTTCAAATGATGTTTACTTATGGCAGTGGAAAAATTTGAAATGTGCCAGATTACCATTTTGTAAGGTAGGCTTTTTAAATTATAATTTCCACTATTTTTTAATTAACAAATAATACAATTATGCTAACGCATTTGTTAAAAATATATTAATATTGCTGTTTGTTTGCCAATTCACAAAGCGAAATCTGTTTTTCATCACACCATAAATTATTGCTATAAATAAATATATTGCGGCACCACGGCCATGGTAATACTCCCTAACAAACACTTAATTTAAATATAAAAATATATAATTAAATTTAGTGTTTATCTGAATATATTACAATAACCGAGAACGCTGCAGTCGGGCATAACCGAAATGCTGTTTTATCGATTTACACTTTCTGAAATATCGGCTTTGCCGATTATGTAGGCGTGGCCATATAAATTTGTTATCGTTTCTTAAAGACGGTACCAGTAATATGACGGCTCTAGCTCAAAAATTGCGGAAGATATAGCCTGGATGAGTCGGTGGTGGGCGTGGCATATGCCTATCAATGAAGGACATAGCCAAAAAGTTAACAACCAAATTTGGTGACTGTGATCTTAAAATTTTGGAAGATATGTGGCCTTATCAATGTGCGGCTATCGATTTTATCGATTTCGTAGCCTCCTAGTGGACGTAGAACTAGTATATGTTCCATGGTCTCAGTCTATTCAGACAGACATTTATTTAATACCTTCGTTACAGAGTCCAAAAATTACCTTTGCATACTAATAAAGATAATGTTGTAGAGCTTTAACATGATAATATTATGCAAATGTGCTTACAATTTTGATATAAATGCCTTACTATTTACCTGCTTACAAGCAGCAGACCATTTGCCAACATTTTTCAGTTCAATTTCGCAAAATTTGCGAGCACATCATGAATTATATAAATATATATATCGGTATCAAGGCCATGGTAATATTTGCTGAAAAGTTCGATTTGTTCCTGCCTGTTAACTGGCAGAAAGAATGCTTGCTTAGCCGACAACTGCAAAGAAATGATGTATTTCGAGAAACGTGGCACTCGCCAAATCTGCCATTCTATTTATAATGCCAATTGACGCGAGGCCGTCCGAGATCGTCGCTCACTTTACAAGTGAGCCGCCCCCCTCCTCCAAAAGTCCGGCGGAGAAGGTATTCGCCGTATTCGTCGGTCTCCCGAGGCTGATGACAACACACGCACGCAATTGTTACGTGTCGTGAGGAGGCCGTTTGTGACTAGTGCACCCAACCATCCACCTCGATCCACCCACCACCCACCTGGCCTATTGTTATAGCGAATCAAGTCAAGCTGAATGGCTTATCGCTAATCACCCCAGACTGAATTCCAAGTGCCTAAACCTAAACGTAAACAAATGGAGGATGAGGTGGAGGAGACCCCTCAGTCAAAGCCGAGTCGCATTTAAGGCTGAGATTTTATCGCGGCGCAGCTTTGATGCTGATTTGCATGATGGCGATTGCAACAGCTGAAAGCAGTTCTCTATATAAATTAATAGCCCCTTGAATAATACGTTTAGATTGACAGATTTCAGATTGCAGACCCACTTCAATTTCACATAAAGCAAGCCACTTAAAATTTGAAATGCGAAACACGATTAACATTAAAACAATTCAGCAATTACGAATAAGATGCGATTGAACCTCTTCGTATATACCCCACATACTTACAATAACCCTGACGGGGGGCATTTAAATTTAGGTTCGAAATAAATAATGTTGTGTTAAAGTCTCAGCAATTCACAACTCAAAGATTTACTACTTAGTGACTTTATTAACTTATGTACTTTCTTGCTAACCTACAAACTTACATACTACTTACTTACTTGGATAATTGGTTCCTTACTTAATTAATTCTTACTAATCTTCATACTTTGTTAGTGACTGTGATTTAATTACTGTCTTACTGAGTTCCTTTCTTCTTACATACTTACTAACTTTTTTACTGACTGACTTAATTATTTACTTCCTTACATGCTCACTTAAGTTCTCGCTAACTTACTTACAAATCAACTTACTTTCTGCCTTACTGAGTCACTTACTGACTTTCTGACTGCTTACTCGACTATAGCATTCTAATTTGTTTTTTATGCTTATGTCGCACTTGTGTCGCTCAGCTGTACAAATACAAACATATTCAAAATAATAAAAAGGGGCTGTTGTGGGCCATGTGGTGGTTTGACAAGCAAAAGATGTGCTTTGTTTTAATTATTCTTCGTCAAAAAAAGTGAAAGACAAGTGTGAATTGTTACCCTTTGCCAAATTACTAACTTCTCTATAAATTGGGAAACTATTTATTATTTCATATGCAGAACCCATTAGCGATCCGATACAAACAGTACATGTTCCTCGAAGAGCCCAACTAGTTGTGTTGAGTGATTAGCACTTTGAAGTTAACACATTTTTCGTGCTTTAGTTTTGTCACAAATTGCAATTACTCAATGTTCATTTTATTGATTGGGTACAATCTTTTATCAATTCGGTATACTTTCAGATGGCGCACTAAAAGAGCTCACCTCGTTGGCACCTGCTAGCAACTGGGAAACAGTCGCCGATAACATGTCAAAAATGAGAGGTGAGTACAGCCACAGTTCCCCTCGTACCGAAAATGATTTCATTTTCTATGAAGGTCGTGTACTGATACCGCTGCCCAATACGGGGGCGATGGGACGCAAACGCAACAATTTTTATATGCGCAGCATTTTCATCCTGGCCCTGTGCATCTTTGGCCTGCTGCAGTATCACAACTTTAACTACTGTGAGTGGAATTCTTTTACAAGCTAATTATTGGTTACAAATATTTGTGGGATTTTTTTTGTTAGTGGATAGTCGCGATACGATGGTGAGCGATTCTGTGACCAATGACTCGGTAGATGCCATAATGTCCATGGTGCCGGCAACACTGCACAAATATCTGACGCCACACACACGCAACCACAGCGCCGGTGAGATCTACCACGTATTAATTAATGGAATAAATACTAAACCCCCATTTTTTATTCAATATAGCGCTACAATTGAATAGCAGCGGTGCTGCTGCAAATAGTGGCTCTGGTTTGGCGGCATCGACCACAATCAGCTTTGATGTTTATCATCCGCCAAATATGACGGAGATCAAGCGTCAGATAATCAGATACAACGAAATGCAGCTGGTGCTGAATGAGGACATTTTTGGGCCGCTGCAAAACGATTCTGTGATAATTGTCATACAGGTGAGTGGAATTTTGTTTGGAGCTACAAATGCTAGAAACATTTCTTACTCGCAGGTCCACACGAGGATCAATTATCTGCGCCATTTGATTGTTAGTTTGGCGCAGGCACGGGATATATCCAAGTCTCTGTTGATATTCTCGCACGATTTCTACGATGATGACATCAATGATCTGGTGCAACAGATTGATTTCTGCAAAGTGATGCAGATATTCTATCCATATTCGATACAAACGCATCCGCACGAATATCCCGGCGTCGATCCCAACGATTGTCCCCGGAACATTAAGAGAGAGCAGTGAGTGAAGGATTATTAATCAATTCAAAATACAATGTAAATCCCGTTTTTTTTTTGTTTTTTTTTGCAGAGCTCTTATCAGCAGCTGTAACAATGCCCTATATCCTGATCTTTATGGCCATTATCGTGAGGCGAAATTCACGCAGACCAAACACCACTGGTGGTGGAAGTCGAATCGTGTCTTCAACGAACTGGAAGTGACCCGGTTTCACACGGGTGAGCAGCGCTGAAGCAACTTTCCCCCAAAGAAACTCCTCCATTTTTAATTTGTATGCTTTGATTGCAGGTCTCGTTTTGTTCCTTGAGGAGGATCATTATGTGGCCGAGGATTTTCTCTATTTGTTGGCGATGATGCAGCAGCGCACCAAAGACTTGTGCCCCCAATGCAATATCCTGTCCCTGGGCACCTATCTGAAGACATTCAACTATTATACCTACCACAGCAAGGTGAGTTTCTAAATGCCCACCACACACACACATCTCTGTGCTTCCTTTGCCTGGCTACGAAATTAGTTTTAGACGTCAACACAAACAAAAAAAGAAGAAAATTATTTAAAGAAAACAAAAACCAAAAACAAAAACAAAAATATGTATTTAATTTATGTTTTTAACAAGAGCAAATGTCAACGCTTATTGCCAGTTTAACTGTTCTCTAAACTAAACATATCCCGTCTGAAACATGAACGTTTTTAAATAGTGTATTAAATCATTTCAAGCACTAGCAAAAAAGGATCTTCAATACATACACACATACATACATACACACATACATACTTACATACATACATACATACATATGTCTAGTGCACACATATACAAAACACACACATAATTACATCTATGTAACACTCATCTGGCAATTGTTCAACAAAATATATGTCTACTGTACATATGTATGTTTTCACCGTATTTGATTTGCTTTAATTCGTACTATAAGCAAACACACACACACATACTACACACACCACACACACACACTACACACATACAGTCAATTCATATATCGTTTCTAAATATGCATATCTTTCTGCATTCTATTCTACTTGATGACAGACTAACAAAAAATCGTTTGCTTCCTCGCTGATCTCGTCAAACAGTCTATTAGGATCGAATAGGCATAATAATAATAATAACAACAACAATAAGAATAATAATAATAATAACAATAATAATAATAATAACAATAGAAACTCCATTCTGCAGTTAACTGCGTCATCATCAGCGCTATCATCATCCAGCACTTCATTAAAGAACGCGAATGCGAATGTGAAAGTCTATGTGGGCGACACCGTCGATGTCGATAACGATAACAGCAACAAAAATAAAAAACAGCAATAAAAGAACTAGCCACATCAACACTGTCACCGCTACAGTCACATCAAACACCAATAATAACAATAATCCTTATAACGATAATATTAACAACAATAACAAATACAATAGCAATAATAATATTAATAATAACAATAAAAATGGTGCACAAACATGGAACTATCATGTCCTGCCGTCATTGTATTCCGTCTATCAGAAGGTAGCACCATCGACAGCAATAACCAACATAAAAAAAAATAGAAAACAAAAAATAATACCGTTATAATCCTAATCGATATCCAGCACTTCCGATCATTGCAATTGTAGCGCACAATTTGATTCCGATTTCTTTTTCATATCTGTTGTTTTAATTTGCTTATTGTCTGCGTTTTTGCATGTTAGCCGCTAATCAAACCCGCAAATCCAATCCAAAAATGCTTTGGCAAATCGCATGTGTGTGTGTATTTTTAATGTTTGTGTTAATTGTTAACGTCTCTCTTTACTACGACATATTTATGTATATGTGTTTATGTGTTTGGCTCTGTGTTGGCATGCCAATAATTCGATAAACACACACAGTTGCGCACGCGCGTACACGTCGCCAAGATCGATAGGCGCAGCATCAGCCATGACTATCGCAAGGTATCGTTATCTATACGAACCCATAGAATTAGAGCGTTTATCGATTATGCAAATCAATTTGATTGGGGGAATACCTGCATCATCAACTAACAGCACTGCGATGGGCGCATTTTTCAAAAATGGGACTTATAAGTTTCGATCATTTTAATTATAATGAGTTAAATTCTGGTATAGATTTGATGCAATCGAGCATTCAATTTGTTATTATGATTCCTCCTCAAAACACACTCTTGGCTCGATTTTTCTTTTCGTTTAACTTGAATGGAAATTTGCATGCCCAACTACCCCCACCCACCTCCCGTTTTTCTTCCAATTGTTCGCTGTTCGTTACCCAAAAAAAAACCGCTCGAAATCATAATCAAAACAGCAAATCCCAACTGATTCACATTTCCATTGCTCCGGCAGGTGGAGTCCATGCCATGGATAAGCAGCAAGCATAATATGGGCTTTGCCTTCAATCGCACCACCTGGACGAGCATTCGCCGGTGTGCGAGACACTTTTGCACCTACGACGACTACAATTGGGACTGGTCGCTGCAACATGTGTCCCAGCAGTGTCTCCAGCGCAAGCTGCACGCGATGATTGTCAAGGGACCCCGCGTCTTCCACATTGGCGAATGGTGAGTGGATTATCAATCGAACTGATAATATTTATTTAGTTTGCTTTGTAATTACAGTGGCGTTCATCACAAGAACAAGAATTGCGAATCCAATCAGGTCATCTCCAAGGTGCAACATGTGCTGCGCATAGCACGGACTTCCAATCAGCTGTTTCCGCGCTCCCTGATGATGACGGTGCCCAGCTTGATAAAGAAATCGAAGCTACGCAAGGGCAATGGCGGTTGGGGCGATCTCAGGGATCATGAGCTATGCCTGAACATGACGCTGCCAACGAGATAAAGGACATCACCAAATACTAACCGTAGCAGAAAGCCAAAAAGAAATTAATACATTGGCTTACTTAGTTTAAAAATTAGCTTTTACTTCAGTAGAACATCATTTTAAGTAGTCACTCTGAAATACAAAAGGAATGTGAAAGGAAATCCCCAAAAAATTATTCAAATAAGTGGGCAAAGCAACTGAATCAACAAAAAAAAATACTACACGAATTCGCAATCAACGCAAATTTGTGCATAATATGCAAATGCAAAAAATCATTCAATCTAATAGCAAATTTTATAACAAGAAACAAAATTAATTAACAATGCTGCACAATTGAATTTTTATATACATAATTAAAAATCATCTAGTCAGATTTGTATAGGCCGAAAAACCCTAATGAAATTCCACATTATGCCGTTTATTCACTCATATATATATATATATATATCTCTTTTATGGTTTATGTTCCGTCCACAAATCAAGACCGAACTATTCCCATTAAATCGGTGATGTAAACCATGGCGATCATTTCTATATATATATATATATGAATATAAATATGTTACTTGCATGAGATCAGTCTAACTAATATACTCTGTAATAATCATCAATCCAATACAAGTAGTATATACATATATTTACATAGCTGTATTTTGAACAACAAACCCCAGATTGTGCCGAAAGCATTAATAAGTCAAGAAAATAAACGCATCAACTAGTCATATATATATATATACATATATATACAATACAAATGGCTTAATAAATGAATTGTACCAAGGAAAACGCAGAAATATATATGTGGAAATATCTTCAATAACTAATTAAACTATATAAGATATAAGAATATAAGCATGTAAATAGTTGAGGCCCTTTGTTGTATAGATTTCACATAAGTTCTCTTAATATAAAATAAGTATTACATTTATGTATTTGTTATTTTTTAATTGTTAGTCCAAGGCGCTTTTATCTCATAGGATTTTCAATTACAAATTTGGACGTAAATTAATATATACACATATAATAAAGGCTAATTAACTGAAATCGCACATTCGAATTTTTTACTCATTAACTATTAACTATTTATACACTTTGCTAACATTTCCAACATTTTCGCATGATAATTGGCCGTATCACTTGCCATACGATTCAGTATATCCAGCCTTGTCATCGCCGCTCGATTTAAATCCTCCGTTCGTCCCCTTGCTATCTCAACCATTGCCAATTCAAAGGATGTCATTTTGGGATTTTTTGTAGATTTGTTTCGCTTTGCAGGTGGCTCATCTGTCGTTGGACTGCAATCCCCATAAAATGATTCCTCCGAAGATGCAACAATAAATGAGTTATTTGAATCTGTTTCTGAAAAATTATCATCAGCATCCTGATCATCAGCATCAGCATCATTAGCCCCAATATCCTCATTGTTATCATCAACAACATCATTATCAGCATCATCAATAACATTCTGATTTTCAGCACCTGCATCCGATTCAATCTTACACATCATCTCCGTCTCATCTACTTACATTTTTAGAGTTTTTCTTAGTTGAATTTATAGATATGGAAACGGAAAAATGTACCTGAACTATGCGTTGCCAGTTGGGACATGATTTGACGCATTTTTTAAAATGTTGCCAAAGTTTGGAGCTAGCATCAGGCTTTGTCCTTTCGCTTAACTCAGTTCTGGGCGACATTTAAAAATATTTATATATATTATTGTAAGTAGTACATGTATGTATGTACAAATATACATACTTGTATTTCCTGACCAGATTATCCAACTTTATCTTTATTTTCGACCAATGTAACTCCAAGCCGGCTTCTGCTAATTCTAAGGCCATTTTCTTATATATTTTGCTATTTTTATGCACCGGGGACTTAAACAACGGAACATTCTCCTCCCACATGTCAAGTAATTTCTTTTCATGGTAGAACTCCCAAACAGCCCTTTTATTTATATCATCTCCAGTTTTGCTCATTATAATTATGTATTTATTCCGTGACAGCTGTTACAAAAGATGTTGGATGATGTTGCATTTGAAAATCACTTTTCGCATCTTCTGCTAGATGTCGTACTGTGTGAATTGCTCACTAAAATGTGGTTTTTCTCAAGCTGATTGGCGTGCGTGGTGAATGGAATTCGGCATTCGCCACGAATACGCTGCCACTCACTAAAATGGCCAAATGTTGTAAATCATTCAATATGTTATAAAATAAATTAATGGAACTTTTAATGTTGATATAAGTTCAATTTCACAATAACCATTCCAGTAATTGTAAAGAATTTTTTGGCAAATTTGAATATTCCCGGGCTGCCATTCGCCCCGAGTTGTTTTGTAGTGTTGTGTAATGTCATTGAGTTGGCATCGACTGACAGCACAAATAAATGGCAACAAATTGTAATATTTATAAAAAGAAAAAAATACATTTAGTAGCTAAAACGAATAATGTAACATTTTGCATCTATCCAAAATAATATAAAATTACTTTCGTATAACATGTAATAACTGATTTATGCAGGCGCAGTAGTTAAGCCGTCGCCGATTTGAACAGCTTTCGCGGTGTGGTAAAGCTCTCGGTCATAGCTAGTTGCAATCGCGCCGCTGGAGTGGAGAGACACACGTACGGAGACCATCGCATCAGGCAGGAAGCAGCACACAAATAAATAAAAACAACGATTGTTTTCCTGCATTTATCCACGCCCACCTCCTACAAACCACTACTTGGGAGACAGAGAAAGAGAGAGTAATATTTAATATCTACTTATTGTCTATTTAAATTGCAATAATGTTGGCTCGTCGTGCGAGAAGCATCAACAAATTGCTGAGGATTGGCTCAGCAAATGCAGCAGCAACGCACAACAATTATTTTACCTACGTCAATGAGTTGTCGCATCCGTTGCCCCGCGAGCCGCCAATCGTCTCGGCCGAGGAAGCCGTCGCCTGCATTAAGTCTGGTGAGTTATCTGACGAAAAGTAAATCTGCGCTGGAATCGCTGCCTGAAGATGGCACTGCCAATTCTAAGCGAAAATTCTATGTTATGTAACACAACAACAACAAAAAAAACCAAGACATTTAAGTCCTCAGCGTCTCGCTCTATTGTCCCTGATTAGACTGCTGAATGGAAGTGCAAGTGAGAGGGGCCAATAGAACAAGGCATGCAAATTATAAGCGTAAGTGTGTTGTGTGTGTGTGTGAGTGTAGCGTTCGCAACTCAAACTATTTACACGCACGCACACACACACATTACACATGTGTTTTGCGCACATAAACATATATCAAATTACAGGGTGCTTCAATATTAAAATCAATTGAGCGTGCTTAACACAGCCGAGCTTATCATTTATTTACTCGGCGCACACACACGTAAGCAAATTATAGCCCTATAGAAAGTTGAACAATTATTAGGCGTAACAATGACCATAAACGTATGGCTCTGAAAACATGATAAAAGCGTATCTTAAATAAAAATATATATATCGAAAGATTAACAATTTAATTTATTTTACATAACATGTTTTTCTAATAGAAGTGTGTACATAAGAGATTTGCATAAGTAATCAAAGTTTTAATTCAATTAGGCTGTTCTTTTTATGAGTTCCTCGCTTTCGTTACAACAATTCTCATTCCGTTGTGCCTTCAGTTCTGCATTAATTTTTAGAAAACACTAACAAATGTGCTCAAATTAATTGCACTTTGTACTCTGCCCAGCTGTTCTAAACGAAAGCTCAGTTTAATATTAGCAGACACACACACACACACAGATGCGCGCAGAGAAGAGAGTTGGCATCGCACACAGTCACTAATTAGAACCTGCCTCTGTTGAGCTGTCTGAGCTCGTGTGCTGATAAGGACAAACTTATCTACATATGTTATGTTATGTTTGATGAGCATTAACTAGCTGTTATGCAATAGTGTTAGTTCACAGAACTGTACAGCAACTGAGGTGCTCTGATAACATTGGCTGTCACAAATAAATTTGTTAAATTGTTGGTGCTAATTCAGCTTTCATTTCATTAATTTCAATCGACAAGTTGCGCAATAGCCACCCAAAAATAAAAACGACAGGCAAACAAAATATATGTTATGATAATAAAACTAGTTTCGTATGTTGACCCCGCCCGCAAGCACGACTCGAACTGTTTATTTTCATCGCAAGTTGTCGCACTTTTTGAG
The DNA here is from genome assembly GCA_035043445.1 of Drosophila silvestris. NCBI lineage: Eukaryota > Metazoa > Arthropoda > Insecta > Diptera > Drosophilidae > Drosophila > Drosophila silvestris. The sequence goes on from JAWNMZ010000148.1 coordinate 1,348,064, forward strand.
CTTCATCTTATGGCGATGTAGAATCACAGAAATATGTTATATGTATGTACAGTTAGATATACAAATGCAGATTTAATTCTGTACAGTGCTGGCAGCGATCTAAATTTAGATCAATTCACAAACACGCGCTGCTCAAAAATCGACTGCGTCATTTAACGCAGAAAATTTTTGTTGCTTATGTTTTTGGTGGCACGTTTTGGCCGATAATGCTCAGATACATATAAATATGTATATCTTCTGGCATATGTACACAATCGCATATATACTGGGTAATCTTTAAGTAACTAGACGAAAAAAAAAAGCTTAAAGAATGAGCAGACAAACAATGTTGTTTAGACAAATCATTTCTTATCATGCGACTTTTGATAATTTGTAATCATGAACTTGTGGCTGGGTGTTGGGCTTTTGGGCTTTCGAGAGAGCTTTTATAAAAGCTCCCTTGACGACGTTTGCAGTAGGCAAAAGAGAGAACTAACAGATGCAAGCCCTGATCTGAACAGATCTTTGCATGCAAAATCATATATATATATATATATATATATATATATAAGATACTTCACAGCATTTGAATTCTTTAGAATGCCATAAAAATAGAATATTGGCAACTTATTTATAAATATATGTACACACATTGTAAGCAAGTGCAAGTGTTTGGCAACTTCACCTAGTCATATCAAGTACAGTAAACATTCGCTGATCAGTGCTACAACTTTTAAAAACTAGCTTGTTCGTGTGTGGCGTGTGTTTACTGTCAATTTTTGCGTACAATTTCTTGGCATAGAAATGATTAATGCTCAACAAAAAAAACAGCACGTGAATACGAAGTGGTAAATATACATACTTACGCACAAACAAGCATACAGTTGCCTAAAAAATTATTAGCACCACGCTTACAAGAAATGTTTTCAAATGTGTCTGTTTACAGAACTTATAAAAAAGTGAGAAACAACAAAAAAAAAACATTTTTTATTCACGTTTTCAAGTTATTTAAATTTAATTCAAATTAAAGAATTAAGCTTTATGAAAAATGAAGAAAATGAACAAAAACATAAAAGAATCATTTTTCTTTTCAATTCACATTAGATATATATATATATATATATATATATATATCAATATATATATATTGAAAAGAATTGCAGTAGCAGTAATAACTTTTATTTATAGGGGGAATACTAAACAATATATTAAAAGTCATCAAATCGCAAAATACAAAAAAATTTTGTTGCATGAAATCAAAATATTGTAAACAACTATTTTTAGATCCAACGAATTTGATGATATGATATTTTATAATATTTTCACAAGTCAGGTTAATTTTGAAGTCAAGTTTTTGAATACATATTAACAGTTTGGCTTGTATTTTATTTGCAGGCGATGTGGTTTTCGCACAGGGCGCAGCCGCGACTCCTGTGGCACTGCTCAATACGATGACGGCGCATGGAAAGAACAACAAACTGGAGAATGTGACGGTTTGCCACATGCACACGGAGGGTCCAGCGGAATATTGCAAGCCGGAATATTCGGACATCTTCCGTTCGAACTCGTTCTTCATGGGCGGCAATGTGCGCAAAGCTGTCGCCGAGGGACGTGGCGATAATATGTCCATATTTCTGCATGAGATTCCCCAGTTGTTCTACAAGAAGATTGTGCAGCCCGACGTTGCCTTAATTCATGTGTCGCCACCAGACAATCATGGCTTCTGCTCGCTCGGCACCAGTGTCGATTGTGTCCGTGCTGCGCTCCTCAACTCGAAGAAGATTGTTGGTGAGTCCAATAAAGAAAACGGAATTAGATACATATATTGTAATAATCGACTTGCTTGCAGCTCAAATCAATCCAAATATGCCGCGCACCTTTGGCGATTCCATCATTCACAAGTCGCACTTTGACTTTGCCATTGAGGTGAACGACAAACTGCCGCAGCATGGCACCGGCGAGATATCGGCTGTGGAAAAGAAGATTGGCCAGCTGATTGCCGAGAATTTGGTTACAGATGGTGCTACACTGCAGATGGGCATTGGCAGCATTCCGGATGCGGTGCTCAATGCTCTGCACAACCACAAGGATCTGGGCATACACTCGGAGATGTTTGCCAACGGCGTTGTTGAGCTGTCCAGAAAGGGCTGCATCACCAACAGTCGCAAGACGATGCACAAGGGTCGCATCGTTGGCTCCTTCCTGATCGGTGATCAGCCCCTCTACGATTTTGTCAACGATAATCCCTTCATTGGTACGCCAAGCATAGCCCAAGCCAAAGTATATATCTCTATAAATAATTCCATGTCTTCACAGAGATGTTGGCCGTTGACTATGTGAACAATACCAGCATTGTTAAGCAGCAGCCCCGCATGACGGCCATCAACAGTTGCATCGAAGTGGACTTGACCGGTCAGGTCTGCTCCGATTCGATTGGCACACGTTTCTATTCTGGTTTCGGTGGCCAGGTGGATTTTTTACGCGGTGCTGCCGAGGGTCTGGATGGTTTGGGTGTGCCCATCATTGCCATGCCATCGACCACCAACAAAGGAGAGAGCAAGATTGTGCCTATGCTGAAGCCAGGTAAGTTTTTGAACCACACAAATGTGATGCACAATGTTAAAATGTGTTCTCTTTTTTTGCGTAGGTGCCGGTGTGGTCACCTCCCGTGCCCATGTCCACTATGTGGTCACCGAGCACGGCATCGCCTCACTGTTTGGCAAGAATATGCGCCAGCGCATGTACGAACTGATCCAAATCGCTGATCCCAAGCACCGGGAGGCGTTAGAGAAGAGTGCCTGCGAGCGTCTCAAAGTGATGCCATCTCCAAACTAAGGCTAACAACTAACAACTAAGGCGTACAATAGAAGGATGAAACATTTTAAGTGCGAGATTCACATTTAACAATTGAATTTTGTTTTCTTTTGTAACATTTAATGGCTAAAGGCATTCCCGCAATGGTTTCCTCTTTTAATTGAGCCTCCTCTCACATTACTTTAGATCCGCCACGCTATTCCTGTATCAATCCGACACAAAAACTGACAATGAATCATTAAAATCGAAATGTTAAGAAAGTATTTTATATATCGACGAGTTTTGATTATAATCCCCTCACAAAGTGTAAAAGAATACAATGGAATTGAACATAGAAATCTAATGTATTTTGTATAACGATGGAAATTGTATAACCCCCGAAAATGTGGAAAAGGGGTATAATGAAGTTGTGAAAAGTATATATCAGGCAGGAGTAAGCATCTCCTCATAACTCATATGATATATACATTATATGTAGAAAGCTAACGTATTTCGTATATCGATGAGTTTTTATAATGCCCAGAAAAGGTATAAAAAAGGGTTAAGCATCTCCGAACCCATAAAGTGTATATGTAGATTCTCGATCAGCATCAAAAGTCGACTCGATTAAACATTTTCGTCACATCGAATTCTAATTTGGAATATACCATTTAATTTAATCAATAACTTATCTTTTCCCACTGTTGATAAACATCGATTACCGACAGCAATAAAAACAACACACAATTTTAAAGATATATCTTTCTAATCGGGTATGTATATACCTTGACATAATGCGAATCATCTGTAAAAATTTCATCAAGACTGGAAATAAATCTTATATTCATATTTAGCAGCAGCAAGCGAAAGTATTCCTTTTCCTTCTGATATACACACAAATACATATGTACATACAGTGAGTGTAGGACGTGTTGGAGGTTATGATAGTTAAAGACTTGGGTTCAGTGTATCTCCACATCGAGCTCTCTCGACTAGAGCATTCTTATTTGCTTGTTTTGTTTTTGTTCTGTTGTTGTTTTCATAGTACAATTGTAAAATTGAAAGAAAGCCTGACTGGGATAAGAAGTTGTTGCCGTTTTGTGTGTAAAACATAATTGCAAAACAGCCACAACTTCAAGAACCCAAAGTATACTTTATATACAAATATATAAATATATATATATATATATATGCAGCTGCATGCTTCTTTTGGGATGTTGTTGTTGTTTTTGTTACATATTAGACTGGCTTATTGCTTAAGTGTAAGTAGTACATCATCAGTATATTTGTATCTTTTTTTTTTTGTTGTTTTTTGAATTGTTGAATGTTTAAGGATCTCAGAGAAAGGAACTAAAAGTATGTTCAAGTTTTACATCGCATGCATGTAGTATTATATATGTGTGTTTATGTTTATGCAATTGTATTGTTTAAAGGGCCTAAAAAACTTTTAAAACCTACACATTTAGCTTACAAATCTTTCGTTGTTTTTTTTTGTATTTTTTTTTGTTTTGTTTTATTTATTTTTTACTTTTTCTTCTGGTTCTTGGTATTATTTTTGACATCAGCGTTCGGCTCAATTTTGGCGCGCTTCTTTGGATGCTCGATCTCATCATCTTCGCCATCGTCCTCCTCATCCTCCTCCTCCATGTCGACCACCTCAACATCATCCTTGATGTTTTGGCCATGGATATAAACGGGTCCGCTGCCCTTGATCAGCTTGAACGTAACCTTCGACTCGTAGAACTCCACATCGGGATTGACGGCACGCGTCTCGCCAGCCTTTAGCACTGCAATCGGTATCTGCACCGAGTCCTTCAGTGTGGTCACCTGCAAATGGAATGCGAATGGAATGGTTGACGTCAATTTTAGCGATTCATTTGATATGCTTATGCAAATAGTAAAACAAATTAGTGACATTAGTTCGGGTTCAGGGTGTGTATAAAACTCGCTCTTGAAAAGGGTAATATAATTGTGAAAAATGGACTCTGAAATTGCCACCCTCTGGAAAATACCCAAACAAACAGCGTTTATACGAATCGTAAGGAATTCAAGTAAACTGCGATAACAAAAGACAAAACGTTTCGTTACGTTGGAACTGAGACAGAGGCAGTGAGACAGAAAGACAGACTATTAAATAGTACTAACAAGTCGAACACGGGCCATTCATTAGTCTGCAGTCGCAGAGACAACAGCTAAACCGCATTTCATACAACACACTTCAATTCTCCAATTCGTGGAGAGTAGCGTGGCGGGTGTGATAAACATAAGTTAATAAAACTTACGAAGTACTCAAGTCAATTAATTGCTCAAACTAAATCAAGACAAAAGATTGACAAGTATGTGCGAGTTCAACGAAGGTGCGTTGCAATAATAATGATAATTGATAAGTGAATCTAAAAGCAAATAGAAATTTAATTATATTACTAGTGCGACCACTTTCTATCAAGACAATATCAATTTGTTTGTTTAATTAAGTTCGTCTCTTGAAATAATCTTCCATTTTTTTTTGCTTGTGTTGAGCATATTTTAAATGTAATAATTTGAATAACCCACTTTCTATAATCAAAAAATATTTAAAAACAACAAAATACTCTATAGAAATTTGCTCAAAAACAAAAGTCAATTCGAATTGTGGTCGCCCCAATCCTTATCGAACAGTGAATGATGATTAAAAATGAATAAATTGCATGTGATCTGCTGAAAGACAGCAGTCAACGAATTACAGATGCCATCAACAAAAAAGCGGTTTTAATCTTAATTCAGGGATCGATTCAATTTCAGTTGGCCCACTCCAGATCGATTGGAGTGTACAGCAATAAGTAGCCACATTTTTCTTATTTTTTTTATCAGCTAATAGATCCAATCAAGTGGAAATTGGGGGGAAAAAAACTGACAACTAGATAAGACGCTCGGTTATTAATCATGTGGTTCAGTTTAAATCAGAGTTGTCAAGTACTTTTCTGTCGCATTCCAGATGAGCTCTACCACGAAAGGTTGCCCAATGTGTGTGGCGCCATGGGCGCCAAGGCGCGCAACTGTTGCACCACGCAGACCGTTAAAAACATGCTACCCATCTGCAGCTGGCTGCCAGGGTATAAGCTCAAATATCTGGCCGTTGACTTTTTGGCCGGCATGACGGTGGGTCTAACTGCTATCACGCAGGGTCTGGCCTATGGCGTTGTGGCCGGTTTGCCGCCCGTTTATGGTCTATACTCGGCTTTTATGGGTGGTTTCATTTACATTATATTCGGCACCTGCAAGGACATCACAGTGGGTGAGTAGTCAACCATAGACGAAATACAGTTGCGAAAAAATAAATAATAGCTCCACTCTCACAAGAAATGTTGTCAAATGTATATTTTTTAAATTTATAAGTTTTTGAAATTTATGAAGAAAAAAACTTACAGAAGGAATACCAAAGAATATAATTTAAATCGACGTTTGAAAAGATTGACAAAACTAATGGTTTGTTTTTACAATCTTAAGAATAATTTCAAAGTGGTGCTATTAATTTTTTCGCGACTGTATATTCGATGAATAATTTGACTTGGAATAGCTGAAGTTTCCTACTAACTTTCCCCCTCTTATTGTCACTGCCACTGCGTCAAAACAGGACCAACGGCCATTTTGTCAATGATGATGTATTCACATTTGAATGGCAATCCGGATTATGCTGTTTTAATGTGCTTCCTTTCCGGTTGCATAATAGTGGTGTTGGGTCTGCTGAATCTCGGGGTTTTGGTGCGTTACATTTCGGTGCCGGTGACGACGGGTTTTACGCTGGCCGCCGCTCTAAATGTGGGCAGCGGGCAGATCAGCAATCTCTTTGGCATTCAAAGCAATACGAACAGTTTTCTCGACGCGTGGATCACGTTCTTTGGCCACATCCAGGAGACACGTCGCAACGACGCCATTCTCGGATGTTGCACCTAATCGTGCTGCTCCTCATGCGGGTAAGTTGGCGAAATTGGAGATCCACTTTCGTAAATTGACTTTAAATTGCTTGCCTTTTTTATGTTCCCTTAGAAATTGACTGCTTTGAAATGTGGACATCGACAACTGTTGAGATATTTGGCGCTGTGTCGCAATGTTCTGGTCGTATTTGTGGGCATTCTGTTGTGCTATCTGCTCAGCCGGAATTCGGATGAGACGATATTCCGGATAACGGGCGCGATTACGCCGGGTTTGCCACCGTTTCGCCTGCCGCCATTTCAAACGGAGGATGCATTGGGGCAAACGATTAGCTTTGGCGGCATGATCTCCAATTTGGGCGCAGCAGTGGCAACCATACCGCTGCTCAGCATCCTCGAGTATATCAATTGCCAAGGCATTCTGTAAGTGATCTGGAACTCTTCTTTTGATTTACCCATAGATTCAAGTTGATTTCACATTTCACATTCCATAGCCAAGGGCAAAATTGTGGATGCATCGCAGGAGATGATCGCGCTGGGTATGTGCAACGTGTTCAGCAGTTTCTTCTCCTCGATGCCCATCACTGGCTCCTTCACCCGCTCGGCGATTAATAATGCGAGTGCCGTTAAGACGACACTGGGCGGCGCTTTTACCGGCATTCTCGTGCTAATGACCCTGGCCTTGTTGACCTCCACTTTTGCATATATACCCAAGGCAACGCTGGCTGCCATCATCATTGCAGCCATGATGTTTATGGTCGAGTACGATAAAATTGCAGAGATTTGGCGGGCAAAGAGTAAGTGCAACAGACTCCCAAATCAAGTGAGAGTTTTAGATTTCGATTTTCCCGCTCGCCAGAACGTGACATGGTGCCTTTTTTGGCCACCGCTGCTAGCTGCGTATTCTGGTCCCTGGAATATGGAATGCTGGTGGGAATCGCAGTAAATGCTCTGTTCATACTGGAGAAGAGCACGACGCCACAATTTGAGCTCACCACGCAAAAGGTATGCAGCAACAGGCAAAAGTATTTCAATTTCAGTATTTCAAATTTAAGTTATATATTTTTAAGCACAATGGAATCGAACTGTGTTTGGCGGAGCTGAAGGGCAGTGTAGATTATACGGCTGCCGAATATTTAAAATCAGCAACAGTTGCTCGGGTGACAGAGGAGGGACAGACAATTGGACTGGTGATCATTAAAGGCGATGAGATAAGGTCAATTGATGCGACAGTGGCGCTGGTAAGCAAATAGCCAACAACCCATTTTAATCGCCAAAAAACAGAACAACAAAAAATCAAACAATTCCAAATTGAATTGCTTAACAGAATATAATCTCGCTGCGCGATGAGCTGAAGCTGTTGCGATGCGAGCTCATCTGCTGGAACTGGAATGTGGCAGCAGCGGGCGTTGTTTGCCGGCTGCAAAAGCAGGCGCGCGCCATGTTCCAGTTCACTAAAAGCTTTGCGGACCTTATCGAAATTGTAACGGCAAATACAGGCAGCACTAACAGCGATCATAATGCCAGCGAGGGGAACGGGGGTGCTGCTGGTGACAGCACTCGCCTTGATCAAATTGCATGCGACTCAAGTCGATAAACAAAAAAAAAATAAAATTATATACAAAATGTGTTTTGCTTTGGTACAGTCAAAGAGCAGAGGCGCAAGGTATTCGCTTAGCGGATACCCTGTAATAAATACACGTCACAAGCAAAACGCAAATTGTAAATAAATGAATGTAAATCATAAATAGAACAATTTTTGTTACAAATATATATGTATTTATGTTGTAAGTTTAATATTTACTTGCAAGTTGAAGTCGTAAATAAAATAAATTATATCTGCAAATATTGGAAACTAAAACTTCGCCCGCTAGAAATATTAAATATTCCATTTTCTCTTCCATTTACACTATATGAAAATATATAAAATTACGGGGTATTTCAAGTGCCATCATAGGCAAAGTCGACTTTTGGGCATTTGTGACGTCATGCATTTGGTAAAAAGAAGAGCAGCAAGAGCAACAGCAACAGCCAGGGCAACGGCGGCGTTAATAGCAGACAAAGGGCGCGTATTGCATGCAGATACAGACAAAATTACCACTACACCTTCCCTTGCCCTTGCCATTGCCCTTTATCCACAAAACAAACGTTGTGTCTGCCCGCTTGGAGAATGAATACAAACCGGTCCACAATAAGAGAGACGCACACATACACTGAGACACACACATTGACAGTTGGTGGTTGTAGTTGGCGCACTTACCTCGACCACGTTGAATTCATTATCCTTTGCCTCGGCGCCCAGTAGGATCTGTTTGATGACCAGCTTCTGGCCGCGTGCATAATCCTCATCGGCGACAACGTCCCAGGTGACGCTATTGCTTTCTGCGGTTAAAGTAACACCTGAAAATAAAAATTCATTACTTGTAGATTAAAATACACACACGCACACGCATACACACAAATATGTATGTGTATCTGCATTCATGTATACAGATACGCACACACTCACACATGTACACACAGACACAACCTTGAATAAAAATGCCGGCAGCCGGCAACGTTGCCAGCGCATTGCAAATTAAACCAATTGTCGCCGCTCTTTCACTACTATATTGATATGTTGTTAATTGTTATTTACCATAGAATGATTCCTCTGCCATTGTTGGGATTTATTTTATGTCTAGCTTTAAAATATGAGCGCCGAGCACGTGTTGAGCAAAAACTTTTGCAAAATGGTAGCTACCAACTAGGGATACAAAATGTGCTAGAGATGTGCGCGCATTTCACTCGTGGCGTTACCAGATAATTTCACTAAGCAACTCACTCATTATTAATCGTTTAATATTTAATTCACATGTGGCTTTATATATAAAATTAATGTTGCAATATACATTCTTTTTATTAACTATTGACTATTTCAAAAACATAAATTTTTTAATTTTTGTTTTTTCTTTTGCTTCTTTTGCATGCAATATCGGCGTATGAAATACTATCGGTATACCATCGATGAATGCCAGGCATCTTTTCTACCGCATTTGCCTCGTTAGCTATCGCCATTGTACGGGGCACGTGTGAAAACTACAAGATTTCATAAACTCTTTTCAACTGAACTGTACAAGAGCGTTTCTTTTTCTGCATACAAATGGAGTCCGAATCGTTTTACGGTGATTATCAACCATTAGGCGTCTAGAGTCGGCCAGTGTCTATGAGGCATCACCGGCAAAACCCACTCACACAAACACATACAGATGCATAGAACGTTTGGCTTTAACAAATTTTCTCTTGATTTCCAGGTGTTACGTTGAGCGAAAAAGAGCCAATTGCACAGTTCGATGTGCCGGAAATTCCAGAGGAGTATATAGTACACTCACACAAACTGATCATCAAACAGATCTCCTTGGGACCCGAGGCGAAAACGGGCGAATTCAATGTTGTTCAGGCATGTAGACAATAATTTCTCCAGTGGAAAAACACTGACACACGGGAGGCAGGGGAAAGTGGAAAGGGGCAGTGGCAGTGGCCATCTATTAGCTTCATATCGCATAACAACAAGTATTTAATAATCGCACACTTGCAGGCTGAAACAAATGTGCACGATGACGGCGAGAAAAAGACAGTTAAAATTCCCATTGCGGTCTTAAAGGTTGGAGAAACGCGCAGTTTGAGGCCAAATGTTGAGTTCCCCAATGGCTCCGTCACATTCAAGCTGGTCCAGGGCACGGGGCCGGTCTATGTTTGTGGCAAGGTAAATTATATATCTCAAAATTTCCATATAAACTATATATTTCTAACTCTACTTCAATCTGTGCTTCCTTTAAGGCGGAAATGAACTTGGGTGAATATGACGATGGTCAGATGTATGAGGAGTATTCGGATGAGGACGATGACAGCGACGAGCTCGATGATGAGAGTTCGCCACAGACAAATGGCAAGAGCATAAAAAAGAAGTAATACAATAAATAAAAGCAAAAAAAAAGAAAAAAAAAACAGTAATCTAAGATATAATCGGAAAATCAATCAATCATAAATGTTAAACAGTTTGCCCTGTAGAACGAACTTTGAAAACACACACAAAAACATATTTTTGCTAAAGTATGAATAAACAAAACAAAATCGAATGCAATTAAATTTTAATTAATAGTTGATTATCTACTCACAAAGCGGGATTGAAATTATATTTTGCTCACTGTTAAAAATATCAATAGTTAATTTTCAATCCAAGTTTTGAGTGCTTTATAATTTAGCCCAATTTGGGGGACAGGTAATACATTTGTATTGGGAATTGGTCTATATTATCGGGAATTTTATTCATTATGTTATGTATTTTAAATGTTAATGCTTAATATAAAATAATTGTGGCAGTTTTGAGAAGAATGCTCACGGAAGATAAAACAATGGCCGCCACCGCGTTCTATGTTAGTTACAAGCTCTCGCCACTGAGATCTTCTGCCGTGGTACGCTGTAAATACACAAAATATGTTTGCTTATTATACAGATACATATATATATAGAGAGAGAGAGAAGGTACACCTTACCGTATGTGTATAACACGACGCCTGTCGTCGCTGGGATGTATGAGGTCGAGTTTGTGACTCCACTCGATTTGTTTCATTTCGTAGCGAAGCTTCTTGCGATCGAAATATGAGATGACACAGCTGACCGGTATCCAGAAGACAGCGGTGACCATTACAACGGCCACTATTCAAAGCAAAACACAATTGTTAAGCTCATATAAACAATCTATATATATATATATATATATATCAAAGAGCAGTCCTCCTTTACTTACTGACTATGTTGTCCTTGAGAAAGCGCAGTGTTTTGGCCACATTTATCTCCTCAATAATGTCCCAAAAACGCTCGACCACATCCTGTATGGTCTTCTCGCACACACCCTGTATACACAGATAAATATATTAAATATACAAATATATATAACAATATCAATCACAAGAAACCTTATTGCAGAAACCAGTTATGCAGGGTGTGCCATCGGGTAGAACATCTGGCGGCTCAACGGGGAAACATGTCTCATTGATGCTCATGCGACAGCAGCGTTTGCATGCATCCACAATGATGTCGCACATGCAGCTTTGGAGACCCTGCGTCTCGCAGTAAGGTACACATTTGCCATTGCGACACTGGCCGCGCTCCTGGCAAATGGTGCCATCGGCCATCGCTGGCGATTTGGGGCATTCGGCATGGGAGCCAGTGCAACGTGCCTCCTGCTCACAGGTGGCATATTGCGCCTCCCGGCACTTCATCGCCGCTGGCATAAACTGACAGTTTTGACAGCACGGTGAATTCTTGTCACTGCACATGGCGCCCTGATTACGGCGCAACTTGCAGTTCTTGTCGCAGCAGGAGTCATTGTCCTCGGTACCCAGCAGACCGGCGTCGCACTGTTCATCGCCCTCGACGCGTAAATTGCCGCAGAAGGACTCCTCGGGCTCGGAGAAGCAGCGGCCACTTTTGGCCTGCAGCACTTTGCGTATGGATCGCAGCGAGCATGGTGAAAATTTCTGAAACGTAATCCAATTATTTATTTGTATATTGGATGCATTGAGCAGGATTCGCTTACCTTGTTGTTCACATCGTAGCCGCTGACGGAGTACGTGTACATCAGGAAACTGCCGCCTTGCGAGGCACTCGGTGAACACTCGGGTATATCGGGATCATGCTCGGAACCCCAATTGTGTCCAAACTCATGGGCCGTAACCAGGTCAGCCTCGCGTGTGATTACGCGCTGGCCATAATGATTACGGGAACTGCTTAGGCCCGAGTTCAGATAGAGTGTATAGCCGTTCTTGAAGTATTCTTCACAAGGTTCAAAAATAAATGAGAATAGATATCAGTATCTTTTTCTTTCCATGGTCTTAATAACAAACTCAATCAAATCAAACGAACCACTACTTAAAAGAAAAGCAACGAAGTGAAACAGAACGTTAAGGTAAATGATGAATAAACATGTTAATCTCGGGAATTAGCAACCTGGTGTACAGATACCACCGACAGAATTTCGGCGTGGGGAGCCAACGTAAGCCAAGCCTAAAATGCCGCCTTCGAACTTGAGATCGGTAAAGAGATGAGCTAAGCAAAAGTCTTTATGACTGTATTCCCGTGAGAAGACCTACATTATTATCATAATTATGAGAGTAATTAGCAGTGACGGAAGTAGAAGTAGAACAATAGAACAAGATTTACACAATATTTTTTTAAGCTATACAAATTTTGACTTGATTTGAATATTTTCACAGCTCGGCTTACCTCGAGCAGATTGCGTACATCCCATTTTTCACGTATCATATTGTAGTGTGCTTCTCCGCCCCGCAAGCGCGTCGGCTCCGAATGCACAACGATCTTCTTGATGACGAAACCCATGCCCTTGAAGCCCTCCTGATCGGAACGATCCTGCCATACGGTATCATTATAAATTTTATGCACACGATCAATAAGGCTTATCTGCAAGGGAGAATATCAATGATTTGATTGGCTGACTATGTTAAAACTGTGTCTCACTTACCAAGTAATTAATGGTTGTCTTTGTATTGCCACCGCCCATCTCCTGAAAGAAGCGATAATCGGCCACCAGGAGCAGTGGACAGCGCGTCTTTGTCGGCGTATATTCATATTGATCCGACTGGCGCTTCTCACGCAGAGCGTAAAGCTCATTGTCATTGTGCTCCAGTTCCAGGCCCTCTTTGATGTAGCCACAGGTCTTGGGCACTGTGCCCGGCTGCTCCTCATTATTATTGAGCTTGACATCGGATGATTTGTAGGCAACCATTGTGTGTTTCTTCGCCGTGGGCAAATGGCGCCAGGAAGGCTCTATGTGGTATGTTTCTTCGGGCAGTTCTATGGACATGGTCAGGGTGCCGTCCTCAATGTGTGCGCGCACAGATGATTCCAGTTCACCGAACACGCGACCCGTATAAAAGTGATCATGATCTGCAAAGGGATTAAATACCTTAATTCATATTAATTAATATAAATTTATTCATTTTTGGAGCTCACCCAAGTGCACAACAGTCTCATTTCCGTCCGCATCTACGGCGTAAGCTCGAAATTTGCTGTGGAGCACATCGCGATGCGGATGTAGAATCACGCGAAAGTTTTTGCCCAGTGTTTTGAACTCGAGCTCCTTAATAGTGTTATATGGATTATTGCTTTGCTTGACGCCCCTCTTGACAATCCGATGTACAACATCATCTCTGTGGAAAACTTCGTAGTGGCGCAGTGTCCGTTTCAGTGCAACTGTGTGTGGCAAAAATTCCATATTATTTTCATACATTTGCATTTGGCAATATGCATATTTTGATACTTGCCACTCTTTTCGACCAAAAGGCATGTGAATATGACACAAATAATTATTGAAGCACAACAATTAATGCATTTTGTAAACATTTTTCATCTCAATTGATCGGACAGTGCTGCCAAATTTCCGTGTTTATAGTTCTAGGGTTGTCCATATCCTTGACACAGACTTCAGTCTGTATCTGTTCGATAACATTTATAGCCGATAACAATAATAAGGAAGGCGCTTCATTTGAATATTCTTCGCAGTGTGCGAGCAGTTTGAACACATTTTAGATATTTATTTGGGAATTGGTTTCGCATTTTTCGATCTCGATCCAGCATAATTACGCGGATCGGCCGAGACAGGTATAGGCGCCAGCTTATAGTCCACACCATAGAATTGACCATTTAAAGATTTCCTTCTCGGTTTTGGCTGACTATAAACATAATTAATTAGAAAATTATTTGTTAAATTTGGTATAACATTAATAACTTGTTGTCTTTCGATCCAAATACAAAAATGTCAACATAATTATCCGGTACATTGTTCAGAAATTTTCTATAACGGCAACGCATATAGGGATTGGTGCGACACGATAACGATGGCTTCAGATGATCCAAGTGATATTTGAACATGGGCAACACAGCCCAATTCGTATCCGGTTTATTGAGGAAATCTCGAGGAACTGCCGATTTCGCAACATCTTTCTCTTTATGCTTTGGCTTAAATTCCGCAGCAAGTTTCTCAATATCAATGCGAACTGGCGAATCTGTAAATGCTTCGCAAATCGGTTTCAAATGCATTTTTCGAATATTATTAAGAAAATAACAGGACACACGAGAATTTAGCTAAAACAAATATGATTAACAATTTATTTTGTAAAATGAAAAGGGGGCGTGTTTGCCGCCTACTTGAAGACTAAAAAGTTTCGAATACATTTACATTTACAAATAGTCGGATTCTACTAAACGTTATATTTGGCTTATTTAATCAATTCGATATATATATATCTATATATATATATATACAAATATTTAAATATATATATATATAAAGTATATACGTATTTATGTTAATTTACAATTTGAAACACGAAAGCTTTACAATTACAATTACTGGGGGTATTGTAGTAAAATTCGATTAGATCTTCGACAGTTGAACTCGGAAACTTAAGATTAAATTGTGGCTAAAAACATTTGTTTATACATATATATATTTATATATATATATTAATTATGCTGATTGTGATTTCAAATAAATTTTCTGTTCACTTCTGTAACTCGGCCATATTCGCCTCAAAGATGGCCGTATTGATTTTGTGCTTGAGTGCGATGAGCACCTCCCGATTGCCAATGGCACGCATCTCATTGGCCACATACTCTCCGTACGTGGAGAACTCATCGCGCAGCGTGCCGGAGATTGCCGGCGCAGGTGGTATCGGTGAACTGGTCGGCTTTGGCGGCGATAGTGTTGACGTCGAGTTGACTATGGCATTGACACGTGGCAGGCGTAATGTGCCCGCCGTAACTGTGGTACCGGAACTGGTCAGCACATTGCTGGCATTGCCATTTTGGTGGCCGCCGCCAGCGTGGAGGCAGAGAGTATGGTGGTGCTGTGGCTGCCATTCGGGTCGAAATAGATACGCTTAGGCGCTGGTGGATGCAGGTGATGCTGATGCGTAGTTGCCTCATCGAAGTAACCATTATCCGACTGGCCAGTTGTATCGCGTCGCTGGATCTTTATAATGCGCGTGGGCACCACATGCACCGATGAGCTGCTACTGCTAGCGCCACCACCACCAGCATTGCCAGCGCCAGACGATTGATAATGCAATTCTCCACTTTCGCTTGCCTGAAAACTAACCGCCTCAACGGCATTCGACGTGTGATGCAGCTCCATCATGGACTGGGAATGATGCTGCTGCTGTTGCTGCTGCTGGTGTTGGTGGTGCTGGTGCTGCTGATGTGTTTGCGTCTCGAGAGACTCAGTGTCCTCTTCGTTCATGTGCACATATGTCCCGCCCGCGAGTTCCTTACGCAGTTTGGGCTTTGTATCGACATCCTCGTCCACGTCGCCGGGCTCCTCCTCATCAATATCATCGGCATCTTTGGTCGTCTCCTCGATGAGCTTCTCCAGCTCCTGAGCGCTGCTCGCATGCGATTTACGCGGCGTTATTATATACTCCTCATTCATATTATTGCTGTCCGCTGTATTCACCTCTCCCAATGGATATTTTTGAACCGTGGCGTTTTCCGGCGTTTGTAGTTCGGCTTTCAAGCGTCCTTTCGTCGAGCGACACGCATAGGGTGAACTTAAAAAGTTGAGATTCTTGAAACCAAACCACTTTGAATTGTAGGGTTCCTTGCGTTTCATCCGATTGATCTCGCGATGATATTGTGTGCGAAGTGTGTGAAATTTCTTCTCCAATTCCGGTATGGGTATATTGCCACCGAGCACGTTGCTAACCTCGTTCAACAGCCGCTGTTTGACATCCTTCTTGCGATACTCGTCGCATGTCATGTCCCACAGTCCGCGTCGCTGTCGATACTCGCCGATCAGCAGCAGTGTCTTCTCTCTGGTCCACTCCATTTTTAGCTACAGCCGGGCACGCACAATATGCTCGTTGCCTGCCCAAAAACAAAAAACGGTGTCACAGTCACAATTCGCCGAACAATGAGCTCGACGAGGCGAGTTCTATATCTGTGTGATCTGTCCGCTAGATCGTCCGCTTCTATTGTCGGCGGCAAACGGCTCCCTTAAAGTGAGAGACAAAAACAACAACTTAAATTAGCACAAAAACAAACTACAAAAAGACAAAACTCCGACAAGCCGAATACCAAATACCCTTGTGTGAAATTACAGCTTAATTGCAGTGGTTAAAATTAATAAAAACAATTTAAATGTAATTCAATTGCTTCTATGGAAGCCTTAAAGTTTTGCATTAAATCACTTTACAAACAAAATAGTTCATTTTTGAAAAATAGTTCAACTTCAAGTCTTTATCAATTAATTACTCCCTTAATGTGTTGCCCACTTGACGATCAAACTGAAATACCTCACTGCAAAGGGTATATTAAAAACAAGGCGGGCGCACACAAAAAATGCACATTGAACGCAAGCAGAAGTTTTTTAATAGCCAGCGAGTTGAGTTTGTGTTACCTGCAGGCGAGCGAGGGGCGCTTGTTAGCCAGCCAAAACCAGCAGCAGCAGCTAATTTATTGTTATTCCAATTCCACTTGCCAACAACAGCAGCTGCTACATTATTAAAATGTGTTTCGCTTCGTTTGTGTTTGCATTTGGTTTATTGTCCAATTTTTGGACAAGTGATATGTGCGTCTTGGAAAACTCTGTGTGTAGCTTGGCAATTAGTATTTTCTTAATGTTGATTATTAAAATATTTTGTTTTTTTATTGTTTTTTTGTTCGTGTAAAAATTTGCGTTGTTTTTATCATCCCCTCCACTCTTATTTCATGGAAAAGTGTGCTGCCAACTTGGGCTTTGAGTATTTGTGTATATCTAATGCACTCTTGACTGAAATATCGATAATGCACATATCGAATAGTTCTAATGCAGTGAGTACAAAACGGACTTAAAATAAACTTGAATCAAGATGACTTAAATAAGTGTATATTTATTAAAAGTAAATTGACCAAATATAATTTTATATAATTGAGATAAGGACATAAAAGGTTTTTTCATTGCGCAAAATGCAGATGCGATATGTTGGCAGACCGCTATATGTATTAATCGTTTTTCATTCATAAATATCGATAAAAAGCAGTAGTGTCGTGCTAGAAATCAACGACCAGCTATTTTTTATTTAACGCGTTGTTTTCCTTGACAAAATAATGGCCAATAACGACAATAACTTGGGAAAGCTAACAGAAGAATCGTTAAAGCGCAAGGAGCGCTTACAGAAGCTGCGTGAACAAGCGCAATCCAAGTCGACTGGATTCACAGAGAATGCGGACAAGTTGCCAAAGTGAGTCCTCAATGTTTATGAATTGTAAAATTTGTTGACAAACATTTCTTCCTTTTGTCAGGCCAATTTTTCGCAGTTACAAGCCGCAAAATGAAAACACAGTTGGCGAGGTGCTGGCCCAAGAGCCAACTGGTGACATTGAGTCCGCCGTGCAATCCCAACTGAATCTGTTGCATCAGCCAATGGTTATTGATGAAATTGATATCACAAATCTGGCGCCACGCAAACCAGATTGGGATTTGAAGCGGGATGTTAGCAAAAAGTTGGAACGCTTGGAGCGACGCACACAGAAGGCAATTGCGGAACTAATACGCGAGAGGCTGAAAATGAATCAGTTCGAGGACATTAGCCAAGCGGTGAATGTGGGCACGGCACAAGCAGGACAAAAAAACACAGATGAAGATTATGAATAGATAGGATACATAAATAAATTTAATTAAAAAAACACTAACTAACAATCATAATACTTAATACATTAATTACATATTTATATATATTGCCTATTTGCGATTGGCTTTGCGGCTGGAGTTCTCCTTGCCCGCTAAATGCTCCTTCAGCGTGAGTATCTCTGGGGTGAAAGAGATTAGGAATTCAGTTTAAAACAATTGTTGCCTTTTTGTTAAAAGCTGAAACTTACGATTTGTGTACTTCTCCTCGAGACCCTGGGCAAAGTGTCGCATCGATTGCAGCTGCTGGGGAATCTCCTCGCGCAGCTGTTGAATTGTTTGGCGGGACTGCTGCAGTTCCTCATCGCGTAATTTTAGCAGTTTGTCCTTCTCCTTGACGGCCTTCTCCTGCTGCAGCGCCACTTCGGTGCGCCACGTAATCGTCTTCTTTTGGCTGAGCAGCTCCTGATTTTGCTTGAGTATGATCTGATTCGCTTTAGCTATCTCATCGGATGCCATCTCCAAAGCTTGCCGCTTGGTGTGCAGTATCTTCTTCTCCGCCTCCAGTTCCGCTGCAATGTTGGCCTGGAAACACAATTAAATTGTATCAATTTGATGTATTATTTTATATATAATATTACTTACTTTTTCCTTGTTGCCCTTTTGGATGTGCTCCTGGAGCTCGGCTGTGTGCTGTTTGAGATCTTCAATTTTGTATTCCAGCTTGCGTCCTTGCTTCTTAGCGCCGGTTAGATCGTTGTGCAGCTTCTCGTTCTGCTCCTTTAAGGTGCACATGCGGGACTTGCAGCAGATGAGTTCCTCGTTCAAGTTCTTTTTCTGTTTCTCGGTCTGCTCCTGCATTGCCTTCACATCGACAATTTCCTGTGCCGCACGTTCCAGCTGTGCTTGGAGTCCGGCAATCGATTGACGACTGCGATCGAGTTCATTGTTGCGTTGGTCCCTCATCTTGTCCAGCTTCTCCTGCATTTGCTGCAACTCGACCAAGTGTTTCTCGCCCAGTTTGCGGGTGTTCTCCGCGAATGCCTCACGCAATTTGCTGTTCTCCCCGCCCAATTGCTCAATGTGCGATCGCTGGGCATTCATTTCCAATTGCAACTGCTGAGTATTCTGCTCCAGCGCATAGAGTTTCTTGTGCGTCGAATCCAGCGTTGCATTGATATAGAAGAGCACCGTGTGCAGCGGCGCCGAACGGCAGGGCAGACAGAGATGCACCAAATTCTTAAACGATCGTTTCTCCACAAATTGCAAATGGTAATCGTGACGGTCTCGCTCTGTATCGCTAGTGCAATCTCTGGCAGAAAGGTATAACTCTAGCTTTCCGGCATGGCAGTCCTGTAACATGCGCACCACATTCTCCATAAATCCACCAAATGTGACATTCAACGATTGATCCTGTTTCAGCTGATGAAAGGATGCACTGTCCACTGTGGTTATATACATGCGACGCTGATCGCACTTCTCCGACAAACGCAATTGCTGCAAGCAAGATTTAGGCAAACATTTATCACATAAGATGGAAAGAGTCAATTGGCTTACGATCAGCTCCTTAAAGTCGATTCTTTCGGCGTGGAGTAAACAAGTTTTCTGGCTGCGCATCGCGTCTCTGTCGCCGGCGAAGTTGACCATCATTTCCATGCTTGGCATTATGTTATGGACATTCTTTTGTAGTCCATGCTGGCAAAATATGTTTCATCTGTGCTTGGCGCCCACATTCTTCAAATAAATCTATTTGTTTGCAATAAAAAAAAAGTGAGTAAACAAATCAACTGTACTCGATAACATTTCTTGCCGATATTTTTCGATAACAGCACCGAATTTGTTTTCATCGCATTAAAGGCTCATGTGCAAGAAGAAAAATAAGTAAGAAAAAGAAAAGACGAAAACATAGCGAGCAGAAGAAAGTAAATTCCTCTATATATATATATATTTATATATATATATATGTCGGAGTATTGATCTAAAGAAAATCATAGCAGAGTGCTGAAAGTTCGTGTGTTGTTAGCAGACAGCCAAAGTGTTTGTGGGCAGTCTGCCGCCTGGCTGCAAACCGGAGGAGCTGCGACACTTGTTCACCAACTATGGCGTTGTCGTCGAGTCGACATTATGAATCGATGCGGATTCGTTCATCTGGAGACCATCGAAATGGCCGAGGCAGCCATTGCCGCTCTAAACGGCATCGACTTTAAAGGCCAAACAATTGTCGTCGAACCGGGCGACCCAAAGACAGAAGAGGTGGTGGCGGCGGCGGTGGTGGCGGCGGGGGCGGCGGGGAGGAGGAGGTGGAGGTGCCGGCAACCGAAGGCCCATGCAAGGTAAGTATTAATTGAACTCTTTAGAAATCGAAATATATATACATATATATATTTTTCTTCAGGACACGGCGGCGGCGGCAATTTAATCGCGGTGGTCACAACAGTGGAAATAATTTCAGAGGCGGTGGCGGCGGCGGCGGCGGAGGCGGTGGAGGAGGAGGCCGCGGACAAAACTCAAGCGACAGCCACTATGGACCAATCAGAAGTGATCTGAACTTCAGACAGCAGCGCAGTGCGCCATAGCAAGGGATCGGGACAGCATAACCAAAGCTTGACACTCCTTCAACACAACCGTATAAAAACAAATTTAATCAAGGCATGCTTGGCAGCTCATCCCACGGTGATTACTATGCGAGCGGCTCGGGTGGCTCCGGTGGTTCTGGCAGTCATCAGCGTGGTGGCAACGGCGGGGGCTCCTCTTCACATAACATTGGTCAAGATCGCCGGGGATTCGCTCTGCCCGCCGTCGAACATCAGCAGCAGCAGCCGGTGTCGTTTGGTGGCAAACCAAATCGATTTGGCAATGGACCAATTGATCATGATAATGGTCCATATCAGCGCAATCGTAACAATATTGGAATGAATAGGTAAAATAGGTTTTCAATTGTTGAGTTACTATTTTATTTACTGTTTCAAAATGTATTCCTTGCAGCAGCAGCCCGCAGGGCAATCGCGGTGGTTTTAATACGAGCCGCGGTGGTTTTGGTGGACGTGGTGGCGGCTTCAGTGGTCGACGTGGCAGTGGCAGTGACACAGCAGCAGCAGCAGCAGCATGTCGCATAATTATAATAAGCACGATTCCGTTAATGGTCACAATCATCATAGTGCACCAAATGCATATCAAACGGATTTTCCACCGCTGGGCAGTGGTGGTACAGGTGGAGGTGGAGCTGGTGGTGCTCCAGGCAATTACAATCGGTAAGGAATACATAAAAACAAATATTGTGTGATTATTTATAAATTAATGATTTACAATTACAGCTTTAATGGACCGCGGCCGGCGCAGAATATGAGCGGGAATCGAAGATTTTAAAGTGTTTTATTTTTGTAAAGCAATATTTTTTAACATGGATGACGCAGATTGTAATCGAAGATGGATTTCTAACCGAATTGCTAATAGCCGAATTTTGTTTTCCATAAATTGTCCGCGCGCGACATTGTAATTTTAAGGTATATAAAAGTTCGAAACCGTTTTTCAATACGATTAAGCCCAACAACAACAAACAACAATCAACGACAGTATAATTTGTTAATTGTAATTTAGGATGATACAATTATTATCCCTTGAACAATGTGCAAATAGATCTTTTTCCAATTAGTAATGACAAAGGAATGCATTGTAAGACCACGTCACGTTCTTCTTACAATACGATCAATACAAATATTAAAACTTTTCAATATAGAAATGTTGGCATTTCATTATTTAAGCTATGAAAACATTGGAGCAACATGAATTGGTTACGTTTTTCGGACAGGTTGAACAAAAGACATGTGAATAATTTGCTCTTGGGATTTTAAATTATTTTATTTAATTTACGAATGCAATAAGTTTGTTTCGATCTACGTGACAGCAGCTGACAGCGAAAGGATACGTTCTTCACATGCATCCACTGATATTGCCACATTGCATTCCCCGCCCATTTCCTTATTGACGGAATGCCCACATTATATTTAGTTATTTTTTACAATTTAGCCATACTGCAATATTACCAGAGCCATTTAGGCAATGATATGCGTGCCACAAATTAAATTGGCAAAGTCAGATATTTTACTGGTGTAGTATCTGGTTTATAATACTGTGTTTAAAAAAGTTTTGATTGTATTGTCTAAAAGTGCTATTATCTTAGCATCATCATTGTTTTCATAGTCACTTGTCTCTTTTATAAACTCCACATCTAAATCCAACAAATCCACCATTAATTTTATCAATCTGCAGCGGTCTGTTAAAGAATTTTAGATAACAAAAAATGTATATAGTTTTTCGCTCAAACAAATTGAATTCGCCCAAAAAGAAAAACACTCCGAGATTCAAATTCTCTGCTTTTCTGGTCACACTTATTTATGTCGATACTCAAATATCGATAAGTAACAATTTCTTCCAATTCGAATATATCGAAAGCAATTGAATCACAGTGGGCTTTGTGTTGAATGCAATATATAGTGATAGGCAGCAGTAGCGTTCCTTTGTTTAAAGAAGATACGTAAGTAAGTAAGTGATTTGTTATGACGCACTCGTCACGTACTTATTGACTTAATAATAACTGTTGACTGTTTGTGCAAAGACGTGCTTTGCTTTCTAGTTTTGTGTGCGATGGGCAACGGTCAAAACTATGGGGTCAAGGCAAAGGCATTCGTATTTTTCAGCTTGATTTGCATTTTGTGTTTCGGACGCGCTAAAACACAGTGCCCCAGCGACATCGAGGGGGAGGCGGTGGCAGGAGGTAAACAACAAGTGAGTTTACCTGGCCAGCTCAAATTTGCGCACGTGGTAAGTCGATGTAAAGTCAATTTTTGCTGCCATATGCTTAAATTTTTGTGTTGCTTTGCAGATATTTCGACATGGCGATCGAATGCCCATAAATCCGTATCCAACGGATCCGTGGGGCAACACCAAGTACTGGCCTACGACCTGGGGTGAGCTGACAAATGTGAGTAGTTCAAATTTAAATCTGTGGCTGTAACTAAATATCTTGATTGGTTTTTGTTTGCGTCCAGCGTGGCAAACAACAGCATTACGAGTTGGGTAAATGGCTGAGGAAACGATACAGCTGCCTGTTGGGCAGCAGATACAACCGAGATGAGATCTATGTGCAGTCTACGGATGTGGATCGCACACTGATGAGTGCCCAATCCAATTTAGCTGGTCTATACGAGCCGATTGGTGAGGATGTGTGGAATCCACAAATCAAATGGCAACCAATTCCTGTCCATTCCGTACCAGAGAAGGCTGATCCGGTAACTAGTTTTGCTACACATGCCAAATGCCACATTCCTATATATCTAATATAACATTGTATCATTGTAGATTCTCGCTGCGAAGGCTCCGTGTCCAGCCTTTGACTATTATCTGGCTAACTTGCAAGCATCTTCGGAGTTTCAGTCACTATTGGAACGTTATGAAAATCTATTTTACTATTTGAGCGCAAATAGTGGTCGACAAATAAAAACATTTCTCGATGCGCAATATTTGAATAATACACTGTTCATCGAGACGCTATACAACAAAACACTGCCAGTGTGGGCAAAAAAGGTTCATGGAGGCGCCAACTTGACGTGGGCCTCGAATTTTGCATTCTCCGTTAATACGTATACCCGGAAAATGGCCCGTCTCAAGGGTGGGCCACTGCTGAAGGATATTCTCGAGCGATTCGAGATCAAAATTAAAAATCAATTGATACCGGATCGAAATGTGTTTATATATAGTGCACATGATACCACAATTGCCAACTTGTTGAGTACACTCAAGCTCTTTGAGGTGAAATTGTCAAATGTTACATATTAATCTTAATGATGTTAAGTTTCAATTTGTATCTCAGCTTCACAGTCCACCATATGCGGCGTGTATAATGTTGGAGTTACGTGTGGATGCCAATAATATGCCGTTGGTGTCGGTGTTTTACAAGAACACCACAGCGGAGCCACTGCCCATGAATATACCCAATTGTGGTGTCTCCTGTCCGCTTGCCCAACTCGTTGAACTCTATGCGGATGTGTTGCCAGAAAATTGGGTTGATGAGTGCAAAAGATCCACACTGACGATGACGTATGAGGAAGCCAATTTGGCAGCAGCATCAGGAATGTTTTTAAAGAACTTTACATAATATATATCCAACTAAACTCAAAGACTTAACAGCAAGAAAGCCAAAAAAAATCGAATATTACCAATTAGAACAGCTTCAAAATCATTTCAATCATCCACATGAAAAGTATGCGAAGATTGCATATACATTTTAGAATAATCTTCAAGATCTAGTATCTAAGTGTGATATAAATGTGAAAGCGGGAATTTTGTTATAAAAACTGAAGTAATGTTTTCTCATAATGTAAGGCAAATTGTGAAATTTAATTGAAATGTATCATGCAATGATTGCATAATTAATGCTGTCTACTAATTTTTAATCTCATTGCAGGCATTCTCATTTGCATCATTGGTGTTCTACTCTGCGCCAGCTTTGGCCTAATGATCTACTATCGTCGTCGCAATTACAACATGTACACTTCATATGCTCAAATGGCGTAGATAATGATTTGGATGGGTTGCAAAAAAAGACTTTGTTTAATATTTGTTGTAGGTTATAACCATTGAGCATATGTATAACTAATTTCATTTGTTGCCATTTTTTTGATGCCACAAACTGTTAATTATTGGTCATCTGGTTATTAAGTTGATTCTGATCTTGTTGTTGCTTAATCTGTTGAACGATGAAAAACAAAGACTGTGAATAGTTACCCCGAAGTTTCTTACACACATTTTTTTACATATGTGTGCATCTTGCAAATATAGACATAAGCAGGCATGTGTATAACTAAGTATATATATCTATATATATCTGCATTTACGAGTTTAACCCTTTATGAAATTATCTTGTTGTACAAAATAGAAAACAAACACATATTTTATGAACTGTAATGAAATGAAGAAAAAAAACGAGCTGAAAATGAAAACCATTTTTGTTTTTAATATTATACTAGAATTTGTTTATTTACGCATATGCGATTTGTTCGACTTAATTAAGATAGAGATACGGTTAGAATGTAACTAAGTCTATATACAACATAAGCTGACAATGACGATTGTGGTAGAACCTGTTTGATTGATTGATTGATTCGCTGATTGACTGAGAGAAGGTTAGAAAGATTTGATGGAGACAAGATGAAAGCAGATTTGCCTATCCACAATCCATAATTCACATCTATCTGTATGCCTTGTCGTCCGAATAGATGATGTACGGTTGATGCTGATGCTGATGCGGATGCTGATGTTGGTGCTGATGCGTCAGGCTGTCGGCGCCATCGGCACTCTGTGCTCCACCACCACCCGCACCACTGAAGTACGACATGCGCGACATGGTCGAGTAGGCGGCAACAGCTGCCGCCGCTTGTTGTGCCGCGGCCGCCTGTTGCGCCACCTGCTGACGCTGCGTCAGATTCTGTGTGGACGACGACGCCTTGTGCGGCAATGTGGCATAATTGGCCTGATACGGTGGCACAGCATAAAGTGCTGCGGCAGCCCCGGCATTCTTATTATTATAATTGTAGGCGGCATTGTGGGCGCCCAATTGTTGCAACGTTGCCGGTGGCATACCCATCATGGCCGCACTCTGCTGATGGTATTCGACATTGCTCATGCGCAGCCGAATAATACAAATGATGATTATCAATATGGCGATAAAGGCGACCACTCCGCCCACAATGCCAATGATCAGTGTGTCATCGTTGCTGATGATGGGCGCCTGCGCCTTCATCAGCGGCGCCTTTGTTTTGATCTTCATAATCGTTGGCTGCGTCGGCTCCATGCTCCAAATGATGAGTGGCTCCTCGGTGGCAATGCTGCCACTTCGTGTCACCAGCGAGGTCTTCAGCAGCTGCGATGTCGACGGCCGAGCCGAGGAGGATGTCATCCGACGTGGCTCACAGGTCAGCTCATCGTCGCCCACCTCGATGAGTTTGCGGCCGGCGAGGTAGGCCGGCTCGTGGCACCTCAGCTCCGGCATGCCCGAGTTGGGCAGCCAGCGGCGCAGAGCGCGTGCATCACAATTGCAATTGATGGGATTGCTCTCGAGTCCGTGCAGCTGCAAGCTAGCCCGTCGATCATCCAGCGCGTTGAGAAACTGCGGCACCAGCGAACTAATCCGCGAGCCCTCCACATTCAGTGTGAGCTGCGAGGAACGCGGCACGGGAAACAGCAACGCCGGCGGCAGAGCACTCAGCGAGGTATTCTGCAGCTTGATACTCAGATCGCTGCTCTTTAGCCCGGCCAGAGTGCCCGAAGAGATGGACTTTAAGCGCTCACCACGTATGCCAATGGAGCCCAAGCGTGGATGCTTCAACGGCTGGATTTGTTCACTGCCAATGGTCGCATCCTTGACCTCAATGTCGAGCTGCTCCAGGCCCGGCAACAGCTCCATAATGCCCTGCAGATCCAGATAGCCCAATAGCGGCAGATCGTATGCCTCCAAATTGGCCAGATTTGGCAGTGGTTTGAACGCATTCTTCTCGATTCGGCTGCAGAGTGGCAAGTGATTCATTCGCAGCGTGCGCAACATTTCCAGCTGTGCAAAATTTGACTGCGAGATGAGCTCGAAACTGTTGTTGGACACATCCAGCTCTTGGAGTACTTGCAACTCTGGCCAGGCCAGCGAGAGATCACTCAACGATGCCAACTCATTGCTGGAGAGATCGAGAGTCTCGAGGAGCGTCACCCGTTGGAATACCTCCGGTTTGATGTTGTGCAACTTGTTGTGCGACAGATTCAGATACTGTAGGAACGGTGTCTCCAGCAGCTGTAGTTCCTCAATGCCCGTGCCGGCGAGATTCAACTCACGCACCGTCTTCGGTTCATTAAGCACATTGTGCACCGCCTGATTACTGAGTGGATTGAAGGAGAGATCGATCCGTTTGATGTTCACCATAATGCTATCATCCCGTGGCAACTCTCGAATGCGATTGTGACTCAGATCCAGTGAGGAAATGAAGAAATATCGCAACTGTAGCGCTTTGAGCGGAGCATATTCGAAGCGATTGTGGGCCAAATTGATGTTCTCGAGCATGTGCAGCTTGGAGTGCTCAAAGACGCCATCGGAGAGCTCCGCCAGCTGATTGCCCTCCAGATTGAGGTGTTCCAGTCGCACTAGACCCTCAAAGGTGCGTTCCCCAATACGATCTAGGCTGTTATGCGATAGATCGACAATCTGCAGCTGGGTGGAATTGTGGAAGGCCATCTCGCTGACCATGTCCAGTTGATTGTGGGCGAGGAACAGTGCACGCAAACGTGGCAAACGAGCAAAATCCAGCTCTTCGACGGTCTTTAACTGATTATGCGATAGGTCAATATATTCCAGATACTGCAGCGTGGTTATCAATTCGGCGGGGAAGAAGGAGAACTTGTTGTGACTGGCTTTGATCTCGCGCAGGCGTGGATGAATGCGGAACGAGGAGGGAAATAGATAGCTGAGCTGATTGTGTGAGATGTCCAGTTCCTCGATGCCAGTGCCCGTATTGAAGAACTCACCCTTAAAAGCGGACAACTGATTGCCACGCAAATCCAAACGTTTCAATTGCATCACATTGACAAAGGCTCCGGCACGAATGGAACTGATGCGATTGTCGGATAGATCAATGGAGCTGATGTTCCACAGATTGAGAAAAGTGCCGTCCTGCAGCTCCTGCAACTGATTGCCACCCAAATGGATGTGCTTCAAGTCGTGCAAGCCAGCGAGTAGATCTCCGCTCAGCTGGCGAATGCTGCAGTGGCTCAAATCGATGATCTGCAGCCGAGTCAGCGGCTTGAACAAAGCCGGAGTCAGCGGCATCAAATGATTCCGGCTCAAATTCAGCGACTGCAAGTTCGCCAAGTCAGCAAAAATTGTGAGCATAATGTCGCCCAAATTGTTGCTGCTCAGATCCAGGCTGCGCAGCTCCGACAATGCCAACGGTGTGTTGCCCAGCGCAGTGAGTTTATTCTGCGCCAGCTTCAACTGCATCAGAGTGCTGTCCAATCCGGCAAACGTGTCCGCGTTCACCATTGCCAGCGAATTGCCCGCCAAATCGAGTGTATGCAGGCTACTAAACATTTGAAAGCTACCCGGTGGCAACTCTCGGATCACATTGCGGGACAGGGAGAGTGTGGTGATATCGGCGGCCTGAACAGAGCCCAGAATTTCAGCGGAAAGTGCCGCCACCCGATTGAAATCCATTTGCAGTGAGGTCAACTGGGGCAGGCGGCCGAGAGCGCTGCCCGGCACCAGCAGAATATTGTTGTCCTTAATGATGAGCGTTTGCAGACTCGGCAGACCCTCCAGCGCATCGTCCTCGATCTGTAAATGGGATTAGAGATTAGTAAATCTCTGTCTTTATGTAAATGATCAAGTATACGCACCGTGCGCAGCGAATTGAGACTCAGATCGAGATACTTGAGCTGGCTCTGATCGCGGAATGTGCCCGGCGGAATGCTGGTGATACTGTTACGGCTCAGATCGAGGCTCTCCAGCGATTTCACCACTTGCATGTGCGTGTAGTCCAGTTGCTATAACATTAAAAATTATGTTTTATTATAGTTGCGATTATTAAAAGTTCGCTTTAGAAAAAAGTTAACCACAATTTTCGTAAATCGCCTTAAAAATATAAAGTTTTTTTGAATTTTTTACTTCCTGGATTATGTTTTAGTCATATAAAGCTAAAAGATTGTCACCTGTAGCATATTGGACGATAGATTCAGTGATTTGAGACCAGCAATGGAGGCCAGTGCCACAGTGGGAAATTGACCGAAGAAGTTCGCGGACAGATCCAGTTTGTGCAACGTGGTCAGCTGCTCGAAGACATCGCTGTTCAGATTGGTCAGACGATTGCCGGCCAGTTTGATTTCCCGTATACGGCGAAGTCCACGAAATGCCTGGCTATCAATGCTGCGCAAAATGTTGTAACGCAAATCGATAATCTCTAGCTGCGACTGGGCGCTAAATGACTCCCGATAGAGCGTATCTAAAAGGAGGCCAAGAGAAATCTCAACATCAAGTGAAGATTAAGATCATATTGCAATCGCTTACCTATGTGATTCTGACGCAATGATAGATGCTTTAAGGCACTGGGGCCATTTAGTGATTTGACAGGCACCGCCGATAAACTATTGCGATCCATGAAGAACTCCTTGAGATCCATGCAACCCTTCAGAACACCCTCCTCAATCAATTTGATCTTGTTGCCCGACAGATCGAGCAAACGAAGATTTTTTAAGGTATGCAGCTCGGCTGTGGAGAATATGGGATTCAGATTATCACCCAACAAATTGTTGGCCAAACGCAGCTCATTCAGCGAATCCTTGAGTCCATCGAATGCCTTTTCGGGTATGCGACGAATGAGATTGTTGGACATGTCCAAATCCTCAATGGGCAGCTTGAGCTGGCCAAATGTCTGCAAAGTTGTAATAGTAAATGAGTGTGTTATTGCCTCCATTTGTTGACTAGTGTCTCACCTGTGCCGGCAACGTTTGTTGTCCACTGTGTCGTTGCGTATACACCACGATGGGCGCACCATACGGCAGCTGGGGCGCATCGCCGTGGAAGACAACACGATCGCAATCCATGGCCACAGCACCGAGTTGGCCAGTTGCCGCAAAAGGCACCACATTGCATCTGTAATTGTAAATTGGGAATTGTAAATTGTAAATTGTAAATCGCAATTTGTAATTTGTAATCGGCGCCAATTGCTGGGTGATTAAACGACAAACAAAGCCAATCGAATCAGCGCCAACTCACAAAATTGCATTCAATTTGCGGATATTAAAATAATACACGTCGTCCGTCATCCGCAAGCGGAAACTCGTCCGTCTGTCCACCCGTCCGCCTGTCTGTCCACCTGTCACGCATTCACTCACCTGCATGGCAAACGCAAGGCGGGACTCAGCTCCGGACATGGCCGCCAGGCCTCGCTATGTTGTGGCAAGTAGCACAGACAGCTGAATAGAAGCAGCAGCAGCTGCATCCACGTTTTCATTTTCGCTGCAAAGTAAAAGATTGATTTTTCATTGAGTGAGTTTTTTTTTTTTAATATGGGGAAAAATGTGCATTAAACATAAAAACAAATTGTCAAAATAAATTGACGAACCAAGAAGTGCATTTAAAACCACGCTCGCTAAACAGGAAATTAAAAAATATATAAAAATCGGGTAAGAGGGCTCTGGTCGAGAGAGCTCGTCTAGCAATTAAACATTAAATCGATTAAAATACAGTTTGTAATATCGAGGCACATATATTTATTTTCTTATTTATTATTTCTAATTTATTATTTACACTCGTTCTTTCTCACATCTGAGGATCATATGAGGATCACTATGAGGATTAATTTTGGGCTATTTGGATATTTGTTTTCCCATCTTGATGAAAATCGATGAATACTAAAACGCAATTGGAAGGCTAGGTCTTTAAAAGTGCGGCGAAACGGAGGCAGTAATCGATTAGATGAAATAAACTTGATCTGTGCGCGGTATACGGGAACTTATATTCCAAATGTGAACTCTCTAGGTCTCATAATTTCTGAGATCCGCTTGTACGTACAGACAGACGGACAAGCAGATTAATTATGCCTTACAGAAAAAAGCTTTCAGCAATTTGAATAAAATATTCAATTACATAACCGGTAATTGATTTTTAAAGGCTAGTGTGAAGCCCTAAAATCCTATAAATATATAAATATTATATATATATATATATACAGTATTAAATTACGTAACCCGCACATGATTTTCAATGTCTAGTGCGAAGCCCCATTTTCGATTTAAAAGATGTTCACCTAACATTATTAACATGTATCAATTTCTATAATTAGACAAAGATATATATATATATATATTCAGATTTTCAATTCATTGTAATTCATGCAATTTCTTGCCAAATCACTTTTGTCCACTGTCTTAAGAAATCATTTAGTAAGCTGATTACACATACTTGGATCACTTGTTGCCTGATTCACGAGTCGATGTGTCTAAAACTTGTTTCAAAACACCGCGTTAATTATGTTTCTTTTTTCTGATTTGAACACATTTATTGAGCTGCCCGCTGTATTTGGTCATTTCCTCTTTGTTTGCTATGTGAGAATATTTAATTTGAATACCGCTTGGAGACTTTCAGTTGAAACCACATATTTGTCTTGTTTCTTTTGTTATTATTCTCTTGTGCTTGTTGTTGATACTCGCCCAAGATTTCAAAAAACGATAGAAGGCTATAATCAGCCAAGTCAACAAAAACAAAATATCTATATATATTTATATTTTCTAATGGTATTTCCAATTCTACCTACACACTTTGTCAGGAATGTGGCACTTGGATTACATACAGCAAATGGAAAGACAGAAATTAGTATAGAATCGTAAATTGCAGCAGATTCTGAGAATTTGCAGAGAATGGTATTTTGTAAGAATTTGTTTGTGCACATTTTTGTCATGATTTTTGTGGCTTAGCATCTCAATTATTAATTTTTTCATTCATTTTTATCTATGTTATAATATATATATATATATATATATATATTTATTTATTATATAATTGTTTTGTTTACTTTTTTAAAGTGAATAATGCTGTTAAGCTTTTGTGTTTTTATACTAGTCGAAGGCCTAGCTTAGGCCTTATTTAGGCATTATTTTACACATAAATAAATAAATATTAACTTCTTTTATTTCGAATTTGATTTTTGCTGTTCAAATTTGTTCAAGGCGATATTCTTAAACATATCAGTTCAAGTTTTGAAATGTAAATTTCCCAAATCTATCGCTTTTCAGACTTCTAACTGCCCTGACTTTGTAATTAACCAAATTACATGCTTAAAACTGTTTGGGTCATACTTTTTCCTATGCTATTCCTATTCCTATTTTTTGTGCTCTCCTCCCAAAAGGGAAAGTGTTGTTAGCCCAACGATGGGCGTGAAAAGTTTAATTTTTAAATTTGTAGGTATATTACTGATGGTGACCTTCTTTAAACTTGCAAAAAAAGAAGAAACAAAGTTACCTCTTTTAGTTTTAGAGCCACTGCATTGAAGGGTTAGTTTTACAGTCGGTTACTTCTGTTAATTATGATCAACGTTGTAAAGCAAGTTTCGCAGCAATTAAAAATTCTATAAATGATTGTTTTTAGTGCTATTCTAGCACTTACTGCACATCGGTTGAGTCAATGATTAACTAACTAACTGTTACCAAGTGCTTCTGTATACTAAAGAACGAAACTCTGACTAGAGATACATTTATATTCTTCGTTTCCTGCTCGTTCTACAAACAGACACCCGTCGAAACGATTCTTGAATATTTCTCTCTTGGGGCGTTTGTTGTACCGTTGGATTCGACTTGTTTGCTGTTGGATGGCGCATCGACACTGAAAAAAAATAACACTACATTGTGTGTGTGTGTGTGTGTGTAGACAGTATGTGTTTATGTATTTTGTGTATGTATTTTATGTTTGTTTTTTTATTTTGCTATTTGCTCTATGGTGCATAGCCATGCAAAACGTTATTTAGTCAGTTTTTCGAAATAGCGGAGAAAAGCTTGCGCACACATCTTTTGTAAATAAGTCGATAGACAGACAGGCGGACACACGGATTGACTAATATGTATGTAAATTTTTTTATTGGCCATAAATTAATGTTGCAGCTTGCATTTCATAAAAATTTCTCAAGTGTGGCTTTTTTTAATCAGCCCCTTTTACACATTGAAATGCATTCGATTCGATTCGATATCGAAAAGCTGCTCGTAGGCAAACAGCAACAACAGCTTCAAGGTCTCGTTTGCGACTGCGTCCACTTCTTGTTTTTTTCACAAACACACACACGCACACACAGATACGCACACATGCACGCATACACTTTCAGACTACATACGATTAAAAAACAGAGACTTTTTGATGGGAAATATGTTAATCACAAAGTGCGGTTTTTGTTGTTATTGTTATTGTTGTTGTGTTTTGGCTTGTTGTAACCTGTTTCGTCTCTGATTTATATTTTTGGCTTACTTTTTCGGTTTGTGGCGGCGGTTTTTTTTGTTATGTGAAATTGCGTCACTATCAAAAATGTTGTTGTTGTTGTTGCAGTTTTCAGCTTGGGAAATTTGTTGACGCTTCTTTTGTTTTTCTATTTTTTCTTCTTTTTTTTCGACAATTGCACCAAGACCGTAATGAGTTGTTGTTATAGTTATGTATGTTGTGATTGTTTACATTTGTTTGATTGTATTGTGTTATAAGCAAAAAGAAAGCGCAAAAAAGAGCACAAGAATATTGTTCCCAGGCAAAAAGCTGGGGGAACAAAATCAGATATTAAGGCAAAAGTAAAACGCATACAGCTGCAAACGATGTGTGTTTGTGTGTGTGTCTGTCTCATGTACTCGTACAAGTGCCGATAAAAATGCAGACAAACAAGTAAACTTTTGCGGAACACAGAAAGCTGCTGGGAGCTGCGCTGCTACTGCTGCTGCTGCTGGAAAGCTCAGATAATAATTAAGCTGCGCAGCACTACGACTACAACTACAATTGCAACTACAGCAACAAGTACAAGTACAAGTACAAGTACAACAATAACAACTTCAACTGACTGCGCATGCGCAGCGACAGCACGTCAACGTCAACGTTTGCTTCGCGTACCGTTTCGGTTTGAGCTTTTGAGCTTCGACTGTGAGCCGAGTCTTGTCTATCGGTCTTGTGCTCCACTTGAGCGTCGCGCAGCAACTGATTTTGGGCTGCTGGCTTTGCTCGGGTTTCTGCTCTCGGCCAGCCAAGCTGTCAGGTGAACTGGTTTCTTTGTCTTGCGGGGTGGGGGGTACTAAAAACATTGATGTACTAAAAATTCCAAGATGCTCACAATCTCACTCGCTCTCTCTCTCTCTCTCGCTCTTTCGTGAATGAGTTTGAATTGTGCGTCTTTGCTGGGTAAAAGTTTTTGTTCGGCTTTGCTGTTCTTTGGCATGCGGCAGAAAGTTTTTCGGTTTCTTTGTATTATTGCCCTTGCCATATCTGTGTGTATATCTGTGTGTATTTATTTACCTGTTTTGTGATCGCCGATTGGCAAGTGCGCCAATTTACGCTAATGGGGTTAAGTCTTCAATAAAGCGCAGGCAATGTGACAATAGACAATACCTCTCACCTCATTTGGCGTGGCAACTATTACACACGACACAACCAACGACGACATCTGTGACGACATCATCATCATCATCTTGGCACGCACATCAGCTGCATGCTGAGGTTGTTAACACCCTGACTAGCTGACTAGCTAACAGGCAAACACAGGAGCCGCACCCCATTCCCATTCCCAGCCCCTCC
Organism: Drosophila silvestris; assembly: GCA_035043445.1. NCBI lineage: Eukaryota > Metazoa > Arthropoda > Insecta > Diptera > Drosophilidae > Drosophila > Drosophila silvestris. The sequence continues at coordinate 1,382,757 of JAWNMZ010000148.1, forward strand.
CCTACCCCCTCAAATACATACTAAGTGCATATGTACATGTACACTGAGAAAATATAGCCCTTAAGCGAAAAGCATCTCAGAATCTAAATTGATAAAAAATAATTAAATACATTTTTAGATGCATATTTTAAAAAACTTTAAAAGCTGATTATTGTAAATTTTTAATAATGTTCATAAAAATAATAATAGGTAAAAAGCTTTCTGTTTCAAGTCAATTTAAAGTTTAAATAAATAGACAAAATGAAATCGACAAACTTGGTTTTTTAATGCAATTTGTGAGCTGCCTTTTTGGGGCATATTTTCGCCAAGTGCACTTAAGTAATTTGTAGCTGTAAATTTAATGTTTTTTGATGTTAAGGCATGCATGTTAACAGCTCAGCTCAGCTCAGCTCGAGCAGCAGCTGCCGCAAAGATTTCTTTTGCGCAAAAATACTTCCATTTTCATGTGCGAATGGACCACACATCACCTACACAAGTATTAATAATAATATTAATAATAATGAAAATAACAGTGAAAACAACAACAGCAAAAGCAACAACAACAAGAAAAATACCAGCAGCAGTAGCAACAATGACGTGCCACAACTATGTCGTGTTTAACCATATAAATCAAATGCGTTCAACTGTTGAATGATGTCTAAAGCGCAACACTTGACTGCCTTTGACTCGAGAGCCGCTCCCACAATGGGGCAAGCAGCTTCGCAAATGTCTGTGATTCTCTGATGTGTTTTGTGAAAGGTTTTCACCCTCCCCTCCCTCGCCTCCCCCTCCCCACTCCTTGCCGCCCCCACAGACAACGCCCAATCCATTTTCATATTTGCATATATGCAAAATTGGCAACATTCAGACATGTTGACCAAAGGTGCATAAACCTATTAAGTTGGCCAATTGAAGCGTACGAGGGGATTCGGAAACTGTTCAAATGGATTACACAAAGAAGGCACAGATAGCTTTAACAAGTCGAGGATAACGTATCCAGCTCTTAAAAAAGGGGACGCCGAATTGTATTTTATTTCACACATTTTGTTCTTTGCCACTTGGCGTTTATGTGTAGTTGGCAGCTGTCCATTCTGCCCCAACTGCGTGCGCCTTTGGTTATGTTATCTGGAGGTCAAATCATGATTGATAAGCTCTGGTTTTTCAAAATGTTAAGTTATGGCTTTGGGAAATTTTGATTCGTCCCTACAAGCACATTTTAACATGAATTTCGAGAAAGAATCGCGCTTCATACTTTAAATGTAGTATTTAAGTATATATCAAATCATGATTTTGCCCTGGTTTCTGATAATCTGATCACTCTTAACAAATGTATGGCTTTGGAACGTTTTGACTCGCCACTAAAAGCTTTCTTTGATGACGGATTTCGACTTGACATGTCGATATCAAATTATCATCAAAATGTCCAGCTACTTTAGTTAAATTCAGCTCGAAGAAATAGTCTTTGTTTTTTTTTAATAATAATTTCGAAGAAGGAAAATAACTTGTTTAACATTTATAAACATATTTATAACAAGTCCAAGGGCAATCGGTTTTTATTTGTAATTTTTGATCCTCAAAGGCAAGTTCAGAAAAATGTTCAAAAATTCGAACCTGTCATATAAAAAATGACAAAAATGACATTTAATGTTGTCCCCCTGGAATGGAATGGAGTCCATCTGCTCACATATAAAGTTTATTAATATTTTGAAAAATTCTTATTGTTCCTCAGGGATATGTATGATATATTAGCTGAAAAATAACTTAATGGCCCCAATGATGTCTACATCAATAAGTTGCACACTTCGCAAGAAAACTGCGATACCCTCTCCAAGAGCATAAGAACCATCAATCAATCCTGGCAATTGCTCACAGAAGTGTCATAAAATGTTAAATATGCCAAAATATGCCTATTTTTCAGCTGAGTCAAATTTGAAGCGCACAGCTTAAACGATTTTGGACAATTGGAATCATTTGAGGATTATGACAGCTACTTGTATGGGTCAGGCTTTGAAGGAACTCTGAAAGTGAGTGCTTTATTTGTGGTACTTTTAGCTAGGCAAGCAAATAACTTGTCAGTGGTTTCCATATACTCTTCAGTTCCAATAAAGATTAATGTCTTTGTACACAGTACATAAATTATTATTTAGGGCTCGACGCACACACTCAAACACACAACAACAACAACAACAACACACACACACACACACACTTACACTCGACACAGGGGAAGCTATAAGTAAAGCGAAACCTAATCAATTATACAAACGCTCAGCCCGGAATACTATGTCAACATAATAAGGCAATGGTGGCCCATTGTCCTTGTCCCAGTTGCCGTTTCATTTTATTGCCGTGGTCTCTCCGCACGTAAATAATGAGCAATGATGTCGGGCAGGGGTCTACGGGTCTACACTCTTGGGCATGGTCGGGGTCGCGGTTCGCATTAGCTAAACTTGTTGTGCCCATTTTCCGGATTTCAATTTTGATAAATTATGCATTTAAAGTACAACTTCAGGCATACGTTGGCCCATTGTATTCACAAGACCATTTCCTTAAACCAAACAGGATATTTGATCAAATTATACAGCCAAGCTGCCAGTAAGCATCAACAAGAGCAGAAGCCCGGCGAAGAGTTATTGATTGTACATGTTGATGTAGGCTAAGGCAGTGCTTTCCAAAAAGGCATTGCTTTAATGTCTGCTTGAAGTCAGTTAAATCCACTGAAGTAATAAATTATTCAGGAAGCTAATGTTTTCTGGCATTTTCTAGTTGTTTTTATTAGCCAGCTATCGATTAATATTTTTGGTTCTTCCACTCAGCAAGAGCTGAAGAATTTCCATTCGATGTTCAAATTTGTAAAAGATGTAAATTTTTTTAAAATTAATTTAAAATAAATAATTCAACATTTAAATATATACTGATTTATTATTAGTAACAGAATTTGTGCGTAGGCTTGTTTCTCTCAGTGTAGTGTACCGAAAGGTCAAAGTACTTAGCTCCACCTTCGCTTATAATAATCCAAATCTACTTTTGCTTATGGGCAAGTAAATGTTATTGTTGTCTTAACCGAATTTGCTTGAATCTTACACACCTCGGCAGAGATGATTTATGATGTGCATAATTTAGTAAATTCGCTTAAGGCATAATATATATATATATATAATTATTCCTTAAATACATATTTATTTTCGCAAGAATATTCTATAAATACGATTTAATTTGATTACACGGGCAGTTGAATTCAAATTAGAGCAAGTGCACGTAGATTCATATCTGAACCTGGCACAAGTGTTGTTTGTCTGCAGACACATATATATATATATTTATCTTATATTTCTATATGTTATTTTTTAAAGGCGTTAGCCTATTGTTGAGTGTTCCTATTTTTGGATTAAGCTGAATGGCCTTTGGCCAAATGGCAGCCATCTGGCAATCAGCTTTGTTGCCGACTTGTTAATGTACAACTTTGTAGTCAGAAGCATCCAAATATGTTGCAAATTGTTGTTGTTCTTGTTGTTGTTGGCCATGCCACAGCCACTAAGTAGACGCCACGCGGGTAAAAGAGGTTTCCAGCGAATTGTGCGTGGTGCTGATGGGCACCTTTGAAATGTTAAAAGTGTTGCATACAATTCAGCGAACCCAGCAGGAGCAGCAATTGCTCCTTACAAACTGACTAGTTGTGTGTGTGTGTGTGTGTGTGTGTGTGTGTGTGGGTGTGTGGGCGTGTACAAGTGTCTGTGTGTGTGCGTGTGTGTCGCTGTTAACTGATTCGGAGATGTTGAGCAATCATCTGTGTTAATTGCACCATAAGTGGTCAGTCAGGTGTCAATAAAACAGTAATAACGCCAGGCGAGGGTGCAGAAGTGCGTTATTAATGATGCTGCCTTATTGATAGCTGCACTCTGACACAAACACGCACACACACACACACACACACAGACACACACACACACACACTACACATAAGTCTGTGCACAAAATTGAACTCGTGTGGAAATACGGAAAACTGTCAATTGCAATGTGGTTAAAAAAAAAACAATTTAAAGAGCAAAATATTGAAAACATAAACATAAACTTTGAGTTACATTAATTAAATGTTTAATTTACTTATAATTGCATAAATATAAACTTTTTAAGATTCGATATGCAGAATTATCCAAAATTCAGGTTTAAAGAATTTTTACTACTTTAAAATAAAATAATTTGCTTAAGAAACTTATATTTGTTGTCTGCCGAAGGCAATTAAAGTCAGGAATAATATCTAGACACAATCAATTCAAAAAGTCAAAGGAATAAATATGTGTATTAAAATTACAAAGTCAATACGCAATGGGTTTTGATTAATGTTTACCTGCTTTAAAACACTTGATTGAAGGTTAGGCATCAGGTTCATTAAAATGGTTAGGAATAAAAAGTGGGCGTGGCAGGCGTACGCCTTCTGCAACAGTTAATTAAAACTTTTTCGCGTTGCAGAAACAGCCAAGCGAAACCGCAAACAAAGACAAAATTAGAGCAAAGTGCGAGCCCAGCCAGCGACTACAACGTCGGGATGCCGCCAACTGCCACACCCACTCCGCCTTCCCAGTCTACAGTGGCAACTCCCCTTGACGGCTTTGCTATGCTTGAGTTGAGCGATTCGATTTCGTTGGCTTCGTTGTGTGTGTTTGGCACCGTTGAATGCGTACAACTTTTTACACGCGCATTTGATTTAACTTTAATGCAATTAAATTGTTTAATTTCAAAGAAACATAATAAATTCGAACAAAACAGTCAGACAGAGAGAGAGAGAGAGAGAGGATAAAGAGAGAGACAGGGACAGAGTAAGCTAAAAGTGATTAAATGAGTTTTCTCTTTTCCCATTATTCCGGCAATGAATATAAAATCAAGTGAGGCACATGTGAGCTCCTGTATATTGTCGGTATCCAATAACCGCATGCTTGTAACTAGAATAAAAAGAAAATACCCCCCCAAAAGCTATCTTTGACACACACAGCAGGGTGTCTGTGTGTGGTGTATGTGCTGTCAATAAATTTAATACCTTAAGATATTCGCATTTTGGCGAGGTGTTCATATTTCATGTTGTATATTTGCATATTTTATGGCAAACAAAATAAAAATATTTCTTTTCATTTTGGCACATATTTAAAATCAAAACAAAACAAACAAACACTGTGAGAAAAGGTTAGCAAGCTTAGCTAAAATATTTACACACACACACACGCACTCCTGGAATGTGCCACATTTGATGATGTCTTCCTGTGTTAAAGTCAAGATGGCAAAATCCATTTGTTGCCACATTATGAAGGGGGGTTCTTGCAGCGAGCTGTGAAATTGAATGTCGGAAACATTAAGGGAAGCTTAGAAGCCAGCAAACACAATACAATGCTCAAACGAATATGGCCTGTTTCGTATTTTTATATATTTGGCAACACGTGGTTTAATACAGATTTGCAACAATTTCTCCACCATATTATGCATGCCCAGAGGCAAAAGTAACTTTAAATTTCTTATGAGCACCGGTTTGGGGCAAGTATCATCAATTACAGCTACAATCTGGCAAGCAAGAAATAAATTAAATAAACCATAAATTGAAATATATTATTGATTAATGCGAGAGAGACACGCCGGCATTTAAAATATACAGGTAATCGAAAGGTGCGCACAATAAATAAAATTACAATTGGGGGCTGATGCGACAGCTGCATCAAATGTATGCTGATGTACCATTAATGCATACATCATTTATTAAGACAATTTGGGGGTTTGGGGACTTACGCTATCCGTAATTGAACATAAATTACGATCAGCTGTCGGAAATGCATTTGTCTTAATAGCCTTCTGGCGGATGCTGTTGAAATTTTGAACAGCCTGCTCAACAATTGTATGCAAATTAGCTTAAAGTTCAACTTAAGCGAGCCACAACAATTGGAACAACGACAACAATTTTGGGCGTAACATTTGAATTATGGTCACTGGCATCCGCTTCATGAGTTCTCAAGTATTTTTCAATAAGACGTCTGCGTGTAAATTGGTACTTCAAAATCCCGTGCGGCTTTTGTCACTTTTAAGTCGACAGCCCCAAAAGTATGCAGCAAGTTTTTCACAAAGGCATTGACTTTAAATGGCAGCCAGCACGCACGAACACAGTCACAGACACACACACACACAAGCACAAGCACACAGACACACACACACACAGAGACAGCGCGAAGCGCTCTGAAATGATGTGTGAAGTGTGAATGAAGCTTCTGAGGTAGACGCGTCGTAGGAATGCTAGCGAAATTAACGTGTGCCGTGTGCTGGGGGAAGCTGCATAGTGGGCCCAACTGTCTATATTTCTTCGCAAATACACTTTTGTCAAAATTGAAAATGTATTTAGTATAGTAAACGTTTGAAGGATAAGAAAGATAAATACTGCATTTAGAAAAAATTTCCCATTGAAATTTTGAACATCGACCAGAAATGTATCCTTGCTTTTATAATAATTTCTATTAGAAATACAAATTCAATCTTTAGCAATTCTGACTCTAGACTAATATTATATTATTACTTACAAAAAATACGATTTTTAATTTCTACCCCAAAAAATACATAACCATTGTGTCGCTTGGGAGCCTCCCTGTCAACATTTACATACCTGAATTTAATATTTATTTATACATCATTTTAATTTTGCTCCTGTGTTTTTGGGGGAGACGTGCCACAGTGCGTTGCGATTCGCGACATGTCCTGACGGAGGCAGGCAACAGTTGCGACGCTGCTGAAAACATTCCCTGGAACGTTGGAGAGAGAATGCAGATAGTTAAGGGCACATATGAATCAGGTGATAATTCTTCGAGTAACTTTCACAGTAGTCCAGGCAGAGGCTAGTTAGCCAACTTATCTTATATGTTTGCTTCATGTGCCAATCTCAAAAAGTATACAATTAGTGCAAATTTGTTTGGGCAGTTTCCGTGGACACTTAACGATTGCTCATAAAGTTCATAAACTTGGCCCATGATGAACGAGTTTGCTGGCTGGCAGCCCGGAAAAATGGGCGACGTCTGGGCGCCGGGTCCTTTTGTCCATCAAAATGCGACCGACATTAATAAACATGAAGTATGTCGGGGACATGGAAACGGCTCGAAAACCAACAGCTAAAAACCAATGCAAAGCTACATTTTGCTCAGCAAGCCGAGATGAATTATATTAAGAAGGATCAGAACGATACACTCAAAAAGAAATGCAATACTATTTACATAAACATTTAGTGTACTCCAAATATTTATTTTATTAATATATCTATTTTTTTTTATTTGTTTAACGTGCATGACGGCAATAGAAAGGGCACAAAATCCCTAGCAGGTTTACTAGGAATACAAAAGTTAAAAAATAATAAATATAAATTTTCTAGTTAGAAAATACTACAAATTCAAGGGAAGGTAAAAGTAAGCGCCCCTTTTGATATATTTTAAAAATTAGTTTATAAATTTAAGCAATTAAAAACTTAAAATAATATTTCACATTTTAAGAACTAATCGCCAAACAATATTCAAAATTCAAAAATGATCTTTGTAAGTTTTGGGAATGATAAGCTTGGTTTTTATAAAATACCAACTGTGAAGACATTTGGTTTGTTGAGTGTGGTCGCTTCAGAGCTTAACTAAGTGAGTAAGCATGTTTGTGATAAGTAAGTATATATTTTATATATATGTCGGGTATGCGAATCTGGAGCATATTCTATATTATTTTGGGGGATAGCAACTGTACGTTGAGCTCATTTGCATTTGTGTGAGCAATATACACAATGAGATAGCGAGGTTGTCGCTCAAGTGGCGGGATTCTGCGAGGCATTTTGAATATTGCAAAGGTGTTTACTTGGCACCCAGAGAGAAGGGTTTGACACGTCTGCAAATTGCTATTGGCTTGGCAGACTTTACTTACTACATTACCTGACTCCCGATTTTGAGAAGTGCCTGTCAGGGTCACGTTTAGGTCCCGCTTCAACTCTACATATTATTTATTTATTTTTATGTTTTTGTTGTTCATTTATTTTCATCTTCTATTTTGTTATGGTGTTAAACGCCACTCGTTGCTGTCTCAATTACATTACATTATGCTGCCTTGAATTACCATATTGTCTGGCTATACCGGCTGGCTGGCTGTGGCTGCTCCTTTGAGCCCCATTCGGTCGTAGCCGACCCTAGCCAAGACTCTACACAAAATATTTACTTATCTATAGGGATATATGTATTCAGCAAGTCTGGACTAGTCGCCAGTTGCCAGAGTGAAATTTATGATCTCCGCTTTTGCCGGGGACAGGACAACATTAATTTAACGGCAGCGTATGCAAAATGTCTGCGAACGAAGTGATTCAAGATCTTACTGATATCCTTTATCGCTGTCGACGTCTGCCCCATTTGCTTCGCCTTCCTACCCATCTTCATATTCCTTGCCTAGCTTGTAGCCGTAATTTGTTTCAAATTATCCTTTTAAATTCCAAGCATTGCGCGCATCTTGAATCTCTCCTCTACTTGACAGTGGGCCAAATTGCTTCGCTGCTCGTTACTGGAGGGAGTGAAGTGGAAGGATTGCCAGAACTAGGTTGCTTGCCTTTCGTTCTACCCTGTATTGTCGAAAGTAGTAGTGTATATTGGCTTAGTGCAATGTCCGTCATGCTTGGAACTTGCAACATATACCTGTCTATGCCCGCGTCAAATAAAGTGTTACAATTGGATTAGGTTACGTAATCGATAAAATCGATAACTGCACATCGATAAATCCGCGTATCCTTCACAAATTTAAAGACAGCGTCAACAAAACGTTGAGCGTGGATTGCTGGCGACCTCCTGCAAAGATTGACATATGAATTTCGGGACTACAACTCACTTTAAGAGTCACAAAATGTTGAAAGAAAGAAAAAATCAAAATAAATATATATATCTCCCGTAATTTACGATTTTTTTCTGTCACTTCCAACCTGTTGCCAGCTGGCATCACATTGCTGTCAGAGTATCTCGTAATCGGTTACGCCCGACTGCAACGTTTTTATTTATTTTATTTTTTTGTTGTTTATTTTTCATGCAATTTTCTTTTTTTGGTTGTGGCCCACATTTACGCTTAACTGGATTCGTTCGCAAAAAGGTAGTGTTTTATTAAGTTGCCAAGCATGTAATGCAAGATTTCGGGAATCTGGGCGACAGTAAATAGACTCTTAATTTGTGTGTACCTCGGCGAGACTTGTCAAATTATTTGGCTCCCATAAGTTGCGATTGACGGCATCGAAAAGGGATACGGCAAGTTATTGAGTAGTCAAAATAAAAAAAAAATAAAAGAAAAGAAAAGAAAACGAGACGCAAAAGTATGAGCAACTTGGTAATTGTCGTCATACAAATATATACTTTTAGGGTTCTGCTCAACAAATTAAAATGAAATAAATCTGCCATCAAGTTGCTGACGTCAAACCAAATAAAAGATATTTCTCTTGGTATGTCTCCGGGTTTCATCTCCTTGTCTTGGTCTCTGGGGCAGCCTTAAGTCTGCAAAACGAAAGGAAAAAGTTTTTTTATTACTGGGTAATTGGAATTTGCACATTACAGCCACAGGATGTTTACTCCTTATGCCCAGATGTATAGTGTCGCCTGTCATTATCATTGTCTCATCAGCATTTCCAACAGTTTGGTTTTCCTTATTGAAAGTGATTTCGCTTTGCGCACAAATATTTGCTTGAATATTTGCCATCAGGACATGTTATTTGACGCCTTGTAATGAATTAAGAATTTGAACCTTCTTGAAATTCGATTACAAATATCTTTGAAGAATTTTTGTCGCTTTCGGACAAGGTTTTCAACTTGTTGGCAAGTTTTTTTGTTAACATGCTTCCGCAGTCGTAAAGTTGTTAGGCTAATTTGGGCCGCCTACATGAAAACATTAAACAGCAGCTAAAAAGGAGCTATTTAGTGGATCATTTGGGGCCATGCCAGAGGCATATGTCTTTCGGTCCAACTCCCAACCAAATGGCACCTTTGTGCAATGTCTTTCTGCCACACAAATGCAGATGAACAGGACAAGCAACCATTCGCTCATAAAACTGGTTCTTGGTAACTTTTCGGGTGATTACACAGGACGAGCCACGAGCTTGAAACAGCTCCTTGGCTATGTGTAACCTTCAACTTAGCCACGTGCTGCAAAAGTTTACAATTCTTGCACAATGCTTGAGGGTTGCTCAACTTAAAGTATCCTTAACCTCAGGCTGCACACCTGAACTACATCTCGAAAAATATTAGTTTTTCTCCAGCTGCACAGACATAATCAACTACCAGATTTGTTCAAAATTCAAATCAAAGTTGTTGCAAGGATAAGCCATGCTTTACATGCGCTCAATGCTCCTTAGATGCCCCCCCCACCACACCCCTTAGGCTGAGCAACTCGGCTCTGCTTTATTTGTTTCAAATTTGGAAACTTTGCACTTCAATTTGGAACGCATGCAAATAACAAAAAGTACACGAAGTGTGTACTGAGGTTGCTGCCACACCTCTGCCGAGGAAGACAAACTTGGGCAGGACAGATTTGGTCACAGTTGCAGGATGTTGTGGCATGCGGCAATTCGCATTGATTCGCCATGGTTGGCATATGAGTCTCTCAGCTTTATTAGATGCTCAGCCATTGGGGGCTTCTGATAAATGGCACAACCACAAGCTACACTCAGAGAAAAGAAAAACAAACAAATAATTTGATTAACTTAAGTATTTATTTCTTTATTTTTCATTATAATAACGTTGACAATTCATTTTGAAATAAACAATAATTTATATTAATTTGTATATAATTTTTTTGTAATAATAATTTATAACTTGCTGGATTTGAGCAGCCTACTTTCGCTGTGTGTTTGCTTATACAGTATGTCTGTGGTGTAAATATGGCTTACGAGTTCAAGGTTGAGCTCGGGACATAAGCTGCAACACAAAGCTGCAGCAGGCGCAATATGCTTTGGGGCCCAAGTTACAAATATCACGTATACGCATAATTAACAAGAGTCAGCAAAAGGCATTTCTCTGATCCTGCCCCAGTCAGCTTTTACCTTGTCCCGGAAGGTTTACGCAGCTGATATAAAAAAAATTAACAGCGGTGACACTTTTTTTTTCTGCTCCCCTCTTCAAACACACACACACACAACAAACACGTGCTGAAAAAGTTAAGTTTTTCGTGCCGCCAATTTTGTAGTTAATTTGCTGCTCCTGTTTCGCAGCATTTTCCTTTACGACCAGCTGTCTAATGTTGCCCCCCATTCCGAAAAATAGAAAACTTTATGGTTTATGGAAATTGAACCTTTCCTAATGAAGCTGGAGCAACAACAACAACAACAACATAAACAACAACAAACACCACACAAAAGCAACCGCCCCTATTGTTGCATATTTTAATAAAGTTTCCCTTCGCTCTTGTTTATGCTTGCAGTTTATTAGCCGTAAATCAAAGTGTTTCGGAGTTCTTACATAACACCTGGGCATTGTGTGGCATTTTATGACTCAACCTTGAAAAACTAATAGATGACGGCTCCAATATGCCCGTATGTGCTACACTGAGATATAAATATGTGTATGTATTTAAATTTGTAATTTAATAATTAATAATACGGTTCAAATATAGTCTTTTATTTCTCATATGTACTTATATGTTTCTTAATTTCAATTTCAATTTTGTAGTATTTTTCAGATATGTTTGGTTTTGTCGAAAAAGAAATGTTATTTTGAAATTATCTTTTAAATTGGTCTTATTATAATTATTATTATTACGTTTCCTTATACTAATTTTATTATCATTGTTGTTGTTGTCACTATTCATATTTTAATATGATTTCCTCAGTCACTGTCCATTTCATTTTTCTGAGTGTACATATGACAAAGTTATGCCTTAAGCCAAAGTTACTTTTTGATAATAAATTCAAGCCATAAACAGTTTTCTGTTAATCTTAATCTACAAGTGGATATACCCAAATTATTACGAGGAAATAAGTGAAAAAATTATTGAAAATTATTTAACTTTGCTTTACTTTCAAAAGTATGTGCATAAAATACAGCTGAGCATGGATTTAATGGGTCTTATTTATTTTTGTATATTTTGTAGCCAGATTAACAGGAGTACGTGCAACAGGATGTGCTCTAAAAATTAAAATTTTGTATATATAAAAAGTGTCGCCGTCAAAGGCAGAGAAAGCATTGCTGAACAGAGGTTAAAGATGGCCATCAATCAAATAAAAATAAAAAAGTACGATGTCAACCTGTCGGTATTTAGCCAAAAAATGTTCGTCGCTTGGTGTTAATTTTCATGTTGTAGTTGACAAAGTGATTATCGTTAATGAATAAGTGGGAGAAGGGGCGACGGAGCATGTCTCTTGATTAAATATGGGTCATCAAAATGGCACCTAATGCCTCACAATGGCCAAGCAGCGACGGCTAGCCATAAATGGTGGCCAGCTGTTGCTGAAGTTGCGTATACGCCACGTGTGCGGCTCAAATAAATATTGCTAGGTGTGGAAAGTGCATGATAAGGCATGATGTTGATGATGATAAGATGACTATCGAACTGCTCTGATGATTGATTAGCCAGTGTCAATGAGACTTGGATACCAAATACGGTTAATCCTCTCTCTCTCTCTCTCTCTTATAGCAGACTATTCAGACTGCAATCATGGGCGTATTTGGGGGCTTAAAATGCCAATGGGTTCTGCAATTTTAGATTTACAAATTTTTGATGTGTGCTTTAAGTGTCATTTTGCTTATATGTCCCATTTTCTAAGTTCTACCGCCCTTTATCTAAGTTTGCAGCTACGCTCATAATTGCAATTAATTTCGTTTTTTGCGCCAAGGGCATAAAAAAACTCGTTAAATCATTAATAAAACAGACATACTTTTTCATACATTTTTATGTGCTTTAATGTTGCTTATTTAAGGCATTTTTGGCTGCAGCTGCTTCATGCGAACTGAAACAAGACATTTGTTGCCGCAAAAGCAACAAACACTCACTCACACACACTCACACACACACACAGCAGAGTCAGACACAACCACCTCAATTTTTATTTGGCATCTTCCGCTCCGATTCATTATGACCAATTGCACGTGGGCCACAAGACAATTGAGTGGCCCGCTCTGTTTACGAATGTGCGTATGAAAACAGAGAGAGCACAAAATGCTCCGCAGCCAGATAAGGCGCAGACGCGATACAAAAGTGTACGCAGCACGACAACACTGGTGAAACGAACGTTTCTCATTTGAAATGTGCGCTGTTTTTCATCATTTTAACTTAACAATTTATGTGTAGCATATAAAATGAGAGTAGTTAAATGCAATAATATATATATACATATATATATATATATTAATGACTATTTAGTAATTTGTATTTATTATGTTTTATTGCACGCCGCAGAGCAGCAGCAAGCGAAAGCTGCGCCAAAGTCAGCTGCGACTTGCGTCTCTGCTCGCAGCTCGCAGTTCGCTGCTTTTGTTTCCCTTTTCCATTTTCCCATGCCATCCATCCATTTTGCTGCTGCTCTATTCACATAGACAGTTGGCACAGTTGGCCGTTGCCAATGTTGCCGTCAGTTGGACGGCAAACTCGCGCGCGAACAGTTCGAAAAACAGCAAAAAGGCAGCGAATGCTTCGCATTTTTGAAATTGAGGTCTTTGGGGGAAAAGTGTTAAGCATGGAAAATGCCGGCGGCAACATTTTTCGAATCGTAATTCAATTGGGGCCTCTGAATTGAAATTCAAATTGTATATGTGCAAAATAAACACACAAAAAAAGAAAAGAATATTAAACAATTAACTAGTGCGTGTGTGCGCGTGATTATGTTTTGTTTTAATTCCATAGAGCTATTAACAGATGGAAATGTTGTTGTTTTTAGATGAAACCAACAAATATTTACGAATAAAAAACAAATAAGAAAAACAACAACACAAATAAAAATCGTTTGTTATTGCCGACTTTGATTTTCCGTGTTGCATTCGCTAATGAATGCTCATAGTTTCGATTTGGCATAGGCACTTACAATCCAATACCGCGGTAAGTTTGAAAAATATTTTTCAGATTTTGATTTTATTTATTGCTTAGGCAATATTCTCAACACGCCCGATCATTAAACGTACGCTTATTAATAATTGAAAATTCTACACTCGGAGACCCGACGAGGTTTGCTTTACACTCAACAGCCAATGTTATTTGAGAACCTTCATTTGCAACAAATATATAGATGCACAGCTCTCAGATGTGCCGTCTTGTTTGCTGTGCAACAGGAAGTACCTAATAATTTACTAATGCATATTAATACTTAATATTATGTGTCAAAGTTTCGAATTTTCGTTTACATTTCCAACAACAAGCAACTGAACCTCACTTTAATTCAGTAGCATTTCATCGTTGAGAGGTTCAGTTGTGTTCAGAGTTTTCCCACTTGATTTTATAACAATTAATAAGTGCCTAACAATATTTGAATATTTATTAATGCTTAATATTAAATTCGAAAGTTGGAGTTTTCATTTATCATTCAAAAACGAACCGCTCTTAATTTAGTTGTGCCACTTAAGTTTATAATAATTTTCGAATAATTTACGAATGCATATAATAATAGAATGCTAAAAAGTTGAAAATTTTCATTGTGTTTTTCACTAAAACTTAACCTCACTTAATTCAGTTGAACTTCAACTTTCAAGAGGTTCATTTGGGTTTAGAATTATCCCACTTCAATCTCCAACAATTCACAAGAGTCGAATTATTTACTAATGCATATTAATGCACAATATTATGTTTCAAAGTTGGAATCTTCGTTTATCAACTATAACACAGCCTCTTTTAATTTAGTAGCAGTTCAGCTTTCAGTAGGTTCAGTTGTGCCAAGAGTTTTGCCCAGTTAAATCTGTAATAATTTCCACATAGTAATAATTTCCAATAGCTCACACTTTCTGTTCTAAGTTTCAAGTTTCAACGAAAGATAAATGTTGCAAGCATTAAGCATTTCTAATAATCAGATTAGCCTGAGCCCATATTTAATGTTTTGCTTTTCCGCTCGATTAACGCATTGCATATCAAAATTTAAATCGAGTGTATAATAATTGCAGATGATGTCTCTCACGCTCAATATATTTGTGTTGTTCTTTAATTGAGTGCATTTAAGTGGCAAGTCTAAACTGAAAACATTTGTGTGCTGTCAAATCGGTTCTTTGATCGCACAATATCATAAAAGTTCTTTAAGTTTTGCCATAAAAGTGTATTAATATTGTTTTGCTTGCCACTTTGATTAGTACTATTTTTTTCTTTCCCTTCTCGCAAACTTTGCGACATAATAAAATTTTAATTAAATTTATTTCGTCTACCTACAAAATGAGTTTTCAACAATGCAAATATCTGCTTTGAGCCCCATTTACTTTTTTTTTTTTTTTTTAATATGTGAATCTTTGAAAGTTTGAAAATTCCATTAATAACTTGGAACATTTTTTAGTACCCTTAAAATGTATTTGAGTGTAAAATGTTGTTCGATATGTTCAAGTAAAATTAATTTTGAAAAAAATGTGCAAATGGCAAACAATTCCAAATATGCCATTAAATGTTAGCCACAAATTTCTTTTTGTTCTCGTTTCTTATAAAGGAAACATAATTCAATTTGGCTGTGTATTTCTGTGCGTATGTGTTCCGGAGCATAGTGTGTGTTTTTTAATACAGACGGATATCACATAAATCAATCAAAGCACTACTAACCCGTCTGGCATTAGATATTCAATGTCGGAAATGATGGTCGGGTTTGTTTTTGTCCTTCGTGTGGCTTGACTCCTGAGACACCACCAGATCATTGAACTCTGTACTCACAGCAATAGGCCAGGCTAACATAATATAATGAACAAGAACCACTTCATATTCGCTGGTCAGCTTAGCAAAATGAAATCTTTTCAACACGAATTGCTTTTAGCGACCCTCAATGCCACATCACATTACCGAGTAGTCAAAAGTGTTTTTGGCAGCCATTAGTTGAATTTAATGCTCAAGCGATGCTGACATATACATCTAAATATATGTATTAGTGTGTGTGTGTGTGTGTGTGTGTATGTGTGTACATACTTTCTTGCCCCAATGCGTCCGCGCTTCGAGTCCCTTTCTGGAAATTCAGTCAGCGGAAAGGTCCTTAAGCGAATTAGAACGAATGCTATATTGTATGCTCCAGCTTGTTCCGCTTGTGTTCTCCGGTTTTGTGGTGCTGTCATGCATCAAAACATTTAATTAAATTGGAACTGAAGCATTCCGAAAGCCCAGCAAAACCAGCAATCCAGCGAAAGCTGCAAACATTGGTCAGCAGCACCACTGCACTATCCATCCTTTACTATATGAATTTAAATGAAGATAACGTTCCTCATCACACAGTAGGCAGCCCCTAACAACGCAGTAAATCATGTGCATATTTCAACGATTCCACTTTTTCATGCCTCTTGTCAGTGACACTCGTTTTATTATGCCCTAAACCCATTCAAAATGGGCAAAAAGGCAGAAAGAAGCATCTCTATAAATATACTTGAACATCATCAAAAGCCGAGTCGATCTAGCCATGTCCGTCTATCTGTCTGCTTGTCCAACTGTCCCTCTGTTCATCTGTCTGTTTGTATCAAAACAAAAAGACTATCAGAGGCAGAGATTTCAAATTTGGAATATAAGTTCTCTTATACCATAACAAATTTATTTTATTTTATCGACAGCTGCCTCCGATTCTTATATATCGATATTAATCGATTTCTGAAAACAATAAAAAGTACAATTTAAATTGATACATTTCATCCACCAACTAATTATCGATCAACTTTCAAATTTTCGTCATAATCGGATAAGAAACACATAAGTTATGACCAAAAACGCAAAACAATTTTTTTTTAAATATTTCAAAACATATATTGATGCTCAAATAACGATTATTCAGCTAATTAACTTCGATCAACAAGAATATTTAATCTTAGGATTGCTTTACTTGTTTTATTGTATTACAGTCGTTCCTCTCTTACTCAGATTACAATCTGTCACAGCAAAGCAGAGACTTTGAGTAAGAGAAATATTTTATTAAATAGTAAAGTTACATTCGGTTCATAATTGAGTAGTTGTGTAGTAAAAGTTGTTATTTAATATTGTTGCACAGTATATTAAATATCGTTGTAAACGTGTGATATGTGGCATTTTAAATTATACTCAATGTCAAATTAAAATACAACAAATTCGATTTGAGTAAAATTTGAGTCCCACAATTGTAACTCAATTTGGGTATTTTGAAGTACAAAAAGCACAGATATATTTATTCTCAGCTCTTTAGCAGCGAGTCACCATTTCGTCTCCTTCCCCTTCCCCTTCCCCTTTCTCCTACCCCTAAATCCACCCCCAATGGTGACAAGTGCATGACAGAGTTGGCCGCTGTTGCTTTTTGCACTTGCTAATTGAGATCTTATTCGATGGCCTCGTCTGGATTGGCTTTGTTCCTCAATTTACACGTAATTGTAATAAATTGACTGAATATGGTCTGCTGCTGGGGAGTGCTGAGGGAGGTGGCCAGCAAATAAGCAACAAAAAAATTGATTGTGGTTCCCGCATTTAATACAAGCTCCAATCTAACTCGGAATGTAAAGTAATTCTGACTTCGATTCTTTGGTCTCCCTCTGTGAATAGAGTTAGCTTCCTCCATACAAACACACAGACACACAAATATACATAACAGGGGCATAAATATGTGTTGGCTTTCTGATAAACTCAATAACGATAAGATAAGCCATTGAATGGCACTGACCAAAATACTTTTTTGGCCTCTTTGGACTTGCCATTTGGTGGCCTGGCTTTGTTCCTTAAATAAGATCTGTGCTGGCTTGCCTCCATTTAGTACATCTGTTTATAGTTCGTGTACAACAGGTCGTATGTGTGCTCTAGCTATTTATTTATATCTATTTACTTTTTATTCTGACGTAGCTGAAACATTTTATTGTCCAGATCATCATCACATGAAATAAAAAAGATAATGCAAATATTTTGCGTTTTGTCACGCAAATTTGACTTAAATTCAAAATAAATGTTTACTCGAAGCAGTAAAATAAGCAAACATAAAATTTAATACCTTAGATAACACAAAAAAAAAAACAATTTCATTACGAAACAAGTCACATCGATGAAAGGTGTATATTTAGCTGAGGAATGCCAGTCTGTTGCAATTGTGTAAAACTTGTCAAATCGTTTAGTAAATGAGTTAGGTACTCGCTTGCTTGCTTTCATTGTAAATATTTTAATACACACGCAAACATATTAAAAGCGCATAAACAATTTATCTCGCCCACACACAGCCCAGACATCGGAATCATACCAGAAACAGATTGCCAACCATATTTTCAATAGTCTAATTTTTCAGCCTGCTCAAAAATCTATATGAGTATTTATGGTGTGTGTGTTTGTGTGTGTGTTAAGCACCCCTTTTATTTATATTAGTATTTACGGGTATTGTTTAAATGGTTGGCCACCGCTTTTTTGTTAGGTGCGAAAACCTACAACAGACGCATTAATAAATTCTCGCGGAGCACACAGCTCACGAAGCTCATTAAAAAATCATTTTTGATGAATTTTACACTCATGAATTCGCTCAGCAGCTGGATGTGGAAGCATGTGGCCAATTTGTAGCATGGTATTCATTTCAATTCGTTCAAATATGTTACGTGTGCAAATTAAAAATACGAACTTGCATTAGGCCTTGGTAATTACAATTCAAGTCTATTTTATTTCCATTGTTTTGTGTGTGAGCGCAAAACAAAAGACGCAGCTGAAATGCAAAGCCTAAAAGTTAAAGCAGCTGGCCATGCCCACATAATATATGTTGTGGGTGTGGGTGGGTGTGTTGCAGGCTGTGTGGAGGGGGCTGTCATTTGCGCGCATTTTAACATTATATTGTTTTAGAACTTTCTCTCGGTGAATGGGCCAAGAAAGTGTTGGGATGAGGAGACGAGCAGAGTCAGCCTAAAAGTAGACCAGCATGGCACATTCAGCAAGAAGTGTAAACCCATTCGTTATTGACACACACACACACACACACACACATACACACAGACACAAAAGTCTATATGGCATACATTCTGAGAAAGACACATGCACACACACCTAATATCACAGACACAGTTAAAGGCCACGAAGGGGCAGTGGCGCGCACAAAAACGACAATAAAGAAAAACTCGCTTTATTGTTATTCTCTTATTTTTGTTGTACAGTACACACCCTGTACTTGACTTGTCAAACAGCAACAAAGCCACGTACAACGTACATTTATGAAACCCAAGTTCCAGCGAAGGAGCGAACTTCTCTCACACTTTTTGTAACAACTAATCATAGCGCACAACAAAAGCTGATTCAATAGCCAAGTGTGTGTGTGTGTGTGTGTGGGTGTGAATGTCCATTCCTTGTGGCTGTCATAAAAAGTTGATCACTTCCCACTCTCAAACTATGTGCAAGATAAGATTGCGCAAAATTTAGGAACAATTTTATTGATATATTCAATATTCCTTAAAATAAAAATAAATTGATGGCGATTGAAAGAAAATGTGCTTGCTTACTAATATAATATAAGAATATTGAATATAAAATATAGCTTAAAGAAAAATAATAATTTGTAGTAATCGGTTAACGATTTGCTTGCTTAGTCATATTATATTTATTATATATTAAATATATATAAAGCTTGAACAAATTTTGCATAGAGGTTCATAGTCCACAATTTCTATCAGCATGTTTTGTATTTTCAATGAAACCAATAAATGTTGCAAAATTTTAATAAGCCTTAACGCAATTCAGGGAATAATATATATATATATATAAAATATACACATATAAAAAAGGAAAAAATATGTTACAATTCAATTTGAATTTCCATTAAGTTGAAAAAAATGTAAATTACGCAATGGAAATATTATCTGATTCCAATAGAAATCGTTAAGGCGTAAAAATCCAGTCAATTTCAGAAAATTGACTAAACATAAAAGCTGGACATAAACATAAAAACTCAATAGCTTTTTCAGTTCGCTTAATAGCAGGCCTATATTTATATATATATATATATATTCTTATTTTTAATAGATAACTTAATGATAACATTCTGAAGCCATTTTCCTTGATGGCTTTCACAGTGTTTAGTCGCGTGTAAGTTCTGTGATAAAGTTGTTTTTAGCGAAAACCCAACTCACAAGACAAATTTATTTAAATGCCATACAGTTGGAAACACCAAATTTTTGTGTGTTTGTGTGTAAAGGGGCATATACCTTACGTGCCCACATAACGTAAAAAAAAGGAGTTAAACAATTTTCCACTGCAAACTCGCTGGCACGTGACAGTTTGGCTATTTTTCAAGGCGACACCAACAAAAGTAAGACAACAAATAAGAAATAATAAATTCAATTTTTGTGTGTAAACGAAAACGAAAGTCCTTTGAAAGGACATCAGTCAAGAAGCGTTGGACAGTTGGCAATGCTGTTTGTTGGCTGTTTATATGTATATAGTATATAGTTTTTGTATTTTTTTTTGTTGCCATTTTGGCAAATATTTTTGCACAAACAGTTTTAGTTTATTTCATGAAATTGTAGTTGCCAGACCCCTCTCCATCTGTCCCTCCCTCGGTCTCTCGCCCCGCCTCACTTGGCCAGTGCAGTTCAGGCCATCCAGCTAGCTGCCAATTATAGCCAACATTCTTTTGAAGTTTGTTTACATTTCATTAAGACTACAATGCTCGTTCGTCGCCCCAACTGCAGCGTAGTCTTTTCAATTTCCAACCCAGCTCACGCACACCACATAAGACCACATAAATAATATTGCCATATGTTTTCTATACACATTTATAATTATTTTGAGCAGTGTAGACAACTTGCCGGCAATTGATTTTAGCATGCTGCTTTGCTATTTGCTTTTGTATGGGGAACGAGTGGAAACCACAGAAAAGTAGAAACCGTCATCCGATTTATTGATAAACTGCTGTTCTACATTATCGACAGTATTATTTTTGGCATCATCAGCTATAAAAGAAATCAGATATTCCAGCCAAACTTGATAATTTGTTTGCAAATGTCTATCATAAATACGGAGAGTTAAGGGCTAAGTTTGCGCTTAATTTGCGAGAAAATTACAATCAATTGAATGTGGGGTGAGTTGTCATTTCGTTGAGTGGCGACTTTCAAGTGGCAAGTGGCAAAGAGGCAAGTGGCGCACAGACACTGTCGTCAGCTTAAGAAATTATCTTCAACTGACAGCGGCAGTTCAGCACGATTTAAAGTTCACCCACAACTCAGTTCAAACTTAAACTGTCCATTTTCGGTAAAGCAAAAAATAAGAAAGAAAAATATAAAAACGAAAGCAATTTTCAATGCTCAATGCACCATTTGTCACAAGCACTCAAAGGAAACAACTAAAGGTGAGTAAATCTATCTCATGGGTCCCATTCAATTTCTCTCTGAGTGTGAATTGTTCTTGCGAATTGGATTACATTTCATTTTAATCTTGAGCGTCTTGCTGCTCTTCATCAAATTTTACTTGATTTTTCTATTGCTTGCAAGGCATTTGTATCACAAAAGCAAGTGACAATCGTTCGATGATTGAAATAAAAAAACAAAGAATAAAATCTTTGTAGATAAATGTATGTATTCAAATGATATCAAACAAAAATGTATGACCGATATATTTTCAAGATTATTTGCATAGACCCCAAGAAACTACAAAAAACATGTCCTTGCTTTCAAAAATCTGTTAAATTATGACAGTGTTTAGTTGGTTTTGGAATTCTGACGACTGATAGGAGAATTCTCATATGCAATCGCTTGTTGTACAATGTTATCATATTTTATGACGGTCGCTCAAATAACAACACGACAACCCTCTAACTTTTAGTCATACAAAAATGTGGATTTTATTTAATTTAATAAGTAAAATAAACTTTTTGTACATTTGAATTTCGGATCAACTTTTCCCCGTAACTTTTATCCAGATTAATCAGTCTGTCAGAGCTAATACTACTATTTATTTAAAAGTTATTTAATTAACATAAATCATAACTAAAAAAAAGTCCATAAAAATTAAAGTTTTATATAGCGCTGAACGTTGGGTATCTGAAAGTCGACCACTCTTAACTATTTCGACGAGCATTCCCAATGAGCACATTTAAGAGTTTCACAAAAGTCTTGTCAAATTCACTTAAAGTGTTTTCGCAGATAAGAAATGGGTGTACTTATGCATAACGAGAGCAGTTGCTGTGATTAGATTTCGAGCCACAGAAATGTACAACGTATTTCTCTCTTTAGCTCAAACATTTAGTATTGTGTTACGTCACTAAGCAGCAAAAGCCATAAGACAATAAGATAAGTACAGTAACATAATAAAAATCAATCAATTTGTGAACTTCTCAGGTGCAGAATGTTACTAATTGGTGTCAATTGAATAGTTAATAGATTCGGCATACATAATTAACAATAACCTTAGACATTCGAGAGGACCGTGAGGATTGATGTAGTTGCATTGTGGATTCTGTGCATGAGTGAGTGAATTTGCTTTGAGAGTGCCTCATTGAAACATTTGAACTTATTGAGTTCCAACAACATATTAATTACCAAACGAGCTTCTTGTACATCAATTGAATTCATAATGTTAAAGCTCAATAATAAATTAGAGATATTAATGGGATATTTTGAAATTTGAGCGAAATTTACAGTATTAATTATATCCGCATACCTGAAAGTTACAAAACTCTTAATTGGCTTTGATGTAGCAAAATTCGGTGCTAATTTAAAAGTTTGTTTTGCGTTTATTAAAGTCCAAAAGCATTTAGTGGATGGGCCTATTTGCATTTGAAAGGAACTCTGATGTGACATCACGTCCCTTTAGGTCCCGTTGCGCTAAATAAACATTTTTCTATAATGCCAAACAAACCGCAAAAAACCTTTTTGCTGCTTGTTGGTCTTTTGTAATAAAATCGTCAAACAAACCGCAACCGCAAGTGAACCAAAGGCCGGCGACTAATAAAAATCAAAATCAATCGTGACCTCTGACCCAAAAGGATCTAAGAAGTTTACCTTATGGCACACACACACACCACACACACACACACACACACACACACACACACATCCTCCTCACATTCACGTACTTCCAAACTTTTGAGCCACAATGTGAATGTTAGATTTAGTGGTTGACCAAAAAAGAGCAACCACAAGAGGAAATATCTAAGAATTATTTTGGCAGAAAATGAAATTAGTTAAATGTATTATTCTACCCACTTGTCTCCTTTCGCAGGCAGACGAGCAAGCAAATGGAATCCAAATAAGAGATACCAAACAAGGACACGCCACATTAGTCAGGACAAACACAGACACAAAAGACACCCAGAATAAACGGCAACCATGGACAACAACGATGACCAGCTGCTGGAGAACACTTGGAGCAACTGGAGCACTTATGCCCCAGCCATGCTCTTCAACGCAGTGCACAGCGTCTTGGCGGTTGCCAATCAAACTCCACTTGCCGATTTAAGCTCCGATATCAAGCAGCACAGTTTGGCCTACAATCTGAGCACGGTGTAAGTACACAAATTTGAAAGATGAAAAAATAGCAGGGCAACTTAGCGAAAATCAATAAAACTAAATGAAGTTAACTGGCTATAAAGAGTCTAGTCGAAAATCTTATTTCAACATTTTTTAATGGAGAACCCAAATTTCTGGGCACTAGTTTTTTTTAGTAAACTTCTTTGTTTAAGTTTACCAATTAAACTTCTTGTTTTGCTACAGTAAAACATATATTATAAATCATAATGGAATTGCGCAGCTCCACTTTATACTCAGTAATTAATTACAATATCAAAATAGAAGTAAACAAAGTTAAAAATAATCATTAAATGCTATTAGCTTTTCTTTATACTCTCTTATTAATTGCAATATCAAAATAGGTGTTAACAAAATTAAGTAAATAAAAGTACATAATGCAAATATATATTAATAATTTAAATTATTGTAGTAGCATTTGCAAATAATTATATTAGATTTATAATTTCTTCCGAAAATTGACCACATTAAAGCGTACAAAAGCAATGGCCTAAACCATATTTTGTCTTAGTTTATTTACGTCAATTAACTTTTATCTGTTTATTTCCACAAACCTTAGTATATATATTTAAACTTTGCGTTGCTTGTCTTGAATGGACTCTCAAGAATATAAATTTACATAATTATATTTGTAAGCGGATCCATTTCCGATATTTTGAAATTTATACACCCTTAAGAGAAGCTCCGACAAATTTTTAATTGTGTAATCAATAAAAGACACAAAGTAATGCCAGATGGAGGGGGGAGGCATGAGAAATTTTAATACTTTATTATGTGTAGAAAATATTTGCCTTAAAAAATAGTATTGAAAAACAGCACAGAATTTGTGTTGGTGTGTAATCCAGTTGAAAGGCCTAATTATGGCTCAAATTCAATTAATGCACAACACACACACACAACTCTGTGATTAAGTCACAAGACGCGATGTTTGGGCCAAAAACATTTTGGCTTCGTATCATCGACCATGCTAATTATTTTAGCTGATGAACTCGCTCCAGTCTAGATCCTCCTGCTCAGCTTCTTTGCTTTGTGTACTCATCATGCATATCTAATGACGCATAATTGTGGCATCCAGTGAGGCATTCACTCACTCGCTCAGCCAGTTTGCCATTTACTCAATGCAAGTCGCCTTTCAATCAGTCTGGCATTTCCGTACACTCCACCCACCACCCACCACCCACAACACACCACCCCATCATGGCTTTTTATTTCCGTTTCAAATACATTACATTGATAGCCCACGCCGAATACAAATGGGAATGTACAAAAAACACATTTCCCATCTCTTTTATATTATAAAGTATGTATGTGTGTGGTGGTGTGTGTGTGTGTGTGTGTGTGTGTGTGTTTGGGTGTGTGTGTAAGTGCCTGTGACTTCTTAATGCTGTCTTCTGCTTCAGTCCACAGCATTCCCGCTGGGGAAAAAGGGCGTATTTAAATTGCACATTGCTTAGTAAAAAGAGTTTTAATTTTTTTTCAATGCTTTTATATGAATAATTCTGAAAGTGCATTTTTTGCGAGTATTTTCTTATTTGTACCGTAGCTTGGATCCAAGAAAATCATTGTAAAAGTATGAGAACCTATTAATTCGTTGGAAAATTGTCCGGTATAAGCCTATCAGCACACAGGGTATTTTAGAGTCGATCTGTGTATTTTTAGCAAACTTTATATTTTTTTAACGACACCGACAGTCGTCTTACTGCATCAACGATTTGTTTAGCTTCACAAACACTCACATACACCTACACACAGATTTATCTATAGACATAGACAGACACACACACACACACACACATACAAATAATTGTTGCGCTTGACATATTCAAAATATATTTTTTGGTAGTCGTAAACCCATTTGGATGCCTCATCTAGGTTGGATGACATAGTTAAGTAAAAGTATAATTCCGGAAATTGCTTCTGCTTCTGCGGTTTTCAAAGTTTACTTTCCTTCGAATTGTTTATTTGTTCGTTTTGCTAACGCATTGGCCGGCTCAATGCTACAAATCAAAACCACAGAAAAACGTCAAACAAAAATAACAATAAAATTTAAGAAGAGATTTATTTCACTTTTATTCGCCATTACCCATAAAATTAGCTGAAATAAGCCTACAATAAATTTGCACAAATGTATATACAAATTGAATCGAACGAGACAATTGTATTCATATAGACTATATGCATCTTAACTATCTGTCTGTGTGAGTGCTGAATATTAAAATTTGAATATTAGTACAAGTAGGTAGACACATTTACTAGTTATTCAATTGATTAAAGCATTATTTTTAATAGAAAATCATATTCTATTATGGTATATTATAATTTAAATGAGAACGTCAATCTATAAAAATATATTTGATTTGTTTTCAATTGTATTTATATTTTTATTATAATCTTTTATAATCTATATAAGCATGTCAATTTACAAAAATATATTTGATTTTTGCCTTCTTTATTTATATTATCTAATTAATTTAATTCTAGTTTAACCAATATCTATTGTATTTATACGAGGAGTATCTGATAGTCAAGCAGACTCATTCCATCTCCTACATGCTTACCATGATATTTTCGTGTGCCTGCGGCTGCTGCTCGAAATTGTTTTCTTTTTAATTTTTTCTTCGTTTTTGTCCTTTTTATATATACATATATATTGTGTGTGTACTGCAGCTGCGAAACTAGCCACCCATAAAAATCAATAATCCTCTTTGCACCAGGCCAATAAACAAAAAGCGACTTATGCAAATGGTGCACTGGGTAACTGTGCTTTGCCGCCATCGCAGTGAAGCGATTTTTTTTAAATTGCTACAAGGAACTGGAGAGCAGCAATCAGTAAAGACCAATGGCAGAGGCGTTAGCAACTAACATCAGTTAACAAATGCAACTAGGAGACTAACTAAGCTGGCTTCGCATGCTAGCATCTGGTACACACTATTAAATTACTTGTGTGTCAGCGTGGCTCCTAACGAGCCAAGCATAATATGATATCCGATTTACTGCCATATTTGAGGACCAACATACTCATTATATTCAGCTAACAGGCAATAAGAAAGGAGAAAAGAGAATGAATAAAGGCGAATGCCGACGAAGCCTCTTTAAACAAAACCACTAAATCTATGGCACACTCACAATTCTGTGTGTTGGTGTGTGTTCGGCTGAAAGGTCTATTTAAATACTTGTACACAGACACACACACACGCCGGACTGAATAAACAATTGGAGCAACAAAATATTAAATAGACGACAACGAGTGGAGCACTCTTAGCCCAATCTGAACCTGACTGAGGTTTAATGTCGTTGACGACGCCCACAAAAAACGAAAAATAAAAACCCCAAGGAATTTGTTAACGCACGCACAATTACATTCGCGAATGTGCAACCCAACACACACATACACAGAGAAAAATGGTCGTAAAATTTAATTTGAATAGCCTTTAAAAAATACAGCACATTCAATATCTAAGATCAAGATTAACGAGTTTAAATCAAGCTACGTTCACAAATTGCTGGAAAAACGAAATGCGAGAAAATAATATTTCAATTATTTTCAATATTAGTTAAATAATATATTATTATTTTTTTTTGACAAATATTCCTATTTTATTTTTATAATATTTGCCATTGCCATGGAAAATGAGAAAAGCATGTTTTCAAGCAGGGTGTCAAACCGATTCGGAATTGAAAACAAACCTGAAACTGGAACGAAATTCAAATTTATTGTTTGATGTCCTCTCTTTATTATAAATATTTTGTTTTGCTGGCTCCATATCAAGATGTTGTAAATAGGTTAAATATCATAAGAATACACAGCTTTAATAATTTCGAGATGTGTATATGGACAGTAAGATAGATACAAGGGTACATTCGCTAGGCATTCGTTCGTTCGGCTTAACACACATCATCTCTGTGTTACTAATTCAACAATGTTTCTCACACACACAACACGCACACACACACACACACACACACACACACATACACACACAAATTGACTCTTCTCGCACAGTTTACCAACGGGCCTCACAGGCTTCACTGCCACTGACGTGGGTGGCGGTCTTGGACTCGATGGTGAGGAGGAGGATGCGGCAGCGCCAGGTCCGTCGTTTGCCTTCGTCGTGCCCTGGTGGCGCCAGGTGCTTTGGAGCATTCTCTTCGGTGGCATGGTCATAGTGGCAACTGGCGGCAATTTGATTGTCGTATGGATTGTGTTGACCACCAAGCGGATGCGAACGGTTACCAACTATTTTATAGGTGAGTGAATTTGACCTTGGCAACTAAAAGCAAATGCAAACATTGCGTATGAGCAATAAGTAAGTTAAAAATTGCACATACGTCACGGTATGTTTTTACAAACAATTTTAGCTCTTTTTTGTAATGCACATGCCTCAAAATGGCAACTAACCTAAATTAAAAACATGCACTGCAAAAGTATTAACATTTTATGGGTAAATCAACTTCGGCAGCAGGAATCTTAAATATAGTTTACTTGACTCCATAATTGCCTCAAGTTTCTCAGTATAACTTGTTTTGCTATTCCATATACACAACTAACTTTAAGCAGTTGTTAACTAAAAGCAGCACTTGCGTTGCACTCATATGCCTATATATCCATTAATCAGATTATGCCTAAGCTTCACATTAAGCCTATTTAATAAGTGTTTTAATCTGTTTAAAGACAGCTTTCAGCTTGCAACAATTTATGGTTGGCCCCCAAAACGATATATTTGAAGCCTAATTATATATTAGAAGCCAAGTTCTTACTAATGTCACCTAATGGAAATATTTTCGCCTTCTCTCTCTCTCTCTCTCTCTCACATTCACTTTGTTGCTATGTCTATTAATAATGACATTACTGGCATTACTCAGACATTTTAAGTCCCTTTAAATAACTGGCTCTCTAACTCATGCACATGCACTGGACTCACTTATATTACATGCAGATGCTTAAGTATAAATGTATTTGTGTGTGTATGTGTGTTTGTGTGTATGTGTGTGTGTGTATGTGTATGTGTATAGACTTCCGACTGCTATTGCCCAAACCATTAAAAACAAAGCGCACAAAAATGCACACGAACAAAGAGCAGCAGACAACAAGAACAACAAGAACAACAACTAACCCTGGCCAGATGCTGTCAGCTGACTGCCTTCCGACAATCGTCACACACACACACACACACACACAAGCCCGCCAGCCTTATGCATGCGCAAGTTGACAACGAACAGGAATGGAAAGCCTACTTTGCTAGCCGAAGACTGAATACCCTTCCATACGCATTAACTCAATTTTGTGTGCCATTGGCCTGAAAACAGACCAGTTTTGTCTTGACCGTAATACACACCAAAGTAGCCTTTAAGTTTCGAAGTCTGTCTAATCTAATTTGTCTAATCTATCCCAACAAAAAGACACAGCTAGACATAAAAACATGTCTTTTGTTGCCAATAGTTGGAAATTATTCATCTTGCTTCATCCTTCTAATATGCCAGCCAACAGAAGAGATAATAAATATATGTTGGCTAAATACAAATTGAAAAACGCAATTAAAAAACCGTATTTTTGTATTGTATTTAGATTTGTTTTTATTATTTTGATCTGGCTTTCATTGTTTCAAAACTTAATAATGAGTTTGGTTAAGTCGAACTAACAAAAAAAGTTATTTTTAATTTATTTAGTTTCAATTTCGAACTATACAAATTGAGCACAGGATAGTTATTTTGGTAGAATTGTTGTGGTTACTTCATGATAAAGTGGCAAGAAACTGCTTTCATCAAACATGTCATTTATTAATTATCATTAATTAGATAATATACTTTAAAAATGCCTGTACGAATGACACTTGAAGCTAGCTGCTTTGGTTTAAGGGCCTGCCATTTTGCAGTAAGCTGCTTTTATGGGCCCAGGCTCAGGCGTTAGTTGAGCTAATCGACAATATTTTTGTGAAGGGTATTCAAAGAGACAAAATAGTTGTACTGACAGTATATATAATAGTGTCTGCGACTGAGATACGCTTGGCACCCTGACCTACTAGCTGACTGCAAAGAGCGGATGCTGTCTCTGTCTCTGGCATCGTCATCATCAGACCCCCCAAAGACAAAGTTCGTCCTGGCAGCTGTTATCTTGTCGAATGTATTATTATTATTTTAAATATTATGTAAGGTAAATTCCTTTAAGCCCCACACGGGCTTTGGAAGTCATTACAAAATTTGCATTTGTAAATACACATTGGCATTTGTTATTCGACTTTTAATAGGTCCTTTGGGTGGCCCGTCTTTTTATAGTCGATACGAATTTGCATTATTCGTTGTCAGTGTTCATTCCTATTGTTATATCTTTATTAATTAAAACGACACTAAATCGATATTGAACGACATGGCTGACAGGCCAACAGGCTCCTCCAGAACGCTGAGGACCTCCAGACCTGATGGCCAAGGGCGCTTCAGGCCAGGTCGTTTGCCAAATGCGACACGTTTGTAGGCGTTGCAAGAAAACACTCTCTAATGCCCAAAAGAAAAACATTTCTTTCATATTTGTTGTTGTTGTTGTTGTGGTTGTTGTGGTTGTTGCTGCGAATGTAGCTTTTTATGCTTATTTCTCTGCTACTTATCTACATAGATAATGAAAAGTAAACAATGGCAAAAGGCATACCCATAATAATTTGGTTTCATTTTTTCCTGTTGTTTTTGCTGTTCTGTGTTGTTTTCGTGTTAGTGTCGACGTCGTTTTTAGTGATTCATGTAAATCGTTGCACACAATAAGCACTTAGTTACTTACAAAACGAACAACAAGTTCAAACATACGAATGGCCGCCTTTTTCCATTTACATTTACAAGGCTCCATTTAATTATCTCCCCCGTCCAATTTATAGTGTCCCCTGCAATGGGTTTTCAACTAATTATAAATGTACAGCGCATAAATAAACAACAACAAAATAAATACTAAAATATGCCCCAAAATATATATATATATATATAAAAGTTTATATGAAATGTTGCCTTCTTGTTTGTTACCTTATTTGTGTGAGATAAATTTTGTGGACTGTTTGTATTTGTATTTGCCAGTTTGATCGCTGTTGTTGTTGTTGTTGTTGCGGTTGTTGTTGTTGTTGTTTTGTTAGCTTTGTCACGTGACTTGTTTGCCTCAGCGACTTGCTCACTTTCACTGATAATAAACGCAAACTTCTTGTGTACTTTACGTGTTTGCCTTTCGTTCGCAGTAAATTTGTCCATAGCCGATGCGATGGTCTCCAGTCTGAATGTTACCTTCAACTACTACTATATGCTGGACAACGATTGGATATTTGGCGAGATCTACTGCAAGGTTTCGCAGTTCATTGCCATGCTGAGCATCTGTGCCTCGGTCTTCACACTAATGGCCATTTCTATCGACAGGTAAGTCAGTTAATTACGCTGTCACATTCGAGATGTACAACAAGTTACACATACACCTAGAAAAGAAGTTTTAGAAAGTATTCTTCTAAATTCAAGTACAGTAATCGAATGTAAGAATGCCTAAAGACTTAAAAGAAAAGGTCATAAGTATTAGCTTTCTTCAATTATTAACTTTCTTGTCTTAAAATTTAAATATATCTTTCAACTGAAGCACAACAGATGACTGGAATCTGAATCCCGACGGTGTTAAACATTTGTAATGATTTAAAAATATGATTCAAACTAAATTCAATTTTAAGAAACGAACGGCTGAAATTCCAACCCGATTGTACTTGAATTTAGAACAACCTTTTCGTCAAGTGTATGTACATGGAGGTACTCAACAAATTGCAGATGTGCGTGGCTCGTTTGCAAAGTTTTTTTGGTCTGTGTGATTTGGGTGCAGTACCCTTATCAATATTGACTTTGTGAACACCGTCCAAAAAAAAAAAAGAATGAAAAACATAACAATTTAATATTATGTAGGCTATGTCTGCGCTGTGGCATGTGTGTATAAGTATATCGTATCTTTTGATATGTTAAGCTGAAGGGGTTAAGACCATGTGAGTAGCTTGTTGCATTTGGGCCAACATTCATTCTCTATTAACGAGAAACTCGTTTCTAGCAGGGCCAAATTGGGATTTCTTAGAAGATTCAATAAGCCATCCAAACTTGAAATACTATGGCAGTTCATCAATTTCGACACGTGCCCGTCAAACATTACCTTTATCAAATGCTCAATCGATCTAAATATTTATGCTGAAGTGTAACAAACTGAGCATATATGATTTGATTTTCCAATAAATTTGAGTAATCCCAACAATATTCTAATTAATCAAAAGCAAACAATTGATCAAATCATCTGTGCCCAAAATAGAACCAATTTGTCTGAGTCTATCAAATATGATTTGATTACGTCTGGCCACCAAAAGCGTCTGCTGCAAAGAATTCAGTCGTTATTATTTGGTGGCAATATAAACTAATTTACGCCGTAAAATTGCATGAAAATCAACAGCGCATATGTGGCATAGAACATTTTAGGCCATTAGCCTTCCATTTGCCAATGTAATTTGATTTTAGGCCAATCACGACCAACATAATGCGTACCCTGAAAACAACCTGTAGTGTGGCAGGATATGACGGCAATTGCCATTGAATAACTGCCAGGTATTCTATATATAATAGTATCAAATAATTACGTACGCAGGAGGCAGCTACCCTCCCCCTTCCCACTACCCTATTAAAACGACCCCATTAAAAGAATTCGGCGCCCCCTTAAAGAAAAGCTGGGTGCGCCTCAAAAAAAAAAGGGGTGCGTCTATAATAATAAATAAAATGTTCATAATCAGACTTATGCAAATATATTTAAGTAGAATAATAAATATCACATACAGACAATTATAAAAAATTAATTTAAAACAAACTAGTCTAGATTTTTTAAACACGTTTACGTTTTCCACATACATCATTTGGAGATAGAAACTCTTACTCGCCATCCACAATCGCAAACATACATTTTTTCTGACCTTTTTTTAAGAAACGTTATATTTCGATATTAAAATTTACTTAAAGAAATGAACCAAAATTATCTTAAGAAATTTGACTCTTCTAAAGGGACGCAGGACTTTCATATATAAAGTTGTGGTAATCAATTTTGAGTGTTTTCACTTACTTACAAAAATGGGCTTATAGTGCGCCTTGAGTCTCTTTTATTTATTTTATTATAATAGAGTATTTTATGCTCGTTTTTTGTAGGTACGTTGCAATTATGAAGCCGTTGCAACCGCGAATGAGCAAGCGACGTAATTTGGCCATCGCTGGGGTCATCTGGCTGTCCTCCACACTCATCTCGTGCCCGATGCTGCTGTTCTTCAAAACCGAGGAGGTATATTGTCAGCTAATAGAAAGCACTTTACAAGTAAACCAATTGCTGTCACTTTATACTACATGAGAACACTTTGTATTACTGCTCAAAGGTGCCGGTGACCATAGAGAACAAAACGCGCATCGTCTGCTTCCCGGAGTGGCCCGATGGCCCAACGAATCACTCCAAGCAGGAGCATCTGTGAGTATACAAAGGCACACACATGTCAGTCTGTCTGTGCGTGTGTGTGTGGGTGTGTGTGTGAGTGTGTTTTTTCAGCAGCAAAAAAGGAGCAAGTCAACGAGAGCATTTTGTTGCATGCCAAATTGCATGATGCCATAAATCAGCAAATCAGGCAAACTGTGAAATGTGAAATGTGCATGCAGTGGAAATCAGTGTTGACTGCAGCTATCAGATTATCTTAGAGACAATACAGAATCAGTTCGGGATGGGTTAGAATGTACTCAAGCTATAAAAATAATCGAGATCATAAAATACAAACGACAGAGCATCACACAACACGGAGAGAAAAGTTCAAATATTTCGTATTCAAAGAAGCCACATTTGTTTTTATACTTTTTTCAACAAGAAAAATTTGCAAATAAATTTTACAAAAAATCATAAATTCGAATTTGAGCTTTTCTGATTTTTTTCTCACTTACTTCAAGTAATTCTTAAGTATGCCTCACTTATTCCAAATGACTTGGGTTACGTATTTTCTGTGCTTGGCCATAGTTGCTTTGTGTCTATTTTCAGTCAATCGTTTTGGTTTAAAAGTATGTCTACCTATAAATGTGAATAATGGTTTCCCTTTTAGTGCGACACTTATTAAACACAAATCAATAAACTCTTTTCCAAACTCATACTTTTTAAAGCATCAAACCAAATACGTGGGAAGGGTTTCGCACAATCCCACATTAAAAAAGCTCAACGAAAAGTCCAAGCCATAATCAGACTTGTGGTAGAAAATCCTAAATTAGTCAGAAACAGAATTTCAAATGAAACATTAAATATCTCCTGTAATAAACACTTCCCTTGTTTAAAATTGCGCATATAAATTAATTAAGACTAAGCCGATTTCGTTCAGACCAACTTACTTTGCGGACCCTTGTTTGCTTTAATTTAACATTATCCACTTGTTCAGGCAATATTATAACTTTTCACATTCACATTCATATCTATGCCATATACTGGACATAACTGCTTTTATATTAAAATGTCAATATTAAAAAGGAAAACTTTTCTCTCTGTGCAACTGTCCGGGGGCTGTTCCCGTAAAACGGATGCGCAATCCTTTACAGCCATTTTGCTATGACAAATTTAAAAGCATGAGGGCAATCAAATAGTAAACTGCTACGACTCAATGCTTTTCCGGCACGCGAGACCATTAAATTTAGACTCTAATAAAAATTGAGAGCATTGTACACATACCGAAATACGGACGTACGAATAACGATGGGAATTGACAGCAATTTGTGTGCTGTGCATTGAAATGGTCAAAATGGTCACTAAATGCAAATCTTATTAGCTCTATCTATCCAGCATTTTGCATCTACTTATCTTGTGTCGCCCATCTGCCAGATACAACATTCTGATCCTAGTGCTCACCTACTTTCTGCCCATTGTCTCGATGACAGTCACCTATTCGCGTGTGGGCATTGAACTGTGGGGCTCCAAGACCATTGGCGAGTATACGCCCCGCCAGGTGGAGAATGTGCGGAGCAAGCGAAGGGTAAGCCACAACGAATCCGTACAAAATCGCCACTTAAGTACATGCACAATTATTAATTTCAAGTTCAGCACCCAAACGGTATGCTATGTTTTTATCATCATTATCGTCATCATTGTTAAATGTGTACATTTTTTAATGCGTACCTTTGTATTTATTTGAATTTTAATTTTCCGCTTAGGTGGTCAAGATGATGATTGTGGTAGTTCTAATATTTGGCTTTTGTTGGCTACCATTCCACACCTACTTTATCGTAACCTCGTGCTATCCGGCTATTACCGAGGCGCCCTTCATTCAGGAGTTATACTTAGTTATCTACTGGCTGGCCATGAGCAACTCAATGTACAATCCGATTATATATTGCTGGATGAATTCCCGGTAAGTATTTCTTCTTGAGACTGCTCTTGTAACACGCCCTTAACACACAATTTACGTAATTTGCGTTGGAGGCTCCTGAATAAGTGCAGTGTTAGTGACTTTAACACTGACACCTTTCCATGTGCCACAATCCTCACAGCTGGTTCGGCTCT
Organism: Drosophila silvestris; assembly: GCA_035043445.1. NCBI lineage: Eukaryota > Metazoa > Arthropoda > Insecta > Diptera > Drosophilidae > Drosophila > Drosophila silvestris. The sequence continues at coordinate 1,417,887 of JAWNMZ010000148.1, forward strand.
TCATCGCATCATCAGTTGGTCGCTTAGTTCGTTAACTTGTTGGCTGTTGGCCGGAAATGAAGCCTTCAATAATCATCATCATTATCATTATCATTACTGCGATTAACATCAATTTGATGATGCGCGGAATTGACATTAGCATTAACCTTTCCATCGCATTTGCTCTTTCCCAATGGTAAATACATATAATCGTTGTAGTCATCAAATAAGAGGGCAGTTTTGGTTCTTCTTCAGTAAGTGTAAAACCAGTTTGAATTTATTACTCGGTATTAAGAACAAGAACAACAATTAATGAATTTGTCCTATATAAAACCAACTTAGCCCATAAATAATGATAATATGCAAGAGTTTTTATATGAATTCTGACCAAATAAAATTACAATTTTATATTTATATGGATGCCAATATTTTGTATTATTTCGAAAAGAATTCAATTGGGGTTAGTGTCAATTCGTTAATCAGTAATAAAAACTGTCTTACTTAAATATTTTTTATGGTTATTTGGTAACAAAAATATTTTTAACAGTCAATAAATGCTTCACTGTTTCCCTGGCTCCATGTTTAGAGTTTTTCTTTCAGTTTTTTCTGTTCATTTATTTATTATATACAACAATATATTTCGAATACTGTCAGGATTTGTCTCTATTCTATTCAGCTGTAGACTTGACCTAGAGGCACATTTAAATTATAAATGTATAGTGTATGCTAATTAAAGAAATAAAATGATTTATATTTTTTAATTTGAAATACGACTCTGTATAAACCCTTTTAAACTCATAGCTGCAAAGCAGAGAAATTGTGCTACTAATTGAACAATCCTCGCTTAGAGATACACCACATGTTCATACACACCTACACACACGCACACACACACATATGGCATAGATAGGTACACACACATGTGTGTAAGCAGACATATGAACAACGAACTGTGTTTGTTACGTTCGCACAAATTGACTGTTGATGTGGTGCCACATCCGTTGAGGGGAGACGTAACTGATTGCAATTAGTTTCGCCCAGTCAACATGCCGATGACTGTTGCCAACGATGTTGGAATCAAGTTTGGGTTTGGGTCTGGGGGTGTCTGGTGTCCTGCCGTTTTATGACAACAAACCACCACGTGGAACTACACCCAGTCTCCGGCACCGGCACAAGGTCCTTCGCCAGCCGGCGACGCCCTTATGTAAATGATGATGGCTATAAAGATGTTTTCTTTTTTTCTTTCGATTTTTCTTTTATTACTTATTGCAGGTGCCGTCAACGGGTTGTCGTTGTCGATCCATTGGTTTAAGGTATGAGAAGTGAAAAATAGAAGTGAAACATAAATCAAGCTGCTTGACATGTTTCGAGGGTTGGTTAGCTCTAGGGCCAAATCATTTAGGTGCCATAGATTACTCGGGTTACCAGGTGCTCTAATTTGGCCAAGCTAGTTGAAAAACAAAACAAAACAAAGCAAAAGCAACTGCAGAGCAATGTTAACCATTCAGTGGGAGCAGCAGCAAAAAAGCGAGGATAACAAAAGAAAATTGCATAAAACACAATAGGAACCAGAGGAAATGTTCGCAATTTAGTTGTTTATGGCAATGAATATTAATAGGAAGTACAATCTAATACTAATAAGAGTTTCAGTTGCTGTAGCTGTCAGCTTCTTTTGTGTTTTGTTTAATATTCTAATGAGCAGACAGTTGCCTCATAATGCTTTTGTGGAAAGACTCAGTTCTATAAATACTCTTGCACAGAGTATTATATTTTAATTGAATAAAATGATGTATATTTAATTGGGGAATATCAAATTAATTGGATTAAATTAAAAAGTGTTTGTTTGGGTTTTAAGAAATCGTTGTTTACGAAGCTAAATAAATTCGAAAAATATATTTCATCTGAAGACATTTACTATGATTGGTTAGCTTGTAGAATTTGAATGTGATTTTGTTATTTATAGCCTCTCGTTGCCGTTCTGCAATGGGTAAACTTTAGCATGCCGAGGATGTCTGCTCTGTGTTGTTGTGCGGAACAAGAAAAAGAGAACGCAAAAAGATTAAAGTCAAATCGTGTTTATTATTTGCATTTTATTGCATTTTGTAGATTCCGTTATGGTTTCAAGATGGTCTTTCGCTGGTGTCCCTTCGTGAATGTGGGCGCGGAGTCGCTTAACCGGCGGGATAATCTAACATCACGCTACTCCTGCTCCGGCTCCCCGGACCACAATCGTATCAAACGGAATGGTATGTTTGCTGAGCTGCAGCACTAATGACTTCATATCTCTTAACAAAATGCTGAACATTGCAGACACACAGAAGTCCATACTCTACGCCTGCCCAAGTTCGCCGAAATCCCGAAGACTTTCACACTGTGGTAAGCCGACTTTCAATTCGATTCACATTGCCTGGCAACGGGTATTCCTGGAGTCTATTGTGTTGTAGGTGTGCTGCGCAATTCGGTGCCGCGGGCAACGGAGAAGATGGAGCCACACCAGAATCGTCTCTCGATGCCAGTCCAGCATCAGCAGCTGAGCAGCAAGAATAGCGGACCAGGCTGCCTGCGTGGCGAGAATCGAACGCCCTATCAACAGGAGATGCGGGAGCGCTGGACCAGTGACAAGTTGACAAACAGTTCGCTCAACTTGCCACCGGAAAATCGCACCACACAGCTGCTGTCCTGACAGCCGTCGACACCATCGGCCCACCACCAGAGGCATGGCATGGAGTTGCAGATGCAGATTGTGTGCAGCTCAATGTCACCTACAACAACAACTATCGGCGCATCAACAACATCGGGCTGGCCACGTGTCCTCCACCAACTGCAGCCGATGACAAGACTTGGCTGTAGGTTTTGTCTTCTCATCAAGTCTCAATTTATCTTTAGTAAATTACAAAGCTACATTATTGCTGCGGGGCAATATGATATCCATTAATTCATGTAAGTGTTAATCAAAAATTATAGATAGACCCACAACTGGACCAACAATCCAGCCTTTAAATATTGCTATGAGCTACTAAATTAATTAGGTCTCAGCTACACTCGGAAAAAAATCTGCTTTAAAATATAGAAAATTGCAAAACTCAGCTCTTTTTCGCAGGAATATATATGCATATGCATAAGTATAGAAAGAGAACCCATTCAAAGCTTTTCTGTTTTAAAAAATTCCTAATCATGATACATATTTATAATAAATGTTAGAAATTTTGCATTTAATAAGAAAAATGTTTCTAAAAATCAAAAATACATTTTTTTCAAAAAATTCTTACATTTGTAGTTAAATGTTAAAAATTGCTCTTTTCATAAAAAGGAAAAGATATTTTTGGAGTTTTCAATTGGGGGCAAGCATTTCTAATTTTAATAAAATTCTTCTCTAAATTTAGAAGTATATCTGAAAATGAAAAATTCTTTCTCATTTTTTTATGTCGATTTTAGTTTAATTGAGACTTTCTCAATTCGAAGTAGCATTTTTTCTGAGTGTAGATGATGAAAGTAAGAAAGGACACAGATTCCTTATTCGTCGTTCCATATCCTATTACGAATATGCAGTGCAATTTGTCACTGAGTGTGTTAAATAAAATTACATAAGTCTAAATACAATTCTGATGAACTGTGTATGTAAATGAAAAGTGATGATGATATAGTGTATGTATATATCTATATGCATGCATATGGTGTTTAAAGTCATCTCTCGATTTCAAGCAAAATGAAGACTTTCTACTATTATATTCATGTATCCTTGTATAAATATATATATATATATATACATATATATATATATATATATACTATTTTAAATGTACACCTACTTCATGTTTATTTATATATGAATTGAAAATTCAATTTTATGATTTAGTTTGCACAACAACTCGAGTTGTGAATGATTATCGTGTAAATATATACAATATATATATGTTTAAGTATGTGTATATCTGCGCCTATGTGAATTTTGTGAATAAAGCGTATTACTCAAAAACCCAAAGGATTTCTCGCATTAACAATTTATACAAAAGACCACAAAAAATACACACCAACCCCCACATCCACACACACACACACACACACACACACCATACACACACACACCCACACACACATACACACACACTCAATGAAACAGATATACAACATCTGGGGCAACAGATTGGTGAAATCCCAATCCACCAGATTGGCGTCTAGGTGAAGAGCTGGCGTTGCTTTGGGGCAAGTGGATGTGTGAAAGATGAAAAAACTGTATGTAAATATAAAATACTTGCCTGGCGGCGCCCAAATTGTTACATATCAAATTTGACACACACCAATCACTGCTTCGGCATAAAAATCACATGTTAAAGAAAAAAAAGGCGAAAGTAGCCGAATATGTCTTATCAACTGTCCAGAAACTGCTGAAAGTTGGTTAAAAGGAAATTTTTTGTGGGCTTGAAGCTGCCTAGTGCGCATAGTTATGTATGTGATTTTGGTCTTAAGTAAGGTTATCAGTAATCTGGAATTATAATTTGATTACTTTAGCCTGACATCGTTAAAAAAATTGTGTTTATGCACATTTCTGATCGGTTTTTGACAGTATGTAAATAAAAACATAACTTACAAAATGCTGCGATTTAAAGTCGAAAACTATGAAGCACATAGCAGATAGAAAGATAATCTACCAATCTTGAAAGAAGTGTGTCAACAGGAACTAATCATTTAAGAGTATGTCTTAGTTTTTCCATGTTGCAATTGTATTTCTAATCAAAATAGTTTCTATGATGAGAAAATAATAGGTCCTCAAATTGTATGATTTTTGCTTTGAAGTTGTTGAAAGTCAATTGATTTTATCGTCAAGTATAAATTCCCTTAGAAATTCGAAAAAAAACTAGTTTTTCATGTCTGAGTCAAGAATACTTTACTGATTTGGCGAGTTATTTACTACTTTTTTATGGCAAACGTTTTACGAATTGTGATTGACACATTTTCAGACTGAGTTGGCTGTAAAAAACTTATTTATCGCAGTCCTCTTGTTGTTCTGCTCACTTATTATTATTATTATTATTGGGGAAGGTGCATGCGACCTTTAGATCTATTGTGCCCCTTCTGAGCCTATAGCTCTTCCATCACCCACTTTCCCGCACGAATGTGAGAATCTTTGTTAGGTTGAGGTCTTCTATGTCTTTGAAATTCAAGACATTCATCCCCAGGATGCTGCATCTCCTTCTAGCTAGTGCGACACATTCTGCTAGGATGTGCACCGAGGATTCCTCCTCTATTCCACAGAACCTGCAGAGATCGCTACTCTATATACCTAGTCTAGTTAGGTGACTTCTTAGTCGACAATGCCCCGTCATTAGACCGGTGAGTATCCTAAGATTGTTCTTTCCCATGGTTATAACCTGCTTAAATCGCTTGAGATTATAACCACCGAGGAGACATCTGGCTTGCCGGAGACCTACTGCCTCCGACCAGCTCTGCTGCCGCATCTGTTTCTCTTCATTTCTAAGTACCAGCCGTATAGTGTGTCTGCCTATGCCACAGTACGGTTCTGGTCCTATCAGGGGCCTTTCTGCCCCCATTCTCGCCTGCTTATCAGCGGCCTCGTTACCCGCTATATCCCTGTGGCCCGGAACCCATCGCAGGGCAAGCCTGTTGTGAGTCCCAAGTAGGTTTAGCTTTGAACGAGCCTCCTGGACTATCTTTGATGTTATTTTAGTCCCCGTTATTGCATTTAATGCTGCTTGACTATCGGATAGTATGGATATGTCTGTATTCCGATAGTTACGTTTTAAGTTAAAATCCGCACATCTTCCTATCGCACATACCTCAGCCTGGAATATGCTGGTGTGCGTTCCTAGGGATTCGTGGTATGACACCCGAGGGCCCACCACACCGAGACCTGTGCCCTGGTTGGTGAGTGATCCGTCGGTGTACCACCTTATGGTGTGCGGCTTCATAGGGTGGACTTCTTCCAGAGTTGTCCAGTCCCTTTTACTGCTCATGTGAACTGTGAAATTACGTTCGAAGATGTATTCGACTTTCATTTCGTCCCTGGGTTGCAATAGCAGGGGCAGTTCATTTGAGAGGAGTTGGGCATCCTTATTGCCTAGGATGTGATTGCCCCCAACTCCTTCTGCTGACATCCTTAAAAGCGTCGCTTTCTGCTTGAGCCTTATGATGTGGTGGAGTGGCGTGAGCTCCATTAAGGCTTCAAGGGCCATTGTTGGGCAGGTGCGCATTGCTCCTGTCATACAGACACAGGCCATTCTTTGCAATTTTTGCAGTTGCCTTTTCACGGTGGTCAACCGTGCTCTGTCACCCCATGCTATTACCCCATAGGTTAGCATGGGTCTTACTACCATTAGGTATAGCCATCTTACTATCTTTGGTGATGTTCCCCATGATTTGCCGGCTATGCTGCGACATGTGTAAAGCGCTCTGGAGCACTTTAACATGGCATTCTGCACAGGGTGCCAAAGTTAAGTTTACTGTCAAATATGACGCCCAGGTATTTAACCTCCCTACTCATTCCTAGTGGGGTACCTGAGAGCCATATTTGCCTCATCCTCTGTAATTTATGTCGTCTGGTAAAGGGGACGATGACTGTTTTCGTAGGGTTAAGGTTGAGTCCGACCTCCCTACACCAGTCATACGTTATCCTTAGCCCAGACTGGACTATGTCACAGAGTGATTCTTCAAACTTTCCTCGCGCTATGATAACAATGTCATCGGCATAACCTTGACATTGTATACCACTGTTAGTGAGTCTGGTTAGTAGTTCGTCTACCAACAGACTCCAGAGTAGCGGAGACAGAACCCCCCCTTGGGGACAGCCCTTGGTGGTTAGGACTGTTACGGTGCTATCATGCACTGATGCTGTGACCTGCCTGGATCGCAGCAGTGCGAGAATCCATCTGCTGGTGGTAGGATCCAGGCCCCTTCTCGAGAGGGTGTCCTTGATCGCATCGTGTGATGTATTGTCAAAGGCACCCTCTATGTCTAGGAAGGCGCACAAAGCTACTTCCTTATTATCAATTGCCGCACTCAAGGTACGTTGCAGCTGATAAAGTGCTGTGTCCGTAGACCTGCCTACTCTATATGCATGCTGCGTTGGGTGCAGCGGCCTTTGCTTGAGCAAAGTGCTTCTAATCTTGTAGTCCACCATCTTTTCCAACGTTTTCAATAAAAACGATGTCAAGCTGATGGGTCTGAAGGACTTCGGGTCGGTAATATCTTTCTTCCCTGCTTTTGGGATGAAGACTACCCTAGCTCTCCTCCATGCGCTCGGTATGTGTCCGAGGGCTAGGCTACTTACTAGAGCTTTCCTAATACGGGAGAGGAGTATATCCTGGCCCGTTTGAAGGAAGGCTGGCGATATGCCGTCCATTCCGGGAGATTTATAGGGCTGGAATGTGCCAATTGCCCAATTTAGTTTCTCCGTTGTAACTGTCGACTTGGCGCATGCCCAGTCTTCAGTGGACGGTCTCATATCTGCTAATTACTACGATAGCCTCTTCCTGCAGGGGTGTGCAGCCTGGGAAGTGCGTCTCGAAGAGTAATTCTAGTCTTTGCTTATTGCTACTCGTGAAGGAATTATCCCCACGCTTCAGTGCAAGGTTAGCATCAGGCGTTCGTTTCGCCAGTGTTCTGTGGAGCCTGGCGCCTTCGCTTGTGCTAACTATGCTTTCACCGAAGTCTCTGTAATTCTTCCGCTTGGCCTTTCTTATCTCCTTATTATAGGAGGTAAGGCTTTCGTGGTATTGTTCCCATATTCCGTCTCTCTTGGCTTTATTGAAGAGGCGACGTGTGGTGACGCGCAGCCTTTCCAGGCTGTCGTTCCACCATGGGGCATCTTTCTCCATGAATCTTTTCCCTACCGGGCAATTTTCCTCAAAAGCACTAATTATGCACTTATTGAGGTCATCCGTGGCTCTGTCCAGCTCTATCGGATTCCTGGGTATACCAGATCGTCCGTTGGCTAGGTTGAGCCCTAAGGTAGACACTAACTCCCAGTTGGTTCTCCTGGGGTTGCGACCTGGTGTGCTACTATCCGTATTTAATTTTAAATTAAATAGGATAGTCCTATGGTCAGACATGGATTCCTCTTGGGAAACATGCCATTCCCTAAGGTGAGGCCTTAGGGACCGACTGATCAGGGTGATGTCCAGCACCTCTTCCCTGATCCTAGTAACAAATGTCGGGGCAGACCCGACATTTCCTAGTTCTAGATTATATTTGAAAATAAAATCGGTTAGGCACTCACCCCTTAAATTGATGTCACTGCTGCCCCATATAGTATGGTGCGCATTGGCATCGCATCCGATGAGCACCGGCATCTTCTCTTTCCTGCAATACTCCACCAGCTTTTCGACCTCTGGTGGTGGGCAGGGGGCATCCCCTGCGAAGTATGCAGACACGATGACCATAGAGACCGCGCTGCCCTTGGTGTACACCAATATGGGAACGCAGTCTCTAGTCAAGAATTCTGAAAGGATAGTAAAGTTAATACTTTTCCTTACCATGATACAGGCTCTGGGTGCTGGATCTCTCCGATCCCAGATTACCTTTGAGTCTGCTGTGAACAGGCCTTTAATGCCATTGTTCACCCACGGCTCCTGTACCAGGGCCAGCCCAAGGTGTTTGTGGGTGAACATCCTTGCTAAGACCGCCGAGGCTGCCTTAGCCCGGTGGATGTTCACCTGGGCCAGCCCTGTGTTGATGCCCTTCGGCATCTACTTCTGGGGAGGCTCCAGCTGACACGGTGAATGGGGCCTGGAGCTGCCCCCGTCACCGCTGCTCGTCATTACGACGTCAGCTACAGCTGCGTCCTGCAGCTCCTCCGCCAGCTCCTGCGAGGACATGGGGATGTCTTCCTCCCCCAGAATATCCTCCTGGCAGAGCGTCACATCTGCCAGTTCTTCGTCCTCTGCGAGGTCCTCCGACGGGTCGGTGGGCTGCGCGGTTAGACTTCTCTGCTCCGGGGCAGGAGTGTCTGAGTGGCGATGTTACTCACTCGACATCCTCCTTGCCCGTTGGAGCAGGTTGGGGTTTTGCTCCAGTCTTCTTCTTTAGTCCACTTACGGGGATAGTCCCGTAGCGGAAGAAGACTGGTACCCCTTCTCCACAATTATGTCCCTGGATAGCTCGTCTATCCCGATCACCAGGAGGGCTCCTCCACCCTCGTTCCTCCTGGAGATCACCTTCCAGGTGTCGGTCTCGATCCTGTTCTGGTTCCTCAGCAGAACCAACAGGGATTCGGAGGACCGATCTACACTCCTGGGGCAAAACAGCGTGATGCAGTGGGGCGACGGTATGTCATCTCCCACCTTGCACTCAAGGGGCACGCCCTTCCACGATTGTAGCTTCGATGTCGCGGTCCTCAGCCAGGCGGCTGAGGGCCTCACCAGAGCATTCAATTACCAGGAATCCAACCCGGAAGTGAATACCCGTGAATGAGGCCGCAATGTCTCCACCAGACGCGATAACTTCGTCTATGATGGCCTCTTCCAACACAGACAAATCTCGTGACGACAACGCTGACCCGTGGGAAATCCACGGGCATCACGGCCACCCTAACCGTTTTTGCCATGTCTGCATATGACAGGCGAGGCTCGGTGGGTGTCGGCGAGCTGGGCTTCGTGGCCGCTGCACGCGACGTGCTTGGGCGCAGGTCTAGATCCTCGTTGCCCCATTTTTGCTCAGCACCTTTGCCTTTGCCGGGCCGCGGGTAGCGCCCACAACCTCCGGGCACATCCTCTTGGGGGTGGCCACCGGTGGTGTGAGGTTGCTGCTACGCCTCTTCGGGGCGGGCGCAGGTGCTGTAGCCTCCTCCCTGGGCTCTTTGCCTTTTCAGGGCTTCGTCAGCGGTGAGTCCCTGCTGGAGGTACCGAAGGTACCATTTGACCTTTGAACCGCAGAGATTCCTCCGGTTCGGGTCGTCCAGTCCACCGGGTTGACCCCTAGGTGGCAGGAACTCTCCCTTCCTCTGTGGGCGCTGAGCGCCTTGCCTCGCGGCTTTCGGTGCTGGGCGCGGGGCGGCTTGTACCAGCCATCGGTCCCCATGCCTCACAGCCGGAGTTTCTTGTGCCTGCGGCACTCTCCTACTCAGGTGCTGGAGCAGCACGGTGTGGAGGATGGTCTACCACACGGGAGGGTCGTTCCCCATCAGGGGCCTGTCCTCTAATTGTCTTGCGACCTGCCCCGCGGGAGATCCTGCGGTATTTTAGTATGTTTTACTTTTTCATGGAGTCCCACGAGCTGCGGAGAAGTATATGTCCGCCCGGGCAGAGATCCGCGATACCCGGGTAAGGCTAAATTAGAACAGGCGGTCGCCATTTGCCTGAGCTCACCGTTAACGACTGGGCTAGTTCTTAATCCGGGCCCCCAGCCTAGCTGACTCTCGGCACGGTTCGAGTGACGCCTTAGTCCAGCCCGGAGTGAGATGAGGGGATAGGATGGGGTAGGTGAGTGTGTGGGAGGTAGGGGTTGTGTGAGGCTATACTTTGGAAGGCGGCAACACAAGCGCCTTGTCGGTACGATCGACACTTATCGCACCGCTGTTTGTCCGGGACTGCTTATTTACGAGGAATCTCGTGTTATTCGCAGCTAACCTCCCTGGAGGGAGGCCGTTCGCTATCCGCAACCCGCGACCCGCCTGGTGGCCTCAGCTCAGCCCCTTCCGAACCATCCCACAAGTTCTTAGACCAGGTCTGCTCATGCTACAATACATTCTTGAAAGTGTATCTTGTTGTTATTGTTGTTGTTGCTGTATCAATATTTTATAAGTAACCATTTTGAAGAAAATTGCATTTTCCCTTATTTGCTTTATGTGCGAGTGTGTGTGTGTGTCATGTGTGTGCATGTGTGTGTTTGTCAAAGTAATTGAACATGTGTGTCTAGCTTGCGTTCCAGGGAATCTCGCGCCATTATAAATCGCTAGAGGGCCCTTCTACTAATATTTGCAATGATGTGCACAATATCCCCAAACACTTGGATGCTGCTTATGAATTTCCACTTTACCGTAATAAGTACAAATATATATACATATATATATGTATATATGTGTGTGTGTGTACACATTGTATTGTTCACAAACATAAATACGAAAGTCACACACACTTCATGGCTGCGCAAACACTTTTGTGATTCGTTATGATTTTCTAAATCCAATATTCGTTAATATAACTTGCCTGTCACAACTGCTATATGGGTTAATTAATAATAAATTGCCAGTTGTGGTAATTATGTCAAAGCATCTCATTTGCCTTCAACCACACATAATGCAATGCTTTTTCTGTTATTGCGCTTTAAGTGCTTTTCAGTTTGCATAAGTAAGTTGAATTAATGGAAAAGTGTACTTTTATTAAATAGTTTGAGTGCAGTGCAAGTGATTTAAATTAGTAATGTTATTAATTTTTCTGAGAACCGATACCAGACATACAGAAAATATATTTTCTATCGAATTTATTCAACTATTTTGAGTCCTATCTATGTTCAGTTTTCTAATGAAATTTGCACCCAATTTATGTGAGACAATGTCTATAAAATATGTATAAATTTCCAGCAACTAAACTGAATGCTATATTAAATTCAATTATAATAAATATTTATATATATATATATATATATATATATATATATGTGTGTAGTGCAACATCCGTGCTATAAAAGCCGTTTGCCCACTTCACTTTCGAGCCTTTGATGCACCTCACCCATTTAGCACACTCACACTTCTGCGGAACAAGGCAAATATCAAGGCAAAGGCAGCCGCCTGTTTCTGGCACAATTCGTTGCCTACTTTTAAGCGCACTAACTGAATACACACTTGTATCAAGTAGGCGGATACGTAAGACAAAGGCACTGCTTTGTTGTGAGAACCCCAAAAAAGTCGAAAAGTAAATTGCACATAATTTAAAAAGGATTTGCTTGATATGATTTGCTGGAGCACTTTATTCCTTTCAAGGTATATAAAGTTATTCTTATTACGTACGATAAATATTGATTATTGCATTCACACCTGATAAGATATTTATTTTATTTATATATATATATATATATATATATATAAGTAAAGCTAAAGCTACCGTTTCTTGTTTACGGTTGAGTTCGAATATGGAATCACCTATCCGATTTTAAGTTAAAGTAATATTTGATGATTCCTTATTAGCTATTCAAGTGTAGGACTACTTAAGTTGTTGCTTAAGTATTGAATTATATTTTATATTGACAAGCTTACGAATACTTTTTTAGTTTAAGTCTTCTGAACATAATCTGATCTTTAATTAAGATTACTTATTTGATCAATGGACTAAATCCAACTGTTTGGCGTTGTCTCATTTAATTGAAAATCAAAAATAATGTTTTTTGTTTGTGTTTGTTCTTGCAATTTATTGAGTTTTAAATAACTAAATCAAATTTAGATAATTTTTACAAAACTTCGAATGCATTCTACTCACAGGTAAGCAAAAAGAATATGCGTTTTTAAGCCATTTATTCTTACCTTTCTGACTAATATAACAGAACCTTACATGCAAATAGACAACTAAATACATTTTGATACATTATACAAATACTATTTACAAATCTACTATCTAAATCTTAAAAAATTCTAAGGAGGTCAAACAAGGTGGTCTTGGGATGGTTAAACAAATAATGGCACATTTACGTCCAAAGTCATTTTGCACATTTCTAATGTGACTCCAAGTTGCAGACAAAGTATATATGTATATATGTATAGAAGGTTGTTTATCAAAGCCATCAAACCCATTAAATAGCTCAACTTTTGGAAACTTTTAAAAAGAATGACGTGCCCAAAATGTATACATATTCTGCAGATGCACACCACACACCATACAACACCTACTCACACACCAGCACTGGTGTGTATAAATGAGTGTGTGGCGCTGCGGTTTTTGGCAAAGGTGGCAGCTATAATTGAATCCTTCGGTTATGCAACGAAGACCAAAACCGTAAACAAAATAAATTATATTTTAAGCGGAAAAACGCAAAGCAATTTGCAGTGTTGGTGTAAAAAGTAAATTTTGTTATTTCTTTGGCTGTTTGGCTTTACTTTGGATGCAACCAATATCAATAGTTCATGTAGCTCCTCTTCCTCTTGTCTTGTCTCTTTTGCGTCCTGTGTGCATTTCTTTCCTGCTGCTCAATGATTGTTGTGGGTATTTGTGCACCTGGTCGGCACATTGTTTTTCCTGCTGGCTGGCTGGCTTGCTGCTTGTCTTAACTGAAATCAATTTCATTAAATTGAGACTTGCGGCATTGGCATGCACGTTCAGTGTTCCACAGACGGCGACAAGATTGTCCTCAGAGAACGTGAGCGGAAATTCCGATAGTGGCCAAACGTATTTTGGTGACTTAATGTTCAAATTTTAAGCTTAACAAAAATTAAATGGCGATAAATGCATTTGTGTGTCTTTTGAAATTTAACTTTTATTGCCCGTCCCAAAAGGAAGCGGGCAACTCGTCAAAATGGTAACAAAAATATGTATGTAATTTGCATAGAATTTAGCACGTTGTCTTTGTTTTTGTCTTTTGGCATAAAAAAGTAAACAGAAGTTTAAAATACTTTGCGGAATGGCGCAGATTGTACGGGGGGAGGGGCACACGGGCGCGTTAAAGACTAAATGGAATAAATATTTTATATGTATGCATCTAGTTAACAATACAATTCTGTACAGATTGTGGTTGGTTCAGTGCGTTTGGCTGAGATGACCTTCAAGTAGTGCATTAGATGCTCGCCAATGTTTGGCTTGATGTAGAAGATGCACTGCGTACGCCGTCGCACGGGATCCTCCAGATCGTGTTCGTTCAGCTGCAGCAGATCACTCAGCGAATCGTTGGCCAATGCATGAGCACGAGATGCGTTCAGGAAGTTAATGATGCGCTCATTGGTATACTTCATCTGCTGTAAATAGTACAAATTATATGTATACAATACCCATAAACTGGGACCAACAATTTGTTACTTACGCCCTCCATACCATCGGCCTGCTCTTGCTTCAGACTCAAGTACATCTTGGAGGCATCCTCCCGATCCGCAATAACCTCCACCTTTAGCACTGGCAAAATGAATGTCAGCTCATCGCCAGGCCGCTCCATAATCACCAGCAGTGTTGAGGTGACAAAGAGCAGCGCGGGTCGCATTTGTCCCTTCAGCATTAGCGTGATCTCTTGGAAGAACAGAATCTGATCGCTGCTCAACTGTTCGGGCAGGTGACGCCAGATGCGATAGGAGCTGGCATGCAATGCCATATTGCGCGTTACACTCGGCACCACCTGCTGTGGCATCGTATTGAAGCCCACCGTATGGAGGACACCTTGCCCGGTGAGCGCCAACATTTCAGCAGCACCACTGATGGGCTTGGTCAGTGCCCACAATGCCCTTGGTTAGACCCGTCAGGACACCGACAGAGGTGCGCGCTTCCAGCGTATGATGCGCCAATCCGCCAACAGCGCCCAGTAGACTAATCCCAATCCCGTCAAGCCTTGCGTCAAGCCATCCGCAAAGCCCTGTGGCCGAGCCCGGCGCCGTGCCTCCGTCAACTCAATGTGCTCCGAGTCGAGCGTGAGACGGTCCAAATTGCGAGCCACAGAACCGGCCAGTTTGGTCACCGAATTCACCGTGCCCGCCGTCACATTGCGCAGCAGCGAAGCCGATCCTTGGGTAACGCCCACCAGGAAACCCCACGGACCCCGGAACAGGCCCTGCACCGGCATCGAAACGAAGTCACGCAGTCCCGCGGTGAAGGAGCGTGCCAGGCCACTGGGACTGCCTAATATTTCCAGTGAACCCACCACCCAGCCGGCGCCAAAAATAGCTCCACTCAAATAGTGCAGACCCAGGGATTGGCCAAAGCGCAGCGGCACCGTCAGAATCTGCTGACGCTCATAGCGGGAGAAGGACAATGGCGAATGATCCAATGCAATATACAGACGCGAGGATGTGTGCACCGAGAGCAACAGACTAAGTGGCTCCACAATGAAACTGTTCAGACGCAGTGGCTCCGCAATGTACAGCGCCTGGGCAACCACTTGCTCCGGCAACAAGGTCTGACCCCCTGCCAATTGGATACGTTGGCAATCGGTTTGCGGTGTGTATACACAATTGGAGGGGGCGCACTCGACCAGTGTGTCCAGCAATTGATTGAGATACGCATCCTCGATGTAGACACGCAGTGGCTGCAGCTGACAGCGCACGGCTTGCAGCTGCAGTTCATCCTGGTAGAAGACAAACGACAGCTGGGAGATGGGCACACGTTGCGCTTGACGCTGATATATCGCATCCAGATCGTAGACCTGGGGCGAACTCGTGTGGCGCTTGTACAATTGCTGGGCGCACAGCAGCACCGGAAAATCATATTTACCAGTGGAGTGCAGTTGATTGTCCACCTGTAGATTGGGCAATTGGAGATGCAGTTCTCTTCGCTCGTCGTCATCATCGTAGGCCAACATCAGATCATCCGCATACATGTTGCACACCTCAGTCTTGAGATAATCCCGCTGTCGATCGTTCGTCTGCAGGCTGAACACGAAACTCTTGAGGAACAAACGCAACGAGATCTTCAATCCCGTCTCGCACTCATCGCTGAAGTGAATGCAATCGGGTGCTCTGCGTACTGGCTCCACATCTGTTGGTTGCTCCACTGTTGGTGCAGCCGTGCCAAATTTTTCACTCTCCTGCAGTAAATGTTGTGCGTCCTCTGGCTGCTTTAGGCGTGAGCGTAAATCCTTCACGGAGAACTCCAGCTGTTGTGCAATATAGTAGATATTGAAGCGTATCGCTCGATGCTTATCACAGATGACCACTTTGATGTCACCATGATTGGGCACGTGTATAAACTTCTTCCACGATTTATCAGTGCGTATCGGCTTCGACCACATCAACTTGTTTTTGATTGATTCATCTTAAAAGAGTACAGATTAATCATAAATATAATAAATATATAAAATATAAATATTAAACACACCATTGTAAAGCGACAGGGACAGGTTGCACATGGTGAATTCCACATCGGGAAAATTGGCATACATCTGCGGCGGAGTATAGTAGCACTTGCTAAATGGCGCAACCAGCTGGTGCCACTCAAAGTGTTTTCCGGCAAACTCGGGCGTGGTGCAGGTCACATTGCTGTTGCCCGAGGCGCTTGTTTGGGCAACCACAAATCTGAGACTGGTATTGTTGCTGATTATAATCGCAGGCGCTGTATCCCTGAACACATTCAGATAGTAGAGATTATCCTTTTCGATCAGTGTTATCATTAGTGGCACGGATGTGGCACCATCCTGCAGACTGAAGCAGCGACGAGTGAACGGCAATGACAATGGAATCGGTATGGATATGTCCTGATTGCCATTAACGACAAAGCACACAAAGTAGACAAATGCTGTG
Organism: Drosophila silvestris; assembly: GCA_035043445.1. NCBI lineage: Eukaryota > Metazoa > Arthropoda > Insecta > Diptera > Drosophilidae > Drosophila > Drosophila silvestris. Next base: position 1,434,241 of record JAWNMZ010000148.1, read on the forward strand.
TCGCTGGTGTGCTTCGACTTGCGCGCATTCAAATCGTGGAACAACTCGATGGTGGTGCCAATATTCCTATTAGGATGCAGAGGTTATAATCACCCTTTAAAATATCAGTTGAGGCACTTACGTATTACGCTTTCCCGTGGCAGAGATTAGAACTCGTATATTTTTGGCATTGTCCAGCGATTTAACATCGACGCGTCCCGCGGTCTCCTTGTGATCCATGGTCAGCGGCAGGGCATACAGCATCAGATCCGTACAGTTGGCAATGACAAACTTGGAGCGCAGCTTGAATACCCGTCGTCCATCCTCCAGCTTATAGTCGAGCATCATGCGGACCACATCCTCGTTGCGCACCACAACGATGTCTACAAAGGAATTAACACGCAGTAGGACATGGCGGCCACCAGGTGGAGTAGGTGTTGCTGCTTGCGTCTGACTCTCCATGCAAATGGGCATCGAGTGAATCCAGCTGGAGCCAAAGGGCACATCGATAGTAAAGTGGCTATTGATCACCGGCAGCATTTCCAGGCAATTGGCTCTGATCTGGTAGCGAGCAGCTTCCTTGCCACAGAGATGCTCACATCGAAACCGGTATCGTTGATAAACGTTCCCCAGGCGGCGATTTCCAGTCCCAGTGTGCACGAGAATTCGCGGGTTGCCTGGACTCGATACTGCAAATCCAGCGTGTTGAGCAGCTCGCAAGGACGTTGAATTCGCAGCTCCTCGGCATTGTTCAGCGGCCATTTGGGTTTCGGTGATGTGTCCAGCTTGTACAGCGTCTTCTCAATCGTCCAGTCCGCGGGTTCAAAGTGAAAGAACTTGTGCCAATCCATCGACTTCAACATGAAGGTGTATTCGCTTGTTGAAGCGGAACCAAGAGCGCATCTACAAACCAATTAAAGATTAATGCTTAAGGATACAAGCATGTTGAGCACAGCAAACATACGGAAAATCAAATTTCACACAATGCTCAGTGGAGTGGGTGGTGGGCGTGCTCAAGGCCTTGCAACCACCCTCGCCGTGAATGGCAAAGTGCTCCTCGGTGACGCTTTCCGTTGCTTGCAGCTCGCAGCTGAGCCAATTGCAGATCTCAAAGATGGGCCAAATGCTGACGAGTATCCGTTGCGGCTGAAAATCATCCGCATTGTCCACGGCAATGTCCTCGCGCAGAATTCGCACCCACAAGCTGATGAACTGTTGCGGCAACTGTGTTGGCACTTTCACCAGCCAGGGTAGACTATTATTGGGCTTCAGTGGAATGTCACCGGTGCGTCCCTTGCCATGACCCGCGCCCAGCTTGAGGCTATACAAAATAAGGGATTAATGAATGAATGGAACTCAAGATTAGTTTCAGCCAAAGCACAAACCGCATAGTGATGTCCGCATTGCGCACCACCGCCTGAAAGAAGGAGATGCGTCCTTTGCCAGCAAGCAAATGGGCCAGCGGATTCGCAGCTTGCTCAACGCCCTCGTTGCGAAATTCGGCTAGCAGCTCAAAGGGCACCATGCTCACCAGCTCGATCTGTCCCTTGACCAGGATATACACTTGCGTGGCGGACAACTTGCGCTGTTTGATCGTAATGCAATGCTGGCCAATGCGAAAGTGACGCACAAGATCGTCATCATCGAACTTGAGGGCTATGTGCACCGAATCGCTGATCTCCACTTGATTCGTTGCACTATTTTCGATGAAGAACGTCAACTCCTGGCAGTGAAATCACTACAGAAATAATATGCACGCAATTCTTGTGGCGCCAGAGAGATACGCTCATCGGTGCCCGTTTGACCAAAGGTGAGAGGCGTCTGCATTCGATTGACAATCACGCATTTGGGCATCAGGTGTGGACAATGTGGCGCTCCTGCAACAGCTCCTGCCAGTGGTATTTGGCACAGAGCAGTGTGTGTATGACACAAGGACTGCAATTGAAGCGCAATTTGTCCAACAAAATGTTGGCGTGCAGCAAACGTTGCCTATTGTTGTATCTCAAGTAGCTATGGAAACTCATCGGCTCCATGATGTCCAGCATATTGAGGTAGCCATAATCGAGGCATTTAATCCGACTGCGAAAGTCCAACTCGACGTTGTAATTAGTACGTGTATAGATTGATCCATGCAGCTGCAGATCGTCCACGTGACACGTGAGAAACGTTTGTGTGATGTCCGTGGTGCGTCTCAAATTGTATTTCTTTAGCTGCGACGGCAGCACATCCGATACATCCGGTTGGTTCAAGAAATTCAACTCCATATGCTGGCAACACAGCAGCAGCTGCAATTTCGGCACCAGCGCCGAATGAAAGGTGGTATCGATGCGCATGCAGCCAACCAGCACCTTTGGATGCAATATGAAATCATTGTCCAAATTTCCCTTAAAATCCTGCATGACACGATTGCTGTCAATCTGTGAATTGAAATTGAATTAACAATTTCTATACCAAATAGAAAATATGCGCAGCAAGCATACCGATTGCAGTTCCTCGTCCTCATCAGTATCGAAGCAAGTACCATCCACAGAGATTAGGGACTGCATGATAACCACTCGCCAAATGGTGGCGCTTATATTACGTTCCGGTGGCGTCAATTGTTTGCTCAAAATCTCGGACAGCTCAAAATCGCAGTAGTGCAAAAAGGTTTCATGCGTCTCGCTAAAGTATTCCATGCGACACTTGATATGTATGGGATTCTCGACCTGCACAAAATGAGAATATAGAAAAAAACTAATGATTGATTTTGGTGATTACAGAATCGACTTACCGGCATTGGCACGGGATAGATATGTATGCTGCTCATCTGGCGCGGCTGTGGATAGCGCCAGCAAATGATGCCATAGTTCTTTTTGATGATCTGCACCTGGTAAGGCATCGGCAGCATTGTGTCCGTATCCAAATAGACAAACTGAAAGGCGCCAGCACTGCAAATGCAACAAATGAAATTTAATAAATATTTTTCAGTTAATAAAAAAAAATACAAATAATCACCGACCGTAAATCATCCTGATAGAATTCCAGCTTGGGCTTGTGCAACGTTTTGGAGCGCACAATCGCGTCGTGGGAGGGTGTGTACTGTGCCAGCCTCTTCGGCGGCACCTCCGGCGGCTGACCCAGCATGGGGCGATGCTGCAGGAAATGCTGCCACTGCCGATTCAAATGCGTCGTAATATTATGCAGACCATCGCGTGCCCTGCGCATATGGACAATGTTCAGAATGCTGGCGTCGACGTGCAGAACATTAAGCTTAAGGGTGATGCTGGTCAGGAGCTGATTGCACCATGTCTCACTGTGCAGATCGGCTGAGAGACGCATTAGCAATGGATGCAGAAAAATCCGTTCGCCCGTCTGCACATAAATGGAGCCCAGCGTCGACTTGATGGAGGCCTTTTGCGGTCGTGCATTAAACTTGACATGGGCAATGAAGTCGAGACAGACGGCACTGCAGCAATATGTTTGTGGCTCATCGTAGAACTTAACGGTGACGCGATCGCACGACAAATGCAATCGATCCGCATTGAAGCAGTGCAGCTTCAATTGCCGAAGCGGGGTTGTGTACACCACGGGTCGTTCGCTGCGTTGTGGAAAGTAGGGCGTTGCTTGGAGCAACTCATAGATGTGAATGAGATCGTCAGTGAGCAACTTGACGTTGCCTTCGCACAGCCGCAGTTCCATCCATCTGCACAGTTCAACATCCACCTCGACCTGTTGGTTGCGATCCGTGTGAGCCTTGACGGTAAGCAGCGGCGGTGGAATCCCGGAGCTGCCCAGAGTGCCGGGTTGCGTCTCGAAGATCGGGTCGGTGAATTGTCCACTCAACGCTTCGCTATGGCTGACAAAATCACGCTCGGCCACCGACTTGGCCAAGTATATGCTAAAGTCGAAAACTGAAGCCTGTGTGATGGATGCACGCAGCGTTTGCGTTGCCATAAAACTGGGCTGCGATATGGTGACGAGTAGCAAGGGTTTTAGCATCATCTGATCCTCCACCTCGAGTACATCGTAGACCCTTAGGGCAAACATGCCAGCCACAAAAGAGACGCTGCGCGGATAGCTAAGTTTATGTCGGAGTATTGCGCTATGTCCCAAAGATTGTGTTTGCGCTATGCGCACTTTGCTCGTCATATTAATGCCAGAATCGCTCTGGCAGGAGCCGAACACGGTGTCCGTGGTGCTCTTCGCACTCGAGAAGGTCTTCTGCAAGATAGTGGCACGCTTTCTAGCATAGGTTTGTGACCACTTATCATTAAAAATCTTGTGTGACTTATTGGAACGTGTGGAAGTTGAGGAAACACTCTCGAACGGTGTGTTCTTTTTCGCGCAGATCTGATCCAAAGTGCTACAAAATATATATATATTTATTATTGCAGTTTGCAAAGGGACTAAAGAAACACACCTGTTCAATCGCTGCTGGCGCTGCATAATGCAGGACATCAGTTGAATCTGATGTGTGTTCAGCGTAGCGACAAAGTCCGTCACACAATTGTACTCGACACTTTCGCCACAAACGAGAAAGCGATCGTAGCGAATGGCTGGCGCATAGACGGTTATGAAATCAAAATCCTTGAATATATCCATGTATTCCAGTGCTGTGGAACGCGTCTGGCTGTTCCACTCCAGCGCCGGATTGCTATGCTTATTTGTCAACGTCTCCTCCAAGCGATACTTTTGCGTTTGCAGCCAATTACCCGAGGAGAGGGTAATCTGTCGTACGCTCAACTCGTACTGGCGATCCTCGACAAGGGCACCCGGCGTGCTCAGCATGTTAAGCTCAGCGGCCTTGTTGTAGATATCTTGACGTATGGGATGACGCACCAGTGGATTTTCCACACTCGGCGACAGCTTAATGCTCTCAATCTATTCGCGTATACAGATTAAATAATTATGCTCTAATTTTTCTCATGATTCGCTATTTCACTTACCCGCATCAAGAGGACGGTGCAGCATTTCTTTCCCGTCTCCACTGGCACATATATATAGATACCCTTGCTGTTCAGATGCACAATCGGCAGATCCTGCACTGTGGTTATGCCGGTCTCTTGGACTCGAGACGTGTTGGAATCCCGGCCGTTAGCGTTGCGCATTATCTCAAGCAATTCGCATTGAGATATCAAAAATTCAGTGATACAATCCAGATCCAATATCATTTCAATTGGCTGCACCTCAATGATGAGTTCAGAAATTGTGCGACGTTTCTTGTCAAGATTACGAGCACCAATTTTCGAATACAAATCCTGCAGACTGACAGTTGTGACCACAACACTAATCAGTGGCAAATTCGTACTATCTCCCAGCATTTTAATGTGGAAATTATCCTTGAGTTTCCACTCATTGAGGGCCTTCGCCTCATAGTAGTTCAAGCTGACGTTTTCCATTTTGGTGGTGATTTTGGTAAAATCCTCATGCTATCGACATTCAGCAACAGATCCTCAAAACTTAATAATAACTTCCGTTGCCGGTGATCACAAAACTTTCCATTTCTATTGAGATCCGTGGAATAGTCCACTGGCAAAAAGAATATCACGGATGCCTCGGTTTTTCCAACTAAACGAAAGAAATTCATTATTCTCTTAATGAAAATTGAGAAACATTTTAGCTTACCAGTGTCTCTAGGAGGCGGCTCAAAGTTGGGATCCAGGTCGAGGAACTCCTTCATAATGGGATAATTCTGTGCGTTACCTGTGTAAATATCTATCATCTGTTTCTTTGTAACTTCAGAGCACTGTTTACTGTGAGCCAAAAGACGCAACGATTTATGAATTGCAGCTATGATCGAATAGTGCTCATGCAAAAGTTTAATCTGTGAATGGAAATAGTTAGAAATAGAGTAATACTCATTACAAAAGAAGCACCTACATGACGGGCAAAAATGTTTATCGCTGACATGTCCACGTGCACATTAATTGAGTATGTGTCCGGCGACTCCACGACTTCGACCTGATCTTCCTCACTAACCGGGTTAAATTCCACTTTTCGAGACTTCGTCTGAATATTGGGTTCCTCAACAAACGATTCTTGACGTTTCTGCAACGGTGCAGGCTTCTTGGCCATCTTGGAAGAGAGGGCCAGCATGATGGTTGTACGCACCGGTTCGAGAATCATTTCAGTATTGGTCGTCCGACGATAGCACACATAAAAGTCACTGAACTCCATACAAAAATTGCACAGGTCCGGCGTGTTCGACACCATTATGGTGGTGCGTATATTGCCACGAAGCACATCGTCGCCGTTGCTCGACTTGATGCGCATGCGCAGCACTCGAATCGATGTGTATTCCACAGACAAATCTTTGCTGGTCTTGCGCAGCATCAGCTCGCACACATCGATCCGGCCCTGGGCCAGTTCGAGGAACACAACCATTGTGCTAAGTCGCCGCATCAGCGGCCCCAAATCAATGCCCGTCGGCGTTGTAATTACTTCGCTTGCGGACGCCGCTTTAACTGGTTCAGCATTCGTAGCCGGCTTCTCATCGCGCTCGGAACTCGCGTGTATTGTCTCCGCGGGTATGGAGACTTTTCGACTATTTGTGCGGCTCAACCGACGCACATTCACATCACTTTGCGTCAGCTTTGGCACTGAATTAAACGAAACCGTCGAATACGAGGCCAACCTTTCCGACTGACTAACCGTATCAAAGTCCGTTTCGATATCTGCAAATAGACCAAAAGGGGAAATTAATACGCAGATTACCAATCCAAACAATTCCATAAAAATCTGATCTGGGCAATTGCCAGTTATGCTAGGTATATGTATATTGACTGATGATAGCGATTAAAAATATACATTTACTAATCGGAATCACTATAAATATCATAGAAATAAACTAAGAAAATAAATCGGCTGAATTTTAGAAATTCGCCATACTTTTGGTAGCAAAGGATTCTGAAATTGTTATTCAAAAAGTACATTTCTGAAATAGATGGAATAGAAGACTATGTTATCTTTTTAAAAACCTGTGCTTGCATTTCTTCATTTCATTTAAAAGTGTACTCAAAATTTTAAGATTTCACATATTTACAAACATTTTACTCAGTTATAAATTATTATTAATTTAATTTGAGAGAGCGAATTTCATAACTACTTTCTGAATTTCGGCTGGGATTTTTTTTTGTATACTTTTTAGAAATGCATTTTTTAATAATAGAAATCATTTTTAAAAATGAAAAAAAAAACCATTTAAAATTTATTAGGGCGATTATTAAATATATCACTTACCATTCTCTAAGCAGAGCTCGACGTTCTCGAAAGAACTGAGAAACTGAAGCAGATAAATATCGAGAGTTAGACGGAAAGACTCCAGCCAGAGACAGACCGCCGTTGCGGGTATCTTTTTGTGTTTCTTCTCGTATTCCTCCAGCGGGAACTGTAACTGCAACTCCAGCCATTTGTTGGCAGCACCCTTCTTTGTCGATAAGACGACGTTGCGCATATTCATCATTGTGTGATAGACATCGGCGTTGAGGTTGCGCAACGAGAACAGCACGCTGAAGTGGCTGTGATATTTGTGATAGTTGAGACGGACTTTGGTGATCAGCGTTTGCAGCCGGATTACATCCGAGGTGTTGTTGGCTTGTGCCACCATCTTGGCGAGAGCGCCCAACTGGGCGCCATCATAGCACAGTATCAACGGTATGATGCTGCCAATGAGGACCAGTTCACGCTTGGAGAACTCCAGATTGACCAGTTCCGTTTGTATCTCGGCCGTTTCCAGAGCAGTCACATTGCGACGCCAGTGATCGGGCAGGAGCAGACGATTGAACTGCACCTGCATGCTGGGTATATTCAGCAGCTTGGCCTTACCCATCTCTGGTGTGGTATTGACTGCCATCAGCGTGAGATTTTTCACATTGAACTTGTAGGTATTGTAACAGGAGTCGATTATCTCACGCGGCTTATCCTGCAGATGGGTAATCAAATGCACCAAACGTTGCGGATTCGCTGGCCCACAAATGACACCCTCGGCCAAGTTAAACTTTAGCTGTAAATAGGGCAACAGGGATTGATTGACGGTGGTGTTCAACCGATGCTGATTGGTCGCAGACGAACTGTCCGCACTCTGCTGACGGGGATAGAACTTGACCGTCATGTCACGTAATTCGATCTTGTAATTGCAGGTGGGCATGAAACCGATGAGGTATTCGGAATCCGCATACGTCATGTGCATGTTCTTGTATTCCTGACTCTTGGTCACTGGTGTGGGGATGCCATCAATTTCGGACTCTGCATGATATCCTGGATAATCGTATGGACGCAATAAATCACTAATTACATTTTTAACCTGAAGAAACGACTGCGAAAAATGGAATGTAATGCCAGCCGATAGCACCCGATACTTGACACGCAGCCCCATATCCCTCATCTGTGCCTCCGACGACGCAGCGCTCCTAATGGGCCTGGCAGCACGGCACTCGACAATGTCAAAGGCGAGAACTGGACTGCGAAAGAGCATATATTCGTCGGTGTTGCGGGCAAAATAATCATCATGATTGCTGCTGCACCACGTCCGATCCGCAAACGTGTATTGCTCATCAAACAGACTCTTGTCGATGAAAGCTCGCGCGTTGTGGAACTACAAAAAAGGGGGAAGAGATCAACGGATGAGTATAGGAATATGTGTAAAAGAACGCAACTACCTCCGTTGTGTTAACTAAACTGCGATCCATGGGATCATCGCTGCGATAGACGCCGAGCGGTTCAATGCAAATGCTGGACAGGCCCGCCCTCACATTCGTCCAGTCGTTTTCCTTGAGCTGCGACCGCTCGTAGTAAATGCCGCCCAAACTAATACGCAAGATTGGCGTATAGCGTATCCGCTTAATGCCGCCCATGGCCTGGTCGGTTATTAGCTCCGAGTTCTTGAGCTGAAAATTTAATTCCTCCGCATAGACGCCAATATCGAAGCTATGACCAATGGGATCCTCGTCGGTTGCTGCAGCTGGCGCTGATTCAAAGCTAGGCAAGAGGTTCCATGCCCACCAGAGCATTGAACTTGAGGCTTCGTTGCTAGGCGGCGGGACGGGAACATTCCCCGAATCCACTGGTTCAACCAAACTAAAGGTGTCCTCTTCCATGGCGGCGGGCTTCAGTTCCAACAGCATTTTCACCAATCTCATGGCCATGGGCAGCTGCAGCGACGACACATTGATATCCAGCGACTTGGTAAATACACCAATTCGAGTTGTGCTCGAAGTGCTGACCGTGTTCGCGTTGTATTTGAGCAGCACACGGACCTCAAGAGTGCAACGATAGAGTACCGGCTCCTGGCACACCTCAATGCGGCCAGCCGTATTCCGCTTGTCCAGGCATATGGTCAAATCGGATACCTGTAACAGTTTGCGGATGAAAACATTGACGGGATTCGCATCGACCATGGCCTGTTGCCATTTCTCATCGGCGGCACAGAAGTTCAGGTATTGGACATTCATGGAGACGACAATGTCATCCTCGACATACTTCAGTATGATGTTGTGGCACTGCAAATTGATGTTATTGATGATCTTGTTGACCACACCAGAAGTGGTGGCGCCACCAGAGGCATGCTGCTGCTGCTCATCGCTGGCCACATCCGTTTTGCGTTTGCGTCGCTGTTCGTGCAGCAGGGAGGCGCGACGCTGTTTGCTCTCCTCGTTGGGCAGCTTGGCGACAAACTCAATCGTATTGATCTCAATGCGCACCGGTTCCGATGTCAACTTCGTCCACGGCACCAGAATGGATAGCTCGTGTATGTGGCCCGAGACGAGCTCAATGGGCAAATTGAGCTCCTGCTCGAGCACATCCAAACGCAGTTCGAGATTTTGAAAGGTGACAGCGCCCGCCCACAGCGATATCTGGGCATCTTCGTCTCGAAGGTTCTTCACATATTTCGCCACGTAGTTGAGCAAAATTGGTGTTAAATAGGACTCGAGTTTAAACATTGTCGCTCGCTCTCCGCCAACTGCCGACGTCGACGACTAAACGCATTTACCAAATGTGCGCTGGGCTCGCTCTATTCAATTGCTTTTTGGCCGTGTCTAATTTAATACATATTTAGTTAATTTGGAGACGATTGTATGCCGAAAATGAAGCAAAATAAGATTTGTCAATGCTCTCAATTGTTTACGTTTTAGCCCCGGCACACAGTGTTGGCTAACGAGCCAAGTGTTCTTCTGCAGCAACACTGTTCAAAAAAACAAAAGATGCTCAAAAATAATAATGAATCATAAACCATAATAAATGTTTTTTAATTATTGTTGAATACTTGTAGCTCATCAATTGGTAAGTCATTAGTCATCAGTGGTTAGATGAAAAGTTTTTTAATAATTTTTTTTTGTATATGACAATCGATCAGTCAGTTGAGACGTGTAGCGACCACGCTCAACCAAAACAGCTGTTTCAAGCAGCGAGCACAATTGTTGACAACGAGGAACAACAGTTGCAATCCGACTTTCAAAATGCCACAAATCACGCAGTCTGCCGCAGAATTTGGTAAGCAGCTGAAATTACTTTATAATTCTTTCAGTTATAACTTCTTAACTTTTTCAGATGTGGTCAAGTACTTTCTACAACTGCTGGAAGATGACAAGGACATGTCCTCGGGCATAGCGGCAATTAAAACGCTGCTCATGATATTGGAAAAGAAACAATGTAACGTATATATTAACATATATACATTTATATCAGTCATCTAAGTTATACTTTCAGTTGGCACCATACACATTCTGCACACCACAATGCGCGAAGCGGTGGCAGCCATGCGGAATACGGATTTGTCAATTGCTGCCATCGTTTCTGCCGGGGAGCTATTCTGTCGCTTTATAACACTGAGCCTGGATGACAAGCACATGGAGGAGTGCCGCCAAATCATGTTGAATCGTGGCAAAATCTTTCTCACCAAGTTGCTCAATTCACGACAGGTCATTTCACAGCAGGCACAACGCTTCATTAGCGATGGCTGTCGCATCCTGACCCATTCGCGTTCCCGTGTCGTCCTTAAGGCGCTGATCGCAGCATCGCAAAACAAGAAGAGTTTTCACGTGTTTGTGACGCAAGGCGGGACGGGAAACTCTGGGTAGGTAAACAGCAAATGGCAGTCGAAAGTGTTTCTTCTCATGCCCGGTGATCCGTTTCAGTGAGGAGATGGTGCAGGAATTGCAGGCGATGGGCATTGATTGCACACTAATTTTGGACTCGGCCACTGGATATGTGATGGAATCGGTGGATTTCGTTATGGTCGGCGCCGAGGCCGTTGTGGAGAGTGGCGGCATCATAAATCGCATCGGCTCCTACACAATGGGCTTGTGTGCGCGCGAAATGAAGAAACCATTCTATGTACTCTCCGAGAGCTTCAAGTTCTCTCGCCTCTACCCACTAAATCAAAGAGATCTGCCCAATGAGTACAAGGTGAGTAGCAAGGTTCAAGCTTAAGATTCGCTCTCATACTCGATTTTTAATTTAATTGCAGTACTCGCGCAAGCATTTAAATGATGTGTCTAAGGTGCATCCACTGGTGGACTATACGCCGCCGGCATATATCACGCTGCTCTTCACCGATCTGGGCATATTGACACCATCGGCAGTTAGCGACGAATTAATCAAACTTTATATGTGAATGGGAATAAAAATGCAAAACGATTGACTGGCTTTGAGATCTGATTTCATATTTTTGTGATTATAATTAAACCGAAATACATATATACGTTATACGCTATTATAAGCGTGGATACATACAAACATACATATATTTATATTACTAATTTATATATATATATGGTAAATATCATCTCGTGCAATACTCATTCAATTTAAATTCAAAGAGGAAGCTAGATGCCTATCGTTCACAAAGTAAGCTTCAATATCATGCTCATTATCATACTCGGAGCCCAGATCATCGTAGTTATCTACGCTGTAGCGTGAACTGTTGTTGCTATTGCCGCCATCTCCATTGCTGTACTCGCTGTGATCCTCGAGATCATCCGAATACTCGCTCTCCTCATCCAAATCATGAACACCGATCAGGTGATCCTCAAAGGCCTCGGCTTCCTCCATATCGCTGGCATTCTGTTGTGGACAAGGCAAAAGTATTCTATTAGTAATATTTCAAAGTAGGACTCAGATTTCACAGTGTTTACCACTTGACCCGTTTCTATATTAATCTCAATCTGCAACCGAATGTCCATGACCAGGAAGGCTGTCGTTACTAGCACTGGTATGGTTAAGCGACTCTTCCACGCCAAATCAGTGAGAAACAGAAACACTTTGCCAAACGTTGAGTCCATTATACGCCTCTCTATATGACTTCCTTTCCTGTACGTCTGGTTGCTGCTGCTCCTTTTGCTCTTCGTCTTGCGTCTGATTCTCTAGAGCGTCGTAGTTCACAATCTGCAGTGTTTCGCCCACTGTTACCGCCTGCACGGGGATTAGATGACGAGTCTTGTGGCTGGCACACAGTCAGCGACCAGCAGGGTTCGCATACAATCTCTCTCTTCTCCTGCAAGGAGTCCAACAATTGCCACCCTTTTGTAGTTTTAACAATTTTCGCTCTACGTACGTACGTGGGAAAGGGGGTGAGAAAAAACACAAAACAAGGAGAAATAATGACACAATATGCGCCTGCTTTATAGCTTGTTTACTATTTAAGAGTTCATTTTATTTTCTTTTTATATTTCTTTATGTTTTTAATCACAACAATAATAACATGAAACGCAAAACACAATGCGAAATTAAACAGTGCTGTAAAGAGTATGAAAAATTACATGACATTTGCCAGCACTGCAACTTAACAGCTGTTACTTCTAATTTTTCAAAACATACTGTGTATTTATAAATATAATCTGTGTTAATAATGGATATTTCGGCGCTGTCAGAGTCAAGTTTCTCTGCCGCTGATTGGATCAATGCCAACTACAGGAAATATAGAGATGAAAATGATAAGAAAGAGAGCAATAGCAAAAGCAGCAGCACTTCAGCCTCAGCCACATCGTTCATCCAAAGCTACGTGGCGAAGTTGCAGTTGTACGTGCAGCAGGTGAACTATGCCGTCGAGGAGTCCAGCCAGCAGGTGGTGGCCAGCATGCCACGCATTGCCAAGGAGGCGGCAACACTTCAATCCGACGTGGCAATGCTGCAGCAAAAGATGAGCGCCATGCGTCAAGAAGTGGCCGCTGTGCAGGAGGAGACAGGTGATTGTATGGCCACGCTGGAACGCTTGAATACACTGCAAAGTAAGCTGCAGGCTGCTAAGGAATCACTACAGGAGTCTGATGGCTGGGGCAACCTGCTGGCTGAATTGGAAGATTGCTTCGAGCGCAACGATTTGAAGGTGACAATTCAATCTATATGAAACACTTACATTTATCATTAATCTTTAACACATTATCATTCATCTTTATGGTGTCTGCGACAAGTTGACGGCGCTTCAGAAGTCGCTGCAGGCGCAGGAACAGCTGCCCGGCCATGCCGAACGTCAGACGCAGGTTGAGGACTTCAAGAATCGGCTGGAAGCGATGGCATCGCCTAGTCTGGTGCAGTGCTTTGCCGAATCAAATCTGGAGCAGGCACAGCGACATGTGCAAATCTTTGCCAGCATTCAGCGATTGCCACAGCTGCAGCAATATTATCGTGCCGTGCAGAAGAACGTGCTGCAACAGCAGTGGAAACAGGCGCTCGAGTTACAGGTCGCCGCCGAGTCGCAACAGACGATACCACAACAACAGCATTTTCTTACGCTATTCTACGATCAACTCTTGGATCACTGTCAGCGCCAGCTCAAATGGTGCGTTCAACTTTTTGTGGAGGACGACGGCGAAGCTCAATCGCAACCATTCCTTGTTATCGCTGAACTGCTGCCAGCGCTGCAGCCGACTCGAGATGCCCACATTCTGCAGCTGTTGAAGACCTCCAATGAGCGCCTGGAACTGTTGGCCCAGTATGCACAGGCCAATCAGAATTTTGTGCTTCATCTGAGCTCAACGCTGGAGCAGTCACAGATTAAATTGTCGGCCGAGTTACATCGTCAGCTTGCTGAAGCTGTCTTTGAGTATTTCCAAAAGTTTATTCAACAATATCCACGGCTGGAGGAAACCCAACTGTCCACCCAGGTGGATCGTTTGCTCTCCAATCAGGCAACGCCCAGCGATGCAGTGCGTCATTTGGAGGAGAGCACACGCAAGTTGTACGAGTGGCTGCAACAGGCCTGCACTCGATGCGCCTCTATTACCAACGATCTGGCCCTGTGCAAGCTGATCACTGTGCTCAACGGCATCTTCAAGCGACAGCTGGAGAACTTTAGTCGTACCCAGCGACAACTGAGTCTCAACTTGGGTGCAGCTGGAACGGGCACGGGGACGGCACGCAGCGAGAACTGGTCACTGCTGCAGTACACGATGTCGCAGCTGCAGTGTCTGGCCGACTTCCAATTGCAGCTGCATCACTTTGAGCAGATGCTCCATTCGCGCATGGCCACCTTGGCGAACAAGCTGCAACAACCAGTCGTTGCGAATGAGATCACCATCTACCAGACTTGTGAGCCGACGATGCACAAGCAGCTTCTGGCTAACATTGGGGATTATGTGCAGAGACGAGCAGAGGCTACGGCGGCGACTAGTGCCGATAGCCTGGGCATCTTTCCTCAGATCTATGCGACACTTAAAACGTATCTGGCCGAGACGCATGACATTACACTGAATATATTGTTGCAGCCCATCGAGGTGCATTTGGCGCACATCCGTCCACCCGTGGAAGCGTATCCATCGCCGGGCATTAATATGCCCACATTCAGTTTTGCTCCGCAGGAGAGCATCACACAGATTGGCCAGTATCTGCTTACGTTGCCACAGCATCTGGAACCATTGCTTCTTGCGCCATCGGCACTGCTCAAGCAAGCCTTGGAACTGTGCAACATCAAGTACACCCAGGCGATTCCCTGTGCCGATGTCCTACTCTCCCTGGTCGTCGACCAATGCTGTGTCATGTTTCAGGCACAAATATTGCAAATCAAATCGTTGCCCGCCTCCTCGGCCACACAGCTCAGCGTGGACATTGAGTACTTGTCGAATGTACTCGAGGAACTCGGTCTAACCATCAATTTGCAGCTATCACAGATCCTTACGCTGCTCAAAGCCGATCCGGATCAGTATCTGAACCTAAGCAGTGGCTGTGAGCCGCGTCTCGTGACTGCCATTCGGCAAATGCGCAATATTATATCGACACAATAATTAAGTACAGTAAGTCACCTTAAGTGCCAGTATTTATTCCTTCTTTCATATGCATATATGCACATATATGTATATATATATATACATAGTTAATTCCGTAATGAATCGAAAATAAATTATCAAACTAATACAACACATATCTGATATTAGTTCATGTTTCCAGATCTGATTAACAAGCTCGAAAGGAATTAAGAAATAGACACAAGAAGAATGAATAGATTAAAACCATATAAAACGAAATTCATTCAATGCAAAATTATATATATTATCAACACATTTATAGCTATATAATTAACAGGATTATTTCTTAGCACTATAGAACTATTGATTATCCGACTAAGAAGTTGTTGCGCCTGTTCACATTCACACAAGTTGGTCCAGCTGTGATTTTGGGGCATTGTGCGCCTGCCACCACAGGCTGACGAAGTGCCGCAGACTGGAGAGGGCGAGAACGGAATGCACATCCAGTTTCTGATCGTTGGCCAGCCAGTCGCAGTATTCGATGCGTGGACATGCGTAGGTGCCGCCAAAGCATCGAATATGCCGCACGCTGGCAATTTGTGCTGGCCAGAGGCGGGAACAGCAGTCGAGCAACAGATCCAATTGTGGAGCAGGCAGTGCGACCAATTGCTGACCACTGCTGCTGGCGGATGTTTTCGCCAGCACGTTGAGCAATCGAGCCAGGCCGGCTATGGAGAGGCGTGGCGAGAGCAACGGCAACAGATGGAGCAGGACACGCTGTATGCGCAGCTGGACGTGAGCATAATCCGCCAACTCGGATTGACTGGCGGCGGCGGCAAACCACAGATTATTCACAATGCTAATGATGCCCTCGATGATGTCGAACTGATGGAACTGTGTGTCACGAATGACGCCCAGCAACCAGGACAGAATGCCAACATGCTCGAGCATAATCTTTACGGCGCCAGGTATTTTCACGCACGTGGAGAGCACGGAGAGCAGCAGCAGATTGGTGTCCAGTGTGGCCAATTGAGAGCCATAAAAGCTGAGCAGCACCTTGAACGTATTGGTGGATACCAGCAGAAAGAGATCCGCACTGCACTTGATGCCATTGCTCAGCAGCTGGACAATGAACTCCCGATACTGCTGATGCTCCGGCTCCTGCGAGTAGAAGAATATATTAAATTCGGGTATCGTTTGGAAATTGAAGCTCTGCTTCAGCTGCAGATACATCATCAGACGCTTGTACAGCAGATGAGTGGGATCTGTGCTCAAATTGAAGCTGTGCGCAATGAAGAGGACGGGTATCAGCGGCACTCGAGGATTACCGCCATGATGTCGACGCTGTGCCAGCCACGAGTCACGCAACTCCCCTAGGCCCGACTGGATGTTATCGTAGGCCTGCGTCCACAATGGTTTCTCGTAGAACTTCGAAAGCTCAAAGTGGGTGCGATAGCGTTGCTGGCAACACGCCGCCGCCAAACGCATGTCCTTGTCCAACGAGGACAGAGCACAGAAGCTCATGGCGAGCAGTCCGTTCTGGACGGGCCACTGGGCACGCACCACAGATTCGGGCGCGAAGCAGTGCATCATTAGTGGCAGCATAAAGGCCGGATCATAGCAGCGCTCATAGATCTCCTCACGCTTCGGACACAACCGGCGCAGATCCTGCGTGAATGTGGAGCAGCCCTGCTCCACACGTTGCTCCAGCGAGTTGTCACCAAATCGATGAGATTTGCTGGAGGGATTAAGAAACTCCAACTCAGGCAGTTGTTGGCTGGCGTGCAGTGTGCGCCAAATGGGAAAATTCTCGATGGTGTACTGCGAGGATTGGCGCACAATCAGCGCAAGCACCTGGGCCACATTCGTCTCCTGCTGTTGCAGCTTGGCGCGCTCATCTTCGTCGACGGCACGCAGTGCATAGTGCGCCACAGCGCTTTCGCCCCAAATGAAGGGGCGATACTGGCCCAGACCGACATCGAAGCGTTCGTAGTGCTCCAGGAGCGCCAGGGCATAGCGATCGGCGGGCGTGAGGCGGGCATGATAGGCACCCAGGATGACAGGTATGTGGGCAGAGTGGAGAGCCGCGGGCGCTTTGCGTGCCAGCGTCTCCAGCAGTTGAAGTAGATGCGTCTTCACAGCGCTCGGCTCGCCCAGCAGATGATCATAGCAACAGGAATGGGTGCAGGCCATCTCGTAGAGCAGAGCAGCATCTGCATTGGCATTCTCCCCCTCCTGCTCCTCCTTGTGATCCGCGTACAATTGATCGCATAGGTAGGCCATCAGCTTGAGGAGCAGTCCATTGGTATGCTCCTGCTCAGGGGTGCGCTGCTGCTCCTCGGCCATGTGCATGGCCTGTTTCAGGCAGCCGCGACAAAGTTTAGCCAATGCGGCGCATTCAATAGGCGACTCAATCGAGCTGCTGCTGCCCCAGCTGCTGCCACCAGTTGTAGCAATCATAGGCCAGCTGCTCCAGTTTGTCCAGCTGCACAGATTGCTTCTTCAAATCCAACGCCATCATTTGTACATTCAGATGGATATAGCTAACAAAGATGTTGGCTTGCTGCTGCTCATCCTTGCTGGCCTCGTAGGCCTGGCTGTAAATCTCTCGCAGCACACGCATCTGAAAGAGTTCAACAGCATCGAATTTGAGCTGTTTGTGGCAGTAATCCAAGCACTCGGATTTGGGCATACAGTGGGCAATTAGTGCTGCACTCGCATCCGCATGCTCCCGATAGATGAGCGCCGCCTTCTGCGGTTTCTCAATGCTCTTGAGTATGCCATTCTTGTAGATCTGATAGCAACGCTGCAGCAGCGTCGCCTCCTCCAACTGTTGATGATGGCCACGACGGAATGCGACATCCAATAGTGGATATATCAACTCCTTCTGCTCCACATGCGCCGGCAGCAGTTGTGCAAATGTCTCAGCCAACTGCGGATTACGTTCCAGGAGCAGGCAGGCGATTCGCACAGCGGATTTGCTCAGCTTGCGGTTGCTTGTGGAGAAAAAGCAGCTGAAGAAGGCAGCGTCGCATCCGGCCAGATGATGATGCTGGCTAAGCAGAAATTCCAGCATAGCCAACTCCAACTGTTCTAGCTGCTCAGCTGGTGCACTCTGGCAAAATTCACCATAATATTGTTGCAGCTGCAGCAGGGATTCACTGCAGTCCACGGGCTCTGGCAGCTGGGCGAGACGACGCAACAGACGCAGGAGAAGATCATAGTAATGATGGGCCTTGAGGTAGTGCGTCGCTTGCAGCCGGCTCGTGAGCAACTGCAACATCTGCACACATTCGCCGGCACTCAGCTCAAAGGCATCGACGAGGGCAACACACTCCAGCAACTGTGCCGGCTGCGCCACTTGCTCCACCTGCAACTGGCTGATATTTCCTACAGCTATCTCCAATGCCATGACCAACTGCAGTCGATAGTAGGAAATGTGATTGCTAAACTTGGCCAGGCTGCGACAATGTTCGCTGAGGCGTCGCAGGAATCGCACATAGTTCAGCTGCGTCTCGCTCGTCTCGCTGAACAAGTGCGTCGCCCGCAGCTGGCTGAGACGAATGCCGTAAATGTAGTGAAGTAATCGCTGCGTGTGCGTCTCCTGCTGCTGCTCCTGCTCCTGCTGCTCAACTTCAGCGCTATTCTCCTTGCCATCCAATTGCGATGCAATCTGTAGCAGTCTGATAAGTGAATCAGCTATGAATTGCGATTGGTCCGCATTGAGTCGCTGGCTGGTTACCAGTTGGGTGAGCAGAAAGAGCAAATTGTGTGCATAGATCATGTTGCGATGCGGATTACGCAGACTCCCAGCCAAGTGCAACTGTTCGCCATCAGCCAGCTGCAGCTCAAAGTGATCCTCATCGCCTGCTGCTGTTGTTCCCTTGAAGATGACATCAAAGGAATCCTTGTTGGACTCTCCCAACACGGCTTGCTGTAACGCTGCCAGCTGTGGCCAATGCTGGGCAATAGTTGCGGGCAACTGAGCCGGCTGCTGCATGTAGTCCTTGTGCTTGGACAAGTGAGAGTTGTACAATTGCTGCACCTGCTCCGGTTTGGTGTGATACTGATGGAGCAGCACACACACCAGCTCCACATAGGCATCGTAGGGTGGCTCAATGGTGACGCCCTGAAACAGCAGCGGCATCATTTTGCTCAGCGTCAGAGTCTCCACATATGCCTGCACCGTTTGGCCCTGCTCGATTTGGGTGAAGAGTTGGCGCAAATTCTCCACGTTGCCGGCGGTCTCCGCCGTATTTAGTGTTGGCAACTCCTCCTCCATCAGCGACAGATCCAGTGAGAGTATGTTGAGAAAAATGCTTGTCACCATGTCCACGGTTTCGGCATCGAAGCCAATTAAGGCCTCCAGCCAGATGTCAATCTCATAGCTTGAGGAATCAAACATGCCCGTATTCTGGAACAGACTGTGCAGCAGTTCACCCGCCTCAAACTGGACGGTGGCATCGTCCAGCATGTAGGCCTTGATAAAGGAGCGCAACACCTTCTCGAACAGCTTTTCCTGCGGATGCAGCGATCGTGGAAACAACAACAGAATCGTCTTAATCGATTTAAGCTCCAGCTTAATCTTTTGCACCTTGTCCAACTGTTCGGGCTGATCTTGATTGGATTGTGGGAGTGGCTCATCGAAGTTAGTCTCATAGAGCGGACGCAGCACATCCAAATAGTCAAGAATCTGACTGGTCTTATTCACAAAAGCGCGATTCTCCTTGCACATGATTAGGATCAGGTCGAGAGTGACAGAAAGATGAGCCAGCACATTGACTCCCTGCTCCTGTCTATCCTGTATGCTAAGGTACAGTGAGTACAGTATACTCTCGATGGGCGGAAAATTGATGAGCATATGATTCAGCAGCTCAAATTTGAATTTACGCAATGAGTTCCCAGCACGCTTCGATTGCTCGCGCAGAGCAACGGCGCCAACATAATTGCTGTACTGCGTCATCATGGCGAGGAGCAGGCGATTGACAGCGAGACGCACTTGGAAGTCCGGGCTCTTCAGCATGTTCTTGCTGACGATGTGTAGCAGCGCCTCAATGGGCAAGCATAGCTCTTTGATCCAATAGCTAAAATCGGTCAGCGTCATTTTGTCCATGGCCAAAGCTAAAGATGTTGGCGGCACTGCTCCAATGGTTTGGGCAAGCAAATCAATTCCCTTGGGCAAATCAACGGGCTGCAAACGCTGCGGACTAACCAAGAAGGCAAAATTTCTCACCGTATGCCTGCCGAGATCGGGACAAGCGTGCAGTGTCTTCAAGATGAGCTCTGTTTTGCGTTCGTCGGCATAGGGGCGAAATAAGCTGCCCAAAATCTTGCCCTGCAGTTTGTTGTGCTTCTGGCGATAGTTGGTCATCGCGTCGAAGGTGATGCCATGTTTGCGTGACGTGAACAGCAGCAGCAGCAGTTGATGTGCAGCGGCAGCAACTGCATCTCGTTCCTCAGTCATAATGCTCTTATCTATCTCATTATTCTTGCCGACCTCCAGGCCCGCAGGTCCCTCCCAATCGTAGAGGCGTCGCAGATACTTGCAGCATTCCAAATCGAAGACGTGCACCTTCTTCGTCTTCAATATGCTGGGATTCTCGAGGACATATTGGCGCAGTGTGTTGAGCACAACGCAAGCGGTCACATGATCATCATAGTACAGGCCCTTCACCAGCACACGAATCAACTGGGCACGATCGAGAATATTGCGTATGAGCAGCTCATTGCCATCGACGAGAAAGGCGAGCACAAAGTGAATATAAGCCTTGCGTACGGTGTCCTCATCGTCATTATCATGCTTTGAATGGGACAACATTTCGCCCATGGTGCGCACATTCGAGAGTATATCGTAGGAGTTCAACACTTGCCGCCCCAACTGCGAATCCAAGCACACAATTGCCGTAAGCAATTTGAGTGCGCTACGCCGATGCTTTGGCTGCTTCGAGTGCAACAATTGTTCCAGCAACGCACCATGCGCTTTGAGGAAATAACGTCCGGCATGGGCAGCTGACTCCAGGTGCTCCTTCTGATTGCTCAGTATTTCCATGATGATGCGTTGCAATGCCTCGCACAGGTAGCCTACATGAAGCACATTGCTTGTGTCGATGCGATTGAAGGCTTCAGCCAGTTCCAGTGGCTTGCCACGCTTCTCAATGTACTTCGCCACAATTCGTGGACGCTGCTCGCACATGTACAGAAAGTGGCGCAATTCTGTGGAAATTCTTATAAATAAAAGCTAGAAATTATGTGGAATTTACTCACCCGTTATAAAGTTATTGCCGAGCAGCTTGCTGCGAAAATGCAGCATTTTAAAATCGTTTGGAAAACGCATCAGTTTCTCCTCCGGCTCAATGCCCGAATCGGGACTGGTGTCGGCTTCATCTTTGCGATCCTTGCGAGGTTTTCTTTCCTTCTTCTTTATGGATGGGGTATCAGTCGTTTCTTCACCATCAGCCGGAACTTGAGGCTCCTCCTCGATCTGCTCAACATTCTCCTCTTTTAAGGCGACGTTTCCATTTGTATCTTTTGTATTTTCCTTTTCTGACTGCTTTGCCAACTTTTTTGGTACGGCAATTTCAGCGTCATCCGTCTGGTCTGCGACTGCTGTTTCGTGTTTTCTTTTACGCTTATTCGTTTGTATTGCCATTTTTAACTGTCTTTAAATCGAATTTCATAAATAATCAGCGAATAAAACCGAATAAAACGTTGAACACAATTAACACACACAAACTGCGGCATGCACGTGTTGTGCAGTTTGCATGTCGATTACTTTCAACGAGTATTTTTCAGTATCCATTCTTATCATGTGCGCGTTTCGGCAACAGTTGGGTTTATAGTGCTGTAAAATGTCGTTTTTGGGCGCCGAGTCAAAGGCTTTAAATCAATTAATTATTTTTAATAATTAAGTTATTAAGCTTTTTTTTTAATTTATTACAGTATATATGTCAACAAAATTACTACGATATTAGATGATTCATTCTTCAATTCTTCTTCAAATTTAATTCAAATGCAGTACTGTGTAATTCTGCCATTGTTTCGGTTAGTCCATTTCGACGGCTCTGTTGGAGACGCCTTCACCAAATGCAGCATTTCCGGAGGACCCATTGATCGCATTTGTGCCAGGAATTCCGGCAATGTCGTCGTCCGTTGCTTACCAGGCGCTGGTGGCACGGCTGGCAAATCAATTGATTTACCTCTACCTTTTCAAAATCAAGTACACATTAAGATGTTGATAAATATGAATATTTTGTACTTACTAAAACAACAACCCATTATAATTGAAAATATCTGCGAAATAATCGCCCCTACCATACAGTTGAAAGTTTTAGAAATACTAAATCAAAGAAATCAAACCGGTGACCAATCGGCATTGGTACCTATCTACATAAATACATGCATAGAGTTAACGTACAATCGTTTTACAGTTTTCTGATAAGAACTCTTTGTTTTTGTTTTAAAATATATATACATAGTGGGTTATCTACGGTATTTTTTTTCAGCGCACAGGCCAGGTCGACTGTGTCTGTGAAATTTTACAAGTAGATAAGCGTTTATCAATTATGAATTATACAGTTGGCGCCTGAAAATTTCCCAACAACAATGTATCGATTAATTATATCGAATATATTTTACTTAAAACGTATTTATTTATTAAATGTATGCGTATTATCAGCTTATAAGGTGGAGCTTGCAACAGCGAAATTTTTCAGATATGTTAAAGTAATATGAGCGACATTTAAATTTCATTTTACCCGCCAACCAATATATTATTCGATTTACAGCACTGCTTCGTAACAGCTGTTTTGCTTGTGCGCATGATCCCTAGTTTCTCTCATTCTCTCTCTCTCTCTCTCTTCCACTTTAAGATGGAGAAACGGCGAGCGAACCGAAACGTAAACAGCGCCCGCTGCCATTTCACGCTTTTCTGATAAAAATGTTTTAAATCAAAAAGTGTTAATTAAAACCCAAAATCAAAGTCAATGTGGCTGTGGACGCAGACGGTTCGTGTGCGCGTTGAACGTTGTACAGAAACATATTTCAAATTCGTTTGCAGCCAGCATCTGCTTCAATTTAATAATACAACATTATTATTCGCATCCAAAACTCAGAGTGCGACGGCGTTTGGCGCTCGTTCGTGAGCGTGCTTTTGCATATCTTTGTGTTTATGTTCTACCTGACATTCTGGAGCATCAGTTGTGAATGTCAGCCACAAAGTGAACGAGCCAACGAATGACTGCCCCAAAGCAAATAAACAAGAATCATTAAAAAAATCACGACAATAAAACACAGACTTGCTAACACTCAGATTTCTCTGCATTTCAACAAGAAAAAGGAAATACAAAACAGAAAAAAACCAAATTATAAAACAGTTTTGCGTGGCAAATAAATAAAAAATAAAATACACTTGCTCTTGGCTGGGCCGTGAAACGCCGCCAAACAGGCAAACAGCAGCAGCAGCAGTAACAACAACAACAACAACAATGGACGATGAGTTTAAGCTCTGTTGGAAGAACTTCCAGGACAATATTGCCAGCGGCTTCCAGAATCTGTACGACAGAGGAGATCTGGTAGATGTCACCCTTGCCTGCGATGGCAAATTGCTGCAGGCACACAAAATTGTACTGGCCATTTGCAGTCCGTATTTCCAAGAGATATTCACGACCAATCCCTGCCAGCATCCCATCAGTAAGTAGCCATTAAATATTTATGTACGTAATCATTTGTGGCACGTTCTTTTCACAAGTTCTGATTTGCTGTTTAGCATTTGTTGTGTGAGTTATGCGTTTGTTTGCCCAAAATGTTTACGCGGCGATTTCCATCAGCAGACATACATATATAATAAAAATACACTAAAAATACACACAAATATCGAACAATTGGTGCTTTTTTTTTGTATTTTATCACTGATATGGCCGCTGTCCACACCTGTCAGTTTATCTAAGCACGCCCGTCACTTGTCGGGTGCCCAAAAACCACAGCGCTCCCGATATAAATCAACTCTTTTTTTTATAATAAATTTGATGTCACATTGAAGAGTTATCGAGATAACTCGCCAGCTGTATGTGCACTCATCATACATACTACCTACATTTATATATATATATAATATATAAATATTTATAGCTCTATTCTTCTGACTTCCGGGCTTGCACCTACTCCAGGGAGAGTAAATATTCTGATCAATTGCCCAGAAATTAATTTAAACCCTAACATCTTATTTTTGGGAATATTTCTCATTTCATTTATTTAATATTTGCAGCTATTTTGCATATGAAATTTTGGAAATATCAACAAAATTATTTCTTCGAAAAATCATAAAATTTCAACTAAATAATGCGGTATGAGAATAACAGAAATTAGAATTCGTTATAATTTTCCATTGAGTCATGCATTTGACGAACTGATTTTAATGGAGATTATCTTAAAACTAACCATTTGAAAATGATCTATAAAAATAATTAAATATAAAATAAAGCATATATTATGTTATAATCAATATTATTTAAAATTGTTGTTAGAAATTAGAAGCGTTTTAATTTGAAGCGATAAGTCAATTTATTAAGAAGATCACAGAGAAATCAAATCAAATATAATAAAAGATATTAAAAATTAGAATTTGAAGCGTTTTAATTTTTAAGCGATAGCTATATAGAAAAGTATGTTAAAGAGATCACAGCAAATATTCCTTATTTAAATATCACTTTCGAATCTGCTTGTAATAAATCAAAAATCAAACAGAATTAACTGTCATTGCTTGCCACAGCTGATAATCCTCCATTGAGGTGTTGTCGTTGTTGACGCCACGTTGTCTCTAGCT
The DNA here is from genome assembly GCA_035043445.1 of Drosophila silvestris. NCBI lineage: Eukaryota > Metazoa > Arthropoda > Insecta > Diptera > Drosophilidae > Drosophila > Drosophila silvestris. Next base: position 1,459,195 of record JAWNMZ010000148.1, read on the forward strand.
GCAGTTCCAATGGGAAGCTATTGGCCCACTCCAACTCCACCTCCACCTCCTCCCCCAACTGCAACTCCAACTCCCATGCCACACATACAGTTGCTGCCTTGATAAGAAGCCTGTTGCAAAGCTCCACTTGAAGTGCCTTTTGGTGCGTTGCTGACCTCATCAAATGTACATCAAATGCTTAACTCAACTCAACCTAGATATTATGCGATACGGACTCTGGAATTGAACATGGATATCATATCGCCTGACTGACTGACTGACTGACTGACTGACTGACATGCCTGTGTTGCCTGCCTCACCGGCTCACCGGGTTGTTCTACACACATTTGCTGCACGGTGGCTTTATCAGATCAAGCGGCAATAAACCACTATGTTTTATCTTTCAAGTAGCAGTAGAAATGTGCTACCTAACAACAACAACAACATGCACAACAAAAGTATTATTTCCAAAGATAAAGAATATTAATATACGCTATAAATAATGCTTTTGCGTAAAAAAAAACTTATTATAAATAAACGAAGTCATAAGGCAAAAAGTAAAGGTGCTAACTAACAAGCCAAATGATTTACTTGCTATTGTTGTTGCTGCTGCTGCTGCGTGTTACACACAAATAACAACAATAACAACAACAACATCAAAAAAAAAACAGCAGCAACTACAAAAGTCAAACATTTTATCTTTTTATCGCGCTGAACAATCATTTATTGCCCAACTATGTCTAACGGCACTTCTGTGTCCACCACCAAACCCAACCCAACCACTCGAAGAAGTGTTTTTGTTTTTTTTTTTCCTTCGAGATATTGATTAGGGGTGCTCCATTTGGTTGGTGTTGTGCGATATGAATTGCTCTATTGATATAGCCCTTGTCGTTGTTGTTTCTACAGTTGTTGCCGTGTCACGATCGATATATATACAATATACAAAATACCAAATACAAAATACTTAAAGAGCAACACATACAAAGAGAGAAGAGCCACTTCTATTTTATCTACGCCATTTTGTGTGGCCTCGTACAACGTTAATCCTCGTTTATTATCTATTTTTATTTTAGTTTTATTATTAGTGTAATAAATACTAGCAATTGGTGCTTCGAGTGTTTATCAGCATTATTTTCGTATTTAGTGCTTTGTTGGGTATCATTTTAAAGAATCATAAAATAAGATTTTCGACTTATGGCCAGTTGGCCAGATAACACACACACACACACACAGCCTCAGTGGTGTGTGTGCGTGTGTTTGTGTATGCGTGTGTTCTATTGCCACTTAATACAACCTAAAATACAATTAAACGACTGGTTAAAACCCATAGTTTCCTCTTCAAGTGCCCCCAACGATCGAGGCCTGTGGCTGATTCTTATTTTATTTATTTTTTTTTGCTCATATTAGAAACAATGAATGAAGCTAATATAATATCGACCGGTGAACTTGTCGTAAATATCAAACACATTGTTATTTTATGACTGACTAACAATACTAAGCTAGTGGCAGGGGCGGCGTATTCAGGAAGCTTCAAAAATTATATATAGGGGACAGTAAAAATAGCCTAAATATAAATATGAATAATCCATTTATTAAGGTAGTAAAAAGCACTAAAGTATTTGCCAAAAGAAAAAAGAAATTGGGGAAAGTAAATTGAGGAAACGAATAATACATATTTTTGTCTATTAATGTGAAATTTTACACTTCATTTAGATGCGGACAGTTTCCTTCAATCAACCAATTCTATTGTAGTGTTTATCGAGTTCTTGGTATTCCTCTTTATTTACCCGTAAAATGAACGCCCTGTCTCCCAGTTGGTATTACGTATTTTAACCGGGAGCACATTTAGATAAGCGTATCATATAATATCAGACTTTGAGCATATGCAATTTCTTCAGTTTTTATTAGGCTCTTGTGTTGTCAAATGGTAATTTATGAGTCAAACTGTAGTAGCAACAAATAGATTTACTTATCGCTCTGACTAAATCCTTGGCTAATGGTCCCCAAAATACGTTCCTTACCGCTCCGATATGCGATAAGCACTAAAGTACTGTGAACTATTTTTATTGATTAGGTATTGTAAGAAACCTGTAATTGTAAAGTTGAGCCAATGCTTTGATATAGATATTTGTCATATTTGAATATATATCTAATTAATAATAATAATAAGAAGGAGTTATTGTCTTAAACAAAATATGTAATTTTTGAATATAAATCTAACTTCTGCCATAATATCATAGTAAATTATTCCATATTTAACAAAATATGCCGCACATAATACATCAACTTTTTGATCATCCCACTGCATATTCTTTAAAAAATAGATAAAATCAAAACTTCTGATTCACATTCTTAAAACGATTAAGATACATTTGTATTTTAAATGATTTATTATTATTATTATATATGTATATACAATATAATTTATATATAGTAATAATCGAATGGATTTTCAAAATAATACCCGGAAACTATATAAACCTAAATCATTCATTGAAGGCTATGCTGAAGATCTCAGTTAAATATGTTGCCAAAATGAGGTTTATACCTTTGTCAAATCCATATATTGCAAATCAAGTTTCTAATATATTTTGATATCTTAGAAGGAGGAATACGTGGTAAAGTGCAGTTAAGCGCAGGTCTCACCTTTAATCGGATTGTTATAGAGGCACTAACACTACGACTACGAATACTGCCCCGTCTAATATGGCGTTTCCAGATAACAATTATTTATGAATGTTGGAGTGTGTCGACATTGTCGAAATGCGACAGCCAAACACAGACCACTCCAGAAGGCACAAGCGTTAGACGACAACAATAATAAATAGAAAAACAAAAATAAAAAAAAACCTATTGGCGTTCTGATTCGATAAACATTTATCATAATCATAAAATAAAATTGTTTTCAATAGCAATCGACTGCAATCTTATTGGTCGTTGTACCTCAAGTGGGCGGGCTTTCAGAAATTGGGTGTTGTCACAAAATAATTCAGTCTGCAATCGAATTGAAAAAAAATACTTACTTATATATCGTAAGCTGTGATTTGTCTGTGCCTCTGTTCAGTTCTGTGCTGATGCTCCACATGGCGATATCAGTAGAGATCAGCGGGGTTCAGGGTATAAAACAGAAATGACTTTGTCTGATATGTATAGTACACTTAGAGAAATCAATTACATATTCATATTCATCACAGTCTAATATTGATATTACTGAAGTTACGATTTCGATATTTCAAAATTTCAACTATTCTATTTATATTAATATAAACTTAAAACTGATTGTTTGATCATCACCACAGATTCAATTGATTAGCATTGAAAATGATTAAAACAAGGTTGAAAAAACAAACAAAGTGTTAAGATTTTAGAGTATATATGCTATGTATATTAGCAATATTCAATAATTCAAAAAACAGTGATTCAAAATATCTATTAGTGAAAATCAATCACTCATTTCGAAATCATATTAAGTATTTTCAACTTAGTTCTAGAAATATATTTGTTTCAGACATCAGATAAATATGACGAATTCTTGTTCCACTATTTGTCGAACATCATTCAAATATATATATTTTTCTCTCTGTGCAGATGGATGCATAAGCATCTTATTTTAAGTATAAACAACCCAGCTAGCTGGCAACGACAATTGATGATCGCTGATCGTCGGCCCGAATTGTGTTGCTTGTAATTTGTATTTTTGGTGAATGTTCCTTCTTATCAAGAGCATACAAACGCTTATTTATCACGTTCTCCGTGAACTTTAGTCAAAGTTTATCTACAGATTCGTTCGACTTTTATATTTGGTTTAAAGATTCAATCATGCTGTGCTGCCCGGACTGTGGATCTCTTTGTCGCATTCTCCCCAAACCGATCAATAGCGACGAATTCGATTTGCTTTCATCTGTATCTGTATCTGTATCTCTATCTGTGTCTGTAAGGGAGTCAAATATTGTACAGATCTGTAAAAACGTGCAAACGACACGTATAAGTTAATATTTATCGCTGATAAGCGCAAAACAGATCGATTATAGACTATGCTTAGACATTTTTACGAAATGGATTTGCAAATGATAATGTAGATTGCACCGTATCTATATAGGATCAGCAGTCAAGCTCATGTGTAAGGCTTTCAGATCGTTGAGGGTTATAAGTCCTATCTCTCTCGCTCCCTCTCTCTCACACTCTTTGTATCTGTGTCTCTCTCTCTCTGTTGCTCCTATGCGTTTACTGGCCGGATTTTGATCTTTGCAATACTTACAAACACGGACGTGGCGACGCACAGATACGAGTCGCAGATAGCGAATGACGGCGTTCGGAGCAACTCAGATGTCAGCGTCGCTCGGTCAGATTAAGCAACAGATGATGATGATGAGAGACCAGTCGCTCGGTTTCATATATAGAAATTGTTATTGAGAACAAGTGATAATATTGTTTTTTTTTTTTTCCTTTATTCATACATTTTATTATTTTAACTAGATGTTGATGCTATGTGCCTGCCTGCATACTGAGTTCAGCGTATAGCGAATCGATTTATATTGTTCAGTTCCCTTATATATTGACTAAATCAAAAATAAGTTAATTTACATATTTCGGATACTGAAGGCAAGTCTTACTTCTGAAATCTATAAAACCATGACTACAATTTATATGAAATTATTTTAGAAAACAGCATATTAAAAAATAGGTCTTCAAAATGACATATTCAAAAATGGTCCAATATCAAAAATATACAATCCTTATTTCGTATTGTGATAAAATTGTCTTTTTTATTTTTTTCTTTTCTTTTTTTATTATTTTAAGTTGACGTATGGTGAATCGATTGAAATTGTTAAATTTTTTTATATATTGACTATATCAATTGGAAAATGTTAATGAGAACAAGTCGTAGTTTTGAAACCTTAGTTTTGGTTTATATAAAATTATTACATTTTAAATCAATTTTCTTAAGCCCCATTTTTCAAAATACATTTTCAAAACAATCTATTCAGAAATGGGCCAAAATAAAAAATCCTTATATTTCTTTCACATGTAGAAATTTTTGTTGTGATAATTAGTGATTGTCTTTACATTTTCAATAATTTTATAACTGTTTTTATAGATATTATCAGATGTTTAGTTTGCTAGCATTAAATAGAGTAATTCTTAAATTATAATTAAAAAAGTTCTAATCTACGAGTTACTGTTCCAAAAACCAAAAAAAAGGGGAAAAACTGTATAAAATGATATACGATTTTGAATTGGGACATTTTCAACTGGGCCACAGGGATCGATTTAATATGGACCACTGTGCCGAGAAGTAGTCTCAGTCTCAGTCTCAGTTTCATTCGCAGTCTGAGTCGGAGTCCCACACGTAGCCTCAGCAGAAACAGAAACAGAAACACTCGGACAGTTTCCATAGGCCGTGTCGAAAGGCAGCGCCAGTTGCCGGCGATGATATGACATGCTACTTATTTTATAATTATTGCTTGTTGTGTTGCTGGCTGTGTGCTGCGACTGTTGTTGAGTTTATATTTAAGTTTTTCAGATTTCTTATCGTAGCTGTTTTTATGTATTGATTTAGTATTTGAACGTTTCGATGATAACATCTCCACTATGAATCTGACCTCCTTTCATGCTGAATGATGATGTTTTCGTTGTCGTACAAACAGAAAAACGTATAATTATGCATACATACTATATATAAATGTAGAACGTAATACAAAAATAATACAAAAAAAGTACAACAAAAAAAATGCCCAATGCCAAAAAAAAAAACAGATACGGGACTTTAAGCTGGGTAATACACAAAAATAGATCACTAAACCGTATCCGGTAAATAAGTATTTCCTAAAACTATGCACACTTCTTGATTATAAACAACTTTTGTCTTCCTAAAGCATAGATTATTTTTTTAAGAATTAAAGCAGAATATACTTATGTGATCCCTTCCACACTTGTTTGCTGTTGATGGCATTTCAACTCATAAATCATTCTTCGTTTTTTTTATTCTAGTTATACTTAAGGATGTGAGCTTTAATATCATGTGCGAGCTGCTGGAGTTCATGTACCAGGGTGTTGTCAATGTGAAGCACACAGAGCTGCAGTCATTTATGAAAATTGGCCAGCTGCTGCAAATTAAGGGGCTGGCAACCAATTCGAACTCGCCACACTCCGGCGGCGGCTCCAGTGGCGCATCGGAGAAGTCCGCTGGTCAAGTGACAAATGCCGGCGGCGGCGATGAGCTCAACAACAGCAGCAACAGCAGCATCCAAAACAACATAAGTGGGAAAGCTGATGGAAATGATGCCAAGAGCAGCATGCCCAGCAATTCGCGTACACCCAATGCCTCACCCAGCGGCTGTCGAGGAGGAGGAGGATCATCCGTTGGCGACGTGAATCATTTGTATATGCAGAATAAAAGATCTGCGCCGACGGAATTCAACAGTGATTCCCTGTCGATTTACTCGCGCAAGCAGCTGCGTCGCTCCTCGGCTGGCACTGGGGAGAGTGGCGATAATCCGGATGGCGGCAGCAGCGGCATGGATAACCCTCTGAATCCCGAGGAGTTCTTTCTGCCACCCATACCGCACATATCCATGGTGGAGTCACGCTACGATCTGGGCAGCCTGAAGCGCGATAATGAGGGCGGCGGCATGCATCATAGTGCAGCCGGATCTGGTAGTGGCAGTGGTACATCCAGCTCGGCAGCAGCAGCAACTGTGGGCACACTGCGTAATCCCTTTGCACCCGCCTTCAATCTGGACTATAATAACTTTTACAAGGCAACTGGCAACAGTGGCGGACCCAGCAGCAGCAGCGGCGGCTCCAATAATCTTCCAGGTGTTGTTGGCATTGGCCTTGGCCTTGGCAACAGCAGCAGCAATAACAACAGCAACAACAATGGCAGCAGCGGTCTTGGCGGCGGTGGTGGCAACCTCGTTGGTCCCGCCACCGAATACCCCAATGAGCTGTATATGCCCAGTGACTACTCCAAGAACTTTGCCAATCATATGGACATACCAGCAAGTAGGTGGCCCACTCACTCCGTTTATCGAATCCAATCCGCATCTTTGCTTGTTGTTGCACGCTTGTCTTGGCTATCATTTCGCATATATATTTTATTTTGTTTGGTTTGAAATTTACATTTTACAATTTTTGGTTCACACATAATCCGCACAGCACACATCATCATGAACAATGCCCACCTACAACTTACTAATCCTCAATACTAATTGATAATGTGGCTTAAGACAGGGATGGAACCCAAACTGAAATGTTCATCAGTGGATTGATTGATTTAATGGCCATCGATCCAAGCTTGTTGTTTATTTTTCCTGCTTTATTTTAATACGCATTTATATTCAATTAGGCATTCGAATTTGTAGTAAACCGAAAAACGCCGCCAGGGGTTTCCATCTCTGGATTAACCACCGTAATCTGTACAGCTCGCAACGCCTGGACATACAGCTTTGCCGATCCGCTCGCTGCCGTCCTGACCTTTTTAGCCCGTAGCCCTTTTGTTCCCTTTTGTACATAACATCCGTTTAAGCGTTAAGCGTTTTATGCATCTTATTGGTTAAACGCCAACGATTTGCCTTCCCCACCCACTAATCTTCCATAATATTGTACGTATATTTTGATGCTGCTGCATTCCGGATTAGATGGCACCAACATGGTCATGCTGTCGACCACATCGCTGCTGCATGGCAATTGTGTGTTCAATCGCAACAACACCGTCGCCACACAGCAGGGCATGAAGACCTACTGGCTGTGCAAGTCCTATCGCATCAGCATGTGTCGGGCACGCTGCATCACGCATCTCGGTCGTATCATATCCGCGACTGGGGTCCACAATCACATGCCACACATGCGTGGCGGCAACGGTGCCGGCAACGGCAATGGCAATCTTCCGCCCACAACAACAACAAACAGCATCGGCAACAGTTCCAATACCGGTCAGACTGTTACGCCCAATCCGAATCCCGGTCAGACGAACTACAGCAGCATCTCCGACGGAAATGGATTGGAAATGAATCATGCAACGGCTGGGAATAATTCAGGTTCAAGTGGTCGCTTGGGTGCCAATATATTTGGCAATCAGACGACACCAGCATCATCGCCCGGAGGTCATCATTCCGGTTCGCATCACCATCCGCATCATCATCCTCCGCATCATCATCATCCGCATCACCATCATCTGACGCAATCGATGCCCAATCTGCTCGTGCAACATCACACATCGACGCAGCACACCAGCATAGACCAGCATGGGATGAGCACGGGACCGCCACCAGCCACGCTGCCAGCTGGCGTGTCAAACAGTGTCATCCAAAACATTATGCACAATCCGAATCTGATGCATTTACCAATGCAGCCACAGACGCATCCACATCCACATCACCAGCAGCAGCAACACTCGCCACACTCCCATTTGGAGCTGGGTGCGTCGGGTGCGTCACTGTTGCCACTAACGCCACCCCCGCACATGCAACAACAGCAGCAGCAGCAGCAGCAGAGTCCGCAATCGAACCGGAGCAGTCACTCCATGCACGCCACTGAATCCCCGCTGGGTATGAAAAGTCCACCACCGCAGCCAACGGCGCCAGCGAGCCATGAGGATGCCGAGCAGCATGTGGATATTAATGCGAGTGCGGATGGATCAGCGGAAAGCGCGGCGGGAACAGCGCATGTCATCGACTCCATAACGATATCACCTGGCAGCGGTCACAATTTCAAGATTGAGAACATCTAAGAAGCAGCAGCAGCAACAGTTTAGCATTTAAGAGAGAAGGATGCGTTCAATTTATTTATTATTGTGTGCGGCTGGAGCCGCCGCTTAGTTAGTATTTTTGTTTTATAGATTGATTTGATTTGATTTTAACCATTTATGTATACTTGATACATTAATGTACATATGATGTATGTATGTATGTTTATCGTAAAATGCAAATGAAACATACTCTCATTCGACTACTTAAATGGCCATCGCTTTTTCGTGCCGGGGCAGGTAAGTCAATGGAGAGAGAGAGGATCTGCATGAGACGAATCTAATTTTGGGGCTCATTTGTGAATGTCCGAAATCCGTCATCAAACATCTTATACTCACACACACACACACACTAGACACACACTCACACACACACATACGCTGAATTGTTGCAAAATCTTGTGTATTATTTTATAGTCGCACCCGGCGAACACTGGTTTCAAGGCAAGCTCGAGTTTATGCTGAGCCAACGCGGCAAACCTCTCCTCGTCCACGACGGACACACCTTTGGTATACAGTACGTGCGCAAGGATAAGAAGTACTGGCAATGCAATCTGTCGCGCAAATTCAATTGCAAGGCACGTGTGACCACAACGGATACCGGCGAGATCATTGTGACCAACAATGAGCATTGTCACACCGAGATACGGCAGCATTTGCGCAAGGACTATCAACGAAACAAGGTCATGATGAATGCTCTGATCAATTTGAGCACAACACGTCTGGCCGATTTGCGACGTCAAAATCTGGCCGGTTTTAATGCATCTATGGGCATGGTGCCGGCGGCCTTAAGTCAAAGTTCACCCATCATTGATGAGGTCGTGCAGAATCTGCATGATCTAGCCAAGGCCACTGCCGAGGCCAATCAGCAACAGCAGCGGGCAACTGAGGCGGCGCTTAAATACGAGAACGATGAACCCTTGGACTGTGGCATTCGCAACTCGGCTGCTCTCGAGGATATGGCGCGTAGCTATATTGCCAACAAGAGCGTCGATAATGATAACAATATGTGCAGCGATCTAACTAAAGAACACGATTGGAAATGCAAAAATGAAGGCGCCGATGTACACTGATTCGATTCAGTTTTGAATGAGTGTTCCAAAATGCGCGCAAATGCAGCGTTGCATTTTCGATAGCGGCAGCTGGCGCCACCTAGCGAGTTTTCGCTGATAGCGGCTTAGATTTAAATTTACAATTTAATCAAATTAAGTACAAAACAAAACGGAAAGCATGCAAAATAATACTCAAATAATAGGAACAGCGCCCCACACCAAACGAATTCCAAAGAATTTAGTTAATAATCACTTGATTAGCGAATTTAAGACAACTATTGACATGACAGACGGGTAAAATCCAAAAAGACAAAAAACGTGAAATTCTATCGTTTTATAATATGGATGTTTTAGTTTTTACAATTGTAATAATTTGAATTTTCTTTAATAAATTTTATTTGTTCTTGGGTGTAACTTAAATATTAATGACACGGCTCAGCTTCTGTATGCGATTGAGCAAAAGATCGCCCTGCTTAATCGTGGCCTGATATTGCCAATTCTTATTATCCGGTCGATTCGTCTCCACAATGCCGCCGACACGATCCACCTTGGCATGCAAACGTCCGGCAGCAATAAATCGGGACAGCTCCTGATCGATGTAGTCGACCGTGACGCCAAAAGACTCCGCCATATATTGAAGAGTCAGCGAACGGTACGATTCCAGCAGCTGTGTGTAGCCCAAAATGCGCATCTCACGCACATAGTAGCGATAATGCGGATGAACGAGGTAGTCGGAGCGCAGTTGCTTCTCCACCTGGGCTAAATTCACGTAGAACTGCTCGTACTGGCAGTTGAAGAGCGAGAAGAGAAACTGCTTCACATCGGGCAGGCCGTGCAGCACCTCCTGTATTTCCGAACCCTTCACCACCTTCTCCCTCAACTCATTACGGGGCAGGGCAATCATTGACACGTAAACCGTATAGCGGACAAATGTTGGATAGTCCATTAGCTCGTACGAGGTGAAGGTGCTGACCGTGTCCAGGAAGAAGGTCGCAGCAGCTTTGAAATCACGCACCGCCACCGAATAAATGCCCTGGTAGACCTTGAGGCGATTGCGACGATCCCAATCGCCTCCCTCCTCGATTAAATACTTTGCCTTGTCGATGTTGCGTGTGATCAGATCATGATCCAAATAGAATAGCCCCAGGCGAATCAGGTGGAAGACGATGTCGAGTCGATGGCCCAGCGACACTGTCTTCTCGTATGTCTTGCGGAACGCTGTCTCCGCTGCTGTCTTGTCTCCAATGCGACACAAGTATTCCGATTTCTTTAAATTCGCCTCACGCACTTCCATCTCACCGAGATTCTTTTCTGCGTCCTCAATAGCGGCGTCCAGCAGTTCGATGGCAATGCCATTCTGTTCACGCATCCGTGCCAGCATCTCATTGTCCACGGTCCAGTTGAGCTCGGTGCATATGTGTTCATACCACGGTGCCATATTATCGCCCCGAATCGCATCGAGCAATTTGGTTTTGAGTGCCACATCTTGTTTGTGCTCGGCGAGTGTGAGCAGAAATTTGGTTTGTGCCAACTCAAGGTTGGGATTCTTCTCCAGACCCTGCTCTTCCAGATTTTCAGTGGGCATTTTGCGTATGCTTTTACTTTACGTCGCTTCTATTGACTATTTTAAAAACAGTGAAATAATTTCTGAATGTTTTGTGTCAAAGCCGCAAAGTCATGTACATGCCTAAAGTTGGTTGCGCTTGTGAATTTGAGTGTTGTAAAACAGCACTCATATTTGATCTATCGATAGCAGTGTGTGTGTATCGAAAAAAAAGTGGAGTACGAGAGCAATTGATTTTTTTGTGTGGAAAATTGATAGTGGACCCCCCAAAATTTGTGTGCGAAAAATATTTTGTGGTTTGCTGCAGAGTACGAATTTTCATCAGGCCCACTTGCAAAAATGATTGGTGGCTTGTTCGTTTACAATCACAAGGGAGAAGTGCTAATCTCGCGTGTTTATCGCGACGATATCGGACGGAATGCGGTGGACGCCTTTCGGGTCAACGTCATCCATGCCCGGCAGCAAGTGCGCTCCCCGGTGACGAACATAGCGCGAACGAGCTTCTTTCACATCAAGGTTGGTTGTTGCTGCCACGTCAACCGGATGCTGTTGGTTGTTACCAGTCTAATCTTCTCCCGTAATTCTCATTTAGCGTGCCAACATTTGGCTGGCTGCAGTCACCAAGCAGAATGTTAATGCCGCCATGGTCTTTGAGTTCCTGCTAAAGATCATCGAGGTGATGCAGTCATATTTTGGCAAGATATCCGAGGAGAACATCAAGAATAACTTTGTGCTCATCTATGAGCTGTTGGACGAGATTTTGGACTTTGGCTATCCACAGAATACAGATTCGGGCACGCTGAAAACGTTCATCACACAGCAGGGCATCAAGTCGGCTACGAAGGAGGAGCAAATGCAGATAACGTCACAGGTCACTGGACAGATTGGCTGGCGACGCGAGGGTATTAAATATCGACGCAACGAACTGTTCCTCGATGTGCTGGAGTATGTGAATTTACTGATGAGTCCACAGGGTCAGGTGCTGTCGGCTCACGTTGCCGGCAAGGTGGTCATGAAGTCCTATTTGTCGGGTGAGTTCGAATGCTCTTCCATATATAGTTCATAATCCAATTGCAACTCCATATTCCAGGCATGCCCGAATGCAAGTTTGGCATCAACGACAAAATCGTTATGGAGTCCAAGGGCCGTGGTCTATGCGGCAATCCCGAGACGGAAACCTCACGTTCCGGCAAACCGGTGGTTGTCATTGACGATTGTCAGTTCCATCAGTGCGTCAAGCTGAGCAAATTCGAGACGGAGCATTCGATTAGCTTTATACCGCCGGACGGTGAATTTGAGCTGATGCGCTATCGCACAACCAAAGACATTTCATTGCCATTCCGTGTTATACCACTTGTCCGGGAAGTGGGACGTACCAAGATGGAGGTAAAAGTGGTGCTCAAGTCGAACTTTAAGCCATCACTGCTCGGCCAAAAGATCGAGGTGAAGATACCCACGCCACTCAACACGTCGGGTGTGCAGCTGATTTGCCTGAAGGGCAAGGCCAAGTACAAGGCATCGGAAAATGCGATCGTCTGGAAGATTAAACGCATGGCGGGCATGAAGGAAACACAGTTGTCAGCGGAAATCGAACTGCTCGAAACGGATACCAAAAAGAAATGGACACGTCCACCCATCTCCATGAATTTTGAGGTGCCATTCGCACCGTCCGGCTTCAAAGTGCGCTATCTGAAAGTGTTCGAGCCCAAATTGAACTACTCCGATCACGATGTGGTCAAATGGGTGCGATACATTGGACGCAGCGGCCTCTATGAGACCCGTTGTTAAATATGGATGTGAAGCAGAAGCAATCGAGCAAGTGTATCACATACACGACATTGAATTTGTTGTCTTGAATTTAAAAGAAAAACAAAAAACAAAAACATAATTGAAATTGTTTCCAATAGTTGATGTTATTGGAATTTTCCTCAATCAAATTGAACAAATGTTGTCGCGTATTCAAAAATTTAGTTCTTCAGCAATCGGGCATTATACGTAATTAGCCTCAATCCAATTGCATATATATATATATATATATTATATATAAATATATGTATGTGTCTACATACCATTAAATACATATATATTATTATTATTTACACTACCATATAATGTAATCTTATTGTTTATATATATATATATTCAACGCCTTGACGCGTGTCTCAAATCTCAAATCGCTCATGTTTTCTACTGTGTACTCATATTCCCCCAAATAGTTATGATTTGTATTATTATATTATTAGATTTCTATTCAACCTGATCACAGCATGTACTCTCTATTTGTTTTTAGTAGACCAAACCTGTCAATCAGCGCTAAATAATATCGATATTCAAAGTGTTAATAATAATCGAATTGTTTAATAAATAAATAGCATGATATATACATATATATATATATTCAAATTGACTGACTGAACTCTTATTATTATCAGTAAGAAATGAAAATTTAGCTGACACTCAACTTTGTCTTATATATTTTTCTTGATGATATGTATATAAATTGATGTATTTGTATTCATTATCGGTATCTTTATATGACTTTATCTACCATATGTTCGGCTTACGCTCTTTGGGAGAGCTTTTGCCGATCAAAGTTCAGTTTTGATTTATATACAGCCAACGTTTGCCATATCAGTTAGCAGGCCTCGAAACTTTATGGTTGATTTAGTTTCACTTCGATATTAATTAATTGGAATAAATATATATTTGATATGAGTGTGTGCCTATGTGAGGATTCGCACAGTTGGTAACTCCGTCCAGCTATTATCGCCTTATCATTTGGTCTGAGTCATTAAAAAAATTACGAAATTACCACAGTGATAACGGAAAGTAGTATCACACCACTGAGATTTCCTTTACCACGCCGCCTGGCAATATATACAATGAATGACCTTGTGCCTGATGTGGTTGATGAGGCGCCGCCCAAGGACAAATTGCAGGTTACATATCCGCCGGAAATTGCTGTGCGGGAGGGCAATGAATTGACACCCAGGCAGGTGAAAGATCAGCCCCAAGTCAATTGGGAGAATGACGCGCCGACTGCGCTGCACACTCTGCTCATGGTGGATCCGGATGCGCCCAGTCGTGCTGATCCGAAGTTCCGTGAGATCTTGCACTGGGCCGTCATCAATATACCAGGCAATCAATTGAGCCAGGGTCAAGCACTGGCCGAGTACATTGGCTCCGGTCCGCCGGAGGGCACTGGACTGCATCGCTACATCTTTTTGCTGTACCGCCAGAGCCACAGGATTGACGACCCCCAGCACATAGACAAACGGTGTGTATGAAGATAGTTGCAGATCTTGGGGCGTTTTTAATCAAAACCAACTTATGGTTTGCAGTACTCGCGAGGGACGCTTTAATTTCAGTGCCCGCCAGTTTGCCGGCAAGCACGGATTGGGAAAACCCATTGCGGGCAACTATTATGAGGCCCAGTACGATGACTTTGTGCCGGTCCGCAACAAGGAGTTCACCGGCTAGGATATATACATAAAGTTGCGAACAATATACATTTTTTCTTACTAATACAATTGAATGAATGTTTTTTTCTTGTTCCTCACTTTTTTTAAGAGTGCTCTTCCACTTCTAAAATATTATATATAATATTTTTCGTAATATATATGTATAAATATATATATATATGTGGATCTATAAATACATATATGCTTTTGTCATTGTGGTCTAATAAATTGAAACAAGTGCACTTATCGGCGATATCAGCTGGCACAGTGTCTTTATCTTTGTCTTTATTCAGGTGGTTCGAACATTCAGCGAAAAGTGCACAGAACTGATTAGACGACCGGCCGGCGGATCGATAAATAGCGGCGGCGCTGTGTGTTTGAAGGTAGAGTCACTGCGTTAACGCCAGACAGAGCATATCGGCAGCTGAAGCAATAACTGCAACATGGACACCAGCGGTATCATTCCCGACATCATCGATGACAAACCAAAGGCTCGTATTACGATCACCTATCCGTCCGGTGCTCAGGTCGATCTTGGCAAGGAATTGACACCCACTCAAGTTAAGGATCAGCCAACAGTTAGCTGGGATGCCGAAGCTGGCGCCTCGTACACTCTGCTCATGGTCGATCCCGATGCGCCCAGCCGCACGGATCCCAAGATGCGTGAGGTGCTCCACTGGGCCGTGATCAATATTCCCGGCGATAAGGTCGCCAATGGTCAAGTGCTGGCCGAATATGTCGGCGCTGGTCCATCCGAGGGCTCCGGCCTGCATCGCTACGTGTTCCTAGTCTTCAAGCAGGGCGACAAAATCACCAGCGACAAGTTCATCAACAAGACGTGAGTCATCCGACTTGATTTGGCATTTTAGCCCACGAGGATTGTGTTAATTGTGTTTTTACCCATTTTTTTTTTGTAGTACATTGGAGGGTCGTCTCAACGTCAAGATCCGCGACTATGTGGCCAAGTACAACTTTGGCGTGCCCGTCGCCGGTAACTTCTTCCAGGCGCAATACGATGACTATGTGCCCACCATTCGCGCCCACATCAAATAAGCAGCCAGCAAATAAATAAAATTAAATTTTATACAAACATTTAAAAATTCATTTTCTTATTTGTCGCTGAAAAAACCCGCGACGAGTTTGTTGAACTCATCCGCATAGCGCAGATGAATATTGTGTTTCCCATCGGGAAACTCATGATAGGTAACCTTGGCCAATTTTTGCCTTAGCCAGGGGATGTGTTCGGCCGCAATCATTGGATCCTTCTTGCCATGCAATATAAAAGTGGGTGCCACAATCTGCTCCACTTCGGCGCGACAAAGATCACCAGCCCGCTGCTTGTAGAACGCACAGAATGCATCGACCCACTCCGACCAGAGCTGTGCGAAACGCTCCACTCCGTAGAGTTTTTCCATGGGTTCACGCATGCGTGGCGACCACTTGGCCACATCGCGAATCGATTGCATTGTCTTCACCTCATCCTCGACCAGATAGGCGCCCGCACCCCAAATTGCCAACTTTTCCACGGCGTCCGCATGACGACCGGCCATGATGAGGGCGGTGATGCCACCATCGCTCCAGCCAAGAATTGAGAATCGGGGTCTGTCCAGGGCACGCATGAGATTCACAGCGGCTTCGGCATCCTTGCGAAAGAATTCCAAATCGAATTTACGTTGTGGCGGCACCGATTTTCCATAGCCGGGCGGATCCCACGCAATGATCGTATGATCTGGCAACAGTTTGGGTAGCTGCTCAATTTGTGGCTTGAAGTCCGTCCATGCGGAGCCCAGAGCACCGGGCATCAACAGCAAACTCTCTTTCCGCTGCCACTTTCCACAATATGCAAATCGCCGGCTCCTTTAACGGCAACTTTGCGCTCCGAGTGAAGGCATCTGGACGTAATACTGGGCAGCAGGCGAGCTGTTGGTGCCAGGCGACTCAAACGCATTACGTAAGTGGGGAAGTCAAGCGTGGATATGTCAACAAATCGTCTGCTTTCGAGTGTACTTTAAATTAGCGCGTTTTATTTCTTCTTTGTATAAATACAAAATAGTAAACTTGAGCGCTCTTGTAAAGTGTTTGATAAGCTCAAATCAGCTGTAAACGTCAATCGAAAAATTCGATTATGTACAAAACAGGGGAGGGGTGAAAGAGATGATCGGTGAGCTTATTGCGCGTACTTTACAACACTTCTGTTTGAATTTGAATTAAACAGTTAAATACATAGCTGCCTTTTGTTAAAAAACTTTATTATTCATAATTTTGTTTAATTCTATTGTAATTTGTATTTGAATTGTATATTCTGTTCTCGGGTGTACTTTAAATTAGCTCGTTTCATTTCTTTTTCGCACAAATACAGATAGTAAACTTGAACAGTCTTGTAAAGTGTTTGATAAGCACAAATCAGCTGAAAATGTGAATCGAGAAATTCGATTTACACAACACAGGGGTGGGGGTTAAAGAGATGATCGGTGAGCTTATTTTGCGTATTTTATAGCACTTGCGTTTGAATTTGAATTTAACAGTTAAATAACATCATTAATAATTTTGTACAATATTTTCTATTTGAAATTTAAATATATTTTGGCTGCGTAAGTATACATGTACCAAAGCTGTACAATTATATATATTTTATGGTATTTCAATTGGTTGAAGACCTTAACTTTACCAAAAAAATAGTGTCGTTAAGTTCACACTCCAATGTTCGCCTGAATCACCTTGTGTGCACTCGACCCAAAGCTGTCTGCTACATACTCATTCAGTTGTCACTCTGCAGCACATTGCAGCAAAGTAGTTTAAGCATCTGCAAGGATAACGCGATATTGTCCTCGAAATCGTGAACAATTTGAATGAAATGCAAATAATGCATAATATTGCAGTAAATGTGTAATTGTCAGTGCGTGCTTTCAGAAAATGTGCAAAGTGACGTTAATGTATGCACATTTACACACATATTTATTATAATAAAATCGCGTCGGCCTTCCAAAGTGTAAAATTGCATTTTACAAGCACCCTAAAATCCTAAAGTTCCATTTACACAAACGCGCATAAATGCGACCAGACAACAAGCACACACGAACACACTCCCACTCGACTTAAGGCATAGCAGCAAATGTAAATCGAGTTTGACGCCGAACTGTCGAAGTTGTGTAGTGTGTGATAAATGTCAAGGAATTTACACGGGTCGCCGTAGTCCTGTCCCTGTATATGCATGTTCATGTGCGTGTGTATGTGTGTATATCCTGTCCCTTCTAATACGCTTCGAGTGGTGCAGGTTATGAACCTGCGTGCTCTGCGCTCATTACGCATGTGTGTGCGTGTGTGTTTGTGTGTCTCAGTGTATGTGTGTTACTAGTACGCATATGCACGGCTCGTCGAAGTAAAAGAGCTTTTAATTTTGGCATTCTGATGCCCTACAACCTAAAGCAAGAACTTTTCCACAGCATACATCTAGGAGCGATTAAGCCAAAATGTATTAAATAACATTGTAAATGTATAAATATACATATTTATATATATATAAACAATTTTATAGTCAGCTTCTCATTTTATGCTCTCATTTTTATTATTATTTGTTGAGTTTTATATTGAGTGTAGCACATCAGATATGTCGCCTTGGTCGCATGCTGGCAATCTGTTAATACGTAGACGGAGCTTTCGTTATCCATTGGAAGCACTGCGAAGAAATTGAGTTTGAAATTGCAGTTCAGTCTTGTCGTGAATGCAGCGCAGATCGATATTACAACCAGCGAGCAGCGAAAGGCGCGTTTGAATAAAATTAGACACATCATTTTTGTATCCCCGTTTGGGTCAAAAACTCTGCAAAAAATTCCTACACATTTATTTTATTTTTCATCTAAAACAAAATAACGCTAAATTCATAATTCCCAAAAGGTAACTGAAAAATTGTTTAAAAAAAAGTGTGTGCTACAAATTAAGTTTAAAAAATTGTGTAAGCGATATTCGCTCTAAGCTCTAAGCTGAAATCAATAGTTATATTAACACACAAAAAAATTGATGGTGATGTGCTGTAAATAATAAACAACAATTGTAAATGCTGTTAATATAATCATACAATTTTTTCGCCTACGAGAAGTGAAAATTTTTCCCGATTTTTAGTATGTACATGTACGTTGAGGCGCTTGTGGGCGTCCAGGCAGCGCCAGGCGTAGCTTCGGGTGGAGGGGGCAAACGGCGAGCTTTTGCCACCCATGCGCCTAGCCATATATTATGCTGCTAACGGCTTTCAATCACGAACAAAAACTGTCCAATAGAGAAAAAAAATGTGCACGTTCTTAAGCAATTTGCCTAGCATTATTATGCAAATGAAGTGTAAAAAATGCCAAAAACTTCAAGAACATTGCAACAAAAAGTGTAAAACAAGGCAAAATTAGCAAAAAGAGAAAAAGTTAAAAATAAGTCAATAGTCCAAATAGATAACGGTAACAGCGTAACAACAGCCGCAGCCAACTTCGCGTATACGAGCTTTCCACTCTCTTTCTCTCTCTCTGTCTGTTACTCTCTTACACTTGGTATCTGTCGCCGCGCACTCTTTCTCGCTCTCTCTCTATCGAAAGCAAAGTTCAATGAAAGTTACACGGACGGATAAAATTCCAAAGTGCTTCGGTCTCGTGTAGTAATAGTACACACCAATACAAGGACACGCGCCCACGAAATACAGTAACAGAAAGCTGCCCGTCAAGGACTGGAATACGAAGCCGAAACCGAAATACAAATACGAAACACGAAGGCGAATACGAAGTGGACATTTACGTTTTACGCGCGCAACTCTGTGTGTGTTTATCAGTGTGTGACTGTTTGTCAATGTGTGTGTGTGTGTCTGTGCTTGTACTGAATGAGCGCGCCAAGTGCAACATATCAGAGCTACAAGGATAAAACGATATAGATATATATATATATTTATATATATATACATATATATATATACATACATATACATACAATAAACGCCAAGGACTATGCACTTGGGGCAATGACGGCCCACAGCATTGAGAACGTTCACAAAATGGATAGCGATCCCACCGCCGAGCTGCTGTTACGCTCGCAGGACAATGGGACGCGGCTACTGCCCGAGGCAGATGCAGCACCAACCAGCACCAACTGCTCCTCCGATTTGCTATTCAATAAGGCGCGATGCCGTCGAAGAGAATCCGTACCCGAACGGCACCCGCACCCACTGAAAGCTCCACGTTCACGTCCACATTCTCGTTCTCGTCTTGGTCCTGCCATAGTGGTGGAGTATCGTCGCTCGTATCGAGTGCTAATTGTGACGGCGCTCCTCGTGAGTTTGGCGGCCAGTTTTATAACGATCAGTGCTGGATTTCAGTTGGACGGATCGCAGAGCTCCTTTTACACATTTCGCAAATGGTATACGGGCTTGAATGGAACGCTGGAGCTGGAGTTCAAGACGGAGCAACCCAATGGCCTGGTGCTCTATACCGATGATGGGGGCACCTATGATTTCTTTGAACTGAAACTGGTTGAGGGCGCACTCCGGTTGCGTTACAATTTGGGTGGAGGGGCCCAGATCATCACAGTGGGGCGAGAACTGCACGATGGGCATTGGCATAAGGTGCAGGTGCTCCGCAATGATGAGCAGACCTCACTGATTGTGGATGGGGTTTCACAGCAGCGATCAACCAAGGGCAAAGAGTTCCAGTTTGGCAAGTTTGCCAGCAACTCGGATGTGTATGTGGGCGGCATGCCCAACTGGTATAGCAGCAAACTTGCACTGCTCGCTTTGCCCAGCGTCATCTTTGAGCCACGCTTCCGTGGCGCCATCCGCAATCTGGTCTATGCGGATCAGCCCGGTGGGATTACCAGGCGACAGGAGATGAAACAGCCGCGCGACATCAAGTGCGGCGATGCGCCTTGTGACCATGCCGAGATGCCGCCACGCGAGAGAGGATTGAGGGTAAGTTTTTCAACTACTCGAAAATTTCTCTTCAATATATATAAACAATCTTTTCAACATTGCTTCTGAATTGCTGGTGAAATGTTTATTTTTGAATGCATTTTATTGCCCTCAAGAGTAAAAATATTTAAAATTCTAGAACTCTTTGTCTTACAAATGGAGAAAATATTCTCGACATTTGCACAATTTTAATCAACCCTACTTAATTTATGTATAATTCAACAAACTAATTACGCAGAGTAAGATTTCTTTGCGCATAACCTATAAAATATACAGGCTTGCTCTAATTTACGTACAACTTTTCCATACCACGTTTTTAACAAATATTTTCCTTTTGCATGTGGCAAACACGGCAAACGCTTGTTCGTTTTTACAAATTGAAGCACGTCTGATTGTGCGGATTTTGATTAAGGAACTGCCTCGAATTTTATTTAAGTAAATGCTAATATATGCACTCAATTATAAAAAGGTAACATGTGCCTAAAATATTCAATTGAGAAACCTTGAAATTATAAGGGATTTAATAAAAGATTCGTTTAGTTTTCCTAAAAACCTTCAAAACTTAATTCACCCGGCTGCGTTTTTTATAACACTCTTGTTAAATAAGTAATTAATTAAATATTCCGGTCTGTTTGTCAAATCAACAAATGATCCGATCAAAATTAAGAGTTGCTCACAATTATTTCTTCACCAATACAACACAACAAAGAGTTGGGCATTCTTTGGAATGTTACACATATCTAATAGTGTTATCTTAAAGAAAGCCTTTTGAAACTAAATGAACTAGTATATCCAGCATAACAGTATCAACGATTATGTATGACTTTTTATATGTCTAAATTCGATTGCGAATAATTTCCGTAGGGTGTTCGTGGGAACACGACGGATGCGTGTGAACGCAACGATCCCTGTCAGCATGGTGGCATATGCATATCCACCGATTCGGGTCCAATATGCGAGTGTCGCAATCTTGAGTACGATGGCCAGTATTGTGAGAAGGAGAAGGCGCCATCCGAAGCAACGTTCCGCGGTACACAGTTCCTCTCGTACGATTTGGGCCAGACGGGCGCCGAACCGATTGTCAGTGCCCAGGATGCCATTTCGTTCTATTTTCGCACACGCCAGCCAAACGGTCTGCTCTTCTACACCGGACACGGCACCGACTATCTCAACTTGGCGCTGCGCGACGGAGGCGTCTCACTAACCATGGGCCTGGCCAATGGCAAGCAGGAGATGCACATTAAGCCATCCAAGGTGCGCTTTGACGATCATCAGTGGCACAAGGTCACCGTGCATCGGCGCATTCAGGAAATCTCGTCCATAACCAGCTTCTGTCGGGTGCGTTTTTTATCTGTTTGTCAACAAAATCGGCCGAAATTTTAGTAAATCGCTCTAAAATGAGAATCGCCCTAAAAAAATAGTTATTTCTTTATTTTTTTTATATTTTCAAAATGTTAAAAAAACATTTCTATAATTCAGAAATTTTTGCCGACAAATCGACAATCCCAAAAATAGTATAATTTTTTTTTAATTTTTACAAGTAATTTCTGTGAATAAGAAGAACATTTATAAAAAGTATAAATGCAAACACTTATTTTTAGAACAAATCCTTTGTAAAATGTTGAAAAAGGTAATGCAATTTACTTTTTCGGCTTTTATATTAGAGTTCAGCTGTTTGGCGCCTTATATATACTTTCTAAATAATAGTTACCAAAATGTAGGCCGATTTTTGAATGAGTGAAGCTAGAAATCTATATGGCAGATATATAATGTCCATCCCTGTGTCACAGCTCGTCACTGTGGTGGATGATGTTTACACGGATCATTCGCACATTGCTGGCAAGTTCACGATGCTCTCCTCGTCACGCGTCTATGTCGGCGGTGCTGTCAATCCTCGAGCTCTGCTCGGCGCTCGGGTGCACAACAATTTTGTGGGCTGTTTGCGCAAAGTGGAGTTCTCGGCGGATACGTTGAATCTGAATCTCATTGATCTGGCCAAGAGTGGCTCCAAGCTGATACAGGTGGCGGGCAGTTTGGAATATCAATGTCCCAGCGGCGATCCTCAGGATCCGGTCACATTCACTACACGCGAATCGCATTTGGTGAGTTGCCAAGCCAAAAATTTTGATTTCAGCCTAAAACTGAGCCCCATTTTATCGTTAAGGTTTTGCCGCCGTGGGAGACGGGCAAGCAGAGCTCGATAAGCTTCAAGTTTCGCACCAAGGAACCGAATGGCATAATCATCTTAGCCACTGGCTCCAAACAGCCACGCGCCAAGAACGTAAGTTACGCCGAGTACTCCAAATCCTTATAGGACACAGAGTTGCTAAGTTCACTTTCACTTTGCGCACAGGCCGTGTTGATTGCCATTGAGCTGTTGAATGGCCACATCTATATACATCTGGATCTGGGCTCAGGTGCCTCAAAGATTCGGGCTTCGCGACGCCGCGTGGACGATGGCGACTGGCACGATCTCATTCTGCGCCGGAACGGACGCGATGCCAAGGTGAGTGTGGATGGGGTTTGGAACGATTTCCGTACACCCGGCGATGGCACCATACTCGAGCTGGATGGCCACATGTATGTGGGTGGCGTGGGCCCGGCCTACAACAGCATCGCCTGGCCGGCAGCCATCTGGACGGCGACGTTGCGTCAAGGATTTGTTGGCTGCTTGCGTGACCTGGTCCTCAGTGGCAAAGCGATCGATATAGCTGCCTTTGCACGCGTCCAGGACTCCGGTGAGTAAGCTAATGGCATGGCATTAGTGCACACAATGTGTACACTTAGAACAATCGGAGTACCTAAGCCTAAACGATTTTATAGACGAATTTTAGACGAGTACAAAAAATATGTGTTGATTGCTACTTGAACCGTTGACACTTTATTTTAATATCACTCCAAGTTCTTAGTCATATATTTTTGTGAGTGTACAATTAGAAAAAATTGCCTTAATTTGCTAAATCGCCCTAAAATTAAAATCGCGATAAAAAATATAAAGTTTTGCTAAGACTCCCCTGCCGGCATGAACCTTACAAATTTTGGTTTGAGTAATCACAAAAAGAAACAAAACTGAAAAATATATTTAATACTCTTTAAGACACTTTCTCTAATCACTAAATTCTTGGTCACATATATTTTTGTGAGTGTACGTTAAACATATTTGTCATTTAAATAATGAGCCATGCCTTATAGCTTCTGTCAAGCCATCGTGTCACGTGCAGGGCAATGTGTGCACCGGCAATCCCTGTTTGAATGGCGGCACATGCCTCGAGGGCTGGAATCGACCCATCTGCGACTGTTCGGCCACATTGTACGGCGGACCCACCTGCGGCCGTGAGCTGGCCACGCTGGCCTTCAATGGTAGCCAGCACATGACCATTTGGCTGGCGAATGGACAGGGCACCAAGACGCAAACGGAGGAGCTGGTGATACGCTTCAAGACGGCACGACCGGCTGGACTGCTCCTGCTGACCAGTGCCGAATCCAACTCCCCAGATCGACTCGAAATCGCCCTAGTGGCTGGTCGAATACGCGCCAGTGTGCGGCTCAGCGATCGCGAGAAGGTAAGCAAATAATCAAGATTGTAAAAAATCTGGCCAAAAATAATATATATATACATATATTGTGTTATCTTCGATTCGCTTGCAGAACTTGCTCGCTGGGCAGTCGGTGCTGAATGACAATAATTGGCATACGATACGCTTTTCGCGTAGAGCGTCCAATCTGCGACTACAAGTTGACGGGGCTCCCCCGTCAGGGGTATGTTATGTATGTATCAACAGCACATCTATTGCCCTACTACGTGTCGTGCCGTGTCGTTTTTTTATTCCAAAAGGAAACTCCCGATTCTCGATGCTCGACTCTCGAGTTAACCTGCTAAAATGCATATTTATTACTCGCATCTCTGTTTGTTAGTTTCGTATTTCGAATTTCGAATTTTGAATTTGAAATTTGAAGTGCCCCCTCCCCTGCCAAAAGCGCATCCAAGCAGAGCCAGTTCAATCGATTCAAATCCCAATGTCAAAATAATCGATCAGTGCATTATGTTGATAGTTATAGCCAATACAGATATATATATATATATACGTTATATATATGTATATATCCCCTCTACCACCCCCAACCCCCACGCCCCACTTTGCGTAAAGGTGTGTTAGGGTGCTAGGATTTGGAAAAATGCAAGTCAAAATTGACATACATATTAATAAGTGCAGTCAGCAGCGGTTTATGAGTTGTTTTCAAAACTTTTTCGTTTTACTTTGAGAGCTTTTAAGTTTACTACGTTTTACAGACACACACACACGCACACAACAATACAGCCACACATATACATATAACAAAATGTTGTACGCCAAGTCAAAAACTAAGAAACATGATAAACAAATTATGGAAAACTTAAAGATATATAAATATCATGTGCGTTTGCTTTCCCCAAACATTTCTTTGTTGCTCATGTTTCTCATGACAAACACACAGCCACAAACACATTTTCTTCTTAACGGACATATACGAAAATACATATATATATAGAGACGATGTCCGATCATCACACATACGTATACGTATACTCATATATTCACAATCACCGTTACACCAGATACATTGTACGCCTCCTTCACCAAATTATGTAACTTCAACATTCAACTTTTCCACCTCCATTTACTTTGTTGTATTCATTTTTTTTGTTATTGGTTTGGTGAAAATTTGTTAAAAGATTCGTTACGACTTGCCCATTTGAATAAACCCAAACTCAAACTTGCCAATCTCTCTCCTTCATACTATAATCATTTATTTGATTCTCGTTAGTTTTTTGAGACTTTTTCAAACATCTTGATGTTGTGTTTTCATTGCGATACCTCTATACAGCCATATAAGTATTTTGTTTGATTTTTAAACTATGATTGCCAATTCCCATTTCGATTGAAATTAAATTAACTTATCAGCAAGCAACCAGCGATCGTTAATTACCAAAAATGACTAATAAGATGCCAATCAATATCTTATCTATAAAATAAACAATACTAAACAAACAAGAATATTAATAACAAGAATAGCATTCGTTTTAAATGAACAAGTACAGGTGTACAGTTACAGCTGCTAAAATCGCATTGAATGTTATATATAAATATATATACATATATTTGAAATTTGATTGTCTTGTAAATTGTTATGTCATTGAAAATATCATATTGAGTTCTTATAGTTGTACATGATTAATGATCATTTATTTTCCTTTTGATTTACTTTCAAAACTTCTTTAACACAATTGCCTTGATGTTGAGCTTGGGAGTTTTTATCGAAACGAATTCCGTATTTAAGTGTCCCCTGATTTTATATATTGTCTGAGCAATAATTTGAATTCTTTATTTAACGAAAAAATTATTCTATATACATGTTTGCTATAATCAAGTTATTTTTTAACTAAAATCCCATTCCGATTCTGGGACGTAAAGTATAAAAAATCCGTTAAAAATTTCGGCATTCTTACAAACATTTTGACGGCATTCGGTTTGAAAAAATAAGTGCGAATGTTCAAAAGAAAATATTTAACATCGGACAAATATATCAGCTGGTTGGGTTGGTTTTTGAACTCCATAATGAAACTGAGCGGTCAGCTCAGCGGATTGAGGTCGGCAAGTGTTCATTCTTGTTATACCCTGATCTCATTAAAATTGGGAAAAATTCCGTTTTCAACTAATATTAGTAAAAATGCTTTTAAATTGTCCGACCCAACATCAAGGACATTTGTGTATTTATTGAATTTTCTGATATAATTTATTATGATTTCGATGTATATATTAAAGATTTGTACTTACAGGCATACCTACTAAGTATAAGCTAAACAATGAAAGTGTGTGCTTAAATAGATTCCGTTTAAATAATTTAAACGACATGTGTGGTATGTGAAAAGCTCGTTTCAGGAGTGTATAATTAAAAATGAAAACATTTAGAGCAATACAAGCAATAAAAGCAACAAATGCAACAACAGCAACAGCAACAACAGCAGCAACAATAACAACAACAGCAAGTAATGTCGAATGCAAATGCAATTTTCTAATCACAAACGTGATCTTAATGACCTTTTCTATTTCAAAATGCAAACAGCAAGAAGAAGAACGCAAAACAAAAATTTAAAAAAAAA
Organism: Drosophila silvestris; assembly: GCA_035043445.1. Taxonomy (NCBI): domain Eukaryota; kingdom Metazoa; phylum Arthropoda; class Insecta; order Diptera; family Drosophilidae; genus Drosophila; species Drosophila silvestris. The sequence goes on from JAWNMZ010000148.1 coordinate 1,486,074, forward strand.
ACAATAAAACAAAGCAAAAAAATCGAATAACGAAAGCGAAGAAAAAACAACGAAAATACTTTCAATTCTTTTAGGCGAGAGCAAAAAAATCGACACGCAAGAACTCGGTGAAGCATTTTTTGCCAAATCGCTCGATAAAAGTCGCGTCAAGGATGCGGAGCGTGACGACAAAAAAAGAAAATGTATATATATATATATATGTATATATATATATATACATATATGTAATAATGAAAATGAAATTGAAAATGCTGTCGCAACGCACGCGACCTGTGACTTATTGAGACGAGGGGGCAAAACAATGCTTTGAAGCACCCAGGGCTGTAATTTTGCACCATTTAATATTTAATTAGCTTTGTGTTAGTAAACTATGTACTCGTTAACAACAAATAACAATAGCAACCGCAACCAAAACGTGTCCAAACGTACAAATTAGTTTCGCACTGTGTCCTGTGTACAGAGTTGCAACTTGGTCAACACAAGAAGGCAACGGCAAATAGGCGGCTCCTTCGAGCCGTTTTGCCCAGCCTTCGGCCAAAACACACACACACTCACTGTTTCGGACATTTGCTGCACCACGCACGCACACATCTATTAAATTGCACACTAATACTACTAGACACACACACACACGCGCACACACACCCACACACGTGTCAACGTTTGCATGTGCGCACCTGCAAATAAAGAAAAAAGAAAACAAACACAAAAATTAATAACTCTGAATAAATAATAGTCGAAAATCGCATGACTTGCTGTACATGCCAACGCCACGCTCTCCGTCTCCCTCTCTCTCTCTTTCTCTCAATATGTCTCTCTCTCTCTCTCTGTGTCTGAAGTACTTTAGTTTAGTTTGTCACAATTCAAGTATAAATGCGGCTAATTATATGGTTGCGAAGCAGCTGCAACAAACTGTGTTCCACTTTTCGCTTTTCACCTAGTTTAGTCAATTTCCAAGCTCATTAAATCTCTCTCGCTCTCTCCCTCACCCCCTCTCTCTCTCTCTCTCTCTCTCTCTTGGTCTATTTTCCAATCGCCATCATCGCTTTCTGCAGTCATTTGCATGTCCAGATATCAATCATTTTTCACCACGCCGGCCCACGCGTCGTATGCGCAATGTGGTGCCCATTGACCATTGCCTCATTTGTGGCAATTGCACCGTTATTAGCTACACGTAGTCCCACAACACACACTATACACACAAACAAGAAACGACATGCGAGGTTACACACACACACACACACACACACACACACACACACAACACTTTTACAATAAGTATACAAGATTTCGAGTATAAATTACAAATCGATGTTTAGTTTCAATGTCGTTCAAAAGCAGCAGCAAAAGTTGTCATTGATTTCGATTTGATCTCATTTATATATGTTTATTTATCAGTTCTTGGCGTTTAGAGTCTAGGCAAAAAAACCAAAAAAAATAACTCTTTACGTTCGTTCTAGTTTAAAGCAATGCACTTAACGAATTTCAAATGTCACCGCCTCAAGTAAAAGTACTCGTAATGATAATGATAACTCACCATAACACATAAAAAAAGTGGCATATACTACTACAACTACTACACTGTATGTATGTGTGTAGATATATATGTATATGTATATGAGACAAGCGCACCTAACAAAAAAAAAGAAAAATACTACTTACATACTTATTTATCTTGAACTAATTTAACTACACACTTATTTCTTACTTTTCTTTCTGATTTGAGCAAAGCTGCAGCAAACTATTTATCAATTTATCAATTTTCTTCTTCATTTTTAAGCTCAAATGAATCAATTGAAAATTAAAAAAAAAAACAACACATGCATATGCATAACACATATGTATTTATGAATAACTATCGTAATTGCACTTTTCTTTAGTATGTACCCAAGCTGCATTGACAATTCTAGCTCACTGTCAGAAGTGACACCAACTTACAACAACTGCTTGAAATGATTTTGAATCAAACTTTAGCTCTATGTCTACTAAAATGCATATACTCTACTACTACTAATATATACTCTACTACTACTACTATATCTACTTAATATTTGAATACAAATAATATGCGTATGTGCTTCTAGTAACTAAAACATTCGTTTGTCACCAACAACAACAAAAACAACAACTATACTCCATATAATCAATAATATCCATATATTTTGAATACGTACGTAATATATGTCTATACATATATATATGTATGCCTATATACCAAAATGTTAACGGTACTATGCCTAGTCTAAACTAAACTAAACTAAAATATTAGAGCAAGCCCAGGCTGGCACAAATCCCGATTAACCCCGAACCCCCCGAGTTTTATCAAACTCTGCTGTATTCTTTGCACAGCTGAGACAATACTGGGACGCCACAGCACCATGGAAATACGATCCATACATCTGGGCGGCCTCTTCCATGCCGAGGAGGAGATCCAGATGACCTCGACCATGCCAAACTTTGTGGGACAAATGCAGGGTTTCATATTCAATGGCCAGCGGTAAGCCAAAGATCTGTCCCTGCAAAACTAATCATAATTTTTTTGATTGGGTTTTCAAGCGTTAATACTTCGATTTTAATGTGATTAGTTGGAGAACCGCCGCTTTTCGTTTGTTGCAAGTACTTAAAGTTATTGCCTCTTCCCCATTAGCTACTTGGATATTGTGAAATCTCTGGGTCCGGAGCTGTCGGCCCTGCCCGGCAACCTTTAAGCTGACAGCGCGTTTTGTCAACTCGCCCTCTGGACAGCCGTATCATGCGGCAACGTTTCGCTCCAAGCACTCCTATGTGGGATTGGCCATGCTCAAAGCCTATACAAGCATATCGATAGACTTTCGCTTCAAGACCGTGGAGCCGAATGGTCTGCTAGTATTCAATGGTGGGCGACGCAATGATTTTGTTGCCGTGGAGCTGGTCAATGGGCACATCCATTACACGTTCGATCTGGGCGACGGACCTGTAACGATGAGGGATAAGTCACGCATCCACATGAATGACAATCGCTGGCATCAGGTCAGCATTCGTCGGCCAGGACCCAAGACGCACACACTCACCGTGGACGACTCGTTTGAGATTATCACCTTGACCGGGAATAATATGCATTTGGAGCTGGCGGGTATACTCTATATTGGAGGTGTATTTAAGGACATGTATTCTAAGTTGCCCGGTTCGATTTCGTCACGATCCGGCTTTGAGGGTTGTTTGGCATCGTTGGATCTAGGCGATACATCGCCATCGGTCACAACCGATGCGGTTGTGCCCAGCTCGTTGGTGGTCAGCGGTTGCGAAGGACCCACCAAGTGCAGCCAGAATGCGTGCGCCAATCGAGGTGTCTGCGTCCAGCAATGGAATGCCTATGCCTGCGAATGCGATATGACATCATACACGGGTCCGACCTGCTACGACGGTGGGTGCTGATCAAACACACAATCAATGCCACAAGCAATGCCACACAAAGCCATACTAATCATTGTCGTCATCTTGCAGAGTCGATTGCTTATGAGTTTGGTAATAACAAGGGCATGGTGCAGTACAATTTTCCGGAGAACACGCAAGCGGATACCGAGGAGGATAATGTAGCATTGGGATTCATTACCACCAAGCCGGATGCGGTGCTGTTGCGCATTGAAAGTGCCACCACACAGGATTACATGGAACTGGAGCTGGTCGAGGGCAATATCTTTATGGTCTATAACATTGGCAGTGTCGATTTGCCGCTGGGCGAGATCGGCACCAAGGTCAACGATAATGCGTATCATGTGGTGCGGTTCACGCGCAAGGGTGGCAATGCAACGCTCCAGCTGGACGACTATAATGTGCAGGCACTCACACCCCAGGGTAAGATCAATATTATATATTCTAATCCCTTAATAATGATATTCGCTGTTACTGTTTATGTTTCTGTTTCTGTCTCTGTTTGCCAGGCCACCATTCGACCGTGTTCAACACCATGTCCAATATACAAGTGGGCGGCAAATTTAGTCGCAACGGTCGCACAAGGATCGAGCGTCCTTTTGCTGGTGTCATTGCCGGTTTGTCTGTGAATAAGCTGCGCATTTTGGATTTGGCCGTCGAGCGCGATCCTCATATCACCATACGGGGAGATGTTCAATTGGTAACTGGAGTATTAGATAGAAATGATCTGCAGAGAATGCAGCAGGTTAGGGAATTTATTTGAAATTTTATTTGAATTCCTCTCAACTTTCAACTTTTCAAGTATTTCTCTTCATCGTAACAAAAAAAAAAAACCAAGTTTATTCAAAATTCTTTCTTTATTCAACAAAAACTAAATCCAAATATCGTATAATAATCAGTTTCATTACGTTGTGTGAACCCCTTTTCCCTGAATTGCCTAATGTACAGTTTCTGAAGTTTCTGAAGAACACGTCCTTCAACAAATGTCTGCCCAATGCCCATCATCATTAAGTTCGGGGAAATTTGGTTGCACACTTAAATTTTAAAAACTAAATACTAAAGTATTAGCCACTAAATGTGTAAGCTAGTGTAAATGCCATATTTGAATTATGTACATTTCCTATATTTATTTTCCTCGTTTCCATCAGCGTTTTTCTTAACGTAACGCTTTTTGTAACCAGCACCAGCAAAATAATTCACAGCAACTAACAAAAATTGCCATTAACCTCAGCTAACTGCTATTTGACTATTCTCTGACACAGCACAGCATATGCAATAATCAATTTGTGAATATATATATATATATTACATATAACACACACACACACGCACACATGCATACATGCACACATACATGTATTACATATGCAATTACTATATACATACATATGTATAGCAAACATATTATATACTACCATATGCAGATAGAATTATCATTTTGTTTGCACTGTAACTGTACTCGTTATGAAGCCAGTTTGAGCGCACTAACGCTGCATGACTCTATACATATCTACACCTATATCTTGCACAAATATACCAGTACACACTCACACATCTGCCAGCACATTCATTCACACCCACACTCACACACACTCCCATAAGTACATATAACACTCTTGTAAGCAGGGAACTTTTTCTGTCTTAAAAGATGAAATCCAAATTTACAAATTAAAAACAATGTTGAGAAGCAATCATCCAGCCATGTTCATCGGTCAGTTATCTATATACTTTCAAATATAGAAATTAAATTCTTTTATTTTATTTTATCGATAAATTTTTGCGATTTGCAAATATTGATTAGTTTTCGATCGAAATATAAGTCCCAATTTTAAAGGTATAGCTTTACAATTAATATTTAATATTATACTATTCCTATAATACTAATTTTATTGATCAACTCTATCAATTTCATTAAGATCGGATAAGAAACACAAGAGTTATAGATTAAATGTTTAACAGTTGGGTTAAGGGTATCTCCTAGTCGAGCACTTTCGATTAGATCATTCTGACTTGATTTAAATGATTTTGTGTATGATATAAATATAAAATTTTAAGTGATGTACTTACTGACTATAGCAACAATAATCAAGTAGTATCTGGCTTCGTTTGTCTCTTCCGGCTAAGTAGAAAGAGAGCACTTTCACTTTTAAAAACGCTCAAAAAGAATAATAATCATCTATTGGAAACATTTTAGTATATTATTTAAAACTTATTTAAGCTCAACGCGCATTTTGTGAATGACGATTTTTCTGTGAAACACTCAAAAACACCACATGGTAATTTTCTGAAATTGCACATTTGCCAAAAACCAAACCGATATTCCAGTTTTATGCTCTAGGTACAATTTAATACAATCATTGCGTCATAAAAAAAAACACAAAGACATGCCACATACATATATATACTTATAATGCACATACTCAACTCAGTTAACACTGACTGACAAACAAAATAACCGCTTGGCCAGGTCGGCGCCAGATCAACTGAAGTAAAATTAGACTTTGAACTCTACCGACAGACGCCGGCGAGTGGTTATCCGGGTGCGATAGACGATCTGATCTTCTCCGGTGCGGGATCCGGGTGTCGCGGCGACGATGAGGACGAATGCACGCCGCCCTTCGAGTCGGGCAGCGGGGATGATCTAATTACGCCCGTCTATGTGCCACCCACCAAACAGACGACAACCACGCAGCAGGGCAACAGTCTTGGCCTCGATCGCAACAACAATAACACAAACAACAACAACAACGGCAACAACAATGGCACTGAGCGTGCCTGTGACGATGAGGATTGTGTCCATGGCTCCGGCGATTATGGTGAGACAACGGAGCAGTTCACCTCAACATCGACGGCAAAGGGTGCAGGTGAGTCGCACATTCGGCATTAGTTGTGTTATCTTCTTTATTTCCCTTGTTTTTTGTTGCCAGTGTGGTGTCATTTTGTCATTGACATTTGGATCACACAGCCACACAAATCATATCAGACATTATCTTAGCTAGCAAACAAAACTGTATTGTTCAAGTAATTATAATACATATATACTACTGTATGTAAGTAGAACTAGAACGTTGCCACGGTTAAGCTCTGGATTCCTTTTTAATATCTATATATATACATACATATATATATATATATATATATATGCCTAGTACATACATAGTTGGCGTATGTGGAAATACGTGTGTTCCTAGTTCCAAATGCTTTCACAGTTTTACGATGTTCCTTGTTAGTGATCTCGTCCTCTGGGTTTTTGCGCGCCTTGAAGTATGCAACGCTTTGAACGCTTACACATATATTAACATACATACCAACTAATAGCAAATAAGCTATCTACAACATACATATACATATACATATACATATACATATACATATACATATACATATACATATACATACCAACTAATAGCAAATAAGCTATCACAGCATACATATACATATACATATACATACACATATACATATACATATACATACACATATACATATACGTATACGTATACATATACATATACATATACATATACATATACATATACAGCAACCATTGATCAGCCCCCAAAAAAACCAGCTTCAACCAAATTTTAATTCCCAAAACAACTCCATCGGAATCGCAATCTCAACATCAAATACTCGAGAATTCAGAACTCAGTCTCTCACTCTCGTGTCATCCTTCAGCCTCAGCCTCAGATTCAGATTCAGTTCAGCTGTTTCCACTTCACTCCGCACTCAGTTGTTGATGATGCTTCTAATTTTGAACTGACAATGAGTACGCCTTATGTGTCTCTTTCAGAATGTGAACACGTCTTCATATTTCTGACTGTGATTGCGCCTTGGATACTCTGTAAATTAAACTAAAGCAAAAACCAAAAAAAAAAAAAATGCATAAGAAACCAATTACAAATGCAAAGCTAACGTCTAGTTGCAAATAACAAATGCAATGCAAATATGGGCTAAGCTCCTACTAAATACTTAGACAGTGTCTAAAACTACTTAAATAACTTTAGCATATATTTGTGTATATGTGTATTATATGTATCTGAGCAATACCACCAACAACAACAACAACAACAACTCCAAATAATGCTACAACAATAACAACAACAACAACTCCAAATAATGCTACAACAATAACAACAACAACAACTACAGCCACACCGATCATAAGCGTGTGTGCATAAAAGAAAAACCAGAAATGAAAGCGTTTTTTGTATATGAAAAAGATGAGAAGAATGAGAAGAAGATGAAGGATGAGAGAGGAGAGAGGAGGGTACATTCGGTAGTCTTATATACCCCAAATATGTATATGTATTGTATATAGCAGTAGCGATACCTCTGTCCATAGGTCTCAATGTGTATGCGTAGGAAAGAGATGGTGAAAGAAAGAAAGTATTTTTGCATAGTTATCTTACATACTACTTACACACATATTAGCTTACTTACATGAATAATGTACAGTTCTCAACGTACGTTCCGTTATCTTCCAATTGTACATATCAACAGCAGCAGCAGCATGAGCATATCTCTATCAAATATCAAATATCAAAATACGCTCTTTAACCTTATGTTCAATAAAACTAATTGTGAAACTTATTTTGGACCAGCAGTCAAACTTTCCTAAATCGAACTTTCCTAAATCGAACTTGGCTTAACTGAAGACCAATTAAGTTGAATTGTTTGTGGCTTAAGTAAATGTTTGATATGCGTGTTCCATAAGTCAGATTCATGACTGCCAATTTTAATAATACAAGCTGAGTCTGAATATCGTTTAATATTACATCTACCTTTATTTTGTGCAGGTTGTTTAGTAAACTTTGAAAAATCCACAATGTGTTTGTTATGAATTTGGTTTGTATTTAAATGTTTTCTTTTTAAATATTGATTTTGATTAATATTCTTATTTGTATAGATTTGGTACAAAAGTTTTCATTTAATTTTTGTAGAAAAATATTACATATTATAATTTTTTAGATTTATATTTTATAAAATTACTCTGAAAGTACATTAAAATGAATTATTAAATATGTTTAAATTTAGTACAAAATGTTATCATAATTAATTCAAGCACACATTAGTTTATGGCCACCTTGAAGCGTTCAGTTTTAAAATATTATTATTTGGTTTGTTTCTATTTGGTTAGTTATTGTATTACACTCAATTTGGCTTTAGCTAAAAGTCTCTTTGAGTGAAACTAGTTTGATGAGGACGGTTCGATATAGGGAAGTTCGAATGTATATTCTTTCTGGGAGGGAAAACACTGTCGCATTGTTGCACTGTCACTGCACAGCACTGCACACAGCACAACACTACCACAACACTAAATTGCCGCCAAACTGAAACACTAAAAACTGCTGCTAACCACTTGCAGAGTCCAATAACGAGCTGGTAACCGCCTCGACGACAGGACGCAGCGATGTAACCACAGAACAGCAACAACATAGCAGCAGCAGCAGCAGTAGCAGCATCAGCGTGGGTGGCAGCAGCACCACCAATTATATGACCACAATGCCAAGTGCCGGCAGCAGCAGCACGTCCAGCAGCCAACCGAGCAGCACCAGCAGCAGCAGCAGTGTGAGCACCACCACCCAACGCACCGCCAGCAGCAGCAGCAGCAGCAACAGGCCAACAATATCCACAACCACCACAACAACAACAACAACGACCAGCACCACAATGATGCCGGAGATACGCACCACAGTCACAGAGCGCGAGACCACACACGATGACTTCGGTGCGATAGGTGGTGGTGATGGTGGCAGTCATGATCATGAGCGTATACAGTTGCCCGATGAGAGTCCGTTGCCACCGATGCCACCACCGGTACCACCACAGCCAGATCCACCGCCATATGGGCCGTATGGCGGCAACACCTACAACAGCAACAATGTGAACAACTATCGTCCGAAGAGCAAGGGTGGACGCATCAATTCCATTGAGGAGGAGCGCACAGCGATGATCATTGGCATTGTGGCTGGCATTCTGATTGCTGTTATCCTCGTTATCCTGCTCGTCCTGTGGCTCAAATCGAACGGTGATCGTGGCTACAAGACGGAAAGTGAAAAGGCTGCCGCTTATGGTTCGCATAATCCGAATGCGGCTCTGCTGGGCAATACTAGCACCAATGGCTCCTATCATCAGCAGCGACAGCATCATCAGGCAGCTGGTGGCGTCAACCAAGGACAACTGCATGGCCAGCTTCAGCAGCAACAGCATCACGGACAGAACGGACACAACGGCGCCGGTGGTGGCGGTGGCGGTGGCATGATGTCCAGTGGTAGTGGTTCACTTGGTTACGGCAGCGATGGACGGCCACAGATGGCGGGTCTGGTGCAGCCGAAGGCCAAGAAGCGTGACTCCAAAGACGTCAAGGAGTGGTATGTGTAAGCAACTCCCGCCAGCGAAAAACCCAAAGACAAAAAACCGCGTCAAATTAGCAATAAACCACGTGATCCACATGATCCCGAAAAAATGAAAAACAAACAAATAAATATATATACTCCATTTATATTTACACGCATGCATACGAAAAAAGAATATATATATATATATATATATATATATATAGATATATTTATTTAGCAACCTCATGGCGTTAATTAAACACAACATCTCAAAGTGTACAAATGACGGAAGGATAATAAGCAAAGCCCGCACGGACATAAATACGTTAGCAAGGACATAAGAACATTCGACACACACACAAACACACACACACACACTCACACACACATACATTGCAAACCATACAATATAAATACAATATTTTAGCTGCATATGCATTAAGTTTTAAAGGCATTGAATCTAGCAGAAAAAAGCAACAAAAAAACACAAACGTCAAAAAAAACTCTAAAAAAAAATTCAGCAAAAATTATGCCTAAGAAATTATAGCTTCAAACTCAAGACTTGCTAATACAAAACCAAAAAAAAAAAAAAAAAAGGAAATAGGAATCACAGCATATATCATTATGTTATAATTAATTATGCCACTAGCCAATCAAATAATTGTGTATAATATATGGGCTATAAAGTAAAGAAAAATATGGAACATCTATTTAAAGTTTTCGCCAAGCGCCAAGCAGCAAAGCAAACTATATATATATATATTAAATAAAACGTAAACTGCAAATTATACAAGAATTACACAATTTAGCGAATTTCGATGTAAACGTAATTTAAACATATATATATATATACATATATATATATATATATATAATAAATACACACATACTACATTTAAAGTTATGTAAGCAGTTTCTGTTTGTTTGCAAGAACAGCGTGTAAAATTACAAAATGTGGTGCTGTAATCTAAATGAACGACGCAGATCAAATATTATTATTATAAAAGTAATGATAATGATAATGATGCATAAGATTGTTTATTGAATTGAAACTGGCTTTAATTAGTTAATGACAAGAACCACTTAAGACAATTTGCAAAAATTTCGATTGAATAAAACGTATGTAGAATGTAACGCGATTTCTCCATTTGCGTGCAGCAAATACTACAACAAATGCCATATTGAGTTTACCACTAAATTGGTTCGTAAAAGACCCCAACATGTATACTTTTTAATATGTATATGTATTTGAGACTAAATATTGTCATAGACTCTTATGCAATATGAACTCGGACATATCAATTAACAAGACACCAACTCTTACACACACACACACACACACACACCCTAATACACGTATACACTCAAAACTAGACACTGACGCGAACCTACCTAGCTTTTTTACAAAAATGCGATCAAATGTGAGCAAAATTACTTTACAGCTGAAAACGAAGAAAACGGAAACAAGCAACAATTTTACAGTATTAGAGCCGCTTTGTGCATATTTTTCGAGGCTTACGTGACGTATACGCAATCAGCAACAGCAGCAGAAACTAACAATAAGGCAATTTAATAAGGCAACACACAAAATGCACACACACACACACACACACCTACACCTACACCAACAAAGTTTTATAATTTATTTTAGTGGAATATCACTTTTTAGGGCTTTCATTTAATTTTGCTGCCATTTGTATACCAAAATTTTTGTAATCAAGACTTTATATTATGCATATGTACTTATATACATATATTGGAGTTATACACGCACACATACATACATACATACATACATACATACATACATACGTGCATACTTGCATACATACATACATAAAATTACTAGCCCCGCATACCAGAGATCTAACTCCTAGCTAAATTATTTAATTCTTCTTCTGACTTATCTTTAACCAAAACATTGGTTTATATATCGAAATACTATATATATATATATATTTACATATATGTATATTTGACTCCTAACTACACATATACATATATATATTGCATTTCAACAAACAATTTTTGATATATTTTCGAGTTTTTGAAGAACTTCAACTTGTATACAACCGAAATACCACATAACTAACAAAAACTAGCGAATCTAGCGAAATGAAAACACTTAGGACAATTGCAACAACAACAACAACAACTACACAATACAATGCACACTTATTTATACACACATACATACATATATATACATATACTATATACAACAAGGAAACCCTACTAACAAAAATAAAAGAAAAAATACAAATTAAACATGCATACATACTCTACTATTTATATATATGTACATCTATATATACAAAACATATACATTGCATATACAATACTATAATGTATAATTAATTATGATTATTATTATGTATTATGTATTACGTCCCTTCGATTTGATAATATTAATTCATAACAAGTTTAAATGCTGTTGATAACAAATTACCATTCCCACTTAAATATGTATGTACCCGATCTCCAATGGCTACGACAACAATTTTCTATATATCTTCACAATGTTAACGCTGCACAAGATACAAAGAAAAGAAAAAACAAAACTCTGCATTTAAAACAAACCACGAAGTTTATTCATTTCAATTGAAAAATAAAACTCAAATTTTTGCCTTGCGATTATTAAAAGTGCACACGAAAAACAAAATTAAGAACAAAAACGGAAAAACTAAGAAAACTTCAAACCTATTGAAAATTCTACACACCATGCAAATTATACTTGATAAATTGTTTAAAAACAATTTTAGATAAACGAAAAAAAAGAAAAGAAAAAACAATACAGATACCAATTGATTAAAGAATAATGTTATGTATGATAAACATAAATGATAAGTGGGCCGAGGCAAGTAAAGTTAGTTTAATGAGTAAAAGTAACTTAGTTAAAGCATGTAATAGTTGAATGATCATAGGAACAGATAAATGCGAATGATGAAATGCAAACAATGTATCAATACAACTTAAACTTACATATATCTATTTAGGCTTAATATCATTGTTATCTAATATATATATATACGAAATTAAAGCCCAAACAAAAACACATAAGCACACATACACATACACGTACACACACACACACACACACACACACACAAACACACACTCACACTGACCCAGTATATAACTACAAAGAATATGTATATGAACATGTAATGGCTGCGCCTATATCATAACAAATCGTTACATACACGTTTGTAACATGTAGCGGCAGTGATTGTTAATGAAATGGCTTTGTTTTATGTTAGAATTTATAATTTATGTGAAAGAAAGTAAAAAAAAGGTATAAAATTGCATACAAATACAGAATGACTGACAAAACACAGAATTATAACATTGCATATAATAAATAAAGTAAAAATATAAAAGAAAAACGATTCCGTTACCTTTAATTCGAACATTTTGTATCCCGTTTGTCAACACTGACAACAGTTCTCTGTTATGTCGCTGTAATCGAAGAACCATTTGGAGCATCGAGGAACCTGCTGCAATTTACTCTCTTTACAAAACTGACTGATGAGTCACTGCAATTTTTTTTGTACTACAAAGGTTGCAAGTAAACGATAGTGGCGCATAACAGTTCTTAGGGATGAGAGAGTCACGAAACCAGTTCTTTTTGTGACGTGAGTCGCTCGTTTGAACTTGTTCCGCACGATTGCTATACAACTCTAGCAGATTTGCGTGTGACTATTAAGAGTAAAAATTTACATTTATTAAGTTATAAATTTAAGCGTAAAATATGGCTGGAACCGCAAATGCTGCAGCAAAATCCGAGATGATCGATCTCACCAAGCTCAGCCCCGACCAGTTGATGCAAATCAAGCAAGAGTTCGAGCAGGTGAGTGCCAGAGTCGCGTGTGGGTGTGTTCGGGGAAGGGGGCTGCCACAAATGCCGCAGTTGCTCAGAGAGAATCGCACATGTTTCTAACAATTGGGATTTCGTTTAGGAAATGAATAACATACAGGACTCGCTGTCGACTCTGCACGGCTGCAAAGCGAAATACGCTGGCTCCAAAGATGCGCTGGATGCATTTCAGCCCGATTGGGAGAATCGTCAAATACTCGTGCCGCTGACAAGTAGCATGTATGTGCCAGGACGCATCAAGGATCTCAACAATTTCATCATAGACATCGGCACCGGCTACTACATCGAAAAGGTAACAGCAACTCAATGAAATCAATTATTTTTATGCTCTGCTCACATCGCCGTCTGTGATTGCATTCAACAGGATCTGGATGGGTCCAAGGATTATTTTAAGCGTCGCGTCGAGTATGTGCAGGAACAGATCGAGAAAATTGAAAAGATCCACATACAAAAGACACGTTTCCTAAACTCTGTGATGGGCGTGCTCGAGATGAAGCAGGCGGCCGCCGCAAAACTGATTCAGCAGCAACAACAACAGCAGACCAAGCAAAGCGCCTAGGTAACTTGGGACTCCGTCAGGATTGGCGCAGAACAAAGTTGATTAAATTATTGAACATATATAAAGAATATTTGTGCATTTAATTAACATATGTAGTTTATTAAATTGTTCAACTATTTTTTGGCCTCTGCCAATGCGACAGTCAACACTTTCAACTTTTGCTCATAGGCCGCTTTCAAATCCTGCCAGGAAAGAGTTGATATAAATGTTAGTGACTATATATATTTTAATATTAAAAATATTTCCATACCTTAAATATCTTCGACTGTGTGTCGTATTCGGCACGCAGTTTGTCATAGACACCCTTCGATATCTCCAATTTCTTTTCGGTCAACGCACACTTGTCCTGCTCGGCTTTGATCCACAATTGACTCTTCTCGAGACGCGCCTGGGTGTGTTCCCCTTCTGTGGTCCTCAGTTGCAGCATGTCTTTGGTCACCTGCAGCACATCCTTAATGGACTCGACTTGTTCCCGAAGCACGGCAATCGTTTGCTCCTGCTGCTTGTTCACCTTGGTCTTCTCGAACAGCAGTGTTTTGGCCTTTAGCAGCAGCTCGTCCTGTTCTTGTCGTGACTTTGGTGCATCTACTCCGCCCAGCATTACCGATTGCTTCAGTGACTGCTCCAAATTGGCCACTCGCTTCTGCAAGCGTTCATTCTCGTAGCGTGCTTCCTTTGTAAAAATCGTTACTGATTATTTTGTATAGTTCAATAAATTGGAATGTGCAATTGAAAACTAACCTCAAAGTCTTTACGCAGCGCCCCGATTCGCTTGCGAGACTCCTCGAGCAGCGCTTGTTTCTCGCTCTCCAATGTGAACACCATGTCGAGCAGCTCGTTTTGTGGCTGCTGTGCTGCTGGTTGCTGCTCCACATGCTCCGCCTGTCCACCATTTGCCGTCTCATTATTATTCACATCGCCTTCAATTGGGGTTTCAGTATTATTTGCAGACATATTTTCCAAATATTTTCTGCTATTTTACAAAAAATGTTCACACGCTTTTACGTTGCTCACACGATTGTATTCAGTATTTTGTTATTCTTTTCGTATATATAGGCAAAATAGATGCATACGCTATTTATAGCCGACTTTTTGAATATTCTCCTCGGGCTCTCTGCAGCACACACAGCAAAGAGCTCTTCTCTTCTCTCAGAAATATTTTCTATACACTTTAGATTTCAGTTGGAAAACAATAAACATTTAGTTTTTCATACGCCGCAGCATATATTCGGTTGTTTCATTTATTAATATGCATATTACGTGAAATGATGAGGACGTAGAAATGATGCGGGATTAATACAAAATTGCAGTTAGCAAAGAAACAATTAAATTGTTGTTACAATTAAATGGGGGCGAAAGTTTTGCAGTTTGCAGTGAGTTTTCATTAGATTAAGTGCCTAACCAAGTATAAGAAATGCCATATTAGCAGCGGATTTTTAACCATCCAACTCGCCAGCGGCACAGGCATCGGCATAGCTCTTGCCGCTCTTGTCTTCTGGATTCAGTTTGATCATGTCGTCAATACGCAAAATTGTGATTGCCGCCTCGGTGGCGAACTTCAGCGATTTGATCTTGGACATGGCCGGCTCCAGCACACCCGACTTCTTGTTGTCGCGCACAACGCCCTCAATTAGATCCAAGCCGGTCCACTTGAGTTCGGCATGCTTGGTGTTTGTCTGGCTGGAGTTGTGGTAGGAGCGCAGCTTGGCCACCAAATCGGTGGCATCCTTTGCCGCATTTACAGATAAAGTTTTCGGAATGACCAACATCGATTTGGCGAACTCGGCAATTGCCAGCTGTTCGCGCGACGACAGCGATGTGGCAAAGTTCTCCAGGTAGATGGAGAGTGCTGCCTCCACACAGCCGCCACCAGCAACGACTTTTTTGCTTTCGAGCACACGCTTCACCACGCAGAGAGCATCGTGCACGGAACGCTCCATCTCATCACAGTAGAAGTCGTTGGGACCACGCAGAATAATCGATGCAGCAGCGCTGTAAGCACACACACACACAAAAATCCAAAGGTTAAGATACGTTTCGCTGATTATATTCGATCTAAAATGCCCTACCGTGCCTTGGTACCCTTGATCAGGATAAGCTCATCGTCACAGATGCGCTCCTGTGTCACCTCGGCGGCTTCGCCCACCATGGAGGCATCGAAGCTCTCCTCACCGTCCATGTTCGTCAGCGACGTAAGGAATGCGGCACCAGTTGCCTTGGCAATGATCTTCAAATCGCTCTTCTTCACGCGACGCACAGCCATCGCTCCCATTTCGATGAAGTACTTCATGCACAGATCATCAACGCCGCCACTGACGAGTACAACATTGACACCAGTGCCAAGAATCATATTAATGCGCTCCTTGGTGATGTCGAGTTCACGGGCGCGAATTGCCTCGAGCTTGTCGGGATCATTGATCAAGACTTGCACACCCATCTTCATCTTGGTCTTCTGCAGCGAGAAGTCAAGGCAGGCAATCTTGGCGTTCACTATCTTCTTGGGCATCTGCTGCGAGGCAATGGTGCAGTTGAGGGCATAACCAGGAATCAGAACCGATTCACGAGCCGATTTGCCGTGCGCTTTCAGTACATTTATGGCCTTGATCGAGTACGCTGTTTGTCCCTTGGGATCCATGATCTTGACAGCTTGAGTGGCATCAACGACCATTTCGGAGAAGAAGTCAGCATCGGCGCCAATGATTTTCGAGCTCATCGATGTCTTGGCAATGTTGATCAGTGAATCACGGCTCAGCTCGTCCACTGGGGCGGTTAGGTGCTCAGAAATGTATTTGCATGCCTCCTTGCAGGCAATACGATACCCCGAAATGATCGAGGTGGGATGAATCTTCTGCTTAACCAACTCATCGGCGTTCTTCAGCAGCTCGGCGGCCAAAATGACAACGGATGTGGTGCCATCGCCAACCTCTTCGTCCTGTAGCTGAGCCAGCTCCACAAGTACCCTAAAGGGAACACTCAGTCACTCAGTTACAGTCACTCAAACTGATTGTTTTGTGGACTTACTTGGCAGCCGGATGTTCCACTTCCAGCAAACGCAGAATCGTGGCGCCGTCATTGGTAACAGTAACATCTCCAATATCATCCACCAGCATTTTATCCAAACCGACGGGGCCCAGTGAGCTCTTGACAATGTTCGATATGGAGAGCGCTGCCATGACTGCAAATATTAAAAACGGCAATTATCACAATTGTTGAATTACAATCTAAGATGACAGATGCCAGGTGCATTTATGGGTGTTCCGAATGCCATAACCTCACTTTGAGTGCCCAGTCAAAGCTTATAACTCTCATCTTTTGATTTGTTTGCTTTTGTCTTGTGAAAAAAGAGTTTTTCTAAAGCTGAGTAACATTTCTTAAGTTTCGTTCGAGAATATTCGTCGTCTGGGTCTGGGGGTCTGATTGGAAACGTGCTTGTCCCCGGCGACTGCTGCCAGCTGCAGCTGTTGTTCAAATCAACGATTGCTTACCGTTCTGTGTGCGAACCGATGCGCCGGACTGTCGCGTGCCAGCGATGGATAAGGGACTTGCCATTGTCGACATTTTGCGTCTGTGTTGTGTGACTTTTAATAAAAATTTAAACAAATGAAATACACACTGCCGCTTTTGCTCTGTGAAAAATTGCCGCACGCTTAAACCGCCTGACTCAGAGTTAGTGATGCGTCCCTCTCACTGTATCGATATCCATTATTCGATTACTACGAAAACATCGGTAATATATTTTGCACAGGGAATTATGCACCTTTTATATATATTGTAGAAGCCTACATTTCACCTTAATGCAATTTAATATATGTTTAATAACATGTAGTCTTAATTGTGGAGTATTTTTAAACTTTAGTTTGGCGGTAAGCACCCGCTTCTTCTTTAATAATCGTAACGAAGATGCGATAGCTAACTATTGTGAATTTCAAAATATACGACTTAATCGATGACAACTGATCTAATAAATCGATATTCTAATAACAAAACCGCGGCAAAAACAACAAGAATTATTTTTGCATGGCATTTTTTGCATTTGGACTTTTACGCATTTTTACCTTTAATTCTCTTTGTCATATTTCATTAAAGCACATGTAAAATAATGAGTGCCATTCCAACAAAAACACAAACAGCTGCCGAATACAAGACACCAAAGAAACAAAAACAAACAAGTCGAGGTCCAAAATCGGCCATTCGGAAATCCCTTGAAATGGGTAGCAGTTCCGATGAATCGAGAGCCGCTGCAGAGCTCGTCGAGCATCCGCGCACACGTCGATCAGCCCGCAAACCGAGTCCCACCAAGAAGTATGTGGAATATAAGGGCCAAGGCGCCAAGGAGCGCATTGTTCTCAACTATGTGGAGTGTACGGATGAGGAGCAGTATGAAGAAGATGAAGACGATGTTGCGGGCGCGGATAAGCCAACTTCACGCGATGTCGAGCTCATACAGACTGACTATAATGTGGCTGGCACCAGTTTGTTTGGCTTCAATACGCCCAAGAAGAGGGGTGCGATGTCATTGGCTGCCCTCAATGCCACTCCCGGCACTCCAAAGACGCCACGCCTGGGTGTCAAGACACCGGACACCAAACGGAAGAAGACTGATCAACCAAAGACGCCATCGCATGTTCGCACACGGGTCAAGAAACGTAACTGGCAAACAACAAAAACATTTGGTTTTCACATTCAACTGTATTCTCCATTCTCTTGCAGAGATTGCACGGATTGTGGCAGATTCCGATGAGGAGTTCTCCGCTGATGAAAGCGATTATCGACCCAGCGATGGCAACTCCTCGAGCAGCAGCAGCAGTAGCAGCAATGGCTCAGGCTCCGACAACGATGCCGCCGACGACGAGTCCAAGACGCCGTGCAAGGCACGTCGTGCCATTGTGGTGCCTGTGCTGCCCAAGACACCGTCGGCAGCGCGTCAACGTCAGTCGGCGCGTGTCAAGAGATCCAATGAGTTTGTGCCGGAGAGCGACGGTTACTTTCACTCGCATGCCAGCAGCAAGATACTCACCTCGGATCACACATTGGATCGCCTAAAGAATCCTCGGCTCGCGGCAGATCGTGTGTTCAGCCTACTGGCCGATATGAAGGCATCCGCCGAACATGAGACAGCCATCGGTGCCATTATGGAAGAGTATCGTTCGTACTTTCCCAAATGGATGTGCATCCTGAACGAAGGTTTCAACATTCTGCTCTATGGA
Source organism: Drosophila silvestris (assembly GCA_035043445.1). Lineage (NCBI taxonomy): Eukaryota > Metazoa > Arthropoda > Insecta > Diptera > Drosophilidae > Drosophila > Drosophila silvestris. The sequence goes on from JAWNMZ010000148.1 coordinate 1,505,469, forward strand.
TTGGGCTCCAAACGGCAACTATTGCAGTCCTTTCATCGTGATATTCTCGCCCAACAAACGGTGCTGGTGATCAATGGGTTCTTTCCCAGTCTGACACTCAAAGATGTCTTGGACAGCATAACGAGCGAGATTCTCGATGCGGGCCCAAGTCCAGCCAATGCACACGAGGCTGTGGACATGATCGAAGAGGAGTTCGCATTGATACCCGAAACACATCTCTATCTGATTGTGCACAATTTGGATGGTGCAATGCTGCGCAACGTGAAATCACAGGCCATTCTGTCCCGCCTGGCTCGCGTGTCCAACATTCATCTGCTGGCCTCCATAGATCACATCAATACACCATTGCGTGAGTTGCCCAAATAATGAATTAATTAACTAGTTAAGCATTTGCATTGCAACATATTTCACCAGTTTGGGATCAAAACAAATTGGGCAACTACAATTTCTCGTGGTGGGATTGCACCACCATGCTGCCATATACGGATGAGACGGCCTTTGAGAATTCGCTGCTGGTGCAGAATTCGGGTGAACTGGCTCTGTCCTCGATGCGCAGTGTCTTCTCCTCGCTGACGACCAACTCACGTGGCATTTACATGCTGATTGTCAAGTTTCAGTTGCTGAACAAGGGCAACGCCAACTTTCAGGGCATGCCCTTCAAGGATTTGTACTGGAGTTGTCGCGAGGCATTCCTGGTTAGCTCCGATTTGGCATTGCGTGCCCAAATGACCGAGTTTCTCGATCACAAATTGGTCAAGTCAAAGCGTGTCGCTGATGGCTCCGAGCAGCTAACAATACCAATTGAATCGGCGCTGCTGCAACAGTTTCTGGATGAGCACGAGCAGAAGAAATAAATAATTGAAGTCGCCATAGTCTTTAGAACATATTAATTTATTATCTAATTTGTTAAATACAATTACAATTTGCTTTTTAAAAAGGTTTCCCGTGTTCATTATCATTTTGTCTGCTGTTATTCGCTTTCGTATTCCCCAGTTTTTTGTATTTTATTTTTTACTATAAAGTTCTATTACTTACTCGAACTCCCGTGTTCTGTTCTCCTGTTCGTTTATTGTTTTCTACACATTTAGATTGGCATGCATAAAAATGTCTTTTTAGTATATTTTCAATATGTTTGCTTTTGATAATTTACCAACTTTAGTTTCTTCTTTACTTGTTTGTTTGTTTTCAGTGACGGCATTCACACAGCACTCTTAAATGTATTGCTTTGCTTTTTGCTTTTTGGTCAATTGGAATGAAACTAAGAATCGGTCTACTTATTGCAAGCCTACTCATCATACGGTTTAATATTGGCTTATTTTTGGATTACCTTCGGCCAAATTTGAAAAGCGTTTCATTTTGTTTTTTTTTTTTTTTTTTGGTTTTTGTACTGTGCAAATACCGCTTAAGCTTTTTGTTTTGTTTTTCTTTTTCTTCTGTTGTGCAATTGAATTAGCCATACGAGAACGGAATCAGAGAAACTAATGCTATATTTATTTACATTTTTGCAAATGCTGCCTAAATCAAATTGTCAACTAACAAAGCAAATCGTGCCTCATAATTCCACATCAATTGCATGATTCTGGTAACGAATTTGACCTTATTACAAAAATTGGAGTATTCATATATTAATTGGATGAATATTATCACTGTTACTTTATTCGTTTCTTGGTTTCTTGGTTGCTGCCTGTTCATTTTGTAGTTTTTAGTTTCCAGTTGCAAATGAAATTAAGGTGGGACGGGGATCCTAATAATAACTAATAAATTCCCCACACACACAGAAAAGCTATGAAAACAAGCCTGTTTCCTTTCAAGGATCATCATCATCATCATCATCATCATAATCAGTTAGGTTGTTAATCCCATCGCTAAAAATGGAGGCGTTTTTAGTTGAAAGACTTAGTTGTTTGTTTGTTTTTGCTTACTATACACAGAGTGCTACATTTTGCATTTATTTCGACAATGTTTGGATGTTGTTCTTATTTTTGTTTTTGTTTGTTTAGTGTTTTTTTTTTTTGTTTTTTTATACAAGAAATAAAGAAGTTGCATTAAATACTTAAAAACAAAAAAACATTGGTGTTTATTTGTAAACGAAAAAAAAGAGAAGAATTTTAATTGTATACATTGTATTTTCATTAACTGTGCTATTTTTGCTTTTATTTATATTTTTAATTTGTTAGGCCCTTTCTATGTATAACTGTGTGTGTGTGTGTGTGTGTGTGTGTGTAACGACGGTGGTTGCTGCTTTGTTGTTGTGTTGTTCATTGCGCGAGTGTGGAAGTTTTGTATATATATATATATATATATATATTAAGTGTGTGTCTGTGTTGTGTTTGTTGTGTGGCTGGGGGAGGAGAGGTGGAGGGGAAATAGTTTTTGTTTTGGTTTTTGTTTTTAATCGGTAAATACAAAAATAAAACCTTTAATGCTCTCTTGAATTCAAATTGCAGAGTTTTACATATACACAATATATAAATCAACTTCATTATCATATCCGTATCATTATGCATTAGTCATACTCATCGAATATACATCACAATCAAAGTGTACGCTTTGTAATTATACGCGGTAATCATAATAATATAGTTAATAATAATAATAATTAATAATTATAATAGTTACGCATTTTGTTTTATTTATTTATGTATTTGCTTTTATATTTTTTTTTACTTTTACTTTTGCTTTTGCTTTTGTTTTGTTTGCCATCGTTTCTTCTTAATGAACTCTTCTATTCTTATTGATTTGTTTTCTTTTATTTTTTATTTTGTAATTGTTGTTTGTTGTGGTTGTTGTTGTTTGTGGTTTCTCTTCTTTTGTATATAATTTTTGTTTTGTTATGTTTTGTTTTTTTTTCTGTTTTCATTTTCATTTTTTGTTTTAAATCTTAGAAATAAGCATTAATCGTAATCATAAATCAACAAAATAAAAATATTACATTTATCAAGTTTTTGAAAATTAATTTACTCGATATTGAAACAATAAACGGCATTTTTGATGGCGTAAGCCAATTGTTGTTGTTGTTGTTGTTGTTTTTGTTGTTGTTTGTGTTTTTGTTATTGATATAATTAGTTGCATTTGCTGCTGCTGCTGTTATTGTTGTGGAAGAAACGCTTCTGTTGCAGTGCTTCCTGCAACCGTTAAAATGTATGTTACAATTGTTGTTAATATTATTGTTGCTGTTGTAGGTATTGTTGTTGTTGTTGTTGTTGTTGATGTTGTTGTTGCTTCTGTTGCTGTTGCTTGTTGCTGTTGAATTGGTTGTTGATGTTGGTGTTGTTGATGTTGGTGTTGCTGTTGCTGTTACTGTTACTGTTTTGTGTTGATTGGCTGCAGCATTATGGTTTCAGCTCATTTTCACGCGTTTCCTTGGTGGTCCAATTGGTGGGATTTGTTGTGTTGCGAGCGCACGAAATGCCTCCGCTATCAAATGTGAATGTGTTGTGATCATATTTTGCCAGCCAGAGGTTTCCATCACATCGGTGGCATGACTATTAACAACAAAACAATTAAACATTATTATCTCGACAATAATATTATTCATAATTCGTTCAACTTACGTATTAATGAAATCTATCGTTTGTGCTTTCAATTGATCCGCACTGTGGAGATCAGCTAATATTAACGTTTCGGCTGCTGTTTCAACAGAGAGATTGACGCACAGCGCCTCCTCGCACATCACTTTCAGCTTTTCGAGTGCGTACTGTAGACACCGGAGAGAAAACAGAGAATGCAATTAGTTGTTATGCCTGCTGATCAGCGTTTGTATTCGATATCAGTTGAGAGACTTACCTTATCAGCAGCCGCTAAGAGATCATCAGCCATTTTTTCTAGGTTAGACGCCTTGCCCGTATATATGAATCGGAGCATCTCTTTGAGAACCTCATGATCCACATCGGTTATGGCGACACGATTCAGCTTACGCTCCTCCATCTCGTGCTCAAACATGGCCGCAAAGACATCACTGCGCGCTGCAAAGTCGAAAAAGTGCAAAAAGTTTACAAATGTTTTATATGCACAATTCTAAACTGAGTACAAATTAATTTAGTTTTGATTTATTATGGGCGCTGGATAGCTTTACAGACACAGCTTTTCTTCATTGAATTATTTTGTATTATTCGCTGAGACTTTGTCAGTATTTTTCACCGATAATCGTTATAAATTCAGATGCCTAAATATTGGTAAAAAATTAATGAGATTTGCTTTACTTTGCTTGCCTTAAATATCAAAACTTGTATCTTGAAATTAAACAAACAAAAACCGAAAGAAATGTTGAGCATTCATTTTAGATATGTACAATAAATCGAGAAGATGGCAAATGGCATTAAAAATTTGCTTAGTTTTCTTAGATATTAAATAAATGAAAATATGCTGGACAAATAAAGAATCAGGACTCGGGTGAGGAGTTTAAAGTGGACTCAGCATTTATGCTGGCTATCAGTGAAGTCCATTGTGTGTATAAGGAATATGTGTCCTACCTGCCAAGATGGCCTTGTGCGCTTGAAACTCACGGCCACCGACCGAGAGCGTTACATCACTGAATTTCTCGTTGTCAAAGAGATTGCCGAGATCCTCGGATAGTTTGCACTCGGGCACTTTGAACTGCACAATATTGGATTGTCCGGAGATGTTCACGCTGTCCGCAACGACGCTGACTTCACAGAATATGGTCAGCTTATCCTCGGGCAGGAGACCGTTGGCCTCGTCCAAGAGGAAATCGCGGCGTATGAACTTCTTAAAGCCCCAATCTTTGCCCTGCACGAAACGGTAAGCTCTAAATATGGGGGAGAGAACAATTATAATTATATATCTTATTTTTTTCTTCTATTTTTTATTTGGATAGTTTCAGTTACACTTACCGCTGGGATTCCATTGCTTTGGTTTCCTCACGTTTTGCATTTAGTATGGAGAATTTGAACTTGGCTCTGACTTCAGATTTGTTACACGAAACTAACAGTAAATATAATGATAAGTAATCCTTGCTCTCCTCATCTAGACCCTTGGGATTCACCCGTAAACACCTGCACAATTAAATAAATACATTTGTTTCAATTTAAGCACTCTTTTATTGGTTTTCTCAATCTTACCATTTTAGTTTGTCATTAGCACCGGCTGAGAATGTGGACGATTTGAGTACCTCACCCATCTCTTCCCGACAAAAACTAAAGTTATTTATGGTCCACATATAACTAAATTTAACAACTTTGACCTGAAAATGGAAGAAGAAATTTATGAAATGGTTTCATAAACGAACCACAAGCAATAAATAACTCAAATAAATTAGTTACACATGTTTCCCTGTACCACGAAGGCTAATAATATTTGGGCTCCTCATTAACGAGTTTCTTGAATGACTCAAATTGAAGCAGAAGTTTAATAATGGAAGTATAATTTGAAAATAACTTAAAATTCCAGAAATTGAAGAAAGAACTGGTTTAATAAGGAAAATATAATTTGTAAACATCTAAAATAAATTAATTACTCAGGTTTCTTTGAGTTGAAATCAGCAAGAATATTTGCAGTATTTTTCAATAATTTTGTTTAGGATAAGCCGAATTGAAGAAAGAAATTACTTGAAATTAAAATATAATTTGTAGACTTTAAATAAATGAGTTACTCAGGTTATATAATAATTTTAATATTTATAATTTGACAATAACTAAAATAAATTAGTTAAATTGAAGAAATCGAAGAAAGAAATGATTTAATAAGGAAAATGTAATTTATAAACAGTTAAAAATAAAAGAGTTACTCAGGCCTCGATGTGCTGCTAATATCTAATAATATTTAACGATTTTTTGGGATGACTCAAATGAAGCAGAAATTTAATAAAAGAGCTAAAATCAGCAAGAATCTTTGGGTGCTTTTTCAACGAGTGTCGCCGAATTCTGCTTGCTCTTTGCCCGATTCTGCTCACATAACGGATCTCTCTCTCTCTCTCTATCTCTTGATCTCTCTGCTACCCCGTCTGCCGTCTCGCGTTTCCCGTCGTCTACCATCTCCCATCGCCCGTCTACAGTTACAGTTTTGTTCATTTTGAGCGAACACCTGCGAAACGGGGCTCATTTCATTTTATTACAAATAAACAGCGGAAATGCATTTTTCCTCTGAGCCTGGCCTGTCTGGCGAATCAAATGCTCAGCAAACATAACCACAAAAATGGATTCACTTTACACACACACACACACAGACGGATTGTGGAAATTTGAGCAGCAGTGAATAAATCCATAGGAATGCAGGCAGCAGGTTTTTTTTTGCATTTTTCTTTTTTGGCTCTTTTGCTTACATTGTAATGTAATCCTTTTCTCGTGGTGGAGGGGCGTAAGGGGAGGGGTTAGGATCTTACCTGCGTATAACACCAGTTCTCGGCAACGGGCGTATTTACTTCCGGCAGGGGCGGTGAGGGTACACGGCTGACCGCCATTGTGCTACTGGATGCGTGCAGGTTCGAGGTGACTCTAGCTGTTTGGCTTGCCTGACATTCGTTTACCGGCAATCTGCAAATAAGCCAAAACCGAAAGTGAGGTTAGATACGTTACGGAATTCCAATATAAATATAAAAATAGAAATATATATAAATATCAATATGATAAGTGATATGTGTATGTAAAAGATGAGCACCTTGGCTCTTGCAGTAACTCCATGATGCTGCGTTCGAACTCAATCTTGACAAAATTGCTGTCGGCAGTCGAGTGTCTGGCCAGTAGATTGAGCAGCTTTAGCAGCAGCGAGTTCTCCAGCTTGACGCCACTCACACACACACACTGACACACACACGCAAAGGCACACACAGCAAATCAATAAATTATTTAAGGTGTTTTACTCTCAAATGCGATATTTTAAGCAGCGCTGCTGTTGCGGACAAAGGACAGACAGAGACACAAGCACACGGAAATCACAAGACAGAATAATGTGCCAAAATGTTGTGCAGAGCACATAATTTGTACGGGCGGAAAAAGGCACGCGCTAAAGACAAGCGAAAACGAAACGAAAAGTGAGCGAGAGCTTCAAGCGTTAACCGTTATCGCGTCCGTGTAGTGAGCGATCGATTCAAGAGAATTTTTCGGAAGAGAGTACAATTTGCACAACTGCGTGACAGAGAAGAGAGAGAAAGAACACGAAGACGAACACGAACACGAACACGAGCACGAGCACGACGACCGTCCTGCTGAAGCGGCAAATGAAAACTGAGGCCGCTTCAAATCAGCGTTTATCGTTTTGGGCCTGAAAATCTGTGAAATCTGTGCCGGCCAAGATGCGTCACAGGATGCAGCAACAGCAACAGCAAGGATAACTCAGGCATGCAGCGTCGCCTGCAGATGACAGCAAACAATAGACCAAAAATATGTAGCCAAGAGTGTAAAATTGACAAACAATGGAGGAGGTAGTAGAAGAGAGGAAGCGAGAGAGATCTACTGTAACAATGTGAGTTTTTGAGCTGGCGCAGATGCAAAAGGACACATCGACAACAATACAACAACAACAACAATTAAGCAAAAGAAAAACTTGAGAAAAATCTGTACAAGGCTGAAGATGCTGAGGCGCTCTAAGAGTTTTTCTTGCCAGTTTTTCAGTTCACTTCAGCTGGCCATCAAATGCTTGACAAAAAAAAGGACCTTCACATCAGCAATGTATGTGTGTGTGTGTGTGTGTGACAGAGCGTGCGTGTGTATTAAAAACGCTTCTTTTTTTATCAAGGTGAACAAACCGTAAACCAGCATTCCGAAAGAGCAGCAGTCGCAGCCGCAGCAGCAGCAGTGGCGGGCAGAACCCAAAACAACCGAAAATAAAACAACAACAATAACAAAAGTCGACGTCAAACAAGCGTGGTGAAGCGCGGATGGGGGGAATGGGGGAATGGAAACGGCGACCGCAGAGTCGTCAGGTTTAGTACCTTCAAGTAGCTTTATACAATTTTAGTGAGTGTGCTTTAATGTTAATGACATTGATTTGGCATTGAGAACGATACAAACACAAGCACAGAGACAGACAGCGAGACAGAGAGACAAACACCTGCCGTAAAGCACAAGCGGTCGTCTCTCTTACGCTCTCTCTCTCTCGTGCCCTCGTCGTGCTTGCACGCGCTCTCTTTTTTTTTGCGTTTCGAAGGGCTCAGATCCAAAAGTTTTGGTTTCTGTTTGTGAGATGACATTGGGAAACGTTGTTTAGGTCCCCAAACATTTGGCTTTGGCGGCGCCGAAAGACAAAGCTAAGGTTAACCAAGATGGGCAGAGGAGAAGGTGCGGGGTAAGTAAGTGATTTTTCGGCACCCCAAGTGAACAACAGTTAAACTCGTGATGATTAATGGAGTTGTTGCCGTCGTCATCCGTCAAGAACTCCCAACGTGAGCAATGACTCAGCGTTCTGGCCGATTAGGCTGGACCTTAATGTTGCGCGGTGCATTTGCTACATATAGAATATATTATGTGGGTAGAAGTTATACAGCGGTAACAAATAGCCACGATAGGGTATAACACATTATGAAATTAGTTTATTTATTATATATTTGGTGAATAATTTGTGAAAAAAAAACAAATTATGATATTAATTTACTACAGACATGGTAAGAATTTGAAAAAGCCTTAGTTCCTGTTAAACCTGTCAAGTAATCCTTAAGCCGTGTCAACAATTATTGTGATTGAGCACTGTACCAAAAGTTCAGCTGTTTGTGTTTAAGGTCCAGCCTTTTCATGCATTTGCTTCTTTGCTTCTTCTCGCTGTGCAAACAGAACACAACAAAACACAACACAAGAGAAACAGCCGCCGCCATTGGCAGCTGAATCGAATGCATTTCGTCACAGATACGCTGTAAATGCAAGCACCTTGAGTGATCTTCATGCGCAGAATGGCGCAGAACGCCGGACGCAGAAAAGAGCAATGCGAGGGTGCAGACAAAGGAAGAGAGAGGTAACTGCAGCAGCAGCAGCAGCAGCGGCGGCAGGAGAGCGAGGTCAACAAAGAGCAGAGAGATTTAAAATGATAGACAAAGAGCAGCACGTGTTTAAATCCGCACAATAAATCGGTTTAGGGCAAAGAGAGAAAAATATATAAAAGAAAAGATGGATATATTTGATAGATGAAGGGGCAGCAGCAGCATTTTTTTTGGTGGATGGGGGGATTATTTACAGTGGCAGCTGCTGAAATGGTAAATTGCGCCAAATTTGGACAACGAATTTTTTTACACATTTTCACCAATTTTCCGCGCCAAAGTGGCTGATGTTATATAATTGAAAGCGACTTGCGTGGTGCTTTTTCCACACAACAACTTCCGGCAACTTTTCATTAGCATTTTAATGAAATTTTTTATAGAAAATGAACAGCAACAACAACAACGAAAGTCGACAACAAAAGCCAGGCCAATAATAAAAATGGTGAAAATTTTCATTTTTTTGTTTATTTTTTACAACAAATTATCGCATGAGTTTTCACTCGCGTGTGTTTCTTGCTGTTGTTGTTATTGTTGGCGTTTTCACCAACAAAACAAACAACAACAAAAGCGCAGCAGAAAATACTCCTTTCACTCGTCCAACAACAACAAGCAATAAATGAGTCGAGTGAAAAACGTTTTGAAGAAAAGGAAATGCTTTTCATTTTACGCACACATACATGTGTATATATATGTATATAAATATATATATATATATATATATACATAATGCGATGCAAAGCTAAATTGAACAACAGATGTAGAAACGACGAACTGGCAATTTAATTTAAATAATGTGATCTTTCATGCCAATGAAAATGATTTCAAAAGAGAAACTAACTTGGCGGCACTCAACTAACTACTCATCTCTTCACTTCCGCTACTAAATGCAGCAGCAGCAGCAACAACAACAACAACAATAGACACCCACCCAATGTTCATGCAATTTCTCTTCGTCTTCGCTCTTCGTCATGCATACACACAAACACACACACACACAAATACATATATACATTTTGGGCAGCGCGATGTCAACACTTGAACGCATATTAATTTTGTAAACTCCCACGCTCAAGTTTCGTTTTATCGTTACGTTTCGTTTCGCTACTTTTCTTGTAGTTATAGTTGTTGTTGTTTAGCTTTTAATGGAGTCACAGTCGTCAGTCGTCGTTGCGTCGCTTGCGTTGCGTCCATTTGCCTTTTGCGCCAGCAGCAGCGAGCAGCGCAGCAGTCCACAGAGCCAAAGGCCCGACCCATAAGGAGAAAGCTCCTCAGCAGCAGCAGCGCGTCTCTCTCACTCTCTCACACACTCTCTCGGCGGCTCTGCAGTTTTGCTTGCAGTTTTCGTGAAAGTCGCTGCCGACAGCGAAGCTGCTGCGGCTACTGTTGTTGTTGTTATATAAAATGTATAAAATCATTTAAGTAGAGTGAAATTTGTCCGTTTTTTGCAAACGATTGGAAGTTTGCATTTGACTATTATGGTAGCTAATAGCAACTCTCATCTGCAATAGTGAAAGGCTCTGCTTAAATTAATATTTAAGCAACTGTCTAACTGTAATTTTATGTGTAATTTTCTGCTCCTATTTAAAATTCGACTGCAAAAAAGCTTGGCAGAAAATGTAATCAAAAAATGTTAACATATATTGACATGTTAGTCACAAAAATAGGGCATGGCAGATTTGCCAAGTTTTTGACACTTTGAAGCATTGCAACATAAATGAAAGTTTACACTAGTTTTTTTTTTAATTTTTGCGTCAATAACGCATGATGATGACGAAGGGAAAACAACATTTATTTTTTGTTCGGTTACATAAGCATTACAGCAAGCAGCATTGGAAATGAAGCCGACAATGTTGCGCAGTCGTCGGCTGTGGCCTGTATTTATTTGTATGGCGTGCACTGTTGTCTGAACGCGCGCAGGCGCGTAGGCGTCAGCAACGACGGCAGCGACGCAGGCAGCGAATTTCACCCGACCGACCGCAAAACTAACCGACGAAGCCAAACGACGCAAAACGAGAGCACGAACAACGAAACGAAACGAAACGCGTCGCTTTATGTAATCGCAGGCAACAACAACAACAACACACCGCGTGATGGGCTGAAAAAAAACTAGTTTGATGACGTACGAAAGAAGCAAGCAAAAGCTCAGCTTACACGCGTTCGCTCTTTCACTCTTCCTCACTCCCTCGCTCTTTCGTAGTTTGCACGTTGCTGTTTAGCGCGTGGCGATTATTATTGTATAATAGTAAAAAGACAACAACATTATCATTATCATTATCGTATGTACTTCATAATCGTGTTTGGGCAGCGCGCTTGAAATGAAATCAATAAATTAATAAACATTTTGTGCCCAATTTTCAACACTGCACAAAACTTGGCTGTTGCTGTTGTTGTTGGTGTTGTTTGGTTGGCTTGTTTGCATTTTGCCGCTTTTACCATTTCTCTGCACTTTCTAAACAAATTGTGCGGCGACTGCGACGAACCGAGCAAAGGAAACGACGACGACGACAAGAAATTGGCTTTCATGCGTTTTCACATTTTGTTTTTGTCGTGCTTTCATTTTGTGCTGCTGCTGCTGCTGTTGTTGTTGTTGTTGCTTCCGATATTGTTGCCGGATTTCTACTACTCTTTTCTTTCTTTTCTCTCGCTGCCAGCATTCGCTATCTCTGTTCCTCTCTCTCTGTATCTCTGTCTCTACGAATATCTTTTTATTGGCTTAGAAATTGGTGGTTGTTGTTGTGTAGAGATTTGTTCTAAATTCAAAATGTGGGCCCCTTAGTGAAAGAGGAGTCTGCTTTTGTTGCTGTTGCTTTGCTTTTATGATTATTGGGTGAAATGCGTTAAAAAACAAAGTGAAAACTAAAGCATCTATACAGATATGTATTTGTATCTGGCGAATGATTGAATCGAGAGTTCAACTCTCTCAGCAACATGTTGCTGCTGCTGCTGCTGGCTGCAAGCGATGTCTAATTAATTTAATGTTGGCAAATCATTTTTGAAAGTTTATTTTAACATGTTGCTGTGTTTTTGATTATTTTTTTCTATTTTCTCAAATAAATTATTAAATATTTATATGTACGCTACATACTGATATTAAAATGAGAAAGTTTTTACTTATTTGTGCAACGTCGTATTAACAATGAGAAAAAGGCTAAATCGACCACTTGTTGCAGCAACATTTCACTTAGGCATTTGTTACATTTGATCAGTTTGAGGATCATCGAATTTTTTTGGGAAAGTTGTGCTGCAATTACATAAGCCTTAAAATCCACATTAACATTAACATTAACATGGGCTTTAAGCTGCCAGCTTTAACAAACAGCATGAATCATGAGCTTTCTGTTGTTCTGACCCTTCGCACTCTGAAGCACTCAAGCAGACTTCCCCTTCCGTTTGCGCAGAGGAGCATGCAAAAAAAGAAAATTAAAAAAAAAGAAGATAACCACAGCCAGTTCAGAGTCCATTAACAACCATAACAACAAATGCAGCGACAGCAATAATAATTTGTTCACCTACAATAATTGGAAATAAAAAAAGTAGCTTTCCCAATTTTATAATCGATTTTCTTTAAGTGCAAACAGACCTTGATTTGTACTCAACCAACAAATATTGTTCTCCTTTCACTTGCTATCGCTGATATATACAGAACGAATATAAATAAATTAATCATTTCCAAATATCGGGGAATGAAATATAATCGGAGCAAGAGGTGCGCTATCGCTTCCATGGAATATCAGATGATCCGACGTCGCGACAGCGCCCAAGGCTAAACAATTACTATGACAATAGCAGTAACAATAAGCAAAGCAAAGCAAGGCAATGCAAAGCAAAGCACTCACAGCAATTCCAGTTCCAAATTCCAATTTCCAATTTCCATTCCCATAAGTACACAGCAAAAATAAACTCTTCCATTTCTTTGTGTGCAGCTGTTTACCTTTTTGAGATCAGCCCCATCCACCTCTCTCTCTCCCTCTTCCACCCACACACACGCATTTAAAATGAAGAACAGCTGCTTACGAAAGCGAACAGAAAACAAAAGCTTTCAGCATAAAAATGTTGTTGTTGTTGTTGTTTCATGAAATGCATTTTGTATTGCTTTGAATTCGAGTTGACCAACACTGTCGCATAGCCTAAGTCGCTCGCACAACACTAACACAAAGGTCATCCATCTCCAGCCAAAGCCAGCAATTAAAGTGGGTTACGCCGAGCTTCAAAACTGAACTAGCACAAATCACACACACACACAGACAAATACAAATACAAATACAAATACATATACAAATATGCATATGTACATGTATATGTGTGTCAAGTGAATGTCAGTGGAAACAACAAGTCATCCAAATTAACACGGCGAACATAATGTTGGTAAATGCATGAAAACAAAAAGAAAAAAGCCAACCAACACACAAAAATGCTCTTGTTGCTCGCACGTATAATTCAAGGATTCGAATTGCTAAACACTTAATTGCGTGAATTAGTGTTGCTGTTAAGTGTTGCTCGTAAATGCACGCAGAAAAAGAAATATGTGAAGCAAAAGCAGTGTGTGGCAAGTGTTTCTCAAATGCATAAATAAAACTTTCTAATGTACAGATAAATGCAGACATTCAATTCTAATTTTTTATGATTTAGCTGCATTTTTTTTTAGAGAAAAGTTTCTTAAAGTGCCCATTATGGAACTTTGAAGTTTTCATAGTGATATCTTAAAGCTAAAAACATTTACTTTTAATAAGTGTTTTTCTTTTTTTAGTTTTGTGAAATGCATAATTTAAAACTGCAAATATCGTAAACTTTCAAATGAGTTTGCACAAATATGCAGCTGTTGTCAAAAGTGCTGCAACTTCTGCCCAGTTTCTTCAGGTGTACGCACAACAGTTTAATAAGATTTCAATTTGAAAATTAGTTTTCACGAGTCAAACAGCAAACTGAAAAAATACAATTTTTGCTTTTCAACACTGTTTTTTTTCTTATATTCTTAACTAATTCGATATTCATTTCACAATTGATGGTGTTTATGAATATTTGTTATTTGTTTAAAATATTATAATGCATGAATTATTTATTTAATAATACTTTAGTTGCTTGCCTGATTTGTCTGCCCGTTTAACATATAATTATTATTATTTTTGTATTTACCTTTTATCACAGAAATTTGCAGCGGCGTTACAAAACTCCTTTGAATTGGGGCATTTAACTAATAATACTAGGCACAGAGGAGATTGTTGTTGTTGTTGTTGTTGCTGATGTTGTTGCTGTTGATGGTGATTGCTGTTGCTGGTGTTGCTGTGGTGATGATGATGTTGTTGTTGTTGTTGTTGGTGGTGTTGTTGGTGGTGGCTGTTGTTGTTGTTGCTGTGTTGATGATGGCTGTTGTTGCTCTGATGTTGCTGATGATGCTGTTGATGATGTTGCTGTTGTGCAGGATGAGCGCAATTAAAATGTTGTTGTTGTTGCTGATTTTGTTGCTGATGTTGTTGCTGCTGCTGTTGTTGTTGATAGGCAGAGGTGGAAGCTGGTGGGGAATTAGAGCTGGAGGATGAGGCGGAATTTGAGGCGATGTTGTTGTTGTTGTTGTGATGATGTTGCTGCTGCTGATGTTGCTGATGATGATGTTGCTGCTGGTTGAGATGCCGACGTATCGATTGATTAATGCGATTCGTAATGGAATTGGTTAGCGCGGAATGATTACTATGCAGATGATGATGCGGCGACAGCTGATGCGATGTCGACGAGGATGAGGTGGGGGATAAGGAGGAGGAGGAGGCAACAGCAGCCAAACTGGAGCTGGCGGTGGTTGAAGTTGGTCCAAAAAGGCGGCTGGCAATAATGCTGCTGTTGTTGTTGCCACCGTTATAATGCCTGTTGCCGGCACAGGCGCTGCTGCAGTTGTTCGATGAGGCAGCAGCAGCAGCAGCAGCGGCGGCAGTGGCAGAGACAGGGGCAGAGCTGCTGCTTGAGGAACTTTGTGCGCGCGTCAAAATGTTTTGCAAGTTGCTGCTGCCAGTGTTGCTGCTGGTTGTGTTGCTGTTGCTGCCAGTGTTGCTGGCGTTGCTAAAAGCTGCCTGCAATATGCTGCTGGGTGTTGCCAAATGTTGCGCCAGTGTTGCTGTGCCACTTCTCGTTGTTGCTGCTGCTGCTGCTGCAGTTGCTCCACTTTCGTAACTCAGGTGACCCAAATGTTGTTGCAAAACTGAAGGCGCTGCCGCTTGTTGCTGCTGCGACGATGGCGGCGGCGGCGTTGGCGGCGTACTAACAACGGCGACAGAGTGTGGGTGTTGCGGCGACGTTGACGTTGACGCTGACGGCGACGCGGGCGTCGACAGCGATGATCTGCGCAGTAATACTGGAGGCGTTGATATCAATTGATGCAGGCGGCTAAAATTGTTGCTGCTGCTGCTGCTGCTAGTCGCAGTTGTTGCTGCTGCGGTTACTGCTGCTGCTGCTGCTGTTGGCGTCTCTGCCAATGCGCTGCTCAAAGCAACATTTCGCGGACAGCAACAATTATCACTCGAAATTTGTTGCGGCTGCTGCTGCTGTTGCTGCTGCTGTTGCTGCTGCTGCTGCGGCTGCTGTTGTTGCTCCAAATTCACAGCAACAACATCGACATCGACATCGACATCGAGTTCGACATTCTCATTTTGATAGATTTCATGCACGTTACGCTTTTTTTTGATTTTCACATACGGCTCAAACATTTTATAACACTCGGTTATTGTTGTTGTTGTTGTTTTTGTTGTATTTTTGTTGTATTTTTCGATTAAACTTTTATATGTAGTCACACACACACAAACACACACATTTACACACACAAAAGCACAAATGAATAATTTTTGGCAAGCTTTTTTTGCTTTTTCTTACTTATTGAATATATACGTAAGTATATTTTTATAAATATATATATATATATATATATTTTTTTTTTGCTGTTTGTTGTTGTTTTTTTTTGGAATAAACCGTTTTCAGCGCGTTTGCAAAAAACACAAAATTGATTCAATTTATATGCTTAGATTAATTTACAAAAATTCCACAAATATATTATTGCCACACATTGGGGAGGAGTTGTACGAAATGATTGAAACCCTGCAATGCTCCATTCCGTGTTGCTGTTGTTGTTCTTGTAGCCAACTGCTCATTTGGCCGTCAGCTTTTTTTTTTTTTTTTTTGGTGGGCGAAACGAGAATTGGACCGAACCACAACCGCTTCGCTTGAAAGTTTGCGGAGAACTGAAATAAGTGTAGCCAACTGAGCAACGGGTCGAGCGATTGCTGCCGACGACAACGACTACGACGACGACGACGACTTCGCTGCTGGCTGCTCGCTGCTGCTGTCCGACTTCAGTTGCTTGTCGCAATTTTTGTGTCGACGCCGACAGCGCTGCTCACAGCGTTTCATTTTTCGTTTCGTTTCACTAGCACTAGCCGACCAACTACCGACGACTGAGATATTGAGAGAGGGAGAGCGAGAGAGACACACACCCACACACACTCTCACAGTCAAGTGAGAGGCGTTGGTGGGTCGCTGTTGCTCGCTTGCTGTGTGTGAGGTCGATGGGCGCCGTATGGGAAAGGAAGCGACACTGAGAAACGAAACAACCACTGAGCGCGCAACTGCGGAGAGAGTGTGCGAGCGAGAGAGAGTGTGTATGCTGCTCGAGGGCAGCTGATAATTGTATATACACTTGTGCACATGTGTGTGTGTGTGTGTAATGTACAGGAGTAGAGGACAGCAGCAGCGAACGAGGCCACCACGACGCATAATAATAATAATAATAATAATAATAATAATAATAATAATAATAATAATGATGATGATGATGATGATGACGATGACCAGCCGGAGGTCCTTCAAGCGAGCACAGCAGCGATAAGCCTTAATCATTTAGTCGCAGAGCAAGCAACAGCAGCAGCCACTCTTCAATTGAAACGCCGCCGCTGCAGCGGCCTTGCTGCCATTGGCGACTTATCGGCGCTTCCTACTTTACATCAAAGTCAGCGACGGCTTCGTAGCTGATTGCATACCCTGCTCTGCCTCTGCTCTGCTGCTCTGCCCCTGCTGTATCCCTTGAGTAGTGGGTGTTTATTACGTTACGTTACGTTACGTTACGTTACACATCACGTTATTGTATGTATGTTTGCATGCATGGGTATATTTGAGCCAGGGGCGTTGTCGACAACGCATGTCACGTTGTCGTCTTGTTTTCTTGGGCCACCCAACTAGCAACAGCAGCCGGCTCTTCACTTCACTTCACTTCCACTCTGTTTCTCTGCTTCTGCTTCTGCTTTTGCTTCTGCTTCTGCTTCTCTGTTCGCCTCTCTGCCCACGACTCACTCACTCAGCGCTACTCAACTCAACACATTCGCTTTTCATTTATGGCGTGCAAATTAGCATCGGCCGCAGGGGCTTCGTGTGTGTCCATCCAACCATTCATTCAATCCATGTGTGTCCTTTAGCCCGGGCCACACATCAACAGGAACGGCTACTGTATGCAGTTAGCTCTGCTTCTCTCACCTCTATCCCATATCCTCTCTCACTCTCTCACTCTCAGTCAGTCAGCAGTGACGACGGCAGTCAATCTGTTTCACATTAGCTGCCCTTCGCCGTCGCCGTCGTCGTCGTCGCCGTCACTTGAATGTGTGAAAATTTGACAGTAATGCATCGTTTGCTTTGAAGTTGCAAACACCGCAAACATTAAAGAGAGGCAGAGCGAGAGCGAGAGAGACGGAGACAGAGGTGTTGAAAGTTTTAGGCGAGAGTGTAATTGCTTTAACTGAGTTATTGCTACACAGCAAGAAAATAAGTTTAACTTTGCTAAAAGTGGCTTAAAGATAATAAATAAATAAAAACTAAATAATAAATAAATAAATAAATACTAAATTCTTAAATGAATTGAAATTCACTAAAGTTACTTACCACTAACCACTTGCTAAACTAAATAAGGTGTAAGGTTGCGAAGCTGTATCATCGATGCTCTCATCTCGAAAACAGTTAGCTAACTTCCCACATGAAAAGCACCTTCTAAGGCAAAAATAGAGAACTAAATATCAAGTTCATATGCTGATCATCATTAATTTGTGCATGTTCAATTTCAAAGGCCATTTGGATGTTCATTGGCCTTTGAGCACTTCCTTCAATAGCGGAAATGATACGCAACTGGTTCACCTTTTCGTTCAATCGATTTTATTGGTTATCGACTTTCACAATGCGCTTTGGCTTTTGACATTAATCGATTTTCAATAAGCTACGCTTATTCAAAACTCCCATCGATATATGTGTATGTGTGTGTGTGTGTGTGTTTATATTTATTGTTTGGCAAAAGCGCATACACATGATTTACTTGACACTAATTTCCATAAATAAAACAAAAAAGTTCAATAAAAACGAAGCCACCCCACCCCTACCCCCTTCCACAACAACAGCCGTCGTCCACTGACTGATGCCGCTTCAATGAGAATGTGAATGTGAATGTGGCTGCTGCTCTCTGACAATAACCCAATTTTCACTCTAGCAACAAAGCAAAATTCTCGTGTGCATGTGTGTGTGTGTGTGTGTGTATGACGACCAAGGCAGGCAGCGACGTTGACCACGACGTCATCTCATGCTGATTCTCATTCTCATTCCCAATTCCGTTACGTTACCTTCTATATTTGACAACGAAATTGAAACACACACACACACGCACACATACACCAGCAAGCAAGGGCAGCAGCAGCAACTCTCGCAAAATTAAACTTTGACGCTTTCCCCTCTCTCTCTCTCTCTCTCCCTCTCTTTCAGTCTTTCCCTTTGACCGTAGACGTAGACAGCGCTGCTTGCAGTGATGCGTGGGCAGCAGCGACGCAGCGACCGCAGCTGACGAAAGTGTTAATTGATATTATTGGCTTCGCGAGCTGATTTAACTGGCTAAACAAAAACTTATTCCAAGTAGTCGTCGTCGTCGTCGTCGCCGCCGTCGCATGCGGAACGAGTTGAACTGGCTACAAAAGACACGCAGAGTGTGTTAAACGAGTTGCGCTGGTGTTTGGGGGGTGGGTGTTAGATACACAAATGGAGTTGTAAGAGGCAAAAAATAAAAATAAATACAAAAAAAAATGAGATACTCTTCACACATCGCATCGCATCGCCTCGAATCGGATCGCTTGGCGAGCGCTGCCCCAAAACAAATGCCGTGGGATAAAAACTTCCGCACTCGTGCCGAGTGAAACTTTGAGACTATTTTTTTTTTTTCATTTTTTTTCGTAATCACTTTGCAGCAATTGCCGTTTTTCTCTCTTTTGTTTTCGCCTCTCTCGTTTTCTATTTGACGCTCGCTGCTGCCGCTGTTGCTGTCTGGCTGCTGAGTAAAATTTACATTTGAAATTTTATAATCTTTTGTGGCTCAGTAACAAAATGAGTGATTGGAGCAGTAGCCAGCAGATACAACACACAACACATATAACAAGACAGCAGTGTCCACTTTCCGCATTTCACACACACATAGAAATCGTTGACCAAGTTTGGTCATTTCTGAAGTACGTCCACATTTTTATGGCCTGTATTCTATAAATATGGCCAAAACAAAGTGTGAATTGAAGTTGTGCAAATGTAATAGCTGCAGCGGCATATATTTTGGCCAAATATGTTTCGATAAATATCGATAACAAATATAAATATTTATAATAGACATTTGTTCCATATTTTTAAAGGTTTTCGATGTATTTTTTCTATACAAGCATATTTAAAAAGCCATTTTCTTAAATTTTACTATATGTATTATATACATTATTTAATTAATTAGAAATTTTAATAGCTACAACGAAATTAAATACAGATTAACTACAGAGTATCTGGCCGTCGGGCACAATCAACTCAGGCGCATGCGATATGTTAAAAGGTTATGAACATTCTGCTATCGTCATCGCTGGCGAATCAGTCACAACTTTCCAACACTGACACACTATTAATGCTGTTACAATCACGAGAGATGTGCAATATTCGATTTCCCATTTGGCTGCTTAGCATCCACATAAATATATAAATATATATGTATATTTTGTAATTCGTATCTATATATCTGTATCTGTATCTGTATCTGTATCTGTCACGCGCCACAAATGAAACTAGTTCAGTGATAATAGTTCATAAACAATTTTTGTTTTCATATACATGTATATATATTTTTCTTTTCTTTCTTTTCGTAACCAAGTTTGGTTTGGGAGTTGTTGTTTTATTGACGATTTTTTTTTCTGTTTTTTTTTTGGCTGGCCAATGGGCCGAATAGGGTGTCGAAAAAATGCGTGTCGTGTTTGGTTTGGCCTTGGCTTACAGTTTATAGTTTATGCTAGTAGGCTCATGTGGCGGCTTTCAGTCGATTATACAACAATATCCAACGACGACCGTTTCCCCTTCTCGTGTTTTCTTTATTTTGTTACTTTTCTCTCGCAATTCACTTTTTCTTTTATCGTTTCGGCCATTTCCTGTTGGCTCTTTTAACAATTCAATTGACAGTCATCAATCAGTTCGCACAACGATTTTACAACTCTCGAGCTAAACACAAATTGTTGTCAAAGCAAATCCTGTCTTAGGCTCCTCTTTATCTGACCATCTATTTTTTTGGACAGAGGAACAAAAGGAACACCCAAGCTGCAATTTTATCGCACCACACCAAAAATGTCAAAACACAACAATTGTAATTTGATTTTCTTTTTTCCTTTGCATTTTCTTTTCTTCATTGGTGTTCTTGGTGTCCTGCCTGGGTGGCAAAGTGGCAAAAGGACATTGTTGTTTAATTGTCGAAACGCAGCTTAAATTATCAAAATTGCCTTCGGCAAGGTAGAGAAAATCAACTACAGTGCAGGCTCGATAAGTGGAAAATGCGCCTGTTTCGGGAAAATTTATAGTTTCTCTGAATAAAAATTAGAATGTTGTATTTCAAGCAAAATGTAGCTCACTTTTAGCAAGTATTGTATCTATATCTTTTTATATATTTTACTTGGCATAGTTTCGAATATTTTCATGTTTTTACTGTTAAATGTTTTTGGTTTTATTTACAAAAATCAGTGGTGAAGTGGTTTTTCAAACGAAAACTATCTTGAAAAACTAACAATAAATATATATATATATATATATATATATATATATATGTGTCACTATTTAAATTGATTTTCTAATAAAAATAAAATTAAAGAATAATTCTAATAATAATAATAATTATCCTTTGAATAATTATAAGTGATATTTTGTCATATCGACGAACTGACTAATTAACGAGCGTTCACTGTACTGAGGCAGTCACCCGCTGACAGGCAAAACCACAAGAAACGGTTGGGTTCCTCTTTAGGATAATGGCACAGGCAGCAGCCGCAGAACTCTATACTAGACACACACACACACACACACACACTTGTATAGATATATATATAGATATAGATATACATACACATTGCAGACTTCCCACGGCGTTTGTTTGCGCTCATTAAAGGTAAAAAAAGGTGGCACTGGCAACCTGGAAACTGGCACCTGTACACACACACACACACACACACACACATATGTATATGGCTAAGATTTGCAGCGTGTGTGGCCTGATCTTATGTGGTCTCTGCTTGGTTTTGGTCTTCGGCTTTTCTTGTTGCAGTTGTTTCTTTTTTCTAACAATTACGACTCAATGGCAAATAATTTCAATCTTGTCTTTTGCCCTTTTGACGACGCGAGTCCAATGTGATGGATAGCTTCTCCCTCCCCCTCTCTGATGGATACCTCTCAGCGGCCAAGTGCGAGAGCTGGAGCAGGGCAACAGTCAGCATGCAAAGAACCAACTCACACACACAACTCGGTACACAGCGAGAAAAACCAATTATCAACAAGTATTCAAGTTATTTTTAATAATTTTCAAACTTAACTTGATTAGAATTGGCGATTGTATCTTTAACAAATACTGCTTTCAACTTGTATTAAGTTTGAAGTAGACGAAATATGAATGCTGCATTCCAAAACAAATAAACTTTTCAGTTAAGAATTGAGCAAGGGCAAAAGAGTTTAAATTTCAACTCCTCTCAATTATTGATTTAAGAATTTGATGCTTGTTTAGGTAAGTGTAGACTTATACGTTCCAGTCTCTAGTCTCGAATCAAATGTTGTTTTTTTAAAGTGTATACTGCTTTCAAGAAAGCAAAAAATAAATAAAAATAGAACATGATGCTAAAGCTTTGATTTGTAGATCGCGATCTAATTTCCGACATATACACTATAGATATATATATATTACATATACTATATTACTATATATAAAGAGGTTCGATCTCAAAGATTACTGTTTAGTTTTTTTTCTGCGCATATCTGGTTAAATAAAAAATGTTTAAAACAACAAAAAAAGTCAGCTTTCGTCCGATCTGATATGGTAATCTGATCCGTATGGTTCTGACATATGTAGTAGCTGTACCAGAAATACGTATATATGCCAAGATATCGACTGGGCTAGTTGATTAAGATCACTTACTAAGATAACTAATGGGTTCGTAGATGAATACTTTAATGTCGATAAAAATATAATACCCTCGACAAGGGTATACAAATGTATCCTGGTAATTACACACTTTTTTTTCCGGTGTACATGCACATGTAGGTCTTCAGTTTCTGTATATCTGAGTGTGTGTGTGTGTTTGTGTGTATCCGTGGCTAGGCTAATTTGGAGTGCAGTGTGTGCGGCTTTGTGTGTGGCCCTGGATGCCCGCTCAGTCAGCCCAGCTACCTGTGAGCAGCACTCGCAGCAGCCGAGAAAGAGACAGATAGACACAGAGCCAGCGATAGAGAGAGAGCGAGTGAGAGAGAGAGAGAAGGGAAGATAGTTCAAATGGTTGACTGCGCCTTGTAGAGGATGCAAAAAGGAAACCTTCTGCCAGTTATAATACATCTTTGTTTCTTTAATAATTTAAATAAAAAGAAAAAAACTAAATGCCACCAAAAGTTGTGCGGCTTCGCGTGTGTGTGTGTGTGTGTGTGTCAAGCGCAGACGCAGAGCCTAAACAATCACAAATACACACACATAATCACACACACACACACACTCGACCTCGGCCTCGGCGACGTTGGTGCTGGCAGCAGCAGCAGCGTTGAGCTGAGGAGCCACACACGAATTTGGATTTCTGTTGATTTTGTGTGTGTGTGTTTTCTTCTTCTTCAGCGTTGGTGGCCAACGACGCGTCGCTGCCACTGCTGCTGCGCTGCCAAGAATACGTGAGAAGAAGAAGACGAAGCAGCAGCCGCAGCAGAATATTACATTTTTTTGTCGCATTGCTCTCCCAAGTGCTGCCAACAACAGCAACGGCAGCAACAACAAGGCCACTCCCAAACATTGTTATAGCCACCACTCAACTTGGCTTTAATTTTGTGTTTATTTTATTGTCTGGGCTGGCTCATAATTTGACCTTTGACTTGGCGATGGGCCATTAAATAAAGGCTGCTTGTTTGTTGGCTTCTGTAGTTCTTATCTGCTAATTAGCGGGGCTTAAATGGTTTTTGGTATGAATTACATTGGCCTTAACAATGTGTTTCACCACAAAAACAACAGTAATTGATTACATCTAAAATTGATAGAATAAATCACAACTTGGAATAAATAATTAAATAAATAAATAAATCAGTAACTAAAAACAGTCGACAACTTTTAAGAAACAAAGATGTAAAATTAAAGTTTGCAATTAAATTATATAAATTAAAATCAAATCACAAATTTAAAATCAAAAAAAAAAATAGACGAAAATAAAGATTCTCGAATCATTTTTAATGGATAAAGTTTTTAGTACTAGTATTCAAAACAAGCAAATAATTTTGATTTTTTAATAATACAATTATTATAAATATGAAAAATAATTTCCTAGTTTTTATAAAATGAGTCATAATTGTTGCCTCGCTAACTCGCTACAATCTAGTAGCAAACATATCTCCGATATTCCCATGGCTATCAATTGGTAATTAATCAAAGTTGGCGCAATCTGCGACTACAAATGTTGTGACATATATATATATATATATATAATCAAAGCTAGTACGCAACTGTACCTTGAAATGGTTACAGTGACATATGAGAGTCAGAGATAAGATATCTATCCATCTATTATTTAGGTGCAGCAATTGGGGAAAAGCAAATTGTAACAGCTAAATCTTTAGGCAAACTTTCAAATGAGCTGCTAATCAGGCAGCCAAAAAAAAATGGAAGAAAAAAACCAACTTGAAACGCAAACAAAAGGCAAACAGACGCAAGAAAACCAATAGCCGTCAAGGCCCAGTTAAGAGAGCTGCGTGACAAGCCAAACAACGACGAGGAAAGAGTTGGCCCCGAAAAATGTGCGAGCGCGCCCTAAATGAAGACAAATTGTAAATAAACGTAAATTTCTTCAAATGAAATGAAATGAAGAGTGAAAACTGCGCGGACAAACATTTAAAAGCAGTAGTCCACCAAAAAGAAAAAAAAAAAACCACAAAAAAAAACAAAAAAAAAAGAAGAAACAAAGTAATAAAAATAAAATCCAAAAGTGCCACAGACAAAATACAAAATACAAAAACAAAAACAACGATGTCGAATTACATCAAAAAAATGAAGAAAAGAAGAGGAAAAAAACTCAAAACTTAAATTTGTGGCCCAGACAGAGATGAACATTAAAAAAATAAAAATAAATAGAGGACAAAATACGAGCGAATTCGGCTTTACGCACAGCCTGTAAAAATTGTATCTCTTTTTTTGTCCATGTGTGTGTGCTAGTGTGTGTGTGTGTGTGCGTGTGTGTGTGTGTGTGTAAGTGCGTAATTAAGCGAAATTAGGGCGGCCCAAAAGGCGCACGCCAAACAGTTGGCCAAGATGGCAAGCAACACTCGCAAACGTATTTAAAACCATTTATCAAATACCCTGTAAGTGAAGGGCATATCGACTATAGCCTTGCCTTGATTTGTACAGAATGACAATTAATTAAAGACAGCTCAACAATATAGATATATAATTATTTCATTCAAGTTTGCTCTTTCTTAAACTGTCCAAATTCGATGAAAAAAAACTTTCATGTTTTAAAAATTTCTTGGTTTACTATCAAACGGAAAAGTAGAAACTGTTGTGGGCCATAATTAATTTGTCGTTCGATTTGCTCAAACCTTATTTTTAGTTATTGAAAACATTTTCCGCAAGTATTGGAAAATCCGATAGATCTTTAAAAATTGTTTGTGAAAGCTATTTTATTGTTTTGCATTCTTTTTACCAGAACTTTCTTTATGTGAATGCATTTTTTAAATATTTGGATTTGTTTCAAACTGTTGTATGGATTTTTAAGAAACACATCTTAGATAATAATAAACAATAATAATAATGAATAAATTTAAATTTAAAAATAAAAATAAAAGAAACATTTGTCGGCTTAAATTGTGGGCATGCTTTACAGGATATGTGTCAAGTCAGTCATTTGACTCCATTGCGTACTTATTTGCTGGAGTTACAGTTTTCCAAAAAAGGTTTCTTCGATGGAGAGATATTGTGTATTTATATCATGATGAGCCATATATATATATATATATATATATATATATATGTGTGTGTGTGCATATAAAAAGAAAGCCACAAAGCGATGCCAAATTTTGGAGTTCAATCAGCGAGCTGTGAGCTGAACGGCAAACGGCCAACTAAACCAAGACGACGAGTTGTTGTTGCTTTTGATGATGTTGCTGTTGTTGTTGTAGTCGTTGTTGTTGTTGTTGCTAGCAGCCCGTCGTCGCCTGCGCCAGCGAGGCTTGTCGCTCAGTCGTGCCCCTTTTTTTTTTGGCCATGTGACGTCGCCGTCGCCGTCGCACTGCTGTTGAGGCTTGCACAAAATACAACAAATACGACAAGAAAAATAAAATAAAACGTGTCGCGTTTGTTATGCTAATCGTCCCAACGAGGCGTTGACGCCGACTGCGACGCGAACAGCGACGTCGGCGGACAGCGACAGCGACGCACTTCGATGCTTCGATGCTGGCTAGGTTTTTGTCATTTGTTTGCAGTTTTTCGTTGTTTTCTTTCTTATTTTGTTATTTATGCATTTTGGTTTGTGTTTGGGCTTTTCAAAAAAACATTTTTGGTATTGCCAAAAAAAAATAAAAATAATACTGCAAATGCAACTGCAACTTGCAACAGTGCAACAGTGCAGCAGTGCAACAGTGGGCGCGCTGCAACAATTCGTTGCAGCATTGGCTTTTTAGCTCTCGCTCCCCATCTCTGTCTGCGTCTCTCTCGCACTTTGTCACTCTGTGTGGCGCTCGCCGTGTCTATTTCTCAGTCGCGCTTGTTTATAATTTGCTGCGCTTTTAAGCGCATGCCATGAAAAAGGGTGAAACTAATTTTTTTTTCTTTTTTTATTATTATTTTTGTTTTGGAAGTGTGTGTGGCTGTTTGACTTGTTAGCTATTGCTGCTGCTGCTGCTGTTGTTGTTGCTGCTGCTGCTGCTGTTGTTGTTGCAGTTGTTGCAGTTGTTGCAGTTGCTGCTGCTGCTGCTGCTGTGTGTGGAAATCCACTCCGGAGTGTTTATGTAATGCATATTTGTCATGGATATTTGTGGCAGCAGGCAGAGGCGCTGCCAGCCACACGTTGTATAAATGTCACTCAGGCTTAGCAGCAGCTTTAAGCTTTTCAATCTAAATCGATGCCAATCCACAATCCTAGCCAATTAAGACTAGAGCAGATTGCACAACACACAGGCCACCACTGATTGGGATGGGATGGGGCGGGCAGGTGAGTTGAGGGGAGACGACAATTGAAATTAGAAAGGCTGCAAATTTTGGAGATCAAAATTGGAAACAAAGGCAGAGCCATAGCTTTAGTTGTAGCTGCTGTTATTGTTGTTGTTGGCGTGAAAGGTGAAAGGTGTAGATAATCGGCTAACAACAACAACAACAACAACGAGAAAAGAGAGTTTGCCTCATGTGATAGCGCGGGTGAGATTTTGTTTGTATTTATATATATATATATATATATATATATATAGTGTGTGTGTGTGTGTGTGTGTGTCTGCACACACAAAGACAAAGATAAATCGCGGGTGGTTTCGTTTTGTCTTTTGTTTTAATACAAAAATCTCAACTCGACAAATTTTGCAACTCTCTTTTTGGGGTGTTACGAATTCAAGTGAAATCGAGCAACAACAACAGAAAAAAAGAGTTAAAAACTGCATGATTTTTTTTCATTTTTCACTTTTTTTTCTTTCTTTTTTTTTTTTGGGTGTTTGTTTTGGGTCGCGCATAGTTCCGGCATTGTTGGATTGGCCCAGCCAGCTGGATATATGCAGGCGAGATTTAAATTGATTGCCCAAACGAAAGGAAATTGAATTTGAAATGCACACAGAGAGGGTTAGAGATAGTTAGAGAGAGAGAGAGAGAGAGAGAGAGAGAGAGAGAGAGAGAGAGAGAGAGAGAAAGAGTTCGAGTTGGAGAAGTTTATAAAGTCCCCCAATTGGGGAAGAGACAGTTTTGGGTCTTCATGTTAATGCTTTGGGTATAAAATCAAATAAAGCACCAGCTGTTTATTTTGAATGCAAGTGTATAGTTAATTGGCAACTGTTATACAACTGTTATATACGACAAATGAATGCCAACTGTTCTACGATAAGTGTGTAATTTGTATATGCATCTATTTGATCAGCTTTTTAATTATAGTTTTATATGCTGTTAATGCCAACTAATTACTAGTTATAAAAAAAACCAGGAACTGATTTACTGTTACTGTTATACACGATCAATGCAATCAAACTTCAAGTCAATGTGCTTCAAAAATAATAATAATAATAACAAATTACCCCGAACAATAATTACAAATGGAAAACATGAATAATGAATAACATTCATGTTATGTCCGAGAGTCACGCAACTCATAGGCCAAACCCACTCCAGGGTTCAGTTGGGAAAACCTTTGTGTGGGTGCACAATTCCTGGTCCAGACGCAAACCTTTCCCTTTTCAAATTCGCCCCCACTCAACATTAGCAACTGGAAAGTGAACTTTTCAAAAAATTACAAAAAAAGAAGCGATTTGAATTCAAATTTTTGAGCTTGAAAGCCCAAGCAGTTAGATAGATATATATATATATATATATAGCTATATGGCTTATGACAATGTGAATCGGAGGGGTACTGGACAAAAAGTGCTCATTGTTTTGCATAAGCTGAAAAGACGAAGAGGCATAAAAAACAAAGAAGAAAGAAATGAAATGAAAAAAAAAGCAGATCACCTTTCGTTTTTCATGCTGCTGAGAAAGTCATTAAGTGAATGCGCCCCAAAGGCCCACAAAATTAGAGTTGAAATTAAGTGATTATTTGTTATCTGTTATTAGTGAGCAGACTTTAATGGACGGAACGACGTGAGTCGAACATTTCGAGCCAGACGATATCGTTAGCGCCACATTTAAATGAAAGCTGATTGTTTTCTGCGAAGAGCGCAGCATCCACAAGCTACACAAAGTTCAATTCCTGCAGATACTTAACAAAAAGAAAAAAAAAGATACACATATATATATAATTTGCCGATTTGTTGGATTGCACAATTCAAAGTAACCATTGCCTGCCCCAAAAAAAAAAATCACTTTTCACGTGAATTTCAAAGCAGTTGCTAAAGTTGAAAAGCAAAAAAAAAAAAAAAAATCAAAACCGGGCAACAACAATTTGCGTTCAACTTTCCACAGTCGCAGTCGCAGTCGATGCCGCCGACGTCGGCAGCGGCGTCTGTTATGTCATAGCAGCGGCGCCGTCGCGACACCGGGAGCTGCGATTTCCCTCAAGTGAAACTGTGCAGCAACTTTTTGAAATGTGTTTTGTTTTTATTTTACTTTTTTTTTGTTTTTTTGGAAAGCCGCAAAACGCTTGCTCCATGAAGCTTCCTCGCTGCTGCCGCTGTGGCAGAGAGCAAAGCCAAGTCAAGAGTGGCGAACTGGGCCCGTAGGCCTCTGACGCAGGGAAAGAGCAAAAGCAACAACAATAACAACGGCAATAATAGCAACAACAACAACAACAACAACGAAATCGAAAGTCTGCGCATCCGCAATTAAAAAGTTGAACGCGACTTTAAACGCCAGCAAAACGCCAGCCAAATTTCGAGGCGAGCGTTTTAAGCGCAAATTTGACCTGATTATTTTTTTTTGGAGTTCAGTTGCCACTGGTTGGACAATAGATGGCGACTCCATTACTGACCACGCTCACTAAGCTCTCCGCTCGCTTGCACCTGCTTCTCCCCCCATCCATATCCCTTCTCTTTTAAGTTGCTCCCCCCTTCCCCACTTGAACTTTGGTATTTGGAGCATGCTCCAAGCAGATCTTTTTTTGGGTGCTGCTGGGGCAGGGGTGGGTGGAGTGTATACGTGCATAAGTAGAGCAGCGTAGTCAACGACTACAATATACTCATTGAGATCGTTATCATTAAGTTATATAATTTTTTAATTCTTGCAAATCAGTTAAAACTGTCAGCGTTTTTTAGTTTATAATTATAATATTAGAAAAATGAGAGCAGAATAGTCAATGATTAAGAGTTGTATTTTAAAAACTCAATTTTAATTTTTTAAAATCAGTCAACAACTTTATGAAAGACAAGAAATTTACTAATATGAAAATGAGAGCAGAGTGGACAACGATCACAAGAAACAGTAATGATTAAGATATATATTTTTCAAAAACAATTTTAATTTTTACAAATTAGCATTTCTTAAAGACTTTCTTATCCCTAAGTTAATTTTAGAATTTGAATCAATAACTGTTAGTATCGATCACTGTGTCCGAAAAGGCTAATAAAACGCCAAAAATTAGCAATACAATATTAATGTCAAATTTTAACATATGCATAAACCACAAATTTACAATTATGTTAATCAGTTTTGAGCTCAGCTTAAAATAGATTAGCAATCGGAAGCATGAAATCGTCATCAGCTCACATATGTATTACCAAAATAGATGCTGTGTTGTGAAACTAAAAGGCCCAATTAGTTGACTCCTGCCAGGGTACAACAACTTGTCAAGAATTTGTCAAAAAAAAAAAAAAAAATTAAAAAGTTGTGGAATTCAACTGGTTGGGGTTTGTTTGTGTTGTTTTGGTTGGAAGTCATTCTTCGGTGTCGATTTAAATGAATAATTGCGATTGCCTGTTTAAATGGGTCGCCTTCGAATAGGAGCGGTTCGGAGCGGATCGAATCGAATCGTATCGTATCGTATCGTTTCGATCGGAGCTGATCGAGTTTCGCTGCATCGCCTCGACACGTAATCAATTTAAATGAATTATAATTACTCACAGGCACAAGGATTTCGATATTTTGAGCCTTTCAAATTCAAGAACAGCTGCCCGTGAAAGCTTTATTGTTTTTGGTTTTTTTGTTTTTGAAAGCCATTTAAGGTGTTTTATTTTGGTACATACCTGTAACGAGAGAAAAGAAGGGGAAAAACGTTCATTAATTATATTTAACAATATCGAATGCTTTGCAAGGAATCTGAACAGGAATTCATCTAATAAACGTAGTGAGAAAACGAGTTCAAAAGAATTCCATTCCCATTAAAAATACAAAAAAAAAACAGTCTGATCTTTACGAGCCCGTACAAAGGGCCAGCCTTGATGGATCATTAAGAATTTCGAAAATATGTTTTGTACCGAATGTAAGGCATTTAAACATGCCATAAATCCGTCAATCGTATCATGTCCATCATTCAATACTCGTGTTCTCCCAAAACAAAACGATGCACACAGCATCAGCAACATATTAAAAAGCGAACCCATTTTTTTGTTTTTTATTTTTTGGGCAGGCAATAAATATTGTAGTTGTTACGACAAAGTGAAATTGGACCAAAGTTCGAAATCCATTTCGACATCTACATGAACTCAAAAGTGTTTTAACTGTTGCTGGTAACAAATAAAAAAGGCAATGGAAAATGTGGGGGGGGGGGGTGTCTGGCATAGCTATGATATTAATCCACACATAAATCAAATCAGCAACGGGCCGTCACGTCAAAAGTTGACATGGGACACGGTTGTTTGTGTTTCTGTTGCTGTTGTTGTTGTTGTTGTTGTTGTTGTTGTTGTTACTGGGTTCGATTGGGTGTTATAGCCACAATTGGGCAGCCGCAGTCGCAGTCGCTGTCATAATGCTTCGACATGCGTACACTGATCAAAAACCAAACAACACACAAAATGTTGCACTTAAATCAAATTGAAAAATTGTCTAAATGTGGCCAAGGACGAAAATCAGCGCATGAAATAATTATTTTAAGAAGGT
Organism: Drosophila silvestris; assembly: GCA_035043445.1. Classification (NCBI taxonomy): domain Eukaryota; kingdom Metazoa; phylum Arthropoda; class Insecta; order Diptera; family Drosophilidae; genus Drosophila; species Drosophila silvestris. The sequence continues at coordinate 1,536,626 of JAWNMZ010000148.1, forward strand.
TTTTTGTAATGCTGCAATTGCTTAACCCTGAGGGTCATTCTTGTTATTATTTATGTGCACAACTTGATAAGTCTTTTCTTTTTTTTGAATCAATCTTGATGTATGCCAAAAGACAGAAATGAGAAGCACAAAGTATGCAAATAATTTTGTGAACAAAACTGTTGATTAAACATCTTTTTTCGCCACGTGTATTAATCTGGTCTAGTCCAATAGGCGCGTGTTGGGGTCATCTTGTGTAGCCACTCCCATCCGCTCTGCTTCTGGCAATGAACCAACTGTTGTTAGCAGTTTGCAGTTGTTGTTGGTTTTCGGCTCGTTTGAAACAGACAAATATCAAACAAACTCGAGTTGAAACAATAAATAAATAAATACAAATAGGCATACGACGCATATTTGTCCATTGCCGCGCCGAAGGCAATGCCCAATGCGATGCTGCTGATGCCTAACTCTAACTCAGCTGCTGCCGTCGCCGCTGCTGCTGTGCTGATGCTGTTGCTGTTGCTGTCTTGATGACGTTAGTTTCACGGCCAGCGTTAGAGAAACAATTGCCCCGCGCTTCGTTCCATGCCGCTCAGCGGTCCGCTTCGGCTCCATGGCTCATTAATATAGGCATATTTTGCAGAGCTCTCGGCTCGCAGTGAAAAGCCAGCTCGCCTTACCTTGTCAAGTGTTGTTGCTATTGCTGTTGCTTTAATTCACACAAATTTCACGGCAATGGCCGCACAACAACATTAACAAACAACAACAGCAACAGCAACAAAACAGCAATCACAATTTGCGCTGTCGTTTGAAAATGTTTTCTGCGCCGCTTGGCAACAAAACAAACCGCAAACAGACTGCGGCAAGCGGCAAAACTATCTAAACAAAATGTGGAAAGCAAAGATTTAACTATGAGTCGATAACAGGGAATATAACACAACACCAACGGATTAGACAGCATACTAATTTTGTCTGAATATCGCTTCATTACAACCTGAGATTATCTTTAGCCAAAAGCCAAAAAAATAAAAGGGTTTTGCGCTAATCCCATAACCTTTTTTGAAATGCATCACACAACACAGCTTTGGGTATGCTTAAAATATAATTAATTCCAGCTTGAATGTGGGAGAAAAAAAATGAAGAAAATGCAGCTTTCAACCGTTTACTCTAATGGAAAACAAATGAAATATTAGTTTGAATTTGACAAAAATGTGTTAACAGCAGCCATAAATATGCTTATAAAATGCTTATGCAACATTAATATACTAATATCAATTGGATTGGTGAATTATGGCCAATTCACAGCAAATAAGCGCGTTCATTCAGCTGAGAGATTTTTTTTTTTTTTTGTGTGTCAGCAGCAAAGCAGCTGCTTGCGACTTTCACGCGCGACTTTAAACGCTGCCAAAACGCATCGCTGCACAAATTTGCATTTGACTACCGAAGGAGACTGTCACATTTTCAGTGCAAAATGGGAAACAGCAGCACAGCGCAGCAGCAGCGAAACTGAAGACAACAACTACAACAACAACAGCAGCAAAGCAGCAGCAGCAATAAAAACCACTGACAACTGTCATAAATATAACTCGAGCTCAATTGAGCTTTGTTGTTGTACTGTAGGGGTATATATATCTATATATATATATATATATATATGTGTATATGATATCGCACCACATCTGTGTGCCGTTTTTTCTTTTAATGATTTCTCCTTTTAAACAAATTTCGGTTTCTTTTTGCAACACTTCCCCCTTTTCTCCAGCGATTTATCCGCTCAGCGATGAGCCACAAGCGTTTGGATGACCAACTAAAGTATCTCATAGATAGTCAGCTGGTTTCTTGATTCCCATTGTGGTCTTGAGCGTCTTATCGATATGGCTAATTAGCTAAGAATTTCGTTGAATACAAACGTCAATTGTCACTATATATATGATATATATAATATTTTAGCAAAGATTTGACATTGAAGAAAGTTAATCTTTTTTCATTTCTTTTTGCAGATCTTAAAACTAATTAAAAAGAAATAAATAATCAAGTTTCATTGAAATTTGAAATATTAAAAACCATTATCAACTCTTTAGATTATCAAGAAAGATTCGCTTTGTCTTTATAATATTGTTCTTCTTTGTCTAAAAACTTCGAAACGATTGACTAGCTTGACGATTGAGTTCGATGTTAAAGCTTAATCATTACTATTATGTTCTTTCTCGATATAACATTTTAACTATCTTTAAATAAAGTTCTATTAAGTCTGATGCAAAGTTATCATATCTAAGGCTGTTGTCTGTTGTCAAATGTTCACAACTTTGTTTAGGTTGAAACGACTTCAATTCCGCAATATATTAAATATATATTAAAAACCCAATTGAAATGCTCAAAATACTACTACTAAAACTGAAGCCAAGTGTGTTTATCATTTACCTAAAGACTAAAATGGTTAAAAATTTAAGAAAATCTCTCTTTAAGCACTCATGAAATAGACGTAAAATTCGATTTGTTCGATTTTGGAGTGGCATTAAAACGGGGCTTAAATGAGTGGTGTATTATAGTAAGTACTGTAAACAAATTGTGGTCATAAAATTGAGTATGACTCTAAAGTTGTGCTTCTTGCCGAGGTATAAATGGCTGAGTAGATTGCGGAGGTTTTTGATTCGGGTTTACATTTGGAGTAAAGTGTGCTTGCTTTTCTTCTGCTTCTTTCTTGTGTTTTGTATTTTTATGGCAGCACGTAGCGCAAAATTGTGCATTTTAATGGTCGAAATTATGGTTACTTTATTGCGTTATTAATAACATTTTGATTGCATCACGTACGCACACGCATCGCTGGTGTCATCGGACGGTCGCCTTCTTCTTGCGTCCCACAAGGGCGGTGGGTGGTGAGGGGCTTGACTGAGTCAAGTAAAGTGTTGGGGGAGTGGGGAGTTTTGGTTGGGTTCGCAGTTCCACTCACGTTTCGTATACGCGACCACGTAAATGGGAAATGGCATGGAAATGGGTGCAAGGTGTGTGTGAATGTGTCTGTAAGAGACTCCTCCTTGGGGTCTTGGGTCTTGACTTGGGTTTCTGTTGCTGCTGTTGCTGCTGCTGCTGCTGCTGCTGTTGAGCTGAGCTGGCTGGGCTGAGCTGAGCTAAACGAAGGGCATCCAAAGTAGAAATCGTGTCGAGCTGCAGCCTTGGTTCAGTTTTGCTTTGGGTGTCTTATCAATGCGCTGGCTCTGTGCTCTGGGCTCTGTGTGTGTGTGTGTGGTGTGTGTGTGTGGTGTGTGTATGTTGTGTCGACGAGTGCCGTTTTCAGTTAATTTTCCGTTTTTATGTTATTGAATTTTTACAACTGCCAGAAGTAGGTCAAACATACAGATACAGCGCAGCAGACACAGATACATTTTGCAAATACAGATACAGAAACAGAAACAGGCAACATTACGCTCAATTCAAGTTAAATGCAAAAAGGGCCGCTGCAAATTACAATCAGCCACAATTTTGTGTTCATTTTGTGCCCTAATTGGAGAGCTGTGGCATCTCCGAAGACAACATAAAACAAAAACCCCGAATGTATTCCACAAAAAGGGGGTAAGTATGCAAGTATGTAAGTAAGGTTGATCTAGAAAGAAGTGCGATTAAATGTTCCGCAGACAGCCGGCATCGACTGCTCACCCAGAAGCAATTAGATAAAACTTACTATGAATACACTGAGATAAATCAGAAGACCAACGCACATGTGACCTGCAACTGTGATCAGCTAGGTATCTAAATTTTAGACTTGTAGACCGAAGTCAAATTGCCGTAATCTAAATTTTACTATAAAATAAAAACCTTACCATCTGTTCCTATGGAAACTATACGAAAAATGATGATATTTTATAATTGAATCAAAAATAATTGTAATCGTAATAAACTTGACAATTATTTGTGGTTCAATTATAAAATAACATCATAATTTGGTTTTCATGGTTTGTTGGAATATTTTTAGAAATAACTAATATATTTATAAATTTGGTATACCTATTATAACTATTATAACTACTTTGCTGATAATTAGATAAAAAACAACTATATTTAACCGAATCATTTTATTTATTCAATGTATTCTATTCCCATTAAACTTAGCTTTAGTAGACTACGACTTATTAACTCGACTTTCTTACTTAGTTTTAAAGAATATTCGAACAAATAATACGATTTTTTATGAATTCTGTAAACCTATTTCAAGAAAAATGTGAAATTGTACTTAAAAACGACGTTGCTAATAGTTCGATACAAAAATCAATACTTGGCCATTTTATCTATTCAATGTTTTAAGACGAGTACGCTGATAGACGAGGGGGCAGGGGCGTGGCTCCCTTATGGGCTGGCTTCTGGCTGGCTAGCTGGCAATTGAGGAAGCGCCTTGGCACGCTGTCATGCCAGCAAAAACGAGTCTAAGTGCAGTAATCATAATCAACGAGTACAACAAATAGTTGTTGCGCTGACTGATATCTCTGCCAGCCAGCCAGCCATTGGCAGGCCAACCTTGGAAGCTATTTTCAGGGGCGCGCGTCAAACACAAACACCGAGGCACAAACAAGTACGGAACGGTTAAGAATACAAGAATATTTGTGCGACACGATAAATATAATGAAAGAAAAAAAATAAAAAGGAAAAAAGGCAGAAAAATTCATGCATGACAACATTGAAATATTTTGCAGACACAAATCGCAGAACGACCAAAGAGTTGCCTTTAGAAATTCTTTGTAAAATGTCACACCTTGCGGACAAACCCTCAAAAATGTGCCTTGTTTTTGGAGGAGCTGTTTTTTGGCTAATACAGCTGACAGCTTTTTTTTTTCTCATTTTTTTTAGTGAAACTTTAAGCGTTTCAGTTTATAGTATACCAAAATTTGAAAATAATTAATCAAATATAAGATTCCTGGAAGAGATTTTGTTAATTTATATGTGTTTAACTTAATAGAAGACTAGAGTTCGTTAGTAGAAAAAAAAATGCCCAGAATCGAACCCAAATACATAATTTATAGATTGACTGAGGATGGGTGGAGAGTTCATACATTTAAATATACAATCGTATTTCGTTAATTTACAGCACAGAGAGTATCGGCGAGTCAGGCAAGTCTCGCGAGTCGAGTGTCGAAATATTTTGGGGTGCTTCTTATTGTTTTAACGCACTCAGGTTGCTGTTTTGACCATGAACCCATCGTAAGTTTCAAATACCAAAACACCGCTTCGCGGATGCCTTTCGGTGTTTTTTGGCTTATGGTTTTTGGTTTCGGGGCGATGTTTGCCATAGAATGTGTCTGCCCACAGGTCTGTCTTTCAATAGTTTCGTTTCTCTCGCCCTCTCGCTTTCTCTCTCCATCTCTCTCTCTGTCTCTCTCTGTCGCTTTTTTGTTCTGTCTCCGTGTCTGCTTGGCTTGCTCACGTTTGCTTTGTTTATTGGTTATATGGGCGGACTATTTGAACTCATTTGACTCTCTTCGCATCCATTTGCCCGCCGACGTGTATTTTTCGTTTTATTTCGCTGGCCTTATTGAAATTTGTCATCATTTGGTGGGTTTAGACGGCATAATTAACGAGCTGCGTGACGGTGTGTGTGTGTGTGTGTGTGTGTGTGTGTGTGTGTGTGTATGTGTTGTGTGTGTGTGTGTGTGTGTGTGTGTGTGTGTGTGTGAGTGTTTGTGTTTATGTGTGTGCCCAGCAATTATGGACGTTAGAAGCCTCAAGACTCATAAGCATGTATTTTGTATAGTATCTATTAGTGTGCGTGTGTGTGTGTGTGTGTGTGTGTGTGTGTGTGCGTGTGTGTGTGTGTCTATCTAAGGCTGTGTGACCATCGGACTCAGTTTGGGGCATTAAACGTGCGATGAGCTCTCAAGGTTTAGGGCGATTGGAGCAGCTCCAGCATTTTGGCTTTTTATAGTGGAGCCCGAGGCGAAGCGGGTTCTTTTTACGGCTGGCCTTGAGTTCTGAATTTCGTACACACGAAACCCGCTAAAGAAATTAGCAATAAAAGCATCTTCGATTTTTAAGTGTCCAAAAAACGACTTGCATAATTTTGCCAGATAATTGCGGCCTGATCTGAAAGCAGCCAATAAAATCTCTCCAAAAAAGAAAAAGAAAAAAACTTAAATTTAAATTAAACTAATGCCGACAATGATTCCACATTCACTTGTTTCGAGCGCCATTTGCTGTTCTATTCCATGCGTTTCAGCAGTAGAATAATCTTTTACTAACGACAATAAAATCTTTATATAAAAAACTTATATTTAAATTAAACAAAACACACAATTTTTGCAATGTTCCATTCAAGTGTTCCAGCTGCAGACTTATCTCGCCAGGCAAAGAACGACAACAATTTGGCAGTAATAACAATTGTCTTAAAGCACTTTAAGCTTAATTTTGAACTGCTAATCTCTCAAAATACTCGAATAAATATTCAATTGTTTGAAGAGACTGTAAGCTCTACTTGCCGTGCCATTCCAAGCGTTTCATTTGCTGAATAATAGCACAAATATGTCGGAGATAAGTAAAGTAAGCTTGTAAGCGCTTATTAAACATTATAAATTATATATTGTACAATGAAATCACAACATGTATTTTTTTCTTCTTCAATGTCTCATTGCGATTGAGATAGCATCGCGCATTGTTCATACCTATGAGGAGGCAACCAGGGCGGGGGGTGGGGGTGCTTTGAAAGGGGAAGGTTGACGCAAAGGGATCTTTTTTGCCCGTTGACAGAGAGACAGCAGTGATGACAAAACATCAACAGCAACAACTACAGGGGAATCAACCTAACATCAGAGCCCATCAAGTCAAATAAAGTCAATTGAAGTTGAGCACAATGGCAGATAAAAAGTGAAGGCAACAACTACAAAACTTGACAACAAAACTTACAAAAAAAAATTTAAATAAAAGCGCAGACAGCAGCGGCGGCGGAAAGCAGAAAAGCAGATCAACATAAAATGAAAATAAATCAAAATGTACAATAAATTTTGCATAAAAAGCGAAGCAAGCAGCAGTGAAACAAAAACAAAAACTAAAAAAAAAAGCAAGCACAAAAAAAAAAGAAAAAAAACTCGGTCGCTGAGGATGCCAAATGAAACTTTTCACCATTTTGCATAACAATTTGTATCTTTCAGTGGAGCGCGTTAAAGCAATACAACAATGACAATAACAATAACAACAAGAAACACAACAATGCAAGGGGCCAACTTTTACTCGATGTTGCTCAACTTTAAATTTGTGAGGGACCGAAAGACAAGAGACAGACAGACAGACAGACAGACAGACAAGACAGACGACAGAGGCCATAAAAAGGGATTGGGATTGGTGTTGGGCTAGGGCTAGGGCTTGAGACTGGCACTGAAATTGAGAATAGTGCGACGGGAGCGGTGGAGAGCAAGGAGAAGGAGCAAGGGCAGCAGCTGAACGAAGAGCAGCGTTGCATGCCAGATGCAAAAGATACAAGAGTTGCAAACAAAACAGAACAAAACACCACAAAACAAAACAATACACTCAGCAAACAAATGTGGCACTCGTCGAAGAAATCAGAACTGACGCGATTTTGAAGAGATTTTTCATTGAAAACCTTTTTTATAGTCACGAAATTGGCGTAGAAATAATTCCAGATGATTATTAGAGTTATCACAGTTAGTTCTCATCATACTCGAGTTACTCAATTGATACAGATATTATTTGAAATTCGTTCAAATAATGAATAGAATTTTTAATTTATTGAAATTTTGTTTTGTAGTGTTTTAAAATCAATCTATACTATTGCAAATATTTCGTATTTAATATATGATTAGAAATGTGATATTAAAAGCAAATTTAATTAATATTCTTAAATAAAGGTTTAAGTTTTAAAATTATTTTAAAAATGCTTCTATTTAGTCAAAAATTGTTCTGCTTTATTTACAATATTCTCCAGTTTTAAGTGTATTCAACTTTGTTTAATAAGACCACTTTTTTTCGAGTGTACATACATGTGTGTGTGTGTGTGTGTGTGTTGTTGTGCACTAAATGTGTGGAAAGGCGGTGGCAACGAAATTAACTCAAACTGTCGACAGACCGATGACGATGACGAGGACGAGGCGAGTGTGGAGCAAAAAAAATAAAAAATAAAAAAAGATAAAAAAGAAAATAAAAAAAACGATCCCAACACTGCTCCCTGAAACCCCTGACCCATCTCCGCTTGCCACCGCTCGTGGCACCCATTCTCGTTTCAATTTAAATGCAACTGACATTAAATTTACTACTTTGCAACAGAGCTGGAGACTACTGTGCGAGCGACAGAGTCACTCTCCCATGGAGCAGAGACCAGGGAGGTTGTGGTTGGCTGTGTGTGTGTGTGTGTGTGTGGTGTGTGTGGGGTGGGGGGTGCAGAGAACCGGGCGGTGTCTGAGGTTTTCAACAGCTTTAAACATGTGTGTTTGTGTTGTGTCTGTTTTTTTTTCAAACCGTTCCGGAGTCTGAAGCTAAAGTTGAACCGGAGACACAGACCGGGCTGCAATCAGCAGCTGGCAGAGCGGAGGCCGAGGAGCAGGTGCAAGGAACCGCGCGAGGGCGGGTGGGCGGAGGGGTGGCAAGCGGAAAGAGGAAAGGGGCGTTTTGTTGTGCAGACATTGTTGTCGCTGTCTGGTAAACTAAATTTAATGAACTGGCGCAGCCATAAAGCGCAACTTATCGGCAACGCCACAGAGTAGAAGACAGGGAGGTGGAACCGGAGGTGGTGTAGATTGAGTTGGAGTTCGGGTTGGAGTAAGGGGCGGCAGGAGGCGTTGCACAGTGGCACTCAGCGATATGCGCATATTCGTCAAGTTAATCTACATATGCAAATAGTTACAAATAGCTTTAGAATTTTGCTCCACTGTGCACAGCTTATGGCTTAAAGTCATTCAGCATGCTGTCCAATTGTGCAATAAACCAACAAACTCAAATAATTTACAAATGCAAATTTGATTTGCACACGAAAACCTAAAGAAAAAAGTATTAAAAAAGAAACTTTGCCGTAAGTGAAACAAAATTGGTTTGGTTTATTTTTTAACGCTAATCTAAATTTTGAGAGAACTTGTTGTATAAATATAAATATTACTCAACTCACTTTCAACTAAACATCGACATTGAATACATTATATTATTGCTGATATTTGCCATGGAATCACCAGTTCTATTTAAATTATATGGATTAGGGGCTCGAGAGCTAAACCAGCTAATTAGATTGGTAAATTAATGATTTATAATTGAGTAATCAGTTGGGTTTTGAACTAGTAATTCATATGTAGTATATATACCTATATAAGGTCGCACAAGCCTGAACTCTTAACAACGTAATAATATAATCATTGGAATTAAGATTATTATACATGCAATAAAAATTGTAATTTAAATGGTATTAAATACAAATACGGAAATCTCATAAAAACACTCTTTGGAAACCCATTCGAATTTGTACTTCAATTCCAATATCCAATCGATGACTGGAGAATTAGAAAGTAAACCAATTTGATTAAAACTGCTTACACACATAATGGCAAATTCGATCAAGAAATAAGCCAAAGCAAATTTTAGATTATCTATCCTTTAAGTAAAGATTACATTTACCAGGCGATAAATATCAACTACGCTGCCCGCTCACAGCTCCCCCCGCACAGTGCGACTGCTGCTGTTGTTGGATTTGTGAATGTGGGTGTTGTCCAATTAAGAGCAAACAAAAGGAAAAGCTTTTGGGGCATGTCAAGCGCTTAGGCAATTGCGACAAAGTTGCAATAGATTTGGGAGACAAGCAGACAAGCAGACAAGCGACAACTGTCATTTGTTATTGTCTTTTTGGTCAGCCTCGGCAACGGTGACTAGTTTGAGCTGCGCCCATGCGCGTCACCCACATGTGGCACTAAGCTGGGTACCCCCCCCCCCCCCCCCCCACCCCCGCACCCGTTCAAACTCTTTATGATATCCATCATTTAGCGCCCCAAACAGGAAGAGAAGTAATGCAACAAGCGACGATAGCGGAGTTGTGGACTTGAACTTCTCTTTGACTACGACAACTCCGACTGACTCTCGACTCTCCCACTCTCGACTCGCTCTCACTTCATAAATTTCAAGCAGCAAGGTGTCAAGTTAATGCCAAGCTGAGGACGCAGCTTCAGCTTCAGCTTCAACTGGCCGCCAATTGAATGACAGTTGCCACCTTGAAAACGGCTGCCGCTGCTGCTGTTGCTGCTGTTGCTGCTGTTGCGGCTGCTGAAGTTGCAGCTGTCGTCGGCCAATGCCAAACTAAAAAGCTTTCATTTGGCCGCTGCCTGAAATCGCTGTCGACGTCGACGTCAAGCTGCCGGCAGCTGAGGCATTTGGGGCTGGCGCGCTTCAACTCTTTGAAAGCAAATTTCATTTCTTCATTTGATTTCGTTTCTTTCAGTCGCCTGCCTTTCTGCAGTACTTTCATTACTTTCATTTGAGTGAAAGATACTCCACGCTGACTGCGCGAAGCGTGCTGCGGCCGCCCAGCATGCTGCCAAACGTTGCCCCATCCCTCCCCTCCCCTCTGCCCCTCAGCCCCCCGTTCCCCGCACCCTCCCACAGTCAATGCTCATTCGGTGGCTCGTTTTCAATTTTAGCCACTCATCGCTTCGCTTTTGGCCGTTTTCATTTCAGTGAAAAGGACCAATTTCAATTTGTACAACGACTCGAACGAACAGCTTTCAAATAGCCACAAAATATTGCTGCTAATTATTGTATATACACTGCGCGAAAAACACGTAACAAGCATAAATTAATTTTCAATACTCCAATTTAAGCAATGACTTGTTAAATTTTATGCACATCTTTTTCGCTCGACTTTTTTGGTAACAAGAAAACACTTTTCGAAATTAAGTGAAATGTTTTTGATTGAAACAGCAAAAATACAGTTTTAGTCACTTTTTTCTGGGAGAAATTGATTGACTATTGAAATTAGTGAAAATTTGTTGGCTAGTTTTTGGTGTGCAATTATTGAAATAACTGAACATTTTTGTTTTAAAATACAAATCTAACTTAATGTAAAAAAAAAAATCAATGCAATTAATAAATATAAAAAAATCAGCGAAAATAAGTAATTTTATTAAACAGTAATTTGTATATGGTTTTGAGTATTTCTTTTACTCAGTGTATGCATTTTTGAGCAGCTGCTACACAAAACAGGAAGTGAACTCACTTTTACTCGCCGCTAAAACACTTTAACAAAGTGCAATTTATCTTGCTGCTTCACTACTTTTATTTTTTTTAGGTTTTAATGAGGTTTTCTTTTTAGCTGGTGGGTGGTGGTGGAGAAAAAGACCCCAAAACGTTAAAGATCTTCAAGAGAACTAATGCACATCACAGTCAAAACCACTTAATTGCCATGGCTTGAGTTTCTTACGAAAAGAAACTCTCAACTTTTATCGCGTCGAAATAACTACTTTGGTCACATAAAACAAGCTGAGGGCTGAAAGACCAACAACATTTTATCCTTGATTTATTTATTATTATTTGTATTTTTCTTTTTTCAAAATAGTTTGTAGGCAACTCTTTACTGGGTTAATCTGGCAGCCCGCATCTGAAGACAGCGTTGAGAGTCTTGTACTTTCTAGTGACTATCAAATTTCACAAAGTGAGTGGTAAATTCTTGGCAAACGATGTAAATGAAGCGATAGAGGCGGCTTTAACAAGAATTTGGGTGAAAGCTGCGTGGCTGCGATTAGCTGTCATAATTTTCACGCTTTTCCGGTGAAGAACAGCGCAGCGCAGAGCAGAGCAGAGCAGAGCCAAAAACACGACACCAAACAACAAGAACTGATTTACTATGCAAATTAAAAGGCGGGGAGAACAGAAAACAAACCTTAAAAAAAAAAACAACAACTACAACAAATAAACAATGCTGAAGCGTAGGAAAAACCTTTGTGAAATGATTAACTGTAATTAGTGAGAAGTAAGGTTTTGCGACGCGTCACGAAGAGGGGCGGGGCGGAGCAGGGCGGAGCAGGGCGGCGCGGAGCGCGTAGAGAATGGGAAATTTGACGAGCCGCACAGCAATGAACAAGATCAAAATGTGCAGATAGCTGAAAAAGCAGGCAAGCAAATGCGATATAATGGAAGCGATTAACAACAATAAAAAATATAAAAAAAACTAAAGCTGATGAAAATATAAAAAGAAATAAAAAAAAGCAAACAGATGACGACGACGACAACGTTGCCGATGACGACGATGTTGAAGTGGATAGCGTCAGATTATACTTATTAACAAAGCAGTTAAAGAAGTTCACTTTGCCGATCCGACAACGAAATACTCTTAACGATTTATCACCCTAGTCTTATGGTTTTAATTCATTTAATTTATTAACTTTTTTATTCATTTTATTTTATAATTTAAATATCTTTGCTATCTAGTCAAGTTTTTATTTATTTTTTTAATACTCAAATTTATTTCGTCTTAAATATTAAACTTTACTCAAATTGTGTGAGTTATGTCTGCAATTAATATCAGGGTTAATTGAAGAACTGGAGCACTTTCAATAAAAGAGAAATCTCTCTCCAAGTAAAATAATACTTGATGAGTTTTATGTTTAGGTTATTTAAGAGCACAAACCAAACTTGTTTAAATAAAAAATGCATTCTTTGGTTTTGGATTTTTTAATCAGAATTTCTTTCTGACAAGCGTACTTTCCTTAAGTATAAACTAATACTAATAAAATAAATGCTCTTGAGCATCTTCAAAGTTTCGGTAGAAAATTGTAAAAACTCTATTTAAGTTGGATCCAAATACAAATCAACTAAATATATACAAAGCAGGCAAGTTAGAATATTCTCTGCAGGCAGCACACATAGCATAGCTAAATTGTTGCACTCTAAGCAAGCGTATAAAAAGTCAATGAGGGAGTCAAATGACCAAAACCGAGACGGATAGAGAGAGAGAGAGGGAAAGAGAGGGAAGAGAGGAGAGGGTAGAGGCATACACAAGTTGCTTGGCACTAGGTAGCTGTCAGATACAAACCGCAGCAGCAGCAGCAGCAGCAGCGAAGCCATGCCATAGCAGGCAGTATATGTAGTTATTGCTCTTGAGATACTTTTGGACACGAAGCGGAAACACATAGCCACAATACAGACCGCAAACAGAAGATACTACAACACAAGAACAACAGCAACACAGACACAGCCACAGACACAGACACACATAGAATGGGAGGGACAACGAGACCGGGCCAACGGACAGACACAGAAGCAGCCGCAGAAGCCGAACGCGGTCTTTGAGCGAGTTAACTCTTTGGCTACATAATAAATATTTAATGCGAAGATCTACAGATCTTTAGATGCGTGTCGGCCGAGAGAGAGAGAGAGAGAGAGAGAATGCGATGCAGCAGCAGCAGGCAGCAGATCAGCAGCACCATTTGCTATATCTTAAAGATACAAATTACAAGTAGGTAGACATTGAGATTGAGGCCTAAGCGAGCACGACGCCATCATCGCTTGTGGTTGTTGTTGTTGTTGTTGCTGTCGGTTTGTTGTTGCCCCGCGTGGAGGGCAATAAATAAACAGACAGAAGCGGAGGCAGCATGAAAATGATTAAAAGAGCTTAAAGAGCATGTCTGGTCGGAGTGTAAGTGGAAGTGGCAGTCGCCGCAGTTGAAGGTAGACGGCCTCATGGTCAACGGGGCGGTGCCAACTTAACTCAACTGGCTGCACGAAATGCTGCGGAATTGAAACAGAGACGAAACAGACGAAAGGCTACCCTTGAGAAATCAGGCAAACAGTCAAAGCCCAGGCGCAACGGCAGGCAACAACCATTCAACCATTCAACTTATGCAAAGAATGAGAAGAAAAGCAGCCGCTTTTTTTATATTTTTTCTCTCTTTTTTTACGGCCTGTCATCGTCACGCCGTCGCCTTTTGAATTGATGCGGCTCACTCCTGGTTTTGTTTGGAATTCAATTTGCAGCATGGCGGAACAAAACGGAATGGAACATGCACAAGAGCTTCAAGGGTCGCGGCGTCGCCACTCATAAATCATTGTTATTACGGGCTGAATTTAAAAAAAAAAAAAAGATGTCCTCTTCTCTCTCTCTCTCTCTCTGGCTGTTGGCCACAACAGGCATGGTTTATGTTAAATTCAAGTCAACGCTTGTCGGCTTTTGGTCGAAGCGCTCTTCTCTTCACTGCTTACCTATTCTGCCTGCTCAGCTCAGCTCTGCTCTGCTCAGCTCTGCTCTGCTCAGCTCAGCTCTGCTCTGCCATTGACTTCAATTATAACCCAGTTTCCAGCTATTTTTTTTTAAGTTTAGTTTTCAGTTACACTAAATGCAAGTACAATATTATACATATGCATACACTCAGCAAAAAAAATGCGAGTTAACATTAAAAGCACCCCGAAAAGATGAAATTCGTTTTATGTGTTTTAGAACTAATTTTAATTTTAGAAATTAATTTTTTGAAACGATTGCTGATAATAGAAGCATATTGCTGATAACTGCTTTGAAATATTAAAGCTTTTCAGTTTATAAACCAAAACTTTTCTGTTTTTTTTATAAAAATCTAACAAACACTTTTAAATGTATTTCCAAATTTGTACAAATTCTAGCAATTAATTAAAAACAAAGGCTACTTTTAGAGCAATAACATTTTCTTGAAATTTTAAAATAATTGTTTGCATTTAGAAATGTATTTTTTAAACATTTTTAAATCCATCTGTTAACTTAGAAATTCGAACTATAATTTTTATAAAAATACTTAAGTGAATTTCTTGGGCATAAGATATTTTCAAATTTATTATAAATATAAATTGTTATAATTACTATAAATTACAAGCACGCACAAGATACAATTTGGGGCATAATTATATATATGTTTTTTTCCAGTGTATGTCTTTACTTTTCTCTAGCTTGGCAGCTTGGCCGCACTGAGATTTTCGCTTTGGCCTTTGCTTTAGCTTTAGCTTTAGCGTGCTTATTTTCAATGAGCACTGTCCGCAGCTCATTGTCAGATAATTATCAACCAGTGCGAGTAGTTTTTATTTATTTATATAGTTATATTCATATATATATATCTATATGTATATATATGTATATGTATCTGTATTTGTACAAATGTAGATGTTGTCTGCGCACTTTAAAGCCCTGACCTGAAAGGCAGCTTTATTTGCTCTGCTATATTGGGTATTATACACACATATCTCTATATATATATATATATATATATATGTATATACAAACATATGTTACATATTGTTATAGTTATGGGCATGGGCAGGGCAAAAAAAGAAACATGCAAAGCGCTTTAGCCATAAAAATCGATATTGGACAATGGCAATTACTGATAATGGGTCGCTTGCTGGCTGGCTGCTTGGTTTATCTGTCTATCGGAGCAATCGCTTATAATTATCATTAATGCGCTTCTCACACACATGCACACACACACACGCACACACACACAATGCCACTCCTCGTGGAACACTCCCGCAAGGACTTGCTTCCTGCCAGACCTATTCCCAATTCCGACCGGCCATGAAACTACAAATGATATATGTACATAAAATGTAGATGTAGATATATTTATAACAGGCAACGGCAACGGCAACGGCGACAACAACAGTGTAGTTGATGACCCTCAGACAGTAGACACTTTCAAGGATATGCCGTCGACTTCACAGCAAAAGGTTAAAGGTATTAACAACAACAACAACAACAACACAAGCAGCAGGCACAAGGTTAACATGAAGCGCGGTCAGTTGCCAGGCGGGTGACCAAAGGAACCGTCGAGGGAACGGGTCGCACTCAAAACGGGTAAGATTCAAGCCGAATGCAGACGACACGACTAAAACATATTCTGTAATCAGCTCTAACAAACAAAAAACAAGCTGTCATATTTTCAGAAGGAGTCAAAACACTTTTCACAAATATGTCTCCTGTTAAAAGCCATCGTTTCAAAAGTTAAAGATCTAAATTAAACGATAAATAAATGAAAGATACAAAGTCGGTTAATACTATATAAAAATATACACATTCAATTTGATCGTTCGGAATATTCTAATAATTTCAAAGAATTTTTGATCGGAAATCACGGCTCTTTCAAATTCTTTTATTTGGTATTGGAATTATTTCTTTGCATATGCAAAAATCTAAATGTTACATTTATATATATATATATTTAAATTTATATATTTTAAATTTGAATTTAATACTATTTTGATTTTATATTAAATGTGCAATAAATAAAATAATTATAAAAAAAATACACTCAGATTGATCAGCTGGGCATGGCTATATCGACACGAGTATTGATGCTGATCATGAATATATATATGCACCTTATGGACTTAATGGTGTCTTCCTGCTGCCTGCACCAACCACATATCCCCTTTAACCATTCGAAATGGGTGCAGGTCATAAAAAGTATCGAAGCGCGTAAATTACATGGCCCCAAGACAACGGCCAACAAGGAGAGAGGAAAGGGGAGGGGAGTGGAGTGGAGCGGAAAAGCAATGCCCGCAGGAAATAGTTAAGTTGCAGTATGAGTTTGCAGCGCGGAGGCGCCACAGGCTAACAAACTAATGAAAATACCTACTAATAGCAATAATAGTCAAATAAAACCACAATTTACTCAGCGAAAATGAAACGAAATGGATCCAAATGAATTAGAACAGAGCAGAAACAGAAACAGAAACTGACTTGTAATAGGGGTAGGGATAAGGGGCAAGGGTAGGTGCAAGGGTAGGTTCTGTGTGTGTGTGTGTGTGTTTGTATGGCCCTGGCCCTAGGCAAACGAGGGTATTAAGTGATTGAAGATGGATGGGGGAGTGGAATGTGTCAAGGGGATGGATGCCGGTTGCTCAACAATAATAATGATGACGCCGAGCGACGAGAATTGAAAGCGTTGCAAGGTTTCCAATTCTGAATACAAATTTTTTTTATATGGATTTGTGCTGAGAACACAAGCAAATCAAGTGCTAATAGCAATTATTTAGAGCATGATATATAACCATATTCTTAACTTGACTTAACTTCCTGTACAAATAAGCATAAATATATTCTCTAATTAGAACATAAATTCCCAAAAGGATTTGTTTTGAGTTAAGTTTCAATACAATCGAGAAGTGACCTAAAATATCCAATTGTTCATTGAGTACACACATATGCCATAATTTCAAGTACTCAGCGCACACACACTCACACACACACACACACACTCTCTCTCTCTCTTTCTGCCTCTCGCCTAAGCAACATTATTGCCCAGCATCGCTGAATACAACAGATTTTCAATATTTCTGTGGGTCGCTGAGCGGTTTTCATGCCTGATGAGAATGCCGCTGTCAGAATTGGGTCAAGTTTCGGTTTTATTACGCTCGACATCAGGGCCGTAACGAGGGGCATTGTGGGGGGGGGGGGGGGGGGGGGGGAGCCTTGTGTGTTCCCTATGCTACCAGTGGCAGGCACTCCCTGTTCTCCAGGCAGTCATATATATATATATAAAATCATGCATATACATATATGTAAATGTGTGCATGCGTATGATAACTTTGATTAAATCATGAAATATGCAAAAATATATATTTGCTTATGCATGCATACACTCAGACAAACTTTCCACAATTTTGTACTTAACTAAAAGCACAAAATGTTGATCAATTTTGGAAAAAGTAAAAGAACTTGGAGTAAAACATTAATTTCGCTTGCTCTTAAGTTAATTCTGTAGATCTTTAACTAAATGAACATCAATCAATTTAAGTTCTTAAGTTAAGAACGAATATGAAAAGTACTTAGACTAAGTCTTACAGTTGAAAATTTTTGAAGCACTTAAATCAATTTTGTTATCATTTCAAAATAAACAATATTTTAAGTTAAGCTAAAAAATTAAATAATTCTATAAATAATGCATATGAGAATTTAATACTCGATTTAGTTGCGAATTTAGCTTAATTTTTGGTCTAATTCGGTTTAAAGCAACAAGAAATTCGACTTAAAATTAAAATTGTGGGCAATAACAAAAGGAATTCCTAACCGATTGAGCTAGCTGTTAAAACATTGTTTTCTTTTCTCTGAGTGTATGCGTGACCTTTTTTGTTGTGCGTGGGCAACAGGAAGCGGAAGAGCCGTGGGGGTGGGGGGTGTGCCCTGGAGACATGGCAAGTAAAGCCAAGTTTTTGAGTTTTGAGTAACGGTGCCTAAGAAGCGGAAATTGGGTCAAAAACTGTTCCTCAGTTGCCGAAAATAACATGAACATGAAGCAGGGGCAGGGACAGAGGGATGGGCGATGGCGATGATGATGTTGATGCTGGAAGGGGGGGGCGTTGTGGATGGAATTATAGCAAACAAGATGGAGGCGCACAGCACACGCTGCGTATGCGTAACAACATAACGCAATTTTTGTTGCTGCTTCTCAGTGCTCGCTGCCCAAAGGTCAAGCTGACGCCAGAGCGCTGACGTCGACGTCAATCATTCAGCAGCAGCAGCAGCAGCAGCGACAGTGACGGCAACATTGAGAGACTCCAAAGGCCTCCCCCTCATCTTCCCCTCCATTTCCAGCGAGTGCGGGGCAATTAGCGCGCAATTGACCTACATTGGGGCAGCATGGCAGCATTAATGGTGTCAATAGTAAACGAGACGGACGACGACGGCGACTCAGCAGCAGCAGCAACAGCAGCAGCAGCAGCTGACGAACGAAAAATGTTGAATGTTGAATGTTTATGCACGACACACACACACACACACACACACACACACACAGCGAACATGATTTGCGCTTGTGTGGAGCTTTGTCGGCTGAGACATCCACTTCAAAGTGCAACAATTTTTTACACACACACACACATAAAATGTTGTATGTAGATCAGCAGCAAAAACCGAGGTGTTCAATAACTATGCGGCTTGTGACGTCAGCGTTTGACCAGGAAGCGGCGGCAGTTTAATTACTTAGACCAAATAGTATTTAGTTCCATTTCGATTAAAATTGTACACCCATTAAAATTCTAATTTGCCTATTTAAAAAAAAAATTGACGATCATGCAAAATGAATCTGTATAAATATTAGACTATATTATCAAATTTTGTATTTCATACTATTCTGATGGTCAAAATTTTGATATTCCAAAATTGATATTCTTGTATTTAATTTCAGGTAAAATACTTCAAATTCAGTTACGAATTACAAGGGGTGCAAATATAAATGAATTTCAAAAATTCTACAGGAAATTGGTTATTGAAAGAAATTTACAGTTTACAAAATTTAACATGTATCCAAATTTTTGTCAAAAAATGTAATTTTGTGTTTGTATTTCTACTATTCGAAAATTGTTGATTCAGACAATAAACTAATATTGAAAAGTGTAAATAAAATGGACATTTTTAGATTTTAATACTTTTTAAGATAAAATTGAATTTAGATTTTTAGATTATGTGTGTTTAATTTTATAGACATCCAGTTTCACTGGATGCCTTGGCTGACCATTGCGTGCCACAGCACTCTCTGAGACACACCACACACCCCCTCACCGCTAAACGCATTGAGTGTAAACACAGAGTGTGAAAAATGACAAAATACGTAGCTGTGGTCAAACAATGAGGCGCATTGATGTGTGCGCCGAGCACATTGAATGACTGTTCGACAATTGCCAAGTAATCGAGAGAGAGGCGTAGACCACGCCCCCGTACACAACAACAACGCCGCTGAGAGTGGGGCAGGCAGGCAGACAGCTGCGTAGCAATAGCAATAGCAAAGGCAGAGGCAGCAGCAGCAGCAGCAGCAGCATGTAAGTTGTACACGATAAATGAGAAATGAGGTTACCTACTTTTTAAGAAGGTCAATACAACCCAAAACAAACGAGCGTGGCAACGTAACGTAACGCAACGCAGCAGCAGCAGCAGAAGCAGCGACTTTGGCAGCAACAGCAACAGAGGCAAACGTTACGTTGACGATTGTCGTGCAAGCGACAAGCTCTCAGCTCACACACAACGGCAACACGTGCAGAGGTGCCGCTGCTGCTGCTGCTGCTGCTGCTGCTGCTGCTGCTGCTGTTGCTGCTGCCTCTGCCGTTTAAGTTTAAAATAAGTGTCAGCCGTTGCTCAGCAAAGCTCAGTGACCATGTGAGCAGCGACGGCAGCGACGTCAGCGACGTCAGCAGCATACACCACAAACATATTACAGCAAACGTTTTCAATGAAAACAAAAGTAGTACACGCTGCTGACGCCGGCGTCGACGTCGACGCTGACGTTGACGCTTGCTGTAAGTTGCCACCTGGTGACGAATTCGGCGCCAAGATTTTGTGGCCTGGCCAGGCCTGGCATGGAGGGCAACTGAGCTGTGCTCGCGCTGCTCGCTGTTCGCTGCTTTAGCGTTGGCGTTGCCGAGGGCGCGGCTGACGCGCGACCGCTTGTAACGAGGCTAAGCGAGCGCAGCCGCAACGTCAACGTCAACGTCAACATCGACGTCGCAGTCGCCTGCATTTTAGTCGTTGTCGCGCTGTCTGCTTTTAGCCTCCACCTCCTTTTGCGCTATGCATTGTTTTATTATTGTTGTGTTGTTGTGTTGTTTTTTTTTTGTACATTTATTGTTTGTGTGTTTGCCTATGCTTGTTTTGTGGCTGCTTGCATTTAAATTAATCCCTATCTCCCTCTCGCTCGCTCTCTCTCGCGCACTTATAACTGTAATTGCGTTTCTGATTAACGCCCATTAGTTCACACACATTCCCACACATACTTACACATTTATCTATGCGTGCAAAAGGACAAATCTCAAATTACTCAACACACTCACACACACACACACACACAAGCAACTCAAATCGATACTCGCGTGTAAAAAATAAAACGAGGAAGCACATTTGAAACGGGCCAGTTATGATAGCTGCTGCTATTTATAACGTCATCCACCCAACCAAACCAGAGATACCCTAAAAGTTTTCAACGTGTTCGAGCAGGTGTCAACCTTGAACAACAATAACCGTTAGGGGGGTGACTTGTATATTCTGTATATTATCTAATAGATAATCAGCTGTACAATGTTCGATTTCAAATTTATGAGTGTCAAAAACATTGGTTACACTCAGCGAAAAAACATTGTTCTACACTTTAGGACGATTTACAAAAATTTTAAATTCTAATTCTAAATGCAGCCAGAAAACCCCGGTTTACAAGGCCACAATCATACATTTTAGAAATTTCTGAATAGTATTTAGGACAATTTTTTTTTTATGGAGAAGTGGAGAAGTTGAAGTGTATAGAATGAATTTATGTTGTTCAGAGTAGTTGATGTGTACTTAGATTTACACACATGTATGTATATGTACACATTTGTTATATGTAATGTGCCTTCGAATCTCATTGAAAATATTATCAAAGGCAAATTACGCAAAAGCATAGAGCAAAACGACCTTATCGTATAAATTAACTTCATGTACAACAGCAACAACAATAACAAAACGCTTTTGTAACCTATGATTACACAGCAGAGCAGAGAGACAAACACGTGCTGGTTTATATATGTATATGTGTGTGTAACATGCATACACACACACACACACACATGCATGCATGCATATGTTTGCGTTCGTAATTACAAAAACCTTAGCCACAAACACAACAATAACGCAACACCATTAAACATACCTACAAAAAGCATGCTCACTTCCTAGTGTACTCACATACATACACACACATACACACGCAGACAGAGCAAGCGATAGAGGGGTGGCGAGAGAAACAAATTGAAAATATATCACAAGCTAAAAACGATACAAACGAAAACGAAACGAAACATAAACAATGGCAACAAAACAATCACAATAATTGTCTCTTTACGCGCAGCACGCCATGCCGTGCCACGCCACGCCACGCATGTGAATCTCAGCCGATTTCGACATCAAAAAAATAAATCTGGCGCCATCCTTCCCACATGCCTTCCACCCATACGCCCCCCTCTCTGCAGCCACACCCACCCATCACACAATCGCAGCAGCTTCCTCACCTTCGCTGAAACGAATTGAAATGAAATGAAACGAATCGGCACGAGCCTTGCGCACGTTTCTCGCTCTCTATAATTCTGTCGCTCTCTATGTGCTTGTGCATGTAAAAAGAGAGAGAGAGAGCCGCGAGAGAGAAAGAGGAGCACAGGCACAAGCACACAGAGTGTGTCTACTTTCTCTCTATATAAATAGTTCAAATCGAGTTTGAGCTACAAAAAGCCAATGCAAATTATACACAGCGTCAAGCGTGAAAGTGACGCACTTGGGTCACCTCTATCTCTCTCTCTCTCTCTCTCACAGCGAGTCGTTTGCCGTTTGTCCCTATAGGAAAGTCTAACCCTGATCGGCAACTGTTTACATATGTATATCGATCCCCTTCTCTTTCTCGCTCTCTTTGGCACTAGCGCATTGCACAAGTTTGCAATTACAACAATTACGATGAATATTTGCAATGAGTTTTCATGGCAAGGAAATTTCATTTTATTTCATTTCATGATAACGATCAGCCTATGGCAGCTATAGCAGCTATATAGCGGGGTCAACAATATTTAGATATTTATCTTGTCATACATATATATATATATATATATATATAGTGTGTGTGTGTGTGTGTATGTTGTTATTGTTGCGCTTGAACATAACGGTAATTACGTCTAGGCACGGCATTGCCCCTGAATACACACATAAACAGTTATTTGTATGCGTGTGTGTGTGTGTGTGTGTATGAGAGTCATTTGTTATTGGCTTTGCATAGATTTAAATAGCGCCATTGACTTTGTAATTTACTGTACGTTCATATTTAGTGGATAACAGCTCATGTTTTCATTTGAAATCATAAAATTAAGTACAGTTTAAGTTATTTACACAAAATAGTTGAAAGTTATGCTTAAAAGTTTAAAGCTCCTATATTCTTCTTTGTTTTAAAATATACTAAAAAAGTATTAGTACACTCATAAAAACATTGCTTTAAATTCGCAATACTTTTGGCAGCAATGGTTGGTCACCCTATTATTCAGATCGTACATTTTTCAATTGGACAAATTATGTCTAATTTCCTGGGTGTTGTTTTTTTCCTGTGTTTACATTGAAGAATTCTCATATTAGCTTTTTTGTTTCCTATATTATTATAGTTTTTCTTCTTTAAAGAAATATATTTCTTATTAACAGAAAATATTTCTTAAACGAATATTTTGGGGTCTTTCTAAATTTTAGAACGCTTTTCCTAATATTTATTAATTTTATAGAGTGGTACTAAAATATAGAGTGTTGTTAAAAATATACACAAATAATACAATTTAGTAGTTAATTATGCAATTATGACAATTGGCAATTTGCTTACCTGGCTAAGGCCATTCTAACATGAGAGAGCCCTCCGTGAGGCAACGCGATTGCATCCACTTTGAAGGATTTAGCTCGACAAGCTCCCCGGACACGAAACAAACCAAAATCCAAATATTTATAAATATATAAATATTGTGCTGCGGAACTGATATTGTATCTGTGTGTCTAAATATATTGTAGTTCACTGCACTCTTATTCAATAAATGATTCAATGTCGAATTGTTTTCCAATTTTTAAATTTGTTTATAGTTTATGCTTGTTTTTTTATTTTTTATTTTTAGTTTATGTCAAATAAGCTTCATTTTTATGCTGCGCAAAGAGAAATAGATTTGAAAATGGCACTAAAAAGCGACAATTTTTTGTTTGTGCGGAAAAACTTTGACGGAACAACAACAACAACAATAAAATTGACAGCAATGGGACACTGTCAAAATTTATCGCATTGAATTTGAGTTTCAGTTAGTACGTGTGTCACTATATTATGGCCAAGTTGATAAACCCGGCTACGTGATATTTGTGCGTGAAATTATCAAAGAGCAGCAGAACGCAAAAAAAAAGCCAAAGCACAAAAAAAATCGCACACAGATACATATTTTGTATATCGGAGTATGTGTGTGTGATATAAGTATATATTCATAAAAGAAGGGTGAAGAAACGAGCAAACAATGTTCAATGCCATCGACAAAAAAAAACAACAAAAAGATGATTCGACACGAAAAACGAGCCGAGTTATCAGCACTTTGTGATAACAAAATTCAACAAAGGCAAAAGCGCCAGCAATGACAGTAAAAAATAAAACACAAAAAAATATTTGCTGACTTTGTTCTGTTCTGTGTTCTGCTCCCCTTCCTCTTCCTACTCTTTCTTTTGGCCATTTGCACATGGCCCGGCAAAAAAGGATTGATAAAAAGCGTCAAAGACGAAAATAAAATCAATAATTGTGCACCGGGTAAAGAGAGGTCAACATTGACGCCCACAGATGATGAGCAAATGTGAAGTGGGGGTGGAATGGGGAGGGGAGAGAAAAGCGGAATCTAAGGTTGTTTGGGCATCTTTGCATATTCGACTTTAGAATCTAACGGAGCCGCCTTCATAAAAGTGCCCCCAAGTGAGTGGAAGCAGCGCAAACGGAACAAAATGAAACGGAACGAAATGTGAATGTGTGCGCAGTAATCTCAGCAGCAGAAACAACTAGCATTGAGAAGCGCAAACGAGAGGCGAGCGAGAAGAGGAGAGGAGAGGAGAAAAATAAACTACTAACTAAATTCATTCCATAGTCATGAGAGTGTATACAAGGTTCTTCCTATATCAGTCGAGTCAAGTGGTGTGAATACACATATGCATATGTTATATGCGTATATGTGTATCGTGTATACAAAAAAAAGCTAAAGCACAACGAAAAGTCAAAAAACCTGCGCAGCTAAAAAAAGCTTGCATTTGCTTTTGACTTTGCACCGAAACTCTCTCTCTCTCCCGCTCACTCACATGCGCACGAGGCAAAAGTTGCGCCGGTGAGGGTCGTTTAGTATAGCAACAGCAGCAGCAGCAGTAAATAACGGTGGGTGTATCTCATCTGTTTGAAATATTGAGCGGCTAAGCAGCAAGCAGCATGACCTCAGCGGGAGTGCAAAGTGTGAGTGTGAGGAATGGAGAGACAGAGAGGGAGAGAGAGAAATAAGGAGAGCGAGCATTTGTATATTTAGTGCGCTCATTTATAAACAATAAACAAAATAGTGGCGCACATGTTTTTAATTGAATTTTACTTTGCAAAAGCTCTTCGCAAGGCAAAGTCAAAAACATATGTTGTGCTGGTGCGCGATAAGATGGATAGATACACATACATACATGCATACATACATACATGTGTGTATAAGAAACACACATACTAAAAAGAGAGCGAAACAGCTTGAGAATTTCAATGCTGACTGTTTTATTGTTGCCGCCATTTGGCAAGTACATATTAATTTTGATTGCTAGCAAATTTGCACAAATCTGGCGACGTTAGATATCTTAAACAAACTATTATTATTATTATTATTGTGATTTTTGTAAGCAATTTCTAATCAAATTTGAACATGTGATTTGCGTCACACAGATACTAAAAAAAGAGAGCGCACGCAGCGAGAGAGAAAGGGGAAGAGAAAGAGAGAGCTTGCAGAAAAGCCGCCTGTCACACAAAAAAAAAGTTAATGTAATGAATTTAATGCATACTTTTCATATATATATACCCCCGGCGCAAGCATTATTTACTGTTATTATTTTTACTTGAAGGCTGCTTTTTGCCTTTGCCTTTTGACTTTTCAATTGCCTAATTGACCTCAACAAGCAAAAAAAAGCAAAAATTCAAGAGTAAAACTCTGTCAGCGTTTGAGGAAGTTGTCATTATTGTTGTTCTCCCCGCTGCTGTTGTTGTTGTAAAGCTCTTTGGTCGCTCGCTTTTTTTGTGTGTGTTTAATTGCGCGTGTTTCTTATTTAAAGCTAGTAGCACGTATTCTACTTGATAATATATATATGTAAATAAATATTACTTTTATTGTTTAAATTAAGGTCACAGAGATACACATCTATGGCTAGCAGAATAACACACACACACGGGTCACACAGAGTTACAACTAAACGAAAAACCAACGCCGATTCTCTCGACCTTTTACACACACACACACACACACACACACACACACACCTTTGGATAAATGGATAAATTGGGCAAACAAACGACAAAATCGAAATTTTCGGCTTCTTCTAGTTTGGTTTTTGGTTAGACGCGTTCTGTGAGACAGCGAGACGAGAAAAGCACACAATACTCGCCACGCGCAGCAGCTGACGACTGAGGGAGCTTTTTTCTTTGGCTTTTTGCTGGCTTTGGCTGTCTGTGTCTGTGTGTCTGTCTGTGTGTTGTTTGTTGCGGCTACCTTTGACTTTGCATTTGCATTTGATTTTGTGCGCAGAGCTTTTATGCGTTTACACTCTCAGCTGGTTGCCGCATAACACGAGCAGAGTTTGCCGGGTGCGGAGGGACATGGATGTTTTTATGCCGGTTTTTTTTTTGGTAGCTAAAAAGCTGCTGCCGATTGAACTCAAGGTCCACCCACAACACAAAGGCTTCAAATCATCTATAACATACCCAAAAAAAAAACCGAGAGGAAGGGAATTGGTGCGAAAAATATTTGCTTGGTTTTTATTCACAGAAAGGGTAAATTTTTGATTATTATAATATATAATAATTAATTAAATGAAAATAATTAAAATATTGGATAACTCACCTTCTTTGATTGTTGACAGCCAGCGCTGTCTCCAGCTAACCCTCGGGTTACTCTAATCGAATAATCCTATTTGCAACAAGCAACAAAATTCACCAGCGAACGGAGTCTGTAAACAATTAGAGTAATTTTTATTTATCGATAACCAAATAATGAAGATAATGTAAAAATACAAATCAAATGGGGAAATGCGCATAATATCAACTTTTTCATTTGAGTTTCATACAATTCAGTTGGTTTATTTATGTATTTTTTTTTTTTTTTTGCATACAAAATGAACGTTTTATAAATTCGTGTATCGGTCTTTGACTTTTTATCGCTTATATATATGTATATATACATTTATTTCCTTTGCATTCATTCTCCGTCAGAAATTGAAATGTTTAAATAGCACAAGAACACAAAGAAATGCATTACATTTAATAGAATTCGACTACTAAATATGCCCAATAAACAGATTTCGATGCCCAAAGTATGCTATATTAAATTATGAAATCTAAAATAGATTTCAGTATGGTAATTGAATATTTAAATCGAATATTTTGAAAAGTTTTTAATTTAGCAAGCCAGTAGGCCAGTATTTTAAAATAAGCTTATTGTTAACATTGTTGCTTACTTAAAATTCAAAAACGAATGCTTTTGAAAATCAGTTCAGTTTTTGCATTGGAAATTTTGTACACTTGCCTAATCAATTAAAAATGTAAGCAACTTTGTTGGGACTAGAATCGCTTTTGTAAATTGTGTTTACCTTTGCCTTTACTTATAGAACAAATTGTAAAATTGTGGAAAACTCTTTGTAACATGCCAGAAATTTCAAATCTTTGCGAAATTGGAAGCAATTTATTTTTTTAGCAGCCACTGTATTTCTCTTCCTCTTTTGTTTCTGGGAACAGTGACTAAAAACGATTCCTACAATGATATTCCGCAAAACGCAAACTTAACACAAATAATAATAACAATAATAATATATCAATTCAAGCTACTTTTAGAATAATTCTCAACTTATTAATTAAGAATCCGGTTTTGTTGAACATTTTAAAAATAGTTTGAAAAGAATTTGGACAGAGAAAGAGTCCAATGTGAAAATGTAAACAGTGATATCGATAAATGTGTTATCAACTCATCATTTTGTTTCGGCTTTCGCTTTAATTCTCAACTAACGTCAACATTCAGTCAATGGGCGGTGTGGGGGTGGGGGTGGGGTGGCGCATCTGAATGCAATCAGCATGGAGACAAAGATTGGGGTTCATGTACACACACACACACACATACACACACACGCTAACGAAACGCTGCACGCCAGTGTTGCCAGTGTTGAACTTCTGCGTATATGTATACACGTATATGTATATGAAATACACCCACATAGCCTCAAAACACATACGCACCTTTTGCAGTTTGTAGTTATTCTGTTTTCTTAATTGCGTACTGTCAATTTTTGATTTACGTAAGTGGCTGCAATTCACAAAGTTAGCTGTCAATTCAATTGTATTGACAAATTTTTGTGGATTTTAGTGCACTTTATCGGTATTGACACCACAATATGGCGATATTGCTTCTTTCACTTTTTTCAGGCCAACTTGTATGAACTGTGCCACACACGCACACACACACACACAGCACACACACTATACACGCACACGATGACAACGACAACGACGACGATTGGCCGAAATGCATCGGTTATTGCACTGCACTTGACTAATTTGTTGTTGCTACGCGAAGATTTTTGGAGCTATTGCATCGCCGAATTGGTGCGCCTTCTATTATTATTTGTAATAATTAGAAATAAATACGATACGAGAATTAAGCCAGCGAACGCGCTGCGCTTTTCATTCCATGCTGCGGCGCTCACAAAAACACACACACGCATACGTCTGTATATGTGTGTGTGGGCGCATTGCAGCGATATGGCAACACCAGCAACCAAAGTGCAACTCTGCAACCAGCTGTCAAAAGCAATTAACAGTTATCGAATTATTAACTAATATTATTAATATTTTTAAGCTATGCGCTAACTGCAAACTATGTATAAATAAATAAATGTATATACATAATTATATATACATGCAATGCAACAGCACTTTTGAGCTGATATACTAATCTAGTAACATACATTTAGTAATTTTGCTTGTGGTGGTGCGCCGATAAATCGATAAGCACTTTGATAATCTGATGAAAAAGTCAGCAAATCGCAGTAAAATCAATTAAATTAGAGAGCTGAGCTGGCCGTCAAATTAATTTATGCATACATAAAATATAAAAAAAAAAACTCCAAAATAGTTTAGTGGCCAGACAGCTCGTGTGCAATCCAGGAATCAAATATTTCTCAAAGAACACGAGCAGTTTTTTTAGCGTGTGTGTGCGTGTGTATTAGTGCGAGGAGTTCATAAATCGTTCCATATACACACAGATATCTATATATATATATATCAGTCTACACTTTATTGCACTTACGTGGCGTGTCGGCAGCAAATCATGGATGGCAACAAGGACGAAGCACAGCGTTGCATCGATGTTGCGGAGCAGGCATTTAAATCGGGCCAAATCGAAAGGGCCGAAAAGTTTCTGATCAAGGCAGAGAAACTTTATCCCACGGACAAAGCCAAGCGTAAGTCGCTCTGAGTTTCTCACAGTGCATAAATAAATTGAGACTTGTTTTAGAGCTACTGGCCAAGGTGAAGAGCACATCAGGGAGCAATGGCAACGCTGGCCGAGATCGTTCCAATGCTACTGGTGCGGATGAGAAGGATTCGGGGCCGAGGAAGCGTGTCAATTCGGATTCCCGAAGCCATGCACCCGAATACACCACCGACCAGCTGGAGGCGGTGCGCAAAGTCAAAAAGTGCGTAGCAGGAGAATGAAGACAACAACCCCTCCTTCAATCCTAAGATAGCTTGCAATTTATTGTTGTCGACTTTTGTTTCGTAGATGCAAGGATTACTATGAGGTGCTGGGCGTTAGTAAGACAGCCACCGATTCGGAGGTGAAGAAGGCATACAAGAAGCTCGCCCTGCAACTGCATCCGGACAAGAATAAGGCGCCCGGTTCTGTGGAGGCATTCAAGGCGCTTGGGAATGCGGCCGGCGTTTTAACGGATGCGGAGAAGCGTAAGAATTACGATCTATATGGCATCAATGAGTCGCACAGTGGTCATGGCAACAGTGGCGGCGGACACCATGGACATGGACAGCATTACAGTGACTATGGCTATTCGCGCACCTTCCAGGCGGACATGAGTGCCGAGGAGCTCTTCAATATGTTCTTCAACGGTGGCTATGCACAGCAGAATATCTACAGGCAGCAGCGACGACGTCATCAGGCTCGCGAGGACAGAGATGTATATATATACATATATATTTATAGATATATTTGTATATATATGAACAACTGTATTTATATTCCTTTGTTTACTTGCAGACCAACAACTCATCGACGTTGCTCAACTTGCTGCCCATTTTGTTGCTCATCGTTTTGTCCATGATGTCCTCCTTCTTTATATCGGATCCCATGTACAGTCTAACGCCATCTCAGTAAGTTATATCATAATAGATATAATATTATATATATTTTATAATTATAAATCTTTGTCGTTGTTGTGCAGTAAATATTCGGTGAAGCGTGAGACAAACGGTCTTAAAATTCCATATTATGTCAAGGATAACTTTTATTCGGAGTATCAGGGCTCTGTGGCACGTCTCGAGGAATCCGTCGAGGAAGATTTTGTCAATCATTTGAAGAATTCGTGCAGTCGAGAGCGAAACTATCGTAAGCGCATAAAAAGTCATTATTTATTTATAATTAATTAATGTATTTTTTGTACTTCTGCAGGCGATTCAATGTTGGCCAAGGCTCGCACATTTGGTGATCGAGATCTGTACCGGAAGGCTCAGAACATAAATACGCCTTCATGCGAGAATCTGCAAAAGTATTTAATTACATGATTTCAACATCTGCAATACGATCATCATCGTAATGAAATTTAAACGTGATTTCGACTTATTTTTATCGTTTTGTCTGCATAATTGTTATAAATTGATTTTTTTCATTCTAACTGGATTGTTATAGTTTATTCCCCTTGCTCCACACACACACACACTCTGTCTCACACACACACACACACACCTATATATATATATATGTATAGATTTATTGCGAATTGAAAAAGCGGCTTATTCTCGTCAATATCAAAATTGGAAACTTCAAAACTTCCAAATGCTTTTTTCCAATTTTACACATACAATAAATCTAGAAACTTTACCTTAATATTCAATTTGGAAAGCTCTTACTATGACGAGAGATAAAACATAATAAATGGGTAGTGCTCTAAATATACTTTAAATATATATAAAACAATAAAAAAAAGATTAGTTAAATCTTTCCTTTTTCATATTGGATATTGGGAATCCGCCAATTTTTTTTTTTTTGGTTTTCATTGCATAAAATATGAATAAACTTGAAATATATGCGCAAACTATGAAACCTTGTTTTCTTGACTCCCCTTTAAGCCCGAGTCCGAGCTCAAAATTTGTTGTTAAAAATTTGTTTTTCTCTTTACTAGTTTATAAATGTACAAATAAAGCAGTGTTATGCTAAGTGGCGCCATCTACCGGTTCCGGCAATTCGCTCAATTGCTGATGATGGCTTCCAGGGCAGCAACAACATCTCCGCTCTGCTCGCGGAGCACCTTTTCGGCCTGTGCCTTGCTAACAAGCAGCTCATTCATCTGTGTGTGTGTGTGTGTGCAGATAAAGAGAGAGTGAGATAAATCATATACGCGTGTGTGTGTGTGTGTGTTTATCTACTTACAATCAGTTCAATATCTTCCTTTTTCACCTGCACCTTTTGCAGCTCCTTCTCCTTGGCCACTCTCAGCTCGTTCTCTTTGCTGCGCTGATTGCCAAACTGTTCCACCGCCTAAAACAGAACAAGAACAAGAGAATCAGTTGAAACGGTTTCATTTCCATTGCTGTTGGACTGATTAGATTTACGCTCGATATGTTTGCGGCAGAGATTTCCTTTTCCTCGGCATAGTCGGTGACACGTTCCAAGTCGGCGGCGCCGCCATCGTGACGCGTTTGCTTCTTTTGCTTGATGTCCTGATCCTGGGCATCGTCTTCGGCTTCGGTGCCGTTGACCTCAACCTCTGGCTCGGTTTCCGCCATGCTGTTGCTGTTGCCTGCTTGCCTGCTCGCCTTTTATTTCAATTAAGTTCAATATTTGATTTTGATGTTCAGCCTCGTGCGAATGTTTTTTTTTTATCTACTGTCACTGCAACATTATCTATCGACAGGCCGCCACATTGCGAGCTTAACGAAGCGCTCCTCACTTAACGAGCGTTCGGTTTGTGTCTCGGCTTGGCGCAGTTTTAAGTTTTTCATTATATATTTATTTACACAATTTGCAATACTCAGTGCTTCAATGCTCTGCCACAAAACTAATTAAAAGTGCAACCATTTTGTTTGTTTCTTTTATCTTTGCTTAGCTTTATTTATTTTAATTTTTTTCAGCTGCACCAAACTCTTGCCTAGTTTGCAAAATTTTGTTGCGGTCAAAATGTTAATTATAAGTTTCAAGCGCAGACATAATGAGATTCTCGGGCCGGGCGGCAAACCTAATTCGCAAACCATTTGAACTCTTCACCAACCCCGCAACATCCCCCGCCCAACCGGCAACATCCCCCGCCCGGCCCACATCCCATGAGTTGGTCCTTCGACAATATGTTCCTTGCTTATATTTAAGTTGGTCGCTGCGGGCGGTGTTCCCCGTGTCCTGTGTGTCCCGAGTCCCGTGTCCGGGCTCCTGTTGACATAATCGTTTGCCATCATGATTAATTTAATTGTCACTTTGACGCAAGCGAAACTCCACAGTACCGTTACTTGGGCGTCAAAATCAAGATTAATTAACATCTCGACCCATGGGCGGTCAACATCATTTGTTAGTGTATCTCAGTGCATACATGTACACTGCAAAAAAACCAACACTAAATATGTAAAACATAAAAACTAACATCTTAATTTAGAAAATGCCCATTGACACTTAATCATTCAGCATAAATATTAAATAGCTGAAATAAAAAACTAATTAAACAATGGTAAACTAAATATTGAATAATATTTAATCATTTATTTTTTGCTAAATGAAAGAGAAGCAACATGAAATATGTAAAACAAAAATAAGAAAATAAAATGTTAATTTAAGCAACAAATACTGAAACTTAAAACAAATAAATTGATAGCATAAAAAATGCATTTAAAGAATGCCAAACTAAATATTGAATAATATTTATTGAAAATAAAACAATTTATTAAATCAAATAATTTATTTATTTATTAATATTAACTACATTTTTATACAATTAATATTACAATACAAAACAATACATGTAATTTTTAAATATATAAATTTAAGTCTTATTTTTTATTCGAATAAACGATTTTTTAGTTTGTTTTAACAATTGTTTTTAAAATCATTCCCACTCGAATTAAATATATTTGTAATTATTGTTTATTGTTTGATGACCTCTTTTTATAATTTAAATGTGTATAAATATATTTTTTATAGCTAAAAATGTGTTCTGCTGGCTTTAGAATAGATTTCATCATCCATTGAAAATGTGTTACAAATCTCCCGATTCCCTCTATTTTCGCAGTGTACTATGAATATGGATAGCATATTTATGTGTTTGTATGTTTTTTGGTTGGCTGCAATTTTTAATTTAATTCGATTTCCCTTCGGCATCGCTCATCAGCGATTTTTTTTTTGCTTAACTTTAACTCTCTCTTTCGCTGCGGCAGAGCAGCTGGAGCCGCATCCAAGTTGGGGCACCCAACGCTGGGCTGGGCCATCATTGCCCATGCAGGACACGATGGCAGGCCCAAAAAAAAAAAAAACATTTGTTTACCGCTGTGCCAGCACATGAGACAATATATTGTCATATACAAATATATACAATTATATACAAATATATATATATATATATATATGTGTGTGTGTGTGTGTGTATGTGTGGCGCAACAGGCGCTCATTTAAAATGTATGTAAGTAAAGGCCATGGTCGTAGACAGGATCTCGGAAAGAGGAATGCACTCAGACATCGCTTGTAAAGTCCATGAAAACTTACTTCAAATAGTATTACACAAATTAAAACTTCCAAAATATAACAAACCTTTAAATTTGATATTTAACAGCTTTCATAAAGAAAGTAAAAGTGACAAAAAACAAAAACAAATTTAAATTTAAAAAATTTATGGTAAATTTGTAATATTCAAAGAATTTTTAAAGCTAAAATCAGGCTAAAAGCTTAAATTAATTATTATTATTATTATTATGTTTGGGATATAACATTAATTTTGTAAATAATTGTGGCATTTCAAAATATATATACAAAATTGGTTTAATGCAACAGCTTGTTCTGCAGCGCGTGGCGCCCCTCTGACTACGTCCATGATCGATGCTGGTGCTGCTGCTGTGCGCTGCGTTGCCAATTGGCAATTGGAAATTAAATTATGCCGCTAATTAGCAGTGCACACACTCAAACACACACACACACACACACACAGATACACTTGCAAATAAATTATGCTGCCAATTTTGGGGCTCATTGTGGTTTTTGGCCTCGCATTCGCCACGTTTTTGGCTACGCGCTGCATATTTTCAGGCGCCATTTGCCATTTCCTTCTTCCTTTCCATTTCCAATTACATTTCGCATTTCCCATTTCCCACTTTGCATGTGCCACAGAGCGCAGAAATTCACACAGTAAATTTTGGACAGCAGCTAACGCAGAGTGGGGGCGGTGCCCAGCTATGGGGCAGCAGGCAGATGGATTGGGGGCAACTCTGTCGGCAACGGCACTTTTGGCCGCGTGATCTAATTGAGCTGTATTGTTTTCATTGCACACACACGCGACACTTGAGGGGGATTGGGTGGCTTGGGTCTGTTCAAAAGTACACTTTTCTGACTTGTGACTCATTTCGCACTTTGACATTGGATTTCCTCGTTTCTAAAGGGTAGTTTGTGTTTGACAAACTTGAGGTTGTCTCATGTCGGTTTCAGGATGTGCTAGAGTTATTTTTTTAAGTGCAGTGACCCATAGACATCTAGTCAAGCTGAGATTATTTAACATTTGTATACATATAATTCTCAGCTTTAAATTAAGTTACCCATTGCTCCGAGCTATGAATTTGCCTTTATAAATTAATGAATTTAAGATGAGCTCATAAAATATATTTTATCCCCATATATATATATATTACGTATATTAATCAGCATTGATTGAAATCGCAGATTTTTTAAGTAAGACAGCTACAATTTTGAGTGTATCTTAAATAATATCAATTAGATCTTAAACAAATTTCTTATCTCTTTTTAAATTGTTTCGTTTTTCTTTTTCATAAAAATAAAAGTATTTTTGCATTTAAGTTGCAACAAATTTGTGCAAATTCAGCAACACAGCATTTTAACTAACCAAGATAAATCAGTATTTGCCAACTTTTTGAGCACAGATTAACTAAATTATTACATGATTGGTATTATCTGTAAATTTGATATATATACTCGTATATACAAATTTAACTATCAACCCAATGTTGAGCAAATGCTATAACGATCAGAGGAGAATTCTAATTTGTATTAAGGATTTGCCCATCTTTAAAAAGAATTAACTTTAATGAATTGATGCGATTTCAAAAGTGGCCAAAAGTACAATTGAATTTGGTCAAAATCCTTTGTTGATGTGCACAAAATCTGATTTGGTGTCATTGCTACGCAATGTTGACCACAACTGAAAATTGAACTACGCCTGCTTATTTAGGGCTGCAACATATTGTGGCATGGTGGCACGGCTGGGGGTGGGGGTGAGTTTTTGGGAAATCGATTTACGCTTGCACAGCCTTGTTGCAAATTGACGGCCAGCTCTGTGGACGTGGCCAGTGAGTGCGGTTCGATTTCAATGCCATATTCGGCATGCAGTCAATAAATAAATTTGCATAGCAAATAAATTAAGAAAATCCAATTTTACAGTGTGAATGAAATTAGCATCGATTGTTGATTGTGGCATATTGCGGCATTCAAGGACAGGCAGAGGCACAGGCGCAGTCATTGCCACTTTAAGTGCGTGTCGTCCTCGATGGTCCTTTTTGCGATTGCATGCATAATTTGCTGTACTCAACTCAATTACGCTTATAACACTCAACGCTCGAGATTCCAACATCGTTTCTACATCAGCGCTGAGTGACAGCAGGAGGGGGCCGACTGTTGAGGTCCTGGCTATTGCCAAACTTTGGTTTATTCGCAAATTGTCCAAAAATAATTGAGCCATTGAAGGCGCTCGAATGGTCAGCAAAAGTTCTAACTGTAACAGTAATAGATACAAGAAACTTTGCTCCTTGACTGCGCCCCTCCCCCTGACAAAAGGATGCCAAAGGATGTTGTCTATGTGTGTGTGTGTGTGTGTGTGTGTGTGTGTGTGTGTGTGTGTGGCGACCTATTGACGACCTTTATCGCACTGTACATAAACCATAATCGCAATTGGCAAGTGGCCGCCACTCGAAATTTCTTGTAGCCATTGTCATGCTTCGCAGGGCAGCCGGACATACACTGACAAAAAAAATGGCATCATATTCAGTAATGTGATTTTAAAAGATGACAGATTCATATTATTTGTATGCTAACCGAAAAGTAACTCAAATAAGCATGTTAAATAAACATAGAGAAAAAATAATAATTAGGCTTGCTGCAGCTTAGAATATTTAAATAATAATAATAATAAGTGATTTAATTTGTTTTATGAAGCCAGTACAAATTAGATAGGCTGTTTTGGATTCGTATATCAAGTAATTCCATAGGATTGGTTGATTGAAAGCTGAGCTCTTGTTTGAAACCTTGTTTACCAAGTCACCCGAATCCAACTTGAATAATATAGGAATACCTACTACATTTTGAGCACAAATCA
The DNA here is from genome assembly GCA_035043445.1 of Drosophila silvestris. Classification (NCBI taxonomy): domain Eukaryota; kingdom Metazoa; phylum Arthropoda; class Insecta; order Diptera; family Drosophilidae; genus Drosophila; species Drosophila silvestris. The sequence goes on from JAWNMZ010000148.1 coordinate 1,573,110, forward strand.
TAGATATCGAACTACTATATCCTATAACTTACATAGGAACAATCGATCGTCTTTTTCTTTTTTAGTTTATTGTAGAAATTAGGTGCAGGCATCGAAGAGCAGATATGTCTTCTGATAAGACTATTTTAAGTTGTTCAAGTGTATTTCATTTTAATTCATAATTATAACGCAGATATATCTTTCTTTTATTTTATTTTTTATGCATCACTTTTTACAATTTTAGCTTAAAAATCGGCATGTTGCAGTTGGCCAAGAAAACCCACTTTGGCTTTTTAATTTATTCCGATCCCAATGAATTTTCCGTTGGATTCCCTTGACGATATCATCTCTAACTCAACGCAGAATTGAGCATGATTTTTTTGATTTCTTTCTGTGTACACACACACACACACACACAGAGACTGAGTCTTTGGCTGGGCAGTAGTGTAACGCATTGAACGGAAGCGCTGCTCATTCATTTAAAACTTGTCTGCAAGTTGCCAAGTTCCCATTTGCCCCTTGCCCCTTGCCCCTTTTACTCTTTCCCAATCCGCTGGAGGAAGGTGCAAACACACACTCGAGTGTGTGTGTGTGTGTGCGTGTGTGAATCGTAAAGTCTTTGCTTCCGATTGCGCTTCTAGGCAGCCCCTACCAGCTCCATTCACCTCCTTGGACAGACCCTTTCTTGCCCCGCAATTTTCTGGCATTTTGCAACTTTTGCGTTTAACAATTTCGCTTCCTTCCGCTGGCTAAACGGCGCCAGGTTGTCGTGGAAATTTGTTTTAATCGTCATCTTTGCCATCTACGTAAGCAGCGCTGCTCCACCCTCCCCCCACACACACTTCCCCCATCCCCCTACTCCAGCTGCTTCGACTACGATTCCTCTTGCCGCCCCAGCGAAGTTCGTTGACGTGCCTGAGTTTGGTTCGCTTATCGATGGCCCGTTCAATATTTTATTAGTGTCCTTAACGGCGACTGGGTATCGCGAGGGCGCCACACATCCAACAGCCCGATTCGTGTACCTTTGGCTTATTCTTCTGCTTCTTTTTTTCTGGGCAGACGGGTTGGGGGCAGTTGGTTTTTGGTTTAAGTTTTTCTGCATGCCTCTGCTTTTGCCTGCCACATTGATTTCTTACTTGGGTGCGCAATAAATTTGTATTCTGCCCCCAAACCGTGCTGGTTCCTTGTTGGCCAAAATCGGCCATTTAGCCAGCTTACCTAATGGCGCTGTCTTTCATTTAGTGGCTGCCACCGTTTACATAAGCACTGCTCTCATCGGCAATCGGGAATAAATTATGCCAGCACAGACAATGGAGCGCCTATAAACTAAAAATCGGCGTTTTGTCTGACTATTTTCGACTATTGCAAAATTGTATAAAATTAATTTATAATATTTATAAATATGTTAATAAAGAAAAGCAACTAAAATATTGCATATTTAATTTATAGGTGATTATAATATATGTTGAAATTTATATGAATAGAAACAACTAAAATACAAAGATACAAATTCAATTTTAAATTCATTCCAATTTATCATTCTCAATTTTGAACTTGTTCAAATTTGAGCTTATCATTTATTGAGTGTTTATTAATATTGAGCTTAATTTTTAAATAATTTTATCTATATTACGATTTACTGATTACAAATGTTCTTCTTTTCGTAAGTTATCATTTAAAGGGAATTATTTTATTACTATATATCAACTCTTAAGCGTGCTAAAACTCAGTATTTTGTGCTGGATTTTCATAGTTAAGCAAATATTAAGTGTCGATATCTAAATTTATATTGGTAAACCTATAAATTGCAAAGAAATTGTATACTTTAATATTCGTATCTGGGGGTGGGCATCAGTAGCAATGTGTTCGCACTTGTGAGAACTTACTTTTGGACTACTTTGGTTAGTTGATATCTGCTCGATGATAAGGCGCTGTTGCACTTTGACTAGCTGCTTGCCCCCGCTTAGCTGGCGCCCGCCCTCAAAACAAAAAAAAACAAAAAAACGCTCCTCGAATGTGGAGCGTATATTTTCGTACACTTTACAGCCAAAGGCAAACAATAAAACTGTCTGCTTTTCTCTGAATGCGAGCTAACCCCTTCGGCCAGCCAACACCCTTCCTTCAGCATATATATGTATATATATATATATATATATATAGATACACATTTAACTCTAAACGTTATTATTGTCGCCTGACAGTCTCCAACAATTTGGCGTAATGCGTAATATTTCTTCTTTATAACCAACCAACGCATCCGCCACGACTCGTAGCACTTACTATACTCTATTCTAGTACTTATAAGGTGTATCCATAAAATGAATATAATGCCAGCGAGTATGGGAAGGAGCGGGTTGGGTTGGAGGTTTATCGTTGCCTGCTTATGATAATAAAATGGAAAAGTTCTTTGCATACTTTTGTGTGCGTCTTGGGTCCTGTGAGGGGGTGAGAGAGTGGAGGAAATCAATGAGCACATGCGGATATCCGTGTATATATATCATTTTATTTATAATTTTTATGCTCTTCAGCTAACCCCATTAACTGAAATTTATTTCTGCAGCGTTTCAAATCAATTTGATATGTGCAAAAAAAAAAAAGAAAAAAAATACTTTTTTACACACGAAAATAGAAATAAAGCTGAAAATGAAGTTTTCGCTGAGATGAAACAAATTAAAATTGTGGCTAGCTCTGTGAGTGTGTGTGTGTGTGTGAGAGAGAGAGAGACGGGGGAGTAAAAGAAACGGCTAGAGGCGACAGGTGCTATGGCCAAGAAGTCAACAAAAGAAGCAAGAAAAAACTAAAAAAAAAAACAAAAAACTCTTCTAATGACTATACATCATTTGAACAATCAATCAATTTAAGCGCATTTAATCCACATGAATCATGTTACATGTGGCAGAGCAGCAGAGTAGAATAGAGGCTAGAGAGAGGGAGGGGGAGGGAGAGGGGGATAGAGGGCACAGTTGAGAGCTGCTCGCCTGACTTGAACCAACTGGGAAATCTTGCAATATTAATCAGTCTATTAGACACGATTTGTTCCACTGCCGACATGCGCACGATTATTCAATCAGAGCTCGACCGATAGCCGGCACAGTTGGTTGCCCACACCCAGACCCAACCCGAGACCGAGTAGCAGACCAAATTCCCATACCCATGCCGAAACCCCTGGCACCTTCCCTCCCCCCCTCGACTGTCAGCTGGACAGTGCGTTGAGTTTGGTTCATTGTGGATTTCAGTATGTAATATTTCTATGTGTGCACATACACTCAAAAAAAAACAAAATAAATACAACTCAAATTGATGCCTGGCAGTGTTGGAAGTATCTCAAATTCGAATATTTTTAGCTATGTTTCAAGCTAAAAAAGAAAATGAAATTTGAACTCAAAATGTTAGATGTATCGCAAATTAGAATATTCTTAAACTTAATTCTAAACTCTTCTGCCTCAATTCAGCTCAGAGCATCGAAATGCGTATTAATTAAACAATAAACTCTCATCTTTTATTTGGCACTTTGGAAATTTAATGCTTGGCTTAAATGTTTCTTTAAATTTTTTATTTTAAATTCAATTATAACTAAAATTTATTTAAGTCGTACAAAAAAACGAATATTTAGATGACCGTAAATTAAGTCAAGTCTGTTGGGGTATCTAATCTTCATCGTGCTTAGGATAAACGTTTTTATTGGATTGAATGATTCGAATTATTGCATAAATAACTATTTGCTTGTATTACAATTTGTATATGTTTATTCTAAATTTCAGCTAGACATTTTTTCCCTGTGTCCCTGTGTATTGAAGTCTGGCATGTGGCAAGTGCCGCGGGCTTAATTCACGTACACACACACACACACACACGTATATATATATATTATATATGTACTCGCCTAGACATAAGCCGAGGCACGTCTGAATTTTGGATCAGGTTAGTGTGTGACCTTGACAGGCACATAACCCAAATAAAAAAAACCGCACTTTAAAATGTCGACAAGTGATTTGTTTTACGAAAAATCTACGCATTTTGGATACCTTTTTTTATAGACGCCGATTGGCTACAAATTTGAAATTGAGGTGTTAGATATGTGATTTAACTTCTGTACAATATATTTTGGCTGTTTTTAGGTGTCCATAAGAACAAAATATGTATATTATATATACATATTAATTAACAACTTCATTAAAGTTTGACAACTTGATATTTTGCACACTCTACAACCACATTCAGGAACGGATATAAACTCTCCACTGACATCATTTTGTCAACACTGAAAGGAGTTCTAGAGTCGTGTGCCTTTGTATCTAGTACTCTCAACTTGAGGCATATATTTATATAATATATTTAATTTAATATAAAAAATAGATGTATGTTTTTCTCTTCTAAGAGTGACTTCTGTTTCAATTCACACTTTCCCCAACTATTTCTTCTTTCTTTCTCTCTTTGTGTGTCCCTCATGATTTTACATATGCTTATAGCGTATCAGGATATAGTATATTCTTTGTGATATTATTGAATATGCATAATATAAATATTGTTAGACTTTTTACCCACTCATTAACACTCTCTTTCTCTGTATTGCTTTATGAAATGCATATATGATATATATATATGTATGTGCTTTGATCGGAGATACTCTCCAAATATCTTTTTAATCCCCAATAATCATAATGATAATCATAATAGTTATATAGACCATCATATATGAATGACCCCTTGCCATAAATAATCTATTTCAGTTCTCATTATGTCCAAGTCACCAGCGCCGCAGGCAGCAACACTTTGGGGCCAGCTTACAGTCGCCAAATAACAAATGAGCAAAAGAAAAATAAAAAACAAAAAAAAAAAAGGGAAGCAAGTTGAGGACAACAGCAAACGGTGCTCGGATGGATGTGTGGATGTGCATTTATAGTTTTTATTCGAGAAATTTTGTTGATATCGTAAAGTTCATTTTATGAAGTCGGTCAAAATGGCCAGCGATAGAAAATAGATAAAAATTGATGGCCACGGGCAGTCTTTAGAGGCAAGTGGTGTTGTTGGTGTTTGGCATATATATTTGTTGAGTTTACTGATGACTGCAGCTCCTTTTAAAGGACCTTAAAGGCTTTGTAGCTTGGTCGGCACATAAAAATGAAAGACAAGCGCAATTGAGCAGCATTTGCATATTGAAGTGACTCGACACAATTCGGTTGAGCTGATGTTCTGAACTGCTGCTCAACTGCTCAGCTGCTCAGCTGCTGAAGTGAAGGCTCGGCGACACAGCATCCTTAGAGACATCCAAGGATAACGCACATTGTATGACTTATGGCAGAGACATACAGCTAACACATTCACCCACCCCCCCAGCAGGGGGGTTAGACGGGGTTGCGGATGGGGATGGGGATGAGGATGGGGATTGGGCTATTGCAGCGACAGCCGTCAACTCATGTAGTTTTTCAATTTCATCATTCTACACCGAGAGAAAAATGTCGCTAGCTTTGAGCGCCACAAATCTTAGATCAGCTCCTTAAACCTAAAAACAAGAATAATTTTCTTCATACTAGAAATCAGTATGAAAATATTTAAAATAATTTGGAGCTTTTTTTCAAATATTTCTGAGTAGCAAAATAAGGAAATAAATATACTTGACTTACTTTAACTTATTAAAGTGAAATGCACTATTTGAAGTTAAAAGCATAATTTAATGTCAAATAATAAAATTAAGAATGTACTTGGATTAAGTGCCCATTTACTTGTTTTAATATCGATCAATTTAAATTCTAAGTGCTGGAAAGCTTATAAGTTAAAAGCACTTTAATCAATGTAAAATATCTTAATTGAACTACAAAGCATAAAAGTTAGAAATGTAGGTGAATTAGGAAATCTTGTAATCCAAAGATTCCATGGCTTAAACAATGGGTTATCTAATTTGAATATAGCTGTGTAAATAAAATAAGAAATATATTTTTTAAATTACACTTCGTATTCAATTTTAGAATTCACAAATACAAAATACAAGTTCAGAATCAAGCGCTGAATAGTTGCTATTTTCTCGCTCTGTGCAAAAAGAGACATTCCACAACACTACACCCCAACCCACCCCACCCAGAAGCTACCCTTCCATCCATCGCTGCCCCCTTTCGAGTACACTCGCCGTCAGCTGTTTGGCGGCGCCGTGCTGCGCACTTGCAAAGATTTATTTTTATCGCCTACGATTTCAATTCAATCCAATTCATTTCGCTGGCGTTCTTCTATTTTTCTTCGTTTTTTCCCATCACGAAATTTGCAAAAATTTCAAACGAGAACACTTGGATTTGTTACATTTTTCTTTTTTTTTTCATTCTTGGTCACAAGTGCTGCTGGTGGGGGTGGGAAAAACTATTTGACATTTCAGGCCACTGCCAGCACCAGTTGCCATTTTCATCAGTAAGCGCTGAGCCCGTGGTTTCCATAAATAAATCAGTCAACGTGGAAAAAAAGGAGCCTGCTTGTTGCCAATTGCTGTGGCCAGGTGTCACATTTAAAATCCTATATGGATGCAGATAGGCGAAAGAAAAAAAAAACGAAAATGGAGAAGAAATCGAAACCAAACAAAATAGGTTCGACGAGGATGGGATTCGAACCCACGCGTGCAGAGCACATTGGATTAGCAGTCCAACGCCTTAACCTCTCGGCCACCTCGTCACTTTCTTTCCGCTCGCCAAACGTTGCTTCTTCTTCAAATAGAACCAGATACGAGCGTTACTCCCAATAAGCTGCCAATTATTGTTGTGGTCAGCCATGGCTATTTTCTGCCAGTTTCCATTTCGAATCGTTAGATAAACAGACACAGCAAGAACCCAATCAACGACGAGATAGAGAAACAGGTAGCGAAATAAAAGTTGCTGGGAATTGGTTTTTATGCATATTATTTAAACTTAATCAGCAGAAAGTTATATGCATAAATACGAATAGTTTGCGGCTTTGTCTTATGCCATCTTTTCAGATTGTATTTCGCATGGCATGATTGGGTTTTTTTCTGGGTTTTTCCAATCCTTGCAATAAGTGGTGAACCATTTTACATTTTAATACCCCCAGATTTATTACACTTTACTTTACTCGAATATTTTTCTTCACATATTTATATATTTTAATTTAATTATTCACTTTTAAGCGCATTTTTTAAATTTGTTGACTGCACTTAAGCCCCACTAAACAAATAAAAAAGTATATAATATATATACAAGTTCTATTTTATATTTTAGGCTTTCATTTTTCAGAATTAAACATCTAAAAACAGTTCAGCTTACAATTTATATATATATATATATATATGTATATTGTCTGTCAATTTCTTATCATATAGTTTAGGTATAAAACGGAACGATTATAACTTTATTCTTAAGCAAAAATGATTCTTGACTTTTATCACAGATATTGCAATTTATAAATTAAATGTGACCTGTTCCACAAATATTCATTTTTTATTTCTAAATATTAGGAATATTAAGAATGTGTTTTGAATGTCCTCTTCAAGAATATTGGAGATTTCTTTAGCTGGGCTCTGATGTTATACATATAGAGAAGCCTTAAGCCCAGAACTACCAAATAAATATATATATGTATATATTCCCAGAGATCCATAATATGCATACATATCTATATGCAAAGTGTAATATAGGACCTCAATCAAATTTGCCGCATTTTAAAATCTCAAGCAGTGATTTAAATTAATATTTACGACTGGCAAAAATCGCATTAAGTCATTAAAAAAATGGTGAAGAAGGAGTTGCTTAACCAACCAAGGAACCAGATTTGAGCAGAAGAAATGAGAAGTCTGAAGCTGGCCAAGAGTCATCCAGAAATTGACTTTGACGTTTTTATGAAGGGCGCGTGTAGTTTTTATGATCAGTCAGATGCCCAAACAGCTCCTCACAGCTCCTCCCCGTATTACTATCGGGTTAACTGAGCATAAAATTCGAAAGGCGTCGGCATCGGCATCGACTTAAATGGTTTTACGACCTGCCCCGCCCCCCAATTCATCCACCCCGCCCACATGCAGCTGGTACTAAATGTCGCACATAAAAGTCAAACGCATAAAAACAAACAAAGTGCCGAAAGAGTTTTGATGAATGCGCTGTGAAGAGTGGGTAGCCCTCCAAGGATTATAGCATCTATCTGTCTTCGTGCACTCAAAAAAACCAAAATATTTAAAAAAGTTAAATTTAAATTGTTCAAAATTGTAAAAATTTTAAATTAATGCTGAAAAAATATTTTATTTGTTTCAATAATCTGAATATTTATATATTTTTATTATTGCGTTTTTTTTTGTTAAATAATGTGTTTATTTTAATTTTTTATATAGTAGAAGTAGTACATGTATGTATATCTACCTATATGTCGAAATTTCAGTAATAATTTATAAGATATATTTTTTAAACTGCAATAAAAGTTGATCAAAAATCAAAATTGCATTTCTGCTTTTTAAAATGTATTTTCTGCAAGCCTGATTAGATAAACGAACAAAGTGAACTGTTGCAGGCACCAAAAGTAAGCTGATTATTGGAAATAAAAGCGCTTATTTTTTCAAGTGAAACCACTGGTTAGATGAAACTGTAAATTTGCTGGAACTTAGGGGAAACAGAAGGGTTGGCACAGGTTCGGTTAAGCGCCGCGCTAATTGACCATAAATCAGCAACTGGCGAGAATTTGCAAATTTACAGCCCTCAGATAGTTTTTGAATTTTTTTTTATTTTTTTTTTTGCATTTTGCGTTTTGTGCACTGCGAAATTCTTTGCGCAAAACTTTGCTAATACAAATTGCATCGACACTGAAGCGGAAGTTGAGTAAAAATTGTGTAAAAAACTATCTACGGCTGTTATCCGGCGACAAAGTGGTCAACATGCCGCAAACTTTGTTAGTAACAGTTTTGCTGCCAAAAGATTGTTGGCAGCCACCGAAAGAGAGTGGGCAAAACGGAGACGAAGGCGATGGCAAAGGCAAAGGCGAAAGGCGAAAGGCCAAAGGGTAAAGCCATGGCTAAAAGTTCTACGCGTTTTGCAGAATTCTTCTAAAACATTTTTAAACAATTTAGCACAAGAATTAAAAATCGCAAACGCCGCGCAACACAAGAAACTTAAGCTAACACAAAAAAGAAAATAAAAAAAAAATAAAAGAAACTTTTTACTGTACGCAAAGTTTTGAAGACTATAAATTATCCACCATAGGGTTGGCTTTAGGGGTGGACTGGGGCAGGGGGAAACTGCAATACCTTTGGCACGTTCGGCACTTTTGGCACTTTTTTAAGCGGATTTTCAACTCCTGCGTTGGTTTTCTTTTAGCCTTTTGCTTTTGCCTTTGCCAGCGCCGTAGACTTTTGGCGCCAACCGATTTGACTTGTACAAATTGCTGTGTCGACATCGACATCACACACACACACACACAGTTAGCACACACACAGTCAGACACACACACACACAGTCAGACACACACACAGACAGATAGACGCACCCGCACGCACAGTGAGGACTCAACTCGGTTGTCCTTTTTGCCTTTTCATCGCTGTAGCTGCACCTTTTGCCCTGAATTGGCCTTTTGGCACTAATGGATTATCTAAGCCTTTTAGTGGCTATTGGTTGCCTTGGCAATTGCCCCTGCCAGGCCAAAAGGGATAGCGTTGTGAATGGGCCTGGCTAAGATCACATCTTGAACGCATTTGTATATTCTTCCCTTCACTCATTATGTGAAACCACAAATTCATATTCAAAGAACTCAAGCTAGAATCGGTCTAGCTTTTCAAAGGTAGAACGCAGTCTTTCATTTACTGTTGATATCAAATTTGAATAGCTGAAAGTACACATTATATTTTTTAGATAAACAAATTAAAATGAGAGAAATCAAGTCAACTGGAATATACCCTGTACTCAATATCACCGTATGTACTCATATTCAGCTTTTAAGAGGTAAAATGAAGTCTTTAATTACTAATAATACAATAAATATAATAATAATTTGTGCACCTTTCTAAATAAAAATGTAAAAATGTATTTATTCCAAGAAAACTTTAAAATTGCACAGCATTTTCTTCGTTTTGTAAACAACTTTTAATTTCATTAAATTTAATTGCAGTCATCGATTAAGTTTTCTATGATCAATAAGTAGAACTTAAATATAAAAAAAAATGGCAAACATTATCTGTTTTTTATTTTCTCACTTTCATTCTGGCAGCGATATTGATATAAAACATTCCCAAGACTAGCCAGCAAGCAGACTGCGATCGCATTCCTTTCAAAGGGGCAAAGGAGCGCTATCAGTCAGTGGAAGGCGCCAGACACAAACCGGCACAAATGTCACATCAGAGCATACTTACTATATAAATGCACCGATATGGCATCCTATATATATATATATATATATATATAGTGGAGTATATATCTATAATTACAACAAAGAAGCTGCTGCTGATGCCAAGTGCATGTTCCGGCATACATTTTGCAAGAGAGAGGGAGAGAATATTGCAACAACTAAAAGAGAGAGAGGGAGAGAGAGAGAGAGAGAGAGAGGGAGAGAGAGGGAGCGACTGCAACAGTCGTCATAAATTGACAAGTGCATAAGCCCAAATACAAAGGGGCAGGCAAAACACACACAAACTTGCTGCACAATCATGTGTAGCAATTACAGTCGCGGTCAAAATAATAGTAGCACTGCTGCATACACTGCAAATATTCAATATTCGAATTATAGCAGTGCTGGTGAAAATAGTCGAAACACTTCAAACTGAACGAGTTTATTAAGTTTTTTTGTGGCTAAAATAATACAGTACTTTAACACTTTAATTTGTTTGTCTATCATTTTATGGATATACCATGTTTTATTGTTTACTTAACTTCAGTATTAATTGTTTGTACACAAATAAAACTTTCAACATTTCTCAAACTATATTTTAAGGTTTTTTTTTTAACATTTTGCAAAACATATGTGTGCACAACTATTATTTTGACCGCAGCTGTAGGTGTGTGTGTGCTGTGCGCGCGCGTGTGTGTGTGTGTGCTGCGCGCGCTGTGTGTGTGTGTTTGTGCATGTCTCTACACATAATCAGCAAGGCCGACAAATGTGCCGAGACGAAAGCAGCTCTCACCCACCAAAAACTTCCCCATTCCAACACAGCTGTCTCTCTCTTCTCTCTCTCTCTCTCTCTCTCTCTCTCTCTCTCTCTATCTGTCTGTCTGTCTTTCACTCCCTCTCTCTAGCTCTCTCCTTCGCGCGAACACAAAGTATTCTTAGTAATCGACACAGACATGTGCATAAAAATGCACAGGGCAAATATTACACAGATAATGCAAATGTCGAGCGAAACAAAAATTTTCCAATAGCTGCGACGCCGACTGCAGCAGCGACTGCATTTACTGCGACAGGTTCAATGTAACCATGAAAAGTGCAGCAGCCACGTGCTGATTGCTGCTTGCTGCTTGTGGTTTCTACTATACAAATACATATGTATATATATATATATATATATATTTATAAATTACAAATCATTACAAAGCTTGCAACCATATTTGGTTTGTTTGCCAAATTGTTCAACTTATTAGTTAAGTTCTTGAAATGACGCACATTCTGTCGGTTTTCTCCCTTGAAATAAGTGTCATCGTTGGGGAGATTACATTTATAGATTCATATATATATTTATATATAAATACAAAATATTGCATTAACCTAATTGATAGTGCCAAATTGGGGTAGTTGCTGAATGCATTTCTGACTAGTCAATTGTGCTTTTCGATGTCTCATTTAATCAACTTTATTAATCACACAGCGCAGCAGAGAAAGCAAATTCAAATAAATAGCTGAATTGCAAACATTAAGAAAGAAAAATTAAACATTCCACTACCAAAATATGCTCCAACTGAAATGGAATTGTGAGTAAAATTGAGAATAATTTTCTAGTTCTTATTTTATACCATATTTGGATATCTAATACAATAATCTTGAATAATTTTTAAATATTTGTACTAAAATTAAACGCATTTCTTTGTTATTTTATGGGATCTTGAGAATATAACATTTCTAAATTTTATAAAAAATCTATCCACATTTGGCATTCTTTCAATATATCTCAAAAATTACATTTTTCTTATATCTGTCAAAAATTTAAGGTATATTTTTGTCTTGGGGAATTCCGAAACATTTTGAATGAAATTTAATTCTTTTTATATTAATAATTTTATTCAAATGAAATATTTGCTCAGAAATTCAAGCAAAAATAAAATTGTTTATTTTCGAGTTTAAATGAACTTGATTCGTACAAACCGGACTACAACCAGATAATTACCATATAAATTGCAATCAACAAAAATGTTTTATGCAATTTCCGACATATGCACAAAAAAACATACATACATATAAATACATACTATTATATGACATAATTCAGTTTGATCCTCTTACTTAGCTGCTATTTGCCTTTGGGGTAAATGGAGAAATATGAGTTAACAGGTTTTATAATGACTTAATTAGGTCAGCGACGGGACAGTCGGACCATCGGACAGACAAACAGACAGGCAACAACTGAAGGCCACCCACCTCCCACTTCCCCTACCCATTCCCGTTTCCACTTCCCATTCCCATTTCCCATTCAGATGCTCATGAGCATAATGGGCATTGCTCAATTTACTAATGGGTATCCCCGGAACCAAGCGCCACTTGTTGATATGGCAGCGTCCTCGGAGGGGGGGTGAGTGTAGGGTGTGTGTGTGTGTCTGTGAGGGGGGTGTCGTACTGATGATGTTCTAATTTGTGTGATTATTACGTGTTGATACGCTGCTGATGTGTCATTCATTTACATACATACATATGTAGATATTCGGGATGGAAGGATTTCAGGGGTTTTTAAGGCATAATTCAAGAGACAAGCATTAAGCGCGTGTCTCACCTGTTAAAGTTTACTGTGCGTGTGTGTGAGTGTGTGTGTGTGAGGTCCAAGGACACTCACGGCGCCTAAGCAACCCCCGAGAAAAGCCGACGGCAAAGGAGAAAAAAAAAAACTCAGAGCAAGCCAAGTCGAAAAAAGGCCGACGGACTTCGGCTCGTGATAAAAAAAAAAAACAACAGAAAATAACGGTGCCTAGCCTGGTGCTTCTGTGCTTTAGTTTTGGCTGCCCAACCAGGAGGCTCGGCGGGATGCCCAACAACGGGCAACAATTAAACGGCGATAACTGGCGCCAGCAGGCAACCTATTGGAGCAGAGGACGAGCTGCGCAGACTCCTGATTGACACACACACACACACACACACACACGCACAGCCAGAAGAGCCACACCCACCGGCAAAGCGCAGCCCGACGCCGTTATTAACCAACAGTTAACGGCCGACAAACCGCAATGACCCCCACACCCCACCCCACCCACAACGATTGCAATGCGACGAAAAGTGTGTCAAGAAAAGGCTGGTTGCGTATACGTATTACCGTTATACCTGTCATAGGCAATCGTCCCATCTCGCTCTCGGCTACTTTAAGCGCGCTGTGGTGCGAGCGAGTCGGCAAATGCAAATGCATTTCAGGGGGTTGAGAGTACGAGCGACGAGCGAAGAAGCTGCGAAAAGTCTTACAGTAGTGCGAAGAGTAGCGAAAGTTACGCTAGTGTGAGCGAGAGAGAGAAAGACAGAAAGAGAGAGCGAGCGGGGAACGTTGCGGTGCGTGTGCGTGTGTGTGTGTGTTTGGAAGAGAGAGCAAAGAGAGCGAGCCATTGTGGAGCGTAAGTTGAAATCATACAAGTGGTCTTGTGGAACATAATAATGTGTGTGTTGTTGTTGTTGCTAATAAGCAAAGAGCTTAATAGCTTGTAGTAGATTAATGTATTAACTACTTTTCTAACTCAACATACATAGACAGACAGACAGACAAACATATTAGAATGAATTCTAAAGAATTAATTGTTGGTGAGCATAACTCTTTGCTCACTTTTTTATTTTATTTCAACATTCGCCGTTTTTTCTATTTGCTTCTTTGCGTTCTTTCAGCAACATGCGATTTATTTTACTTTCAGCATTTTAAACGACGCAATTGACGCTGACTGCGCTGTCGACGTCGACGTCGCAAACCACGTTTTTGCGCTACTATGCGTGTGTGTGTGTGTATGTGTGTGCGTGTCATTTCATACCACATTAGGTAAGGTTAGGTTTTTAATTTTGTTTTCTAACTTTACGCCGCTTTTGCCACACACACACACACACACACATATACATTCATACATACATACATATGTGCACGCGTGTGTGTGTCTGTGTGTGTTTTTGTGCTTTAACTTCACCCGCCATTCTTTACACTGATCGCTAGCCGCTCTCTCTCTCTCTCTCTTGCTCTCTCGCTCTCTTTGAACTCCCGATTTTGTTTACATAAAAACTCTCGCGTGCTTTGTATGCTTCTTATTTCCGCTTTCTTTAGCTTTTGTTTTTGTTTTCCTAACCTGTTTGCTGCACTCTCTCTCCTCCTCTCTATCTCTCTCTCTCTCTCAGCCACCCAAAATATTTTCGCTTAGCATGTGGTTTTCTTCACTACACATGGCAAACATATGTGTGTCTGTGTGTGTGTGTGTCTTCGCCTATATTTTTATTGCGCTCTACGTCTTTGTCTATTTTCGCATAGTCTTCGCTAAACAGTGTGAACTTGAAGACCACGTGGTTTTTAAATTTTTTTGTATTGGCGACACGCCAGCTCTGTGGATGCTAAAACCTAAGCTTGTGGATGCCATGTTGTGAAGAAGAGCGACAGCACACTCTCTCTCTATCTCTCTCTCCCTCTCTTTTATCTGTGAATTTATATCTTGTGTCTTCTAGCGTACGGCATCAGGAAGTGCTTCATCAAATTTACATACGCACTCATACAATTACAACTGATATACACACATACACCCATATTTATGCATGCATGTATTTGTGTGTGTGTGTATGTGTGTGAGTACGCGACATTTGCATATTAAGCGACGTCATCGGCGAACGTGCTCTCTGTGTGAGAATAACTAGATTCCAAGCAACAACATGAAACTAAGTCGCACTTTCATTGACGCCTTCCACGATGATGATGATGACGATGGGCGGAGGCTGTTGATGATCGCATGGAAAGGTTGCTGTTGGTCAGCGGAGTGGGCAGGGGACGGGAGGGTGGGGGTTGGATTGAAAGCTCTTGCTTTCAATTGCGTCAATTCTTGAGTGGTGAGTCGTGAGTCGTGTCTTTTGCAGTCTGTGCATCAATTACGTCACTTAAGCAATCACACTGCAATAATCGCATTAATTTCAGTCAATAATAACGCATTACGCAATAAACGCAGCGCTTCTAAGTGGCAAATTATTAGCTTGTTAAGAAAATAGATGACTCTTACTCATATCATTTAAATATAAGACTTGAATCAAGCACGAAATTGTTTCCCAGTTGAACTTTAATTTTGAAGTGTTTTTTATTTATAAGATTTAAAATATAAAATACTTAAGCTATTTTTTATTAATTCATTAATATATTAAGTGTAAAATATAAAATGTAAATATATAAAATATAAAATACGTTTGTTCTTTTTAAAATCTCTTATATATTTTCTTATAAAATATTAAATATAAATATATCAAATATTAATAAAATATTTTTGTTCTTTTTTTAAATCATTAATATTTGTTTTTATCAAATATAAATACATAATGTGTAAAATATTTGTAAATTATTTTTGTTCTTTCGAAAATCATTAATACGTTTTTTATAAAATATAAAATGTAAAATATTTACAAAATAATGTATGTTCTTTTTTTAAATCTCTAATAAATTTTTTTTATAAAGTATAAAAAATAAATATATAAACTGTTTGTAAAATATTTTTGTTCAACTGTTTTTAAATCATTAATAAACTTGAATTTAATTTCAATTGCTGCGATAGCTCTCATAAATAACAGTAATAAATGCTATAAGCCGATGAAATTTTTAGCTACTCATCTAGCATTCTACACACACACACACACACAGAAGACAAATCAACCAATCTATATTCCAGTTTGGAAGCCAACCACAAATTGTTAGTACCTAAATTCAAATTCGATTTGTACAAACACACACACAAATACAAATACAGATCAAACATTCAACACACACACACACAACACACACACACGCACGCACACATAACAGTCGAGTTAGCTTTAGTCTCCCAACTCCCGTACTCTCCTCCCCTATCCAGTCCATTACCAGCCACAGCACATTAAACAGAAATTATAATTTTTTGAAGGCCAGCCGCGACTTCTGATATCATTACTCCCATCTAATTCCGATTGGAGCAAAGCTTTTAAGCTTGACACTTGCGCGACAGCGACGCATGCGCTGTGGAACTTAATGTGTGTGTGGGAGCACTTGTGATGTGTGTGCTATGCATGTGTGCGGGTATTTATCTGTTTTGTGACGTCACAGCTGCGTGCTGAGTGAACTTTTGACACGAATCTGCATGTCGGCTGGAAATTGCAGTTGATGAAGAATATTTAACCATAGAAACAAATAGCTCTGTAATCTAATCGATTAAAGTCAACTAAATTCACCTGAAAGTGTCGTCTGAGCTTAAAAGCTTGATCAAAGTTGAGCCCAACGAGGATGCGATATAAATGCAAAATGCAGTCTGGAAAGAGTACGATTAAGAGAGTGAGAGAGAGAGACAGAGGCAGATGGAGAGGAAGAGATTAGGAGTAAGAAAGAGAGAGAACAGGTGCATGACTCGAACTACAAATTGATCAAATTGATAAATTCTCATCTAGCACCGATGCAAAATAATAAAAAAATAAATAAAAAAAAACCTTGAGCACTTATTGCGTCTCTCTCCCTCCACCACTCAGATTATTATTATGTGTCGCTGTTGCAGTCTGGGCCATAAACCACTAAGCCTCACTTCGGCTGGAAATGTCACTCGAGTCTAGACTTCATTAGCGGCGTAATATGTGGAATTTATGTGGCAGGTACATTAAAAAAAAAAGAAGCACCAGATACAACTTAAAAATCCAAGCGGATTGAACCAGTCTATGTGATAACTGGAAATCGCAAGGGGTGGAGGAAAGCTCATACTCATCGTAAGCAGCATTTTATCAGAGTGCAATTTTGTAAATTTCCCGCACATTGATAACAACTCTTGGCCCCCTTATCAGGTAGTGGGCAAGGTGAAAACTGGTTTTAACTCTTCGCGAAAGCAAGAAAGTAGCAGGCAAAACAAATTGGCAAATCTTTAAAAAATTCTACTATATTCACATAAACACACATATTTAAATACATATCACACACACACATACGCAAACTATGTGCTTATTATTTATTACTCAATTGCTTTAAATGTGTGTGTGTGTGTGTTTGAATGTGGTGTTAAAAAAATGTGAGCGCCAAAATATAAAAAACGTGCAATTCTGTGTGTGGAACACAAATGTGTGGATTTCAAAATACTCACACACACACACACAAACCAGCGATACTCTTGAGCGTAAACCTCTCTCGGCCCACACCACTTACAGTAAGAGACGAGCCCGGCTGGCTGGCTAACTGTTCGCTTGTTCGTTGGTTGGTTCGTGTCGCTTCGTTCGTATCGCTTCGTCGTTGTCGCTTTGCGCGCTGCTTCGCTTCGGCTTGTGGCGTTTTTTCGTATACCAATCAGTTGTCAGTTCGCATCCAACTAGAAAGCAGTTAACGAACAGAGAGTCCGTTGCGTTTGCGGTTAAAAGCCACGAGGTCGTTCAGCGTTAAGCGCGATACTTAACCCCAACAACAACGTCACCAACAACAAACAAAAAGCGAGCAAAAAGTAAATCGAAGAAGAAATGCTTTGATCCGTTTTGATCACGTGTTCTGTTTCCCCTCCCCCGAATTCGCATACATATTTATGTACATATATATATTTTTAACCGTGAACGATATATCGAGTGTGAGCACGAAGCACGAATTAGCAGGAGCAGCAAAGTCTCGTAAAATTCCAAATCAAAACATTTACATGTGAACGAAACAAAAAAAAAAAAAAAAGTGAACACAGCATAAAAGAAAATACACAAAAACACAAACACACACACATACACACACTGAAACGACAAGAGCATAATAAACTTAACGTTTGAAGAATGTGCGTAGTAAGGAATTAAAAACAAAATACCTTAGCAAAAAAAAAAGCTGCAAAGATCTTTTCTCATTGGGTTTTTGTTTTTTTTTTACTGCCGGTACACACACACACTAGTGCAAAATCAAAATAGCTGGTCAAATTTAAATTTGAGTAAAGCGAAGAATAGAAGAATACAAAAAATAAACAGTAAACGTGCCTTTATATACATTTACATACATACATACAAACATATGCATATCAATTTTTCCATTTGAACTTTAAACACACACAGACATACAAATGTATATATATATATATTTATATAAATATATATATTTATATATATATGGGCATATGTGTGTGCAGAGATCGCTTAGTGTGTGTGTGTGTGTGTGCGCACGCTTTCATTGAATTCTTATACGAATTCCAATTAATTTCTGTATGCGTCCAATTGGCATGAATTGGTGACGTGACGCGATCTCTCGCTCGCTCTCTCTTTTGCTCTATCGCTCTTAGCAAAAGGCGTACTCTTTAAAAAGCTTTTTATATTTGCTCTTGTTGTTTTTTTTTGTTGATATTATACCCAAAGTAAATACAGTTAAATTTGTATGTTTTTAGCTCAAGCAACAGCAAAAGCCGCCCACTAAAAGCAACAACAACAAAAACAGTGTCGAAATACATAAGTTCTACATATATATATACATATATGTACATTTATATTTACATACTAATGCTTATCTGTATGTAGAATCGATCTACGTGTGCGTGTGCTCTGCCTGTGAGTGTGTGTGTGTGAGCAAGAAATTATGCCAGTTAGCCTTAAAAGCGCTAAGCTAAAGAATCATTAATTAATTTAATTAATGCACAAAACCGGCACAAGTTTTGCTCAAAACAAAACAGCAACAAAAATTATAAAAAATAACTATTGAATGCACTATAAAGAGAGACTCTTTCAAAGTGTTAATAAATAAAGTGCATCAAATACATAATATAAATAATAATAACAACAACAACAACAACAACATCAACAACAAAAAGCAGCTAAGCATCCACTAAATTTCCTACTGGACTTGAACAGGTAAATAACTCTAAATCCAATAAGAATATATTCCAATATATATATATCAATAGCACTTTGTAATTTTTGACCAATTAGCGCAGCAAGCGGAATAGAACAGTTACTTGTGCGTAAAACTCTCTTTTTTAATTTCTTTCTCTTTATTCAATTCTTTCGTGTGTGTTTGTGTGTGAGTGTGTTTGACTGCAGCCGACATACATGGCTTTGATTTTGATTAGTGTTTTTTTTTGGTCTTTTTTTTTTTTTGTTTTGTTTTGTTTTGTTTGAAAGCTCAGTGCAGAGATCTTAATTAGAGCACTGCTGATAATACGTCTAAAAATAGCCACGCGCTTTTGCTGATAGCAGACAGGCATTGGGCATAGCGCGTGTCGTCGTTTTGCCCGCACTCGTTTTGTCGTTTGTCGTTTGTCGTTTTGTCGAATGTCGATTGTCGTTTGTCGCCGCTCTTCTTCTCTCCATCTACCCCTTTTTTTCAGGTGTAGTTTTTGTTAGCTATGATGGATGCAAGAATTGCTCTAACTCGTAATATCAGCTGTCACACAGACCTTTAAGTATTTCACGATTGCAGAACAACTTAAATATTCAAGTTTGTTTTTTTTTTATTGAGGAGAATTTCGATATGTCCGTTTTTAGTATTATTTTTGGGAGATATTCGAATGACATCGCCATAGTCTTGGCGCCAATGGTCAATTGGTCACCATATTATTCAGAAAGTAAATGTCTAAATTGTAAATTGGGGTTTGCATTTATACAAAGTATAGGCATGTGGAGATGGAGTTATGGAGAATCTGTTGTCTTTTGCGGACAGAATATAAAAAAGTTGCCTGTATTTTTTCCCATAAGGGAGAAAATTCTATATTTTCACATTCGATGTTAGGAAAACAGTTGATATTTCAAGAAAAGTATGTAATTTATTCAAATTTAAAGCAACATAAAATTAAATTATTTTTTTTTATAAATAAATATAAGCCAATCAGCTGTTTTATTTAAATCAACGGGTCATTTTTCAGCTCAAACGTTAATGACAATAATGATTCACAATGGAATCGCGAAATATAAAGAATGCGAATGTAGGCGATGTTGGGCACAATGCACTTTATTTATTCATAAACATATTTTATATTTATTTGTTTATTTTATCATAAAAGTACACATTTTGTTGCTATTTGTATTTATTGTCTGTATTTAAGGCATTTTTTGTTAAAGTTTTCTTACGAACATATTTTATATATATTTTGACTTAGTTATTTATATTAATTGGCAGTGTTAAAATAGCAATATTGCCATAACTAGCAACTCAACATTAATATTAATTGTTTATCTATTTTTTATATTACATTTCTGCATTAGCATTGGCAATTTAGTCTTCGGTTTAAACATTGTTTATTTGCCAGTAATTTTCTATATTTTTCAAAACAAAATTGACATTGAAGCTAGATTTAGCGCAAGAGATTAAATAAAATGGGTCGATTTTGTAGGGATCTGATCTGTGTTTGTGATAAGTGCTGTGCGTATTTTCTGTGTGTGTCTGTGTGTGTCTGTGTGTGTGTGTGTGTATTTATATATATGGCTTATCAATAGCTGGTGTTAATTACTACTGACAAAAGTGAAGAGTATTCGATTTGAGCAACTGAGACTACAACAAATTCAAATCATTGTGGCTACACTTAAATTCGAAGTGTGAATATAGAAGAGAATATGCATATATATAAATAAATGTATCTTTGTGTTTGTTTAAATACATTCAATACAACAATACTTCAACTTACTACGTTTCTGCTAAAAATTGCTTTTCCATGCATCACTCATTGATCGATCGATCATTCAAAAACGATTTGGCGACTGAAAGATTCATTGCATTGCTTTAGTGCATTTCATTTACAATCCTCTCTCCTCTCTCTCTCTCTCTCTATCACTCTCTATCACTTCTCTCTCTCTCGTTCACTCTTTCTGTGAAACGGTCTTCCTCTCTGAACGTGAGGCGCGTGTTCTCTCTTTGACCTTCCTCACGGCACGTGTAAAGCGCCGACAAAAGTGCGAAAGAGATGGCAGAATTGCAATTGCAATAAGCATTTAAATTTGAATGCACTTCCCTGTTAATTGAGTTAATAAATTATTAACAAGCAACGCTCGCCATGATCTGTATCTAGATGCTCTTTTTGAATGTTTGATTATTTTCTAGAGAATTTATTTTTTTTTAGCTTTTTTATCTAAATTTAAATGAAATGATTAAATTGATGAAAAGAAAAGAAAAACTCGCTCAGTTTTGCTGCTGCCTCCTTTGGTGATTTCTTTCGCATTCCATGCCACTGAGTGTCGTTGTGGGAAAGAGTGGGCGACACAGTCTGCAACATTGTTGCAATGAGAGGAGCGTTGCACAGCGATAAACGAGAAGAGCCGGCGAGGGGGGACTGCAGGGTCAAGATGATTAATTTACACCAGCGACTAATGGCAAACTATGGGAAAATGAGGCAAATAAATAATAATAAAAAATAAGCAGCCGTAAATGAATGTGCATATCATTAATAGCCATTCTACAGCAATAATTAATTATATTTAATTTATTTATTTTATAATTTCTTCTTCTTTCTTACACTACAAGTGTTTAGGGGACAAGTCACAAAATCGTGCAAAATTAGTGTCTGATAAATCATAAACTCTTAATTATAATATTATTATATTATTATAGCCACAAGTAAAAATTTCTTGTGCGAGGTTTTATTACAGTGAATGTCCGCAATGATAAATATATATATATATATATATTCACATCAGTGTTCGTACATATGTATAAACATTTGAGTAAAGGCAACTGGTCTAGCTACTGGCCAAGTAGAAAGCCACATGGCAACAGTGTCTGACAAAATGATCGTCATATGTGTGTGTGTGTGTGTGTGTTTGTTATCTCAGTTGCGGTTTTTTGTGATAAGCACAAGGCACAAAGTGAGTGTGATAAAGTGCCAACATTTCGAGTGCATCAAGTGAGGCATTGTTGTGAGTGCAACTCCTCGATAGATTGTTAATCAATGTGTTCCCATAAATATGGCTAGCTATTCCCTAGATAATTATAATTCGCGAATAATTATAATTTACAAAGTGCCGTTAGCCGAGGCAGAGCTTTTTAGTAGTCTCAAGTTTACTGTAATATTTTCAAAAGGTCGTGTGAATTTAATTATTTATTCAACTGCACAATTCGCACAATTCGTACACAATGCGACCTACATGTATATAAAATAATATTAATCATATTTAATACTTTTAGTCAGGTTGTCGATTTTGGTATGTTAAAAATTAAGATAAAGATTTGGATCCGAATGTTCCAGTCGAACCCAATTGTGGAATACTATGAATACTCTATATTAGATTAGCTGGGTTGGTTTTTTAAGTATTTGCGTCGTTTTGGGTCTTAAAAAAATTGTTCATTTAAGTGCTGATCCCGTTTCCTATTCGAATTCTGAATTTCAAACGGTCAAACTGCTGTTCCTTTTCCGATTTAATAGCCAAAGTTAACTGGACAATACGAATTTATAGAAATTAAGAAATGTATTTTGCTTATATATAATTCAACTCCTTTATGACATGAATATGAGTCCCAGGGAAAGTTGCTTAAATGCAGCGCAAGTTTCACTCGCGCCACATGAAGGGGGAATGCTAATCAGCGGGTCAATATCATACGTATTGTGGCCCCAAAAGGTCGTCCGATCGAGACCAATTCATGTAATTCGCTTTATTTCTTTCTTTTTTTTCTTCTTTGGGGGCTCAATCATTTAAATATTGGTATGAGGAAGCTGTTCCCAGCTGGCCAAGTTGAGAGTTGTCGCTTTGTCGGCCAAAGTAGACCACCACCAAACTGACCAGATTGACTGACCAGGCAATCATCTGACCAAGCTGAGTGGTGTCTGATCGGCTGGCCGACAGACGCACAGACGGACAGAACGACGGACGGACGCACCGACCAGCTGTCAGTTATTTATTTAAAATCTCAGAGGGCCGACTCTCGAGTCGTGTCTGTATTGGAGTTGAGTTGAGTTTAGCGTCTTTAAAGCAAAGCCAACCAGCGCTGACATACTTTGCTTAATAATCCTGTTTGACGAGTTATGCCAGGCATGTGCTGTGTACAAGTGTGTGCGTGTGTGTGTGTGTGTGCGTCTGTGTGTGCGTCTGTGTGTGCGACTGTGTGTGTGTGCGTGTGTATATTCTATGTATGTACATATTGTATGGTATTTGGACCTGATCTCTTACTTCCACGTAACTGAACCTGGCCATGTGCGAAGGGGTTGACTGCTTCTCATGCATAACAAGTAAGAGTGCTTTTCAGTTGAGGCTGGCACGACGAGGAGTTACCCTCTCTCTCTCTCAACCCTATTCCAAATTTACAAATACAAATTGGAACTGAAAATTTCAAAAAGTATTAAAGACTGTGGAATAAGTAGAAATCATTATGGATTTAACATTTGCGCAAAAATTATTAATTCAAGTAAAAAATACTCATTCGAGACGTTTTTGAATTTTAATAAGTATATATCGATCTTGATCTAAGTTGATTTCGTTTAACCATAGTGTTATAAAATATTCTGAAGTGAATAAATTAAAATCAAATATGATTCGTGAAGCAAGTTTATAACAATCCTGTAGAAAGCTGCTAATTTAATAATGCAAATACTTGATCTAAGCTGATTTAGTATTATTTTATGCTGTTATCGAACTTAAATTAAATCTAATTCACAGTTAAGCCTTCTGATTCGCCATTGGAATTTTCAGATATTTACCCACACAATACCATTATACACCTGATATGTATTCTTAATAATACAGAGTATCGTAATAATCACATGGGCGGCTCTGAGTATATTCTGGTCTGTTTTTTTTTTTTCTTTTCTTTTATGGTTAGCAGCGATCTACTTGGCCATATCTGATAAGCATCAGATAAATGTGTCTTTCCGCATGCATAGCTATACACATGTACACAAATGTATGTAGATATATGTATATATTATTTATATATATATATATATATATATATCATACTTATATCCACCAATCTTTGCTTATCACCTGATTTGGTCGAGCTCCTTAAATGTTTATATCAAATGAGTATATATATGTTTTATTTATGCACATGGCGCCTTCTCTCTGCGATTTAATATTCTTATAAGAATGTTAGGGAAATTACGTAACGAGTTTGGTTATTTTTGTTTAGCTCTGTACTCATACTCTCTCTCTCTCTCTCTTTCTCTTTTCTCTTTTGTCTTTTGTCTTTCTTCTTATTTTTGTTTTTATTACGTTGTGTATTTTGTTTATTGCTTTTATTTTCTTGCTTGTTCGCCAGCTCTTTTTTTTTGTTTTCTTTATTATTATTATTATTATTATATTTTCTTAAAAGATTTACCTCTCTTTATAGCTGGCACTTTTACGGCCTAGAGATATGAGTTATACATATATATGTTCTCAGCCAGATATAGATTTGGTTAAACCTGACACATTTTGCTAATGAGTTGCTGTCAAACCAAACAAACTTTTCCTTTCTGTTCGTGACATTGAAAATTTAAAATTGCCAAAATTTCTTTCTTTGGGATTTTTATTTTTATTTTTTTGGCAAATTTGGGGCATTTGATCATTCGACAGAAATCCATATGGTGAATTGTGTAATGTATATTTTTTTGAACTACTTTGTTTAATTTAGAAATTTCTAATGCTAATTTCTCGCCCACCTTTTTTTTTAAAAACGTTTCTGACTCACTTTCGCCTAGTAATGATTATATATATATATATATATAATATATATGTAGGTGTATGCATGTATATATTGCTTGCCCATTTTATTTATTTCACTTTCATCGTGCGTAGGTCTAGATTTTTTTTGTTGGGTAGGTTTCTGTTTTGATGTGATTTGTGTGCGTTGTTGAATTTGTGTGTGTGTCGCCAATTGTAAATAAATGTCAATAATATCATCATCTTTATTATTATTCATAATCTCTGATACATAGAATTAATAAGCCTTGATTGTGATCGAATATGATAATATTGATTCGGAATTACAAATTGAAATATGTGTATGACGCAAATTATTAAAAAAAAGCAAGAGGAGAGCGAGATTAAGTTGTGTGAATTTAATACCGCAGATCAATAGAATAATTTGCTCTGTTTTTGTTTGGATGTCTACATTTGTTTTTCTAATTTTTTATAATTTTGTTATATGTCGCAGTTTGAAATATACTATATATATATATATATATATACACACATTTAGATGCGCACATATATGGATGTATATAGTAACGTGACGTTTAATCAGTGTCATTCTTATTTTTTCGCATTTGTTTTTGGCGGCAACAAGTAGCCATTGGATTTTCGCTTGTGCGACGCAATTTTCGCACTGCCTAAAAGTTATAGATAGTATCTACGAGATACATTTTGTAAATGTGTAAATGCATTCATATTGTGTATTATTTTTAAAACGCAATGCTTGCAGTTGTGTCTAAGAATAGTTTTGCAGCTATCAACGAGAAAATAAAAATGTTGACACATAAACACAATATTTATTGCAGTGCTGTTTCTTTTATTTTTATGTATTTTTTTTTTGTCTGTTTTGGCTTGTGAGAATGTTGGTGGCAGTGTCTAAGGTCAGTTTGAGGTTTAGTGCAGTTATTTATTGTGTAATTTCCAAACACACAAAGTAAACACGCCAGAAATATTATATAATGCCACTGTGACGACAAACGACAAGCGTGACCTTATCTAAATACACATTTACACTGAGGAAAAATTAGTATTATTATTTTCAAAAAGCTAATATTGTCAATAAGCCGAGAAGTCACTTCGAAATTATTAGTTAAAGTAGGTTATTTTTTTCAATAGCGAAACACTAAGATATTTACTCGATAAAGCAGTTTGAGTTCAAGAATTAAGGATAATCATTTTAAAGCTGTGACATTTTACACCAATTCTAAGCACATATTCAAAAACACTTGCATTTTGTATTTGATTCTGGATAAGATCTTGAACTAACACTAAAGCAGCTTGAATTTAAGTATTAAAGTTCTTATTATTGCCACATTTATTGTTAGCAAATATATGAATTGAACTTGAACTTGAAGAACAAACAGTTGGCAATTTAGAATTTCTTTCTATACCTGTAGTTTCGCCTACGCCAAAGTTTGGCTCAGCGAGAATTCTGTGCTGTTGTTGGTTGTCGGCTAAGAAATGCTTATAAACGTATTCAAATTCTTGGAAATAACTAACATGTGTGCGAATTATCTGCACAGGTATTTCCAAGATACTCACACACACACACACACACACAAACACACACACACACACACTAAGGCAAACACATACACAGACTTATGCACGTAACAATAGCAACGATTGTTGTTTGCGATCACTTCCGTGTTCTCTGCTGCTGGCTGTATCAAGGTATTTCTCCGTCGCCAGCGCCATCGCCATCGCCATTTCTGCCTCCTACTTACCTCTCTACATACACACTCACATACACACACTCACACACACGTCACGCACACACACACAGTTACTCACACACACGCACACTCACACTCACACTTTTAGACCTAGTGCGCCACTGAATTTTTTTTTGTTTTTTTTTTCAAAAAAAGCGGCAAAGAAATGTTGAGTATAAAAAAAAAAGAAAACAAACACAATAAAAAAAAGACTTTGCGGCGATCATCGGCCGTTGTTTTTTGCGTCTCTTTCGTTAAAATTTTATAGTACACGCATACATACATATTTTCAGTTTTCAATGTGTGTGTGAGGTGTATTGTATTTGTTTACAAAACTCTGAAGAGAGTGAGGGAGAGAGAGAGAGAGAGAGAGTGTGAATGATTAATTTTTATTGCGCTCTTTTGACGCTCTCTTTGCGCTGTGGGCGGCTGTGTTATCATTTAAGAGAGAGTCCAAACTGAAATTGAGTTCGTGCCTCAATGAATTGAAAGTAATTTAAAAATGCAAAATGCTCGGCTGATAAGATACATAACTACATACATATACATATAAATACAATATATATACATCTATATATATATATAATTGTACATTTTCATCGAAAAAAGAGCGCACACAAAATTTTGGGCTGTCAAAAAAAAAAACAAAAAAAAGAAACAGAAACAGAAAAAAGACGCCGCCAACATTTGAAATTCGTGCAAAGTTCGTTTCAAGCTGCAGTCAATCTCTCCAATGGCTTCTTATCAGTGTCCCCTTGCAGACAGCGCGGCCAGTGTCAATAGACTTTTGATAATAATACACACACACACACACCACACACGCATACATGCAGACCTACAATATATAAATGAATATCTATATATATTATATATATTAACATTTATATGGAGACGCTGTTTGCCAGCTGGTTTGGTCTAGCATTTATTTTGATTAGCTTATTAATGGTATCTCAGTCGCTGTCGTGTTTCCCTCAAATTTCTAGGTGTTATGCTAAATTTAGTCACAATAGCCAACGACTCTATTCAGTCGCTCACTTTTTGATGGATTTCAATTGAGTAATGCACAGAGTAGTACAACAAGATCATAACCCATAGCACCATTATCGTCAGTCCATTGCCGTCCTCGACCGTTTGCTGATAGAAGCAAGTGCTCAAACACACACACACACACACACACACATATATATATATACATACACTGAAACACACCAAGTCACAACAGTTGTAAGTATATGGTATATTCTCACTCTTAACACGCCCTCTTTTCGCTTACGACTCTCTTCTCACTGTTCGTCTCACTCGCTCCAAACTAATCTGAGAACATCTGTAAATTAGTAAAAAAATATATATATATATATACATATATTTATACAAAATAATTAATAGAAATATATGAATAGATATTTGTAAAGAAAACTCAAATTTAGAATTTCTTAGCATAAAAGGGAAAAATAATATAAATATGTCTAATATCATTAAGCAGACATTAAGCATATTTACATATCTATGGCACATATATTTAGTAAACTAAATTCCGTTTTTCTGATCACAAAATGAACTCGTAAATTTCCGTGCGTTTCAAAACAGGTTCAATCAGTTAATAAATCGTCTTAAACAGCTTCTTCATGATATGCCAATCAATTATAATTAGATAATATAATAACACCTCCCCTCCCCCATCTCCCACACATCGCTCGTTTTAGCCCATTAGCTGTGGAAACTATTCGTGTTCGTAATTCTCGATGTGTAATGATAAAATGACATGGCAAAATGATTTAACCAAATTACGAATTAAATTAAAGCAATTGACATTAACTGCGAACGTGAGATCAATTGAAAATCTGTGTGCGGCATCATTTGTAGAGGTCGACTGCTAAATGCATCAGTTAGTAACCGGTAATATATTGAATCTCAATAGAGTTGGCAGTACACTCTTACTTTCAAAAAAATATAAGAATGTTTGTTTCTACAATCGGCATATTTCTAATGATACAAAATAAATACAAAAATGTTTGTTTCTACAATCAGCTTAAGATGTTTTTAAAAACATTTTTATGACTTCACTACATTTTAACTTGTTAAAAATTTGACTCTATCTGAAAATCTAAAAAATTTGTATTGTAGATGTAGACATTTTAACAACAAAACATTACTTTTAATTTAAAAAAATTTTAAGTTTTTATCATTATAATTTAATACATTTTTATGAAATTAAGAAAAGCCTTCACCAAAAAAACACATTGAAAAAAGAATACTTCCTTTATATGTTCTATTCTTTTTAATAGAACACAACTTATTTTTCAATTATCATTTTGATGATTTCACAGCCAGGTTTAAGGAGCTAATCGGTCTCGTTTTGTGTCTTGGATTTGCTCAGCTGATAATTGTCACGAAACGGGGATTTTGTATATTTCTAATTAGTACTAACTTTCAAATGAAATATTTAAATATTATAAAAAACAAAGAACAACAAAAACAATCTCTGTTTCCCGCTCTCACCCTCTCTCTCTCTCCTCGCTCGCTCTCCATTGCAGCTTTGAGTTTTGGAGTGAGCTGACGAAAGCTAGAAAGCTGCAACTCCAGAACGAATTGTTTGCCATCATGGACGGCTTTGTACAGGAGTGGTCCAACCTGCCCCGTTCCGATAATGGGCTGCAAATGGATCAGCTGGTGGGCGAGCTGCCAACAGATGGTGGCTTCGAGCCACAAACACGTGCACGATCCAACACGTGGCCCTGTCCCCGGCCCGAGAACTTTGTGGAGCCAGTCGATGAGTTGGACAGCACCAAAGCGAGCAACCAGCAGCTGGCAGGTTAGTCACTACTCATACACATCTCATCGAACCAACAGATTCAGTATAAGAATAAATATATATATATATGTGTATGTGTATATCTACTCACCGCAGATCCGCAGCAAGCGGTGCAGAATGCGAATGCGGCCAAAAAGAACTCATCGCGTCGAAATGCATGGGGAAATCTATCCTATGCCGATCTCATAACGCACGCCATCGGCTCAGCAACCGATAAACGCTTAACTCTGAGCCAAATCTACGAGTGGATGGTCCAGAATGTGGCATACTTTAAGGATAAGGGCGACTCGAATAGCAGCGCTGGCTGGAAGGTGAGTTTCAGTCGCAGTCCTTTGACCTCCATTTCAGCTATTACATAATGCAAACCGGTTTCATCTTTTTACCAACTTGTTGCAAACACATGCTTCTTGCTGTTTCCCATCATTTAGCAACATTTGTGTTGTTTTTGTTGCACCACAACAATGAAAACATGGTCAAGTTCATGGCCAAAAGAGCGTGAGTGATGACAAGCAAAGAGTCAGCTACCAAGTGTTGTTGCTGCTTTTTTCTTCTTCTTTTTGCTTTTTTCTTTTTTATTGCTTTGTTTGGTCTGCCTTTTTTTATTTTTGTTTATTTTTTTCGACGCTCGTTGAGTGTGTTATGATATTGTCACGCAATGTGCTATGCATTGAAGAAAGTTTTAACATTTTTTGCATTTGCTTTATTTTTATTTATTTGGCTAGCGCTAAAAGGTTGAGACTTCTAAATGGTTCATTACTATAATAACAATCGTAGGGTTAACAATTAAAGTGATCACTTAAATGAAGTTGCCATTATGCTTTTTTCTGTCTGATGCATTTGAGATCTGAGTGGAGTTGATTCGAAGATACCAAAATTCGTTGTTAACAGCTAATTATATTATTAGTTCGACTAGATTGGATATACTTGTGGTGGTTCCGATTACATTATGTAAATGGGTTAATGTCTTATATTTTATGCATTCCCGAAGCCTAAGGTTAAATATGTTAATAGCATGATTCGAAACATGGTCAAGATAGTGTCGATTATATACCTTTAAAAGCTACCATACAATAGACATCATATCTACAACACTATTTGGTCAACAGGTATAAACTTTACTGTGCTGCTAAAATTGCAAACAAATTTGTTTTAAATTCATTTTTATAATTATTATTATTATAAATAATACAAGTTTAGACAACTGAACGCTGTTGAGCTAGGGTATGTGTTATTCGTTAGTTTTTCCTTTCTTTCGTTCCCTTTTTTCTTCGTCATTTTGTATTAATTTTTGCATGTTATTCGAGTTCAGTTTGTTTGTGGGTCGGTCAGTGGTCATTCTCAACGACTTTCCCATCGTTATTCCCCTGGCCATTTTCATTTTCATTTTCATCGTCATCGTCATTGTTGTTGTCGTCTGCTGCTGCTGCTGTTGCTGCTGCATTGTTTGCATTGTCGTATTTTCCACTTTGTTGTGCTTGTGCTTGTTACTTAATAAATACATGAAATATTACACATGCTCGCTTGTTTGCCCACCCAAACGCCCCCTTCGCCACCCCTTTACAGCCATAGCGACCCCTCCATTTATTGACTGTCTGCTTGGACCACGTCCGTTCACTCAAAGTTGCAATTAATGCGCTTTTATCTTCGCTGTTAAGTGGCAAAACGTTGTTTTTTGCGTTTTGTTTACATCGATTCATACGTAAATACTAAAAGAGCAGTAGCTAACACACACACACACACACACACTAACACATATAGAGGGGCACGTGATCTAAAAAAAAAACATATATGTATATATTTATATACGATCAATTCCCATTCATAGTCTCTGAATTTTTTCTTAGAAAAATTATATTGTTTTATTGTATTTTTTTAAGCCACATTGTGGTTTTTATGATTTATTGTGGGCTTTTTATTATTTAATCAGTTAAAAGAAGTCTTATTAAATGTTTAAAGGCTATCTTTTCCATTGACTGATAAGTACTAATGTAAACATGTATGTATATATGTAATTTTATATATATTCAATTTCGCAAGCTATCAATTGAAATGAAAGCAAGTTCATTGACATTATTCAATTTAAATTGCACATTGCAAATTTAAATAATTTTCTTAATGAAAACATTTTTTTTTTTTGTATTGTTTTCTGTTGCTTATATATTGTCAGACATACTAAACTTTAATTGTACCAAGCAATCTCATCAAACCGGGGTGATTTTTTAGCATGTTTAGTGTTCAACTAAAGTTAAATGAAATTAAATTTAAATTGTATGACATATGAATGTATAATTCTTTATTCAAATGCTTGCATTATTATTTATTATATTACTTAGTTAAGAGTTCAGGCTTGTGCGAGCTTATCAATTTAATTATGAATATAAATGGCTGTTGTTATGCAAATACTAAATGTGAATTATTATTGGAGTGGAAATTTTTTTTTTTTTTGTTTTTTTGTCAAAACCAATATTAATTACCTAATTTTAAAATTGAAGGGCGCTTAAAGCTATAATTTACAAAAAGCTAATTGATGAATATAATCATATGTGAATAGATTAGAACTGTATACAGTTTCTGGGTTAATTACTCGAGCCTGTCGTTCCATCATTTCAATATTTGCTCTTCCAGGCGGGTCAAGGTAGACTTAACTCAACTAACTTAAGGCAATTACGTTGTACTAAAATGTATGTCTATGGCTAATTTCATCATTTATTATATGCGAGTTTTTCATAGAACTATGCCTATCATTTTCCTTGGAAGTGAATCGCATTCGCATTCGCATTCGCATGAAACGCTGTGCGTCATGCACGTGATTATTTTAGCTCATTGTTGTTCTTGTTGTTGTTGTTCTTATTGTATTAATTAACACATCGCTGTCTGCGCATTAAAAAAAAATAAATATCATATAAAAATAAGGCAAAAAGAATGTGCTGCACTGGCGACATTTGAAACTTAATTTCCAGCGAAAACCCCAATATACTCGTAGTTTTTTTGATGATGTGAATCGCTTGAGTGTGCGCTCTGAGTGTGAGTTGGAGTACGAGAAGTTATTGTTATTGTTATTGTTTATAATTGTTGCTGTGTGTGTGTGTGTGTCTATGTGTGTGTGTGTGTGTGCGTGTATGTGTGTGTTTTTTGCTATTTGTTCGCGGAAGTAGTCGGTCACTGCGTCGTTCTGTCTGTCGTTTTGTGCTCCCCTTTTTTCTCTGGATTTTTTT
Organism: Drosophila silvestris; assembly: GCA_035043445.1. Taxonomy (NCBI): domain Eukaryota; kingdom Metazoa; phylum Arthropoda; class Insecta; order Diptera; family Drosophilidae; genus Drosophila; species Drosophila silvestris. The sequence continues at coordinate 1,605,698 of JAWNMZ010000148.1, forward strand.
GTTCGTTTTGTTTTTTTTTTGATTTTTGTTGGTTTTTTTTTGGTTTTTTTTTTGGGCGATTACGCCGCAAAATAACAGGCTGATAAAGAAACCGCTACGTAGACAAGAGGAAGCAGCGATGACGATGTGTGTGCTGTGCGCTGTGTTTGGGTGAAAATTGAGACAAATGCTGATTGGGCAAAGAAAGTACGCAGTTGGCATAAGGGGCACACACAAGCGCACAACAAACACAACACACAACAGCAGCAGCAGGGGGTTTCAGGCAGTTCCAGCAGCAAGTGCAGGCATCCGTCAGATACATCGGCTGCCGCTGCTGCTGCTGCTGCTGTTGTTGCTGCTACAAACATGTGCAGCCGTGCCTATTTTTAGTGTTGCAACTTTCCGGTTTTATGCTGCCACTGCCACGGCTGAAAGGGATAGTGACGACAACTGTAGTTTTTTGACTCTATCCTCAAGTGTTTTGGCTAATTTATGCAATATGTTGCAAGTTGTATTCTGGCCCACAGGCTTGACTGCCTCTGCCTCTCTCTTTCTCTCTCTCTCTCTCTCTCTTACACACTGCAACGTTTGCTTGCTTCGCTTGCCGGCGCTTCTTCCTCTTCAATAAAAACAGAAATGACATTTGTGGAATTTTAAATTTGGATTCGCGGTCTTTGTGTGGCAAGCAAACGTTTACGTTTCACGTTCACGTTGCCTTCGTTATCCCCTCCCTTCCCCACCTATCCCCTTGGCGACGACCACAATTGGCCATTGAACCTGTGCCAAGTTTATATTCTGCTTAGTTCTGGCTGTTTTTTTTATTTTATTTTTATTTTTATTTTTTTTTATAGTTTTTATGTTTTTTTTTACAAAAAAAAAAGATGAAAAATGAATAAATGTTTATTCGTCTTTAGTTTTTGGCCACGATCCTAAAAGTGTTAAAATATTTGTGGCCCAACACTTTGCGGTTTTTATTCGAACTTGATGCAGTAATTAAATAAGAACTTTGCTGATTTATTGCGAATGTTGATTCCAAGTGAGTTATATACCCTTGTATATATAACTATATATATATATATATACACATACATTCATGTTCTAGCTGTGATTTGTGTGAGGTCTTTTGTTGACATGATAAATGGGCATATCTTAAAAAATATGTGCACCTGTTCAGTTAATACCAGTGTTAACATTTTAATGCAGAACTTTGCAAATACTTATCTATTGCCTTGTGATATCAACGCACGTAATCAGCTCCTTTCAAGTGGTCATTTTACACGTGTCTCGTTATCAGTGAATTTTTCAGTGCTGGCCTTGCCACCCATTCCGAGGGGGTCTCAAGACCAACAATCATTTATAAGACTGGTTTTTATGCCCAGCACTAGTTACATACTAATCAGTGTTATTTCATTACAACTAAAAAAATTTGTAATAATAAATAAATATACATGAAATCTTGCCCAGATTAATGTTCAAGTACAGATTTTTTATAAAAGCATCGACTACAGCATTGTTAATTGTATTTTTCTACTGTTTATCATTTTTTTTTTCTGCTAAGCTTTTGCCGTCGATCTAATTTACATTGTGGCAACTTGTTTGTTTTAAATTATCGGTAAAACACTTAACACATTTGAGTAACTTTGTGTAGAGAATTTCCGCCCGTAACTGATCAGCTTAGTCAGTTGCTACTGTTGCTAACGGTGCAGTGGAAAAAGGGCATAACTCATTATACATTCACAAACACAATAGTTATTGTGTGGCGCCTTGGAAGGGGGGGTAGAGCTTAATAATTCCATTCATTAACTGCGTTTAACCAGAGTCGTTTGCGTAATCAATTTGACACTTGGAGCAGGCACTTGGCTTGCAGTGAGAGGAACGGGGAGGGGCCTCGTGTATGCCATGTGCCGATTCGAACTGCGTCTTAGCAAAATACAAATACAAAATACTAAATACAAAACACAACAAATGCAGCTGCACTCGACTGCAATTTAAACGAGGGGCTAGCAACTTAAAGCGAGATAGCATGCAAACAAGAAACAGAACTAAAACCAGAAACAGACTAGCAAAAAAACTCAACTAGCAACAACAAACATATATACATATTTATATATATATAAATATATATATATATATAGATACGTATGTGTGTTAAGTATACGCCGCATAGCACGCTCTCTTCTTGGTTTCTTTTTTGCTTTTACATTTTACGGCGCATTTCAAATAAAACAATAACATGCAATATAAATAAAAGGTAAGAACAAAAATATTTTTGTTTTCCTCAACAGCTAGCCAAAGCTCAATAAAATGAAACGTGCAAATACTGGAATATAATTGTGCACGGGAAGAAATACAGCGATCTAGAGGAGAGAGGAAGGGAGAGAGAGAGAGAGAAGAGAGACAGAGAGAGATCAATCTATAATAAGTATTAATTTATAAATAAATAATAACCTTGCGCGTAGAACGCCTGTCGATCTACGCCCGCTTACAACACATATCTCCCACTCGATCGATTTCTCACTCTACCGATCACTTTTGCTCTCTCTCTCTCTCTCTCACACTCTCTCTCTCTCTCTCTCTCTCTCTCTCTCTCTTTCTCTCGTGAGCAGTCTGCGGCATGCTGCATAGTTTTGATAGTCGTCCACGTTTGGTTCTTTGCATTTTGTTGTTGTTCTTGCTTGTTGGTATGCTGTTGATATGTCGTAGTTGTTGCTGTTGGTGTTGCTGTTGGTGTTGGTTGTCGCCGCTAACTGTACCGGCAATTGCGTAGTAGTCGCTTGACGCTGCTGGCACACGCCCACTTTTCGATTCAGCTGCGACGTCAGCAGCTGCGGCAATGGCGACGCGGAAGCAGCCGTGCCTCCGTTTATCAACTGCCTCTAGTTGTGTTATTATTATGGGGACTTTTGCTATTTTATTTTTTATATTTATTATTTTTTCCCTTTCTAGCCATAGTTATTTCGTCGTTTATCAATATTTTAATTGCAGGATAGTCGCCAAAGTGAATCGTTGCAATTTATGTAATGCATCTCGGCTGATAATTAATATATATAAAGAAATATATTGGTTTCTGTAAAAGAGACATTAATGTATAACTAAGTTGAGAATTGTACAAAAATAGTTGAAGCTTTAAGTGAAATTAATTGAATTCAAGCGACAGCTTTCAGTTCTAAGCAAAAGCCAAACATAAATTCAGGGTAGCATTTATTTATTTATTTAATATGGACTTATAACAGTCCGTAAATTTAAAAAAAAATGTAAAAAATCTTAAATTCAATTTCAATTTAATAAAAAAGTTACAATTTAAATCATATAAAATTAAAAATGAATTATTTAATTTAAATTTAAATGAAAAAGACTAAATAAAATATATAATAAATCTGTGGGCATTAAAATGGTCCAACATTAATTGCAAGAATAAACACAATGGGAACATAAATTGTTAAACATTAGTAGCTAGTCATAAGTAAAGTGAATAGTTATTTATTTATATTTTAATTAAAGAAAAAACGACAAAGAGATGGAGAGGAGTTAAGAAAGAACATAGATAATATATGCAAATTTCACAGTAGTATTCTGATGGGTGCATTACCGGAGACGGATAAAGGAGTTTCACACTAAAGCAAATTTAACTGCCAGATATACAAAATTCTTTTGATTTCGAGAATGCTGCTCAAAATTCTCAATTAGCCTTCAGTCTTTCTAGATACGGTCGTACCAATAAGCAGCTGCACATAATACAATTTACACGTACACCCAATGCGAATTATATAGCCGTTTCTCAGATTCAAGATTCTAATTGCGTCGCATTTGCCAGTTTGCACAGAATTTTGCATTGTCCGAGGTTAGTGGCATTTGTTGAGCTACTTTGCCTCTAGAAACATTGGAATTTTGTTCAGACTCGCCTCGAGTTTGTTGCACTAATTAACGCCACCGTCAACGTCTGCCTTAGCCCATAAAATTCTAATGTTTTTTATATTTATTTTATTTATTTATTTTTTTCATTTTGGTTGCTGCTTTGCCTCGCATAAAAATGCAAAAATGCACACTACTTTTCAGAGTGTACACGATTTATGCGCCAAATATCGTCTGGCATTCTCAAGTGTCTGGCAGCTCAGCACAACAACACACACACACACACACACACACACACACAGACACACTAAGGCACAAACGATATTTTGTTTCTGTGTGTGGATTACAAGGCCATCTAACAAGGCGCAAGTGGCGTTGAGTAGGTGTTAAGAGCGATACTTCAGAATGTTTCAAACAGCGTCCGTTTTTTCTTATATATTTATTTCTAATCAAAAAAATTAAATTGAAAAGAAAAGAACGTATATATATATATGGTAAAAGTTGTATAACACAACGCAATAATAATAGCTTTAAGAACAAAAAAAGATCAAATTAAAATTTGCATAATATGTAGAAAAATAGATTAACATTTGAACAAACGTTTTAATTTGGCTTAAGCATTGCGTAAAGCTTGATAATAAAAATTGTTTGTTGATCGGTTCAAATACATACAAACATAAGTGCCATAGTTTGGCATTTAATGAAATTTTTAAATAATAAATAATGCATTAGCAAAAAGCCAGCGGACTTCCAAACTGGTTTCCAATGGCCCAAAATAAACAGTAACAACAAAAAAGTAATGACAAAATAAATTAAAAATGTATTGAGAAATTATCTCATAGAACGAGCGAGGGTAAGCGAAACTGCCACCAGGCAATAAATAATAATGCAATAATAATCAAAAAAGCCATAAAACCGAACAGGCACAGAGACACTGATCAAAGAAGGCCAACACAGAAATCGTAAAGAAAAAAAAAAACAAAGAAGAAAAAACTTTTGTGGCCAAGATAAACTGTTTTATAGCCTGCAACAACAGCTCAAGAAAGAGCCCGAATATCTGTCTGACCCTGTCTCAGGCTAATAAAACTAAATGAACGTGTTGCAAATTTCTGGCACACGGCTGCAATTTGCCATGTCGAAAAGGGGGGAACCTGTATGCGTGGGCGTGGCCAAAAGCAGTCGATGACAACTTGAATTGCCACTGCTTCAACTTTAGCCATGTCTCCAACTGTTGGTCAGAACTACAACAAAATATAAGAAAGGGCAGCGCGTTTATCATTTTGAATGGCTCAATTCATATCCGGCTAATGGCAAGGGCGGCAGCAAGTGGAGTGGGTGGGGTCAGCTAATGGGGTCCACTGCTCATAAATTTCAACTGTCTTAAAGCATATACTTATTCAATTTGTTTAAGCAACTCGATCACTCGCAGCTCGCAACTCGCTTTAAGCCACGCTCTTAAACCTGCTCCAAAACGCTGCCACGCAATCAATCACGCGGCTAAGCAACATGACCAGCGGCTGTGGCTTAAACGAACGAAGGACGGGGACAGGCATATGGCAAGGGCAAGGGCGAGGGAGAGGGCGAGGGACGAGAGTAAGGGGATTTGCCCAGTTGCATCAGCTCGAGTGTAAGGCTGTACTTAATGAATGTCATCAACTTCATAAGCAGACAAACAAACTTGTTTGAGGACAAAATTGAACTGAACTGAACTGAATTCAATTCGCTTCCATTACGATTGCATACATTTTGGGGCAATGTCCTCGATGCCACACAAATTGTACATAATTTGGCTTGATTTCGCTGCTCAGTTGTTGTTTTTGTTGTTGTTTTTATTGTTGTTGTTTTTGTTGTTGTTTTTATTGTTGTTGTTGTTATTGCTCTTGTATCTAGTTGAATGGGTAAAGTTTTTTTCTGGTCTTGCCTTTGCAGAACCTTTTGGCCATTCAGTTTGCTCGTTGCCCGTCGTCGAGACAAACGCGACACTTATGAACTGTTTATGGACTGCACTCCGATATTGCTCAATGGCAGTCAGACATATAGAAACACACACACACACACACACAAGACTAGACACTTGTTAGCGGGTTTAAGGATTTCTGCTTATACTATTTATATTTTCTACACTCAAAAACAAAATGCCTTAATTTGTTTATTTTTTAAATAAATAAATATAATTAGGTATTTATTTGATTCTTAAACATGTGTGCTAATCTTTTAACATATATTTACCATATTTAATTGAAAATCGTTAAATATGTTACATTTTAAATTTATTTTTGTTATTTTTTAAATTTGTGAATATATTTTTTTTTTCTATATTTGTTTTTTTTGAGCAAAGAATTTTTCTTAACATTTGCTACCATTTTTATTTGATTTTTTTGAGCATCGATTTTTTATGCAATTGCTTGAATAATTTTTTTTTATATTTCAGTTCAACATTTTTGCTAAATTTTATTTATTTTTTTCATACATATTTTAAAGTTTTCTTTTTTATAGGTAGAAACTAAAGTTGTGCAGGTAAAATTTAAATCGAGCTGCAATTTAGGATTTTCGGTACAGTTTCCGTTTCGGTTGTCTGCCGCTTTTGGTTTCCGCAGCCGTTGCAGGCAGGCGCCAGTTCTCCAGCGATTAATCGCCAACTTTCTGTTTGGCTTTGTCGCCAACTCAAATTCATAAAAGTTTGCCCAGATACCAAAGCAAAAAAAAAAAAGAAAAAAAAAAAATAGAAACAAAAAAACTTTTGCTTTTCATATCATGGCCATATCATCACATCATCATTGGCTCGATAATGCTGCTAGTTTTATGTTCGCATATCTTTACAATATTTGTTCAACTTTCTTAGCGCTCGCTGTTGGGGGTGGCTGGACTGAAATGGAATGGGCCATATCAGCATCAATGACGCTTTTGCGAACGGGGCAATTTAGTCGAGGCCAATTTGATAGCCATTCCACAGTCAGCATTGGGCTGAAAGTTGTTGGTATTGCTCAAGTTTTTGCTGGCCTCAAATTCTTTTTTGATACACAAATTGTAAAAATATTGATTTAGCTTATGACTTCAACTGACGCTAGATACATGAAATACATATAAGATTGAGCTTTAACTGCTTACCTTTTTCGACTAAGCGGATTTTTCGGCTATTTATATTCAATACATTTGCTTTGACTCGATCATTATTTAATTAAACAATGACAGGTTTATACTTGGTCAAAATCAGCTCGTAGAAGATATCCATTGTTAGATACGCGCCTGTTGCTGTTAAAGCCAAAAAACAGAGGGCCAAATAATAAAGCATAAAATTTGCAAAAATTACCAGCTGACTGACAGATTGATAAACCTACAAATGCGCCTGGTTCTGGCTGAGATTTGGGCCCTTACAGGTGAATGCTAAATCGACAAAAATATATTTATGGCAAGTGTCAAAAAAGCAACGATGATGGGAATTAGAAATGCAAATTTTGATTGGGATCCATAAGCGCCGGCGACCATTTCCCATTTCACAGACCCCTTAACGCCAAAAAGCAGCACAAAATATGTTTAAACAATTAATTAGACTGAAGACTGAATAAACATAAACATGCGATCAGGCGAGGCTGATGCTTCATGCCGAGGCCATAAATTTCTTGATCCGGCAAATGTACATCATGGATATGTGTACGAGTTTGTTTAGTCTTGCCCAAGTGTTGTTTACAAATTAGCTAGCAAAAAGAAAGAAAGAAAAAAAAAATTGTTAAAACAATTGAATTCGAATTGAAAAAAAAAACTGCAAAGAAAACGAGCTGCGTTTAAAACCGGACGGACAAGTTTATTTTTTTTGTTTTTTATTATTTTTTTTTTATTGTTTTTTTTTTGGGGTAGCTGTTTTGGGGGCGGCAAATTAAATTTTAACTGCATTGAACTTGGCTGGCTCTATTTTCTGGTTCTGGCTGCTAGCGTGCCGCAATTAGTGGCACGGGGTTTGGGTTGCGGCGGGCGGCTGTACAAAACGTGAACCTGTGCATTGAGTGTCGTTTCAAAAATTTATATCTCGATTTCACATCTAAATGCGAATAATCTTTTTTTTCTATATTTTTTTTCACTCTGTTTTTTTTTATGCTTTTTGTGTGTGTGTTGAGTTCAGTGCTGGGTTCACTTGATTTGTGTGTGAGAATTGCCGCAGCTGTTTAGCATTCGAGCGCGATTTCTTTATTACTTTTATTTCATTTTTGAATTGTATCTACACACACACACACACACACACACACACAGACACACACACAGATGCGTATACTATATATATATATATTTAATGCCGATATGAATCGGTGCTTTGTACTGTGCTATATTATTCTGGAATCGCTGACTGCCTGGCTAACTGGCATTTAATTTCACTCAATGCAAACTGAAACTGAAAAATTGTATTTCGCTCCAATTTTGTGCCAAACATCATTTGCCACTGTGTATACATTTTGTATTTGTCACTTTATTTATTAGTATAAATATATAGTATATTAAACGGAACACGACATTCAAATACTTGTTCACATTCTCTACTGACCAGCTGCATAGTCAAAATTGACAACTGTGAACCTCTGATTTAAAAGTGATTTGTTCAAATTTATATATAACGCTTTTGAAAAGTTATTTAAAGCCATGAAAATGTATCTTTCGTGTATAGAAGCTTTATTTAGCTTTGTTTTTATATGTGACGAAGACGGATTATTCACAAAGATTTAAGCACATCTTTAATGAATTTACTTGACTTAACTTGACGTAAAGGTTGGATAAAAAGAGTATTAAATAATTTTAAGTTGATTGGCGAATTTCCCAAAATTTCATCCTGTTGCTAAAATAAAACCGGAGTTATAAATTCCTTAGAATTTCTGAGACCTTCATATTTGGGCTGTGTGTGGCAGTCACCAGTTTGTTTGTCAATCATTCAGTTGGTCAGTTGGTCAATCAGTCAGTCAGTCAATTAAATAAGTTTAGTATATTTATTATTTGTTTATTTTGAATATGAAATCTCTGATTATACAAATAAAAATATACAAGTTTTATATTTAAACTTCACTCTCTCCCTCTCTCTCGCTCAATATCTTTCTCTTTGCTCTTTTTCACACTTATTCGAATGCATTGAAAAGAACCTTTTCTTTTTGTCGAGCAAATCCACACTGAGAAGTGAATTTTGAGTGCATCTTGAGAGCGGTGCCACAGATGCTTGCCTCTTGTGTTTCATAAGCCGCTTAAATGCCCCAATGACATATGCACATATATATATATATATATATATATATATTTATATATATAATGTCGCGATGAATGCGCATTATGGTGAATTGTTAGTAGGGGGGAATTGACGGGGGCAAGCAGAAGGCAATGAGTATTTTGGCTGAAATGGCGAGCACGCTCTCAGGCAGGCTTAATACATTTTAGTGCCATAATGCGCCGCCTACTCACTGCTTACCCATTGCCTACCCACTGCTCACCCCTCCCCTGCCTCTTCGTTGCCCATTCCAATGACCAATTACTCATATAAGTTATAGAAGAGGAATGAATCGGTGCACAGCGCTGACTGACTGACTAATAAATAAAAGCGGCTGCTCTAATAAATGTAATTGGCAATCGGGGCAGCTCGCAACTATTTCTGCATAACTGGGTCAAATTGTAAGACCAGCCGCCTGGCAACCAATTGGATGCCTGAGAAGGGGCAGGCTTGCAGAGTAGTGTGTATATAGGGGGGAGGGGTAGGTTGATACAGAGGGGCTATTTCGTTGTAATTTACGCTCGGTGCACATTAATTGTGTGTGTGCGTGTGTGCGAGTGTGCGAGTGTGCGAGTGTACACAAAAGGGCATATCCTTGGCGACAAATGGACTTGTGCTCATATACGTATTAAATTTCCATTTCTTGAATTTTGCCCATACATATATGTATTTTTGTATTTGTTGCAAGCAAATTCAATGAAGCCATTTAGTTTTCGGCTTCCTCTTTTTTTTCTTTTTTTTTCTTTTTTGCGACTCCCCCTCCGCCCCTCCCCCAAATTTCAGTCGGTACGTTTTTCTTTTCATATTTCTGTGCGTTGATTTGGAGGGGTGGTGGTGGTGGATGGTGGTGGTGGTGCGATTGCCCTCGAGTGTGACCCACATACGCGTTGTAAGGCAGCAGCCCAGCGCTCTCTCCCTGCCTTCCTCCTCGCAAAGACATAATGCAGCGCCTTGGCAACTTCCCTTGCCAGCTCGCCAGAGTATCCTGGAGGACGCCATTGTCGGCATGTGGTCGTAGTCTCGTCTCACATATGTAAGAGTACATACACACATATCTTATGATTTAATAGCACCAATTAGTTAGATGAATTGAATATTCTTTTTTTTTTTTTGCTTTTGCCAGATTTAAGTTTATGAATATTCAATGAAGTGTGTGCCCATAAATTATGAATGCCATTTGTTAGCATTTTCGTGTAGATTTCATGGCCTTGAGGCTCAGCGCATCAGGATGCGCCCTTAAAAAAATTTAAATATTAAATATGAAATGGCTGCTTCTCTCAAATGAAATGCTAGAATCTCTTTAAAGAGGCCCCAAACAAACATTGAGCTATGCACTGCCTAATCCTTTTGGCAGGACATGCGTGTGTCATCGCAGCATAACTAATTTATGCATACTGTGCCAATATTATAGTTCCTGTCCAGCGCAGATAATTTTGTAAGATAATTTCCTTTAGGCATATTAGCATAAAAACGTTTCACTGTTTAAATTACGCCAAAGCACAAACATGTTTGCAATTGCCAGACATGTGTCAGGATAAGGAAAGGATAAGTTGGGATGGGGTGTGGAGGTTGGATTGGGCTTAGGAGACAGGCATTTAAATAAAAATGATAACTTTATGCAAGAACTACACAGCAGAAAGGTAAAGTGGCAAATAGTTAGAGCGAAGGGAAAAGGGGAGGAGGGGAAAAGCGTGGGCTAAAACCAAATTCATTACGACGACGCCAGGAGACGCCAACAGGACTCGACTGACGCCAAGTAAAAGTTTTTGACTCGCACAAAAAGAAAAAAAAAAAAGGAATGAAGAAAAAAAAAATTGATATTAGAAGGTCTGCAGCCTGGCGGTGTTGCTCCTGTCTGCCCTATCTCCAGTCGGCTGCCGTCTGTTGTCTGAGCACAGGTTTTAGTCGCCATACACCCCACCCAAACACCCACAGCCCACACACACACACACACACTCAGACACACATGTCCTGGTAACGGTGATAAATGGCGCCAATGTGCCGCCTGAAGTCGCGACGCATCGCAGCCGCCATCGCATTTGGATCGGTTTTGGCAGTTGGTGTTTGGGATTGGGTTTTTTTTTTTTTTTTGGGGAATCTGTGGCTGCTCTGCTTTTAGAGTTAGTTTAGTTTGTAATGCTCCATTTAGTTGGAATGCTAGTATCCAGATCACTTTTTTTTCCATATACGCCACATTCATTCAATTTGCCCCAAAAAAAAATTGTAACCGATGACAAATCCGCACTAAACGTGTTTTGATTGTTTCTATTTTTTTATTGATGGCGTTGTATTTGGTGTGTGTTGTTTTGAATACCCTGTCAGCGTGTATATGATAAACTTATGTAAATGTGTGGAAGACAGGCAACTCGAGTACATCAACTGAGCTGATCTGGCATCATCTGTTCATCCAATCCGAGCCTAGTTTTTTTAGTGATTATTTGCTTGCTTGAGGTATACGATAAAGTTGTCAAACCTTTTGAAGTTTTTGATAAGAAAATGCCAACATACATTTGAATGTCAGCTGTATGCTTTATAAATTCAATGAAGATCGGACAATAACTGAATTTATTTAATTATGCATTTCTATAGAAAAATTAGTGTGTAATTATAGGGTATCTAGCAGAGGTACACTCACCACCAGCAGTCGTCTTTCATGTTGTTACCTTATGTACGTTTGTGGCATGGCATGGGCATCAATGATGCCACAAATTTTATACCGTTTCGTCTGTTTGTCTAGTTTGTCGCGTTTGTCGATTTGCATCGTTGTCAGTGCGTTGCGCATGACGATATTTATGACTATTGTTATAAAATATGAATTGACAGCTTAAGCGACAGGCAACGACAACGATGACAACGACAATCGACAAGCGACACAGACAGACAGCAAGCAGAAGCAGACACAGGACGCGAATAAGAACGACAGCCAAGTGAAGACAACTTCCAATTAGGAAGAACCCGTGTGTGTTGTGTGTGTGGTGTGTGTGTGTGTGTGTGTGTGCCTGTGTGTGCTGTGTGTCCTGTGGTGTGTATGGTATTCTAAAAACCATAAAATGTCGTCCGACAATTGAATGGCGAAAAACCGGGAAAAGGAAACGTAACGCAAGACCTACATAGAGTTTACCCTTAACCCCCATTCCCAATCCCGTCCCATGCCCATAACTACACACACACACACACACACACCGCACCACCCACGCACAGGAAGTTAACGCAATTGCTTACAAATCGTTACATCAGCGTGTCTTTGAATTGAACTGCTTCGAGCAGCAGCAATCGAGCAGGATTTGCAAATTCCGCAAAAAGAACAATAAAAATTGTATTTTCCGAATCCGGAGACGTCTCACTAATTGCCACAATTGATTCATTTATCGCATTTTGCAGAACTCCATCAGGCACAATCTGTCGCTGCACAGTCGGTTTATGCGCGTCCAGAACGAGGGCACCGGCAAATCGTCCTGGTGGATGCTCAATCCGGACGCAAAGCCGGGCAAATCGGTGCGTCGCCGTGCCGCCTCAATGGAAACATCACGTTACGAGAAGCGTCGCGGCCGGGCAAAAAAGCGCGTGGAGGCCCTGCGTCAGGCCGGAGCTGTTGGCCTCAACGATGCGACGCCCTCGCCGAGCAGCAGCGTCAGCGAGGGCTTGGATCACTTTCCAGAGAGTCCGTTGCACAGGTAACTATTAACAATTGAGCCCGCAACTTGACAGCCCAAAAAGTAGCTTAGCTTTTCACTTACGGTTCAAGTTCGATTTAGTATTTTGTGACACAAGTTGTTTCATGCGTTTTCTCATCGTTTTGAAGTGCCTGCTGCTATTCGTCTTAGTTAAGCTAAATAACAATTAATAATTAAGCAACTAAACGCTTGTATAACATTACAAACTAACAAAGCTCAATATACATTTAACTTAAACATCTATGATTTCCATTAACTGAACAAACCTGAATTGGATATTCATTTAAAACTAAGTCAGCTGTTTATTTTTTAGCTGACAATTTGATTTGTTTCTTGCTGTTCAATTAACCCATTCTAGCAACGAATATAAATATCAGCATTATAATTACTATTAATATTATTATTTGGGGGCTTCATACACTGTGTTTCCTGTTACCAATTCTGAGCCAATGGCTTACTTTGGCTTAATTCCCACATTAACATGAGCTAATAAAACGTAACTAGACATTAAGTAAAACGGATTTTATAGTAGAATTTCAATTTAATCTTGTAAATTATGTTTAAGTAATAATGATTTAGATGTATGATTTTTAACTTCTATTTGTAATTAATAAGCATGCTTAAGTAGCTTACAAATTTGCCACAAAATGCGTGCTTTATCTTACGCCTAAATACTTAGTTTATTCATATATTTGAGTGCTGGCTTTCTAGCTGTAAGCGAAAGTATCTTTTGTCATTGTGGAATGTAGAAGAGTCTTAACTGTAAGTTAGCTACTTATAATTTACAATTTGAGAAAACTATTTGTGTTTATTACATTATATATATATTGTTGCGTTGATTACGTTCTTGATTTTGCATTGTTTATTTTCCTTTCTTGTTTTCTTTACATTTGTTGTCTATCGTTTTGCGGCTCAGCGGCGGCTTTCAACTGTCGCCCGATTTCCGTCAGCGCGCCTCATCCAATGCCAGTTCCTGCGGACGCTTAAGTCCCATACGCGCCCTGGATCTCGAGCCCGATTGGGGCTTCTCCGTTGACTATCAGAATACGACAATGACGCAGGCGCAGGCGCAGGCAGTCGACCAGCTGTCCGGCTCCATGGCGGATGAGCTGAAGCTCCACAGCGACATGTTGCAGCAGCAAGGGTCAGTTGTTGATGATTGTGTTGTGTGGTTTAATTGTTTCTTAAGTTTTGTGTGTCGACTAACTCTTTCGTTGTTTTTTCTGTTCGTTTCAACGCGCGCGTTGCGCTCAAACAAGCTTTGCATGCTACACAATATCTAGCTATCTATCGTATCTACATATATATTTATACATATTATGCAGCTTTATCTTATTTTGTCAAGCTCGGAAAATGAGAAAAACCGAATTCTGTCTTTTTTTATACCGATGAAAGTTAGTTTAATATATTTTTTTTTTATTTAAATGAAACTCGCCTTTTGGTAATCAACTTTAAATTTTCGTCTGATTGGTATAAAAAACGTGTCCATAAAAAGGACATGCAACACGCAGTTAGAAAAGGCTTTTGTACGATTTTCTTTGTTGTCAATATAATAATGATCTATATAAGAATTCACTGCATAACAAATATTTGAAACGGGAGAAGCATTTGATAGGCGAAAGTGTGATTGTTGTCCGATTGTTTTGCGGACTATAGAAAATTGACCAGTTGTCCTGTGACTAACTGAAAGTAATCGGATAATGCGTTATCTGTTTTGTTTGGGAACTGTTCTATAAAGTCAACATTTGTTTCTATAATTCTTGCAACCCAACGATCGTACGGCTGGAGCAGGTTCAGTGCAGCATCTGGTCTGCCAACGCAGCCACCACCACCATACCAGCAGCAGCAGCAGCAACAGCAACAGCAGGCGCAACAACAGTCGCAGCTACCACAAGGCTATACACTCAACGGACCCGTCTCTGCCCCCCGGCTACAATACACTGCAACCACAAGCGCAACAACAACAACAACAACAACAGCAGCAGCAGCAGCCACAGTGCCTGTTGCATCGTTCGCTCAACTGCGGCTGCTTACACAGTACGCGAGATGTGAGTGAAACTAAACTGAAGTTAACTAAACTATTATCTAAATATAATTAAGTAACTTGAACTAACTGTTGTTTTTCATTGTATTTAGGGCCTGTCGCCAAATTCAGTCACCACCACCATGTCGCCTGCGTATCCCAACAGTGAGCCCTCGTCGGACTCCCTTAATACCTATAGCAATAGCATTCTGTTAGATGCTGCTTCGGATAATGGTTCACTGCTTGTACAGCAACAGCAACGACAACAACAACAGCAACAACAGCAACAACAACAGCAGCAGCGGCAGCAGCAGCAGCAGCAGCAGTTGTCCTCTGGTTTGGAGGGTAAGTTTATAAGACTTGGCATTCGCAACACAATCTCTCTTCAATCTGTTCTATATCTCTGTATTGTGCATCTTAACTGTCGTGCTGCCTGAGCAGATAATAACTGCGCCTCTACTTTGATAGGACAATGCCTGGAGGCGCTCAACAGTGAGCAAATTGACGAATTTAACTTGGAGAACTTTCAGGGCGGTCTCGAGTGCAACGTCGAAGAGGTGAGTAAACACGAGATTCGCATTAATTATATTATATTAGTATATGCATGGGTATGCAAATAGGTTTATCAGCAGATGAGATCAACTTTAACTCTCTCTCTCTCTCAATCATTTTCCTTCTACCTGGTTAATCATAGACGGAGTGACATTATCTATATACAAACTTCTTATCTTCCTGTCCTGTCAAAACAATTTTGCTTAGCTATAACGATTTTATATCCTTTGTTTTTGATGCATTCTTTTTGCCCATTGTTGATACTTTAGTTTTTTTTATGTTATCTATCCATATAGTCTAAGTCCCAGGCTGAGCTTTAGTTAAAGCTTTATTTTGAACGTAATTTCCTAAGTTCAACGTTTACCACATTCAGCTGATTGAAACCTTTTTTGGTTTTTCACTTTCAAAGATTTATCTTTTTATTGATTATTAGTTTTTCCGATGTAGCCGAACTGTTAACGAAATATAATTCGTCTGTCGACTGTCAGAAAAGATGCTCCATTTAGTTAAGAATAGATATAAATAAATATATCAAATAAATTGATATAAATCTGCTCTTTTCTTTAGCTGCTGCAGCAGGAGATGATATACGATGGCCTGCTGGATATAAACATACCGCTGCCGGCGGTCAACACGAATGCTACCAATGTGATCTTAACCAATAATAGTACAAGCAACAGCAGCAGTAGCTGCAACATCAGTGCAGGTGTGCAGTTAAGTTGCAGTCAGTTGCAGGCAGAATTGCAATTGCAACAGCAGCAGCAGCAGCAGCAGCAACAGCAGCAACAGCAACAGCAGCAGCAACAGCAACAGCAGCAGCAACAGCAACAGTTGCTGTTGAGCAACAATAACAATAACAACAACAATAGCCTGGAGTTGGCAACGCAAACAGCGACCCGAGTCCAGTACACACAACCCAGTGTGGTCACCTCGCCCCCTCCTGGGTGCATTAGATCCGTTCGAGATCTCCAAATAGCTTGGAACCACCGCTTGTTAAGACGTTGGCTGGGCCTAAACTAAACGACAATATTGTGTACAATTTAAGCAAACGGCGGAGATACGACGATAAGCACAATGAGAAGGGACTTGTTGGGGTTGAGAATTGGGGTGTTTGTGGATTGAGGAGCTGAGGAGCTGAGGCGTTGAGGATTGAGGAGCTGCAGCTGGCCGCCCACTACAATTTACAAAGTGAGTAGAGAGCCAAGTCGCGAGACGATACATTCGCTTTCAATTTGCATCAAGCCTAAAAGCCATTCAATGTGACAGTTATGCATAAATTATGTTAATAATGTAAAATCACGGCGCATAAAGCGATACATTATGAATATGTAAGAGGCTAAAATACAGAAAATGGTTGGCAAAGGCACAACTACTCTTCAAGTCACCCTCAAACCCTCCCCCAAACCCACGCTGCAACATTTTTCTTTTCATTGCCCATCCTGTTTATAAGTATATATATATATATATATATGATGTATAAATCGCCTTAGTTCAGTTCATTTGACTGTTCCATGAATCTTTCATTGCCTTTTAGAGTACTTATTCTGACTGCTGACTGTTGGACTTTTTCTCTCTTTTAGCTTGCCATCTAACGCTACTTGAGGGCAATTACACGCGTTCAATTATCATAATACAATGTCAAGTGCTCCCACCCTGGTCAAAACAAAACAAAAAATATATATATATATATACATATAAGTATATATATAAGTAGAAAGTACACGCTTAAAGTGCTGTTTTCCTTTTGCAACTTGCGACTTTAAAGCGGCGCACGCTTCAAAATTATAGGAAATTAAGTCAATTTACCGGTGCCAAATGAAATATGTATAAGGGCCAGAATGTGGGCAGTGGCATTCAAGTGTCTTTATGTCCTTATGTCCTTATGTCCTTAGGTACTGTGCGCCCCCCCCGTTCATTCCTCTGTCGCTCACGTAATGGTTGCGCTAATTTGGTTTGGCCAAGCGGCCCCAAGCATTTCTCACAGGTCCTTTTTAGCAACCGCGGCGCAAATTCGTCAAGGCAACCTGAACCTGAATTTGCCTGAACTGAAGTGAGCGTTCAGTCAGCGCAGGCAGCAGGCAGGCAGCAGGCAGGCAGCAAAGCAAATGCTGAAAAATTAATTACGTCCTTAGGGTGACTTATGCACGGCTAGTCCGCATCATGTCCTTCTGCTCGTTGTTGTCCTTGTTGTTGCTGTTGTTGTTGTTGCTAGCCATGGCAAGAAAACCTATGGCTATTTACCTGTTTTGCCCTCGCTCAAATCAAGTGTGTTAAGTGTGCAGCTAATATTGAGAAATTACATTTGAATTTTTCGCATATTTTACAAGAGTTTTGCCATCGAATAATCGACGAGATTTTCGAGTGCTGCATCCTTTAAACCCTTTAACCCCTTTTGTGTTTTGAGTGTTCGCTTTGACATAGTTGAGTCAAGTTCGCTGACTTGTCGCAAGGGTTGTGGCAACGTGTATTAAGTGCTGCTATTCCATTTACTTTTTGACCTTTCTATGCCCAATCTATATGAATTGAGAGACAGCGAAGAGGGGCAAAAAATATTTGTTTAAATTGAATGCAAATTTGTTGAAAATTCGCGTAATCAAATAAAATTGACAATTTGCCTGCTGAATGGTTTGGCTTTGGTTTTAAATGTATCATGGATTTTAGTGTGAATATTTACAGCGTATTAAAGAGTCGGATACTAGCCAGCTTGCTGGTTCCAATACCTTTGCTCATTTTTATTATTTCTGGCTATTTTCAATGTCAGTTAAGCTGTCAGTTTGCATTTTTGCTTTGTGTCCAAGTGTTTTTTCTTTTTGTTGTATTTTTTTTTTTTTTTGTTGCGGCCAACAATGGGCGACAAAAACCCAAAGAAATGCCATGAAAAAGTTTTCAACTGAACCCCGCCCCCAATGTTGCCCCCCTTCCCCCGCTGCTGCTGTTGCCTTCGTTTAGTGCAGTACGCACAAATTGAATTCCACATTAAGTTTGTAAGCCAACAATTAGAAAACAGCAAAGCGACCAGAAAAAAAAATGTTGCCCAAGAAAAAGTTGGCAAGAAGGCAAGAAAGAGAAAGGGAGAGTCAGAGAGAGAGAGAGAGAGAGAGAGAGAGAGAGAGTAGTCGCCAGTCGCCGCGGCAGGACAAAGTTGTAACTTTGTCAAGTTCTGGCGCCAATCGTGTGATGTGCTAATAAAATAAAATCAAATCGTCTTGGGGAGGGTGGGCAGTGGGTGGCAGGGTGGTTGAAGTGGGGTGCAAGGGGTGGTTGGCTCTATGAAATTTATGCCAAGTGCAAACTTTTGTGTTTGGCTCTGCTGCCGCTTCATTTGAGTGAATAATTTGAATTGCAGCCCAACAGTTTGAGCGGATTTACATTTTTTTCCATTCTCTTTTTTTTTTTTTTTTTTGTTACCATCTTTCGGATTTTATAATTTCGCTAACTGACAGCGCTTAATATTTCTCATATATATAGATATATTTAGAATTTTTAAAATATTATGCAAATGCTGTGTGGCATGCTTTAAACTTGCGCATTGCATATTTAATGGAAAAAAAAAATAGACAGCAAGAAAGAAAGAAAAAGCTGAATGCGCATGTTTAAGGACATGCTCACGACTGGGTCTAATAAGCCGCCAGCGACACATGTCAATAAACGGCTAAAGTTGCTGTGCCAGCTGCAAGGGCGAGGGGGAGGGGGGAGTGTATAAGATGTAAGCTTCCCGCAGGATATCACAATTTGCAGCTTCGCGTTCTCGTCCTCGTCCTCGTCCTCGTCCTCGTCGTTGTCGTCGTTCTCATCATCATCGTCCGCAGATTGACTCACTTGACACATAATAAAGTCACACAAATTATGGCTGCAGCTGCTGTGTGGAAGGAGGCGAAGCAGGTGGAGGTGGAGCGGGCAGAGAGGTGGTTGGTGGCATGTCTCCTGGTTGCCCCCGGTGAAAGCGCGCGTGAAACACAAAAGCATTTTAAGGCAATTTATTAGTTGAAAAGCGGCGTACAAAAAAAAAAAAAAACAAAAAGCAAAAACCAAAAGGCGCGATTTCTGTTGATTTTTTTTGTGTGTGTGTGTGTCCTGTGTGTGTCCTGTGTAGATTGAGATCGAGGCTGACATTGGAGGCGTTGTCCTGGCCTACCATTTGGCCTGGCCTAGGCAACGGCGACCCAAAAGTTTTTCTATTCCTGTAGGTGTTGCAACTTGTCCGCAACTCGCTGAATTATTCAAGCATTCAAGTTTGGTTTCAGCGACAAGTTTCTTTTTTTTTCTTTTCTTTTCTTTTCTGATTTTTTTTCTTCATTCATTGTTCATTTGATTAAATTTTAATGCCAACGTGCATCATTAATAAATGTCTGGGGACTTTGCCGGCACAAATTGAGTTAGTTTTGACAGTGCCCAGGAGATCAAACTCTTATCGCACTTCAGCCACTAACTGCGGGCTAATTGTGCAACTGTGCCTCTGATTGAAAACTTGATTATGCTGCAGAAAAGCGAACGGTGACATTCGAACTGACTAACTAACCAACTAACTAAATGACTGGGTGAATGACAACTCAACAACCAGCAGAATCAATTTGCCACCACCGAATTTATAATGATACAAATTGTCAGCAATTTAATAGCATTTAAGCTGCCGACAGGAAGCTCAACGACAAAAGGACATACACACAACTTGGCAGGGGCTGGGGATGGGAGTGTTGGAGGGTTGTGGTTGGGGATTGAGGGCATGGTTTGGCTTGACAAAACCACATTTACACTCACTTAACTCGAACGGCACACGGAGGTCGCGCCGAGTTGAGACCCTGGGCTGCCTGCCACGAGACGCCGCCTTGGAAGGAAGTCTCGGAAAACAATTGCCAAGTGGCAGGAAAAGGCAAAAAATAAAACACAAACACGTACACAGAGAGAAAATAATCGAGAGTGTGATTGTCGACAAAGATTGAAATTTATCTAGAATTATCATTGATTTTATTTGAAGTATTATTTAAATAATGTGATATGCTGCTAATTTCGTACTTGTTAAAAATTATCGTTTGATTATCTAACTTTAAAGAACGCTTTTTAATTATATATTTAATACAATTGCAAGTAGGGATTAAACTCAATTAAGAGAATTATATGAACCCTTGATCCATTCGATATCTAGTTAGATTGTGGAGACAAACGTGTTTTTGCCAGATAAAAAACGTTAATAAAATAAGATGTACACAAAATCAAACATTTTAAAAATCAATACAAATATTTTGATTAGCTATTTTGTGCTGCTTTTCAGTAATTCCAAATTATTGCTTGCTTATAGTTGAGTGTTCGATTTCTCTTTGATTAAATTGTGCTGAAATAAATATTAGCATAAGCAAGAATAGACAAAAATTAAAAAAATTTACCATTGCAATTTATATTAAATATTTCGTACTGTTTTTCAGTACTTTCAAATTTTGCTTAAGATTTCAGTCGTTCATATTTTCTGCAGATTTGATAACGCATCGTTATTTCTCTCTGTGTACATAGCTACACACATTAAATATCTACACATAAGGACACGACGTGTGTGATAGAATGTAAAGGACGCTTTTGCACAAGCTGCTTAGGGCCCTGAAGGATTTTGTGTGTGGCTGGTTGGCACACGGCAAACAAAGCGCTGCGATTGAAACACTTGTTGCACGCCACAAAGGATAATGACGTGACAGACATGAACACACTCGCACACACAGATACAACCACACACACACACACACACCGATAAAGCAGCATGTGTAATAAGTAATAAAGCAAACAAGCAACGCGCTTCTTGTAATAAACTGCAAGAGCCTGCAGGACACAATCGAGGCGCTGGCAAACAGTAAAGTAAAGGACTTGTGTGTGTATGTGTGTGTGTGAGTGCAAAGTGCAAATATGCCAGGGGCGTGGCAACTAATCACAGCCAGGCTGTAAGGCAACCAGGCAAGCAGGCAGGCAGGCAGGCACTCATCCAGCAGGGCCCAAGGCCGGGTAATAAACTTATTTGACGGCGCACAGAAGTAGGCAACGATTTGTTCCCTTCACACTGGCCGTGTCGCAAGTGCTCGCCCATAAAATTCAATTGCCTGTTATAAAAATCAACACATCTCTACATATATATATAGATATATACATGCTTATACATATATAATTTTAAGCTGTAACTAATAAAACGGCTGATAAGCGACGTCGTCTTTTGATTTTTATGCCAGCAACAACAGCAGCAACAACACTTGCTGAGATTCACGAAATTTATTGTTATAGCCCCGGCAGGCAGTCTAGCAAAATACGGCTAAATATTCGCATTTTAAATGCTTAGCGCTGTCGCTTTTTATGACACAATTTGAGCCTGTCTTTTGTAGTTTTCCATTTTCATTTTCATTTCGTTTGCGTTTATTTTTTTCCTGTTTCTGTTTTTTTGCTCTTTTTTTTTTTTTGCAATTTGCATAAAAATTGCCAGTCTCTTTGAGGCTTATGGCAGCAATCTCACACATTTGCTTATCGCTTATGAATATTTTGACGCCAGGCTAGAGCAGCTAGCTGCCAAGTGTCAAGTGCCACAAAATGTGAATAAATTAGCCAATTTTTTGGGGGCGCTCAAATCTGTGCCGCTGGCCAGTTGCTGATTGTCCTTTTATGAAGTGTTGATGTTAGTTTGAGTTAGTCCTCGAGCTGAGCAATAAGAAGCGATAATCGGTTGATATGCCCATTGACTGTCAATTTCTTGGATTCATTTTATGCTTACACTCTGAGAAAAAAATCTGATGGATTTTGACTGACAAATCATTCTCGATTTCACAATTTAGCTTAAACTGTTTTACTGTCTTGCAGTCATTTTTAAGTATCAGAAAATCCACCGCTTGAAATAAATGAATTTACTCTTCTATTCTTCGGAGCATATAAACTAATCACAGCTGAATTTCTTTCTTTCTCTTGCAGGATTTATCTGGTCGCTTCTAATTTAAAATGAAAAAAAAAGAAAAAGAAAAACACACATATACATACATATACACATACATACACACAAAACATACGTATAGCATATAGAAACGCATAAACTTAATTGCATTGAGTACCATAGAAACTAATATCCAATGTTTAGCGCTTATAATTAGTAGAATTCTGTGTGCATTGAAAAACGATTAAAAAAAGAATACAAATTAAACGAAAACAAAGTAAAAACAGCGCAATATGCAAGCAAAAAAAAAAAAGAAAAGAAAATGAAATAAGATTATAATGAAAATAACCATTCAGAAACACTTTGAAATTGCTTTGAAAGAACTTTGAAAACCAACAACATAAACAAACAGAAGAAGAACCCATGCAAGCAAATATTGTTAGTTAGTAAGTCATATTTTGTACATATTAATTTTAATACCCTTAGCATAAAGTGAACCACAAATAACAAAAGCGTAAAACGTACATAAATAAAAATATGAGAAAAGAAGGAAAACATAAAAAAAAATCATAGAAAATGTTCCAAGAAAAAGCAAACAAGATTCAGCGAAAAATCCAATAGACGAAAAAGATGTGAAACTTTAAAACCCAATTAGCACAATTATGTAATAACTTATGCTTAACATATTTAATTGACAAACAAAATATTCTTAAATATAATAATAATAATTGTAATTTGTATATTTTTTTTCTCTTAGAATGCTTAAAACGGAAAGAAAAAGTCTTTAAATCATATATGATGTGTGTATATGTTAAATATGCTTAGGATTTGCAATGGAATACGTAATTTGTGTATATTCTCTGGTACTACTACTACTACTCTATGTAAATAGCTCTGTGGCCCTTGACGAGGCCTAAATACATATATGGCTTACGAAATTTTCTGTTTTGTGAAAATCGTTAATCCAATTGAAAATAACAACAAAAAATAAACAAAAAAAAAAAAAAACTGCGCTATTTACGTTTGTTATAAATAATAAGCCCTTAAAGTTAATCAAAAAAAAAAAAAAAACACACACACACAAAACAAATTGAATGTAATTCATACAAACTTATATACATGCAAATGTATATATTTAAATATATTAGTCGTTTAAGTAAATGTAAATGTTGCTAGGCAAATAAACGTAATTGAAAATAAAACTAAATAAAAAGTAATATACTACCTAACTTTACCTACTGCGCATATTTGTGTACTTTTATGGGCTAAATGTTAATTATTAATTAGATTGTACAATTCAAACGTAGTTCATAATATTTAAAAACAAACTACAAACACACACACACACACACACACACATATATATATATATACATACATATATAATATATGGATAACGATGATAATAAAACGGACAACAAGAAATACAACTTGCAGAAATTTATAATTAAATAATTCTCATTAAATCGGAAGGGAGGGCTAAAATAATATTAGCTTGTAATTTTTTCAAATTCTAGTTAGTGCAATGAGGTCAAATTCTTGTTAAACTCTGGTCTTATAAGAACGTTACGGATTGAATGAACTATGAACTAAAAGTAAATTATAGCTGATTTACTGAGTGCATGTTACGTGGCGCCATCTATTGGCTGGTAGTTAGCTTAACAGATAACACTGGCCAAACAGTCTGCTGTTATTACAAATCTCACAAGTAGATGGCGCTGCCAGTCAGTTTGAGAGCAACTGACACACAACACAGTTGCCAATTCAGTTTTATTTATGTTAAATTTTTGTTCTAAACTGTTATAGGTTAAAATCCTTAGCTATCTTGATGAAACTTATAATATTATCGTCCCCACGCAGCTCTCAAAACATTTGTGTTAATTTGTTTGCATAAATTTTGAAGCATCAATTTGGGATGATGCAAAGTGGCAGGACACAAAAGTAACTCTGACTCGGACGAGTCCTTACAGATATTCGAAGCACATGGTACATTAGAAGTGTAAGGACTAACTTTATCGAACTGCAAATACTTGGAAAAATTTGACTTTAAATGCTAACAGAAATGTGTCGAAATCACAAAATCCTTGGTTTCGCGGAGTTTATTGGCATGTCCTTTGGCCAGTTGATAAAATGGATCAACACGAAATATTTTGTATAAATATTCGTCAGGATATGGCAGAGTTATGTTTCTGTTTTAAGAAAAGTTACGTTATTTCAGCTGCTTTCTGCTTTTATTTGATTATATTTTATTGATTTTAATGATTATCTGTGGTCCAAAGGACATCCTATACGGATCCTCGCCATAGTAAAGTTACGCCGAATTATACGATTTTTCACAGTTTTTTAAATACTTATTCGCCAAATGTTTTTTTCAGAAATCGGAAAATCTTTGAATGCAAATCGAGTATCCTTTTTTTGTGATCTCAAAATTGTCAACTAAACTAACGGCCAAATCATTACAATTTTTCCAAGTACATGCAGCGTTAGAGTGGCAAGGATCAACTGCATAGATCGGCACTTGTAGATTTTCACTAAGAACATCGTGAAACCCTAATCATTTAGACGCGCTTGCCAAACTACGACAAACATTTTTCTCAAATTCTGTAAGTCCTTAAAGTCCAATCGATAGTCCTTTCTAAATACTTATGGACATGGCTGGGCTATGAGTTGAAAGCGCATGTCCTTTTTTAACACGTACAAATCGTTACAAATTGATTATGCAATTTTTGCCAGTGCTTTTAATAATTCATTTCAATAGTTTTATTTATGTTATTTTTATTAAATGTGTATTTTATTGAACAAAGAACTTTAAGCTTAACACATTTCCTTGAACACATTGTGGAATTATTTCAATGAAAGGTAAGTATTCTTGCAATCGTCTAAGGATGCCAATTTGCAGGCTGCTGTTGTTCGATTTAATAAAAGCTGTCGCTTACATTAAGCCATCAAATGGCTTTGTTTGCGGGCATATTACATAATGTAATGGCTGATGAGCTCAATCAACAGGTGCTGGTGCCGTGGCTGTGCTGTGGCCGTGGTTCAATAACCTGGCCAAGAAGTCAGCTTCTGGCTTCAGCCTGTTTGGCTGAGATGCCATTGGGCGTGATACACTTTTCACTGTGTACTTGTATTGGTTGTGTGCGTATGCGTGTGTGTGTGTGTGTGTGTGTGTGTGAAATAAAATAGAAATAATTCAATAGGTGGCGTGGCAAGCAGTCAGTTGGTCCTGTTGCGTAATCAACGTCCTTTGCAGGCAGCGCACGTTTCATGTTTTTTTGCGCTAATGTTTGCCAGTGGCGAACTCAACTCCTGTGTGTGTGTGTGTGTGTGTGCGTGTGTGTGTGTGTGTGTGTGCATGCGCGTGCAACAATTTGAGCCGGATCTGCGTGGACTTATTATGACGGACTTCCAGTCCGAGTCCGAGTCGGCGTCGCAGTCGTAGTCCAAGTCGGAGTCCTTGCCCGTATCCGCGTCCGCGTCGAGACGGAAGTCTTTGCTGTCGCTTGATTCGCTTTTGAAATCATTTTTGGTACTTTAACACTTTCGGCGCTGGCATCTCTGGCCGTTCCGCCTTAATTTGCGCTTTTATTATGGCCCGGGCACGAGTCGGCTGCTGCTGCTCATCATAAATGCAAAACCCAAATAAATTCTTAAGCTACGAAATTTTTGCATGCAAATTCTTGACCTCAGCCACGCACAGTGGCCACAGCCAGCGTGCCAAGCGAAAAAGACACAGCGAGAAAAATCTTAATCTAATCAAGAGCTACTAAGACTAGGACTTAAAGGACTTCAATCATAATGATCTTATTTTAAGCACGATTTGAGTAGTACAAAATTGTACTTAATTACGAAAACTTTTTCAAAAAATATAGTTGATTATGCGAAAAGAATGCTTTACATATTTATTTAAGTTAAATAAAGGTCAAATATATAACGTAAGAATGTGAGTTCTTGATTAAAGCCAATTAAGTTGGATTTCAGACAGTACATTTTAAAATATAACAATAATAATAATACTAAGATTTGTCAACAAAAAACAACACGAAAATGTCGTCAGTGGGAAGCCGTTTACCAAACTTATATCAATTATTTTATTCTTAATTCTATTAATTTCAAATTTTGTTGTGCTTTGTAATTCGTTTTTGATATAAGCTCACTAATAATTATATGAATTCACTTAATATAAGTTTACTAAAAATGTAAATATTTTATCTTAATTTAAGTCAACTTTTTGTGACACTTCGTGCTCGAACAACCAGCAAACCAGCAGACAACAACTGATGAGCAACGCAAAAGTTGGCAGCCACAATTTGGTTAAATTAATTTGAAAAACCCTTTGCTGCTCATACATATTTATGAATACTGGACAAAGGTTGCGGGCCGGCAAACATCGACAAGAACTTCACCTTAAGACAGTGGGCTGGAATTAAAAGTTGGCTGGGAGACTGACTTCTCGGAGCAACAGTTGCTCAAGTGCTGCTTCGCATGTTGCTCACAGCCAGCAAGAAGAAGAAACAACAACAAAAAAGTAGCAAAAAAAAAAGGGCGAGCCCCAAATGCTAAAACAAAGTTGCAGGCTTGCCAAACTCAATTTCCATTCAGCGCCCTTCTTTGCCATTATGCTAATGCCAAGCAAGGCAGGCAGGCAGCAACAACAACAACAACAACAATGAAATGCGTCAAGTCTGAGGCGTCTCCTGTTGCTGCACAATTGTCAAGGCTCCGCCAAGGTGAGAGCTCCTTTCGTCTTTATTTTTTTTTTTATCGAATTGGCAATAAAAATGCGCTAGAAGCACCAGCTGCCTTTGCTTATCGCGCTGACTTTTTGCTTCCGGTTCTTGCCTCGGACAGGATAACGACGTGGACGACGACGACATCCACGTCCTGCCTCGTCCTGTCGCCGTATAACAAATTTAAGGCGACGACTGCCTCGTCGCTCTTCAACAAATTGTTGCGCTGTCGCTGCGTAAACATTCCTTATTCTCTCGCTCTCTCTCTCTCTCTCTCTCTCTCTCTCTCTCGCTTTCTCTCGCCCAATCGCTTCTGCTCTCTTCTCTGCTTGTTGTTTGGCAAATTGCGCATACGCCGTGTGCGTCGGCATTCAAATAATGTATTGCCCACTGTGCATCCTTGTGGCTGGTTTGAAATGACTGTGCTACTCTGCACACTGGTCTTCATTGCTTGTTGCGTCATAAATTCATTAAGCTGTTATTTTTGTTATAGTTCCATACAATAATTTCAATAAAATTCGTTGCATTTATGGTTAGTGAAATTAAGAAAATATGGAAATGTTTGTGCAATGCATACTGTTTTTAAGGGTCCTCAAGAATTTTATGTGTGTTTAGTTTTGTTATTAGTTTTAATTTAATTTAATTTAAATTAAGTAGATGTGGATTCCGGCACATAGTAATTACAATATATCGGTTTACTTGCTTCACTCCTAAAAATGTAATAGCTTTGTGTTAATAAGCCAATAGATTACGCACAGATAGTCCTTCAAAAAATCACCAATAGTTGATACCTTTCACGCAAATGCTTTTCCCACACATATTAAAAATCAAAACAAAAAATTCTAAATTACAATTTTAAAATGTTTTTCCATTTGTCAATAGTTTGAAGTGTGAATTATAATTTAAAAGGCTAAATAAGCATCGTGGATGTTAAGCAAATGACTCTAGTCAACTTTTTTTTGTTTTTCTGATTTAGACAGAATAAAAAAGAATATTTCGTACCACTGTGCAGTGCGTATAACAGTGGGCCTGTTGAAATTCCAGCTGCTCCAACAACAGCTCGCCATGCTCAGTTCGTTGTCAGTCCTCGTTCTGGTTGCACGTTGCACGCGCTAAGACGCATAACAACAACAAAAGCTAAAACACAGCAGACCAGCAGAAGCAGCAGCAGCAGCAGCAGCAGCATCAGCATTAGCAGAATCAGCAGCAGCAGCAGCAGCATTAACCAGTAAAACTCCCAAAAAAAAACAAGGACCTGGCCAAGTGCACAAGTGGCGCGATTAGCTCGACTTCAGTTGAAAGCAACGTTAAAGCGTCTGTGGTTTTCCTAGAACGCGTTCAAGTGAAAAGAGTAGTTGCATTAGGAGAGCCAAGAGGCCCAAAGGATAACAATATTTACAGACTGCGTTCGTTTTTCATTTGTTTTTTCTGTTTTGGGAGCGTGTCTTCAGTCCGATCATCAGAACGAGTTTGTTGTGTTTTTGTGCCCCAAAAAACAGCAAACTTCACCGAAAGCACAAGCAACAGTTAATCGCAGTCTTCTGGCTGGATTGTGTGTGCATAATTAGAGCGCGCCACAGAAATCCTTGCGGAAGGATTTACGCACGGCCACGCGGCATAAAATGATAAGTAAGTGAAAAATTTGGAGCACAAAGTTGCAGCCAAACAGACTGTCTGCCTATCCTGTGTGGCATTGTCGATGTTGTTCATGTTCATGTTGTGCTTATTATGCTAATAAACCTTGGGTTTGCTGCTCATTTACACGCCACGTGCCCCACACACCAAACTGAACTGAATGCCTCGCATCTCGTTTTGTTTGCATTTATAACAAGGCTTGTGTTTGTGTGTATGTATTGCATGTATTTTCTTTTGTGTGTGTGTGTGTGTGTTGTGCTTATCCTTCTTGTTGTTGTTGTGGCTGCTGCAGCAACAGCAGCCCCGTTAAACGCCACTTAATGTCCTTTATATTTACTTTTACAGAGTTAGTGAATTTCCATGTCATTTGTTAATATTTGTAGTTGTTGTAATTTTTTTTATTTTTTTGAGTGTTTTTACTTTTGCTTGTCTGCCAACTGACAACTGACATGTGCACAAATCGCACAACAGTTCGGTTACACACACACACACACAGACACACACAGACACAGACGGACAGACTGGCAGTCACTTTGCGTAGCTTGCCACACTCAGCGCAAAGTTCGAAAAAACATAAATGGTTTCAATGTGCCACAAAATACACGAGAACTATATGTGTACGCACAAAAAGTGAAAAGTTTCTTTTACAACACGCTTGTGCCACAATCCAACGAGTCTAAAAACATTAATTCATCTACTTAGAAAGCAACAATGTTTGCACTCGACTCTAATTGTCTGCATTTACACTCTGACTGGACTCATTAAGAATGTTATCAATTCCTGAATCCTGCTTTAAGTCCCTACCGATTTTTGAAATGTGCTCATTTTAAATTGTGGCAACTATAGACTTAGGAGTATGTACTTGGTGAATTTGAACTCAATTTGTTAGTGAAATGAGGATATCTCATACATTCAAAGATATCAACATTTTAGAAAAGACTGGTTTTCATATTTAGATAGGTTTTAGCTGGAAAGCTAAGGTCCTTTATAAGACCTTAAAACGTAACTAAATTTAAGCAATGAGCGAGAAGTGAGATTATATTATACCACTTCAGTTAGAGAGAGTTAAACATATACAGTATTCTATAAGTTATTATTATTGCTGCTGATGTGTGTTAATGTGTGTCTCGATCTCCTGGGCCTCTTGTGCCTGTCCCTTTTAAATAGTTATAGTTCTTGTTCAAGCGGAAATACAACCATTCATACATGAATATTAATTGCTTTTTAAATTATTTACCAACTAATTTCGAGTATTTAATCGAAATATATATAAATTTCAGAGTTTCCACTTGTGTTTTGAGCGCATTTACATGGGTAGAGGAAAATAAAAATGATTACAGATGTAATTATGTTATTATTAAACACAAAACACACATTGCTCCAATAGCCACAAGTGTGAGCCATAAATGACTAGGCTGATAAATATGCTCACACTCCACATACAAGCACACTTCACATTTATTTTTTGCTGGTTTTTTTAAGCTACTTATGAAACACCTATTAATGTGCTAAAGCAGCTCTTTGGGTATCAACCTTCAGCGGCAGCAATGTGACTAAGAAATTTCGATACAGACATCAAGGCGCGAGTGCGTTTGCAATTATAACTTATTTCCTGCAAGGCATTTTCAAAGATTTACGCGACTTAACCAAACCAGCGATGATTAAATCAACGGCAGCACTCTGTGTGTGTGTGTGTGTGTGTGTATGTGTGTGCGTGTGTGTAAGTGTGTGTGCGTTGGATAAGCGCATTGATTACCATACGCGAAAGAAAAAGCCTCGTAAAAAGTTGTCAAGTCCCGGATGCTTGTGGAGACGGGCCAAAAGTATTGATGCGGAGTTAATGAAAGAGTGCAGCAAACGCTTTAAAATCTTCTGTCTCTCCCCAAAACAGGCAGTTAACTTTTGTGAGTGTGTGTGTGTGTGTGTGTGTGTGTTTGTGTGTGTCAAAGAATACATTTTATGAAGTATGATCCCGCCATTTTGATACAAGTGGTATATGTGTGTATTGCTCTTGAGTTGAGTGTGTGACAGCAAACATGGCTTAGATTTTATATACTCCGAATGAATATATACCCAAGATTTTTGAATACGCTTTTGGTTTAATCAGTGAGAAATGATTTTATTATTGATATCAAAGAACATTTTATAAGTAATAAGATATTTAATTTGACATCGTTTTTTCCAGACTCTGCACTGAAAACTAAGAAATATTGAAACTTGCAGGACAACAAATAAATGCTACATAAAATCTTTTTTAGATTAAATCAGCTGCAGCAGATATTTTCACTTTAAAATAATATTTATAGGCAAACAGGGTATTTTAAAGTTGGAAATCAATTTTTGTTTGACTCGTTTCGCTTTTATTTGCCAGTCGTTTTGGTGTACGACTTTTTGGTCCTGTACATTTTTGTGTTGTTCTTGCTGCTGTTGTTGTTTCCATTGATGTTACCAACGCCCCACCAAATGGCAGGCAAATGAAATTGTTTGAGATTTACGCATATAGTACTACATGCACGGTCTCTCTCTGTCTCTCTCTCTCGCTCTCTCTCTTTCTCTCTCTCTCTTTCTCTTTCGCTGTGCGGTCCAATTGTGGTTTTTTATGCACAATTCTTCGCTTTTGACGTCCTCATTCTGCTCGTTGTTTTCTTAATATTATTTTTTAATTTATCTTTTATATTCGAGCTTTGGCATCGTTTTCAACGTTTCGACTTAATGGGCCCACTTTCCACCGACAAATATCTTCAAATGGGGCAAATGCATAAAAGTTGCTTGATTTTTTTATGAAAATTAATTTAAATGTGGCTGTCATTGAGCAAGTCTTGGCGGACTTTTGTCCAACACGCGCGCAAATAATAAGAACAACAGCAACAACAGGCTAAATACGATTAATGCCGTTGCAAACAACAACATCGGCGGCTTATGTTAATGAGTACTTACGGGTCCGTAATGGTAAAACAAAGCAGGACGAAGGACATTGAGCATTTTGGTACTGCTGAGATACGTAGAAATTATGCAGGCCCCATGGGTAGAGGAAAGCAAGGAGTATATGCACACCGGAAGCCAAAAGCGGTGCTTCTGCGTTTAATTAACAATTTAAAACTTAATTTGATCAATATTTTAGTAAGCTGGCCCCATGGTAAGGACTTGGCCAGACCCTCCACAGAAGAGGGCGATGGACAGCAAACAAGCAGTTAATATTGCTGTGCAAACAGCCAGAGAAATCAAAAGGTGTCAATATCTATCCAAGGGATTGGGTTTTGGTGTGGAGCAGACTACGATAATTGATACCGCTGCACACAGAGGAGGAAAATTCATTTCATTCAAGAATTTTCATCTTATTTAAAGTACAATTTTAGTAGTACGATATTCCAAGTATTTTCGTAACATTCGATATCAAAAAGTGAGCTTATTACGTACTTTAAATAAGATATTCGTTGTTGAACATGGACTGCTTTAAACTGGAATATGGTGTGCTTAAATTAAATACAGGACTTAACTATATTAAAACAAGTATTTGAGTTCTCAATGATGCTCTGCTAAGACAACAAGAATAAGTACAAACGTCATAATGACATTGATTAGTCCATTTTACTTGCCCAATGAGTTTTTTGATTGTTTGTTCTGAGTTGGAGTGAATCGGTCTTATATAAACTTGTTGATTGGACTTCTTCGAGGTTCAAGAAAGTTGTGTGAAAGTTGCTGTTGGAGCTTCGAAGACATCATCGTTTAAATCGAATTTGTAGTTTCCTCCTCGAACAGAGGACATCGACAACGATATCCTTTTATCAGTATGCATATTGCAGAGCAGAGCTCCTCTTCAATCATTTTTTTTTTGTTCTTTCACTTACTCACTAAGACTGTCGCGGCGGCAATAATTTTAAGCAGGACAAACACACACACACACACACACACACAGAGAAGCCACACCCCATTTTATGTGTGGCTGTCGGCGCCGATGCTGATTCCTATGCCGCCTAACATTGTTGCTCCCTTTGCCGCAGCGTGCCGCTTGTTGAGGGCACTTTGTCATGTCATCGAGAACGAAAATTGAAAATAAAAAATGGTTTCTCACAACCACATTGAATAGAATTGCAAAGCTTGTAAGCAGCACAAAGAAATATACGACAGAAATGCTCGATAGATAAAGGGACACGAAGAAAGTTTAACATACGCTCCGGGACATATATAGTGTGTGTGTGTGTGTGTGTGTGTGTGTGCGAGGAAGAAGGCAACGAATTGTGTATATATGCAGTCATTTCCCAAACACTTTCGATAAATAAATATTTCTATACAAATACGAATGTCCTTCAAGTTGTATATCCCTTTCCCAATGCAGCTGCAATAAAGTTGGTGCAGCTTTTCAACTAAACTTCAAGCGTACTCGCAATCACAAACAATAGATATATATATATATATATATATATATGTGTGCATAGAATCTTTCATTTTATTTGTGAAATGTTTAGGTGCTCTCCCATGCCAGCTGACAGTCCACACAACTCAACGGTCCGTCATGTCCGCTGATGTTTCAATGCGAGTTTCGATTTTTCTCTATTAGCGGCATGGTTTTTTTTGCATCACAACTGTGGCAGCCGCAACGAGAACTGTTAATTGCACATGCACAGGCTTATCCACCACACATTTGCTGGACGCACACAATTTTGGTTTTGTCTGGACCCAAATGGCATTTGTATGACCCTTCCTCGCCAGCTAACCGTTGGCGCCGCCCCCCTTTTGCAATTCCAATTCCATTGTTATACACTTTATTTTTTGCGCATAGAAATTTTTGCAAAAAAGCAAAAAAATAATCTATTTTCATAGCATACTTTTGTGAACCGGTCTGCGAATTTTTCTCGGCCACTTTTTGTTTCATATATTTTTTGCTGTTGACATTTTTGCTGTGTTCAATGTGGCACTTCACTTTCTGCACGATTTGCCAGCCGCAAATGAAAAAATATAATTGGGTCTCTTTCATCTCTCTTTCATCACTCTCTCTCTCTCTCTCTATTTCGAGTCTAATTAAAGGCTTAGCCATTGAAATTGGATTTATATGGTACAGCTGTGTGCGCCATTCGCAAAACCCAAAAACTCGAATAATGCAATCAAAACGTTTTCACTGTGGTCCAAATGGTCATGTTGCGTTGTAGCCACATGAGTTATGCACAAGCAAT
The DNA here is from genome assembly GCA_035043445.1 of Drosophila silvestris. Lineage (NCBI taxonomy): Eukaryota > Metazoa > Arthropoda > Insecta > Diptera > Drosophilidae > Drosophila > Drosophila silvestris. Next base: position 1,639,445 of record JAWNMZ010000148.1, read on the forward strand.
TAGAAATGCAGTCAGTGATGCCCAGCGACAGCCCCTCAATTCGTATAACCCAAAAACGCTAACCCAAATTGGGTTTCATGTTCAGCTCAATATGTGCTCTCTTTGGCACTCAGGTAATTATTGGTAGTGCCCGCCTATGCCGATGTGTGTGTGTGTGTGTGTGTGTGTGTGTGTGTGTGCGGCCAACTGTTGACTGGCGCTGCCAGCTGGTGCCACAAACTAGCGTTGCTCACAAAAATCAAAAGCAACAACTGAAGTGCCAACTGCAACGCTCAGCGAATAAGTCACGTAAAAACTGTTCAAGCCACATCGTAAAAGTTTCGCTGAAAAAAACGAGAGACACACACACACACACACACAGAAAGGTTAAATGCATGTACATATTTGTGGATGTCAGCGGGTTGGGTGCAAAATTCAAGAAAGGGCTGACAAACCCTTTTTTGCATAATTTGCGTAAGGCTCGTAACAAACTGTGCGTGTTCGTATGATGTGCAAACTTTCAAAAGCTGCTCATCCAGCATCTGGAAGCTGGAGGCTGATGACAAGGGGGAATGTAGGTGTGCAGGCGGAGGTGGAGACAGGACATCATATTTTATTAGGGAAAGGGTCCAGCGAAAGTGCTGCGCTGTGTGGTAATGAAGTTAAAGATACACACAACACACAACACACACACATCAGCACATACACACGCAGAGAGCACACCCCGCATAGACAGAGGCTTGTTGGCCAAACTGCACAGCAATGACGATAAAAGTTTGTTCATTGCCGCCTCGTTACGTGTAGCGAGTGCTGAATCCATTTCGCAGAATAATTAACTTTACATCACACACACAAACACACACACACACACACTAAAACACTCACACTGAAACACTCACAGTGAAACACTCACACACAGACAATTGTGGGTTGGCTGTTGAATAATTTACGCTTTCGCAATTCACGTTTCCCTGAAATCAGACGGAAAATATTTAAAAGCCAGATCCTTTGCATGCAGATAGCCGGATAGAATGAGCCAAATGGTCTGGTGTGAACAAAGAAATGGCGTTGGAATGTTCACTTGAAAAAAATATCGACATTGTTTTTAGAAAATCGGCAGACTTACTTTACAGCAAGTCAATAGCGAAAAGCATCGATTTCTCTTCTCAAAATCGTGGCTAAAAATGAAATTTCTAAATCGCTCGATACAAGCAGTAATTAATCAGTGTACAACATTTTTGGAAGGCTTTTAATGTTATTTCTTTATTTAAAAAGATTGCTTAAAACGAATTTTTAATGTGTGGTTGTGTTCCTACTTATCTGAAGAAACTGTCTTATAGTAATTTGTAAAATTGATTTCGGAAAAATGGGTTTTAAATCGCCTCGCTTTACCATTTTTGAAGAAAAAACGTTGGCTATCATTTCATAGTTAAAGCGCAGAAAACAATTTCTAAATTGCAGGGTGAAAGCCTTATAAATTTCTTTACCTTCCGGGCACAAGATGCATTGAATAATACTTAATTTGTTCTGTATTTAAAAACAATTTTAAGTATTGGTATTGCGTGTCTACCTATAACAAATTTCTGCCTTAAAATACTTCTGAAAAGTAGTTAAAATTTGGAAAACATTTTGTTTTTCTGTTTTATATTTGAAAAAGGGATATGTTTTTTGTGAGTGTATGTTTAATGAAGTAACTGCAGGCAGGCGAAGTTGCACGCGTTACTAAACAGCCCTCGATTGCGTGCCCAGCTTAGCGCTGCTGTGCTCGGCCCTGCCACCCAGCCACCTGCCGCATTCAACACATTTAGCAAATTCAATTAACCTGTTTGCAGGACGAAATGCCAGAGGGGAGAGACAAAGGAGCGCAACTGTTTGCCAGCAGCAGCAAAAAGTGAGCTAAGTAAGCTTTGAATTTGCTCAAGCTGGCAGTTAATCTTCAACTATAACACAACTACAACAACAGATACAATTACAACTACAACTGCAACTGCTATAGCTGCCAACAAATACACTGTCACATAACTGACTGCTCTTGCTGAGCTAGATATATATTTTTTCCATGGTATTTTAATAAACGTAAATTACTCACAGTTGAGGGCACTGCTGCAAGCAGAGTCGCCATTCCCCCATATCCCTATCTCTCTCTATCTATCTCTCTCTCTCTCTCTCTCTCTCTTGCATTCATTGTCTTTATTTAGCATGTAAGGGGAATATTTTTTTAATATTTTTAAAACGTATTTAACACAACACAGCGACGAAGCACACGAACGTATTTTAAATCAACTTTCATATATCAAATAATTTAATTTGCGCACAGGAAGCGACCGATGTGGTCTTGCCAAGCGGATCACAAGTGGACAAAATACATGCGTTTTTCCTTAATTTCATTAAATTTTAATTAAAACAACAGCATTTACGGTTAGCACTGTTTGTGGTTGGCTTTCGTGCGCCACTCTACGCTTTGCCTGTGCAGCAAATTCAGTTTCCGTTTTCGGTTGGAATTGGCGAAGTTTTGGGTCTATTTGCGAATGCGGCTTAAATCAACAAACAGCTCATAACAGCAGCTCACTCACACAAATGCAATTGCCATGGGAGATGGAGACGGAGATGGATATGGAGAAGGATATGCAACTTTGCTTATTTAAGCCAATGGGCAATTGTTATGCCTGGGTGTCCTGGCCAAAGACTGGCGACACACCTGCCACTATCCATGAGTGCAAGCGTTTATCAACACAAACACCTGAGCTTCGCCAAATTTCCACACACGTTTGAATGTGTCCACAACTCACACTCGCACTCGCACTCACATTCACACTCGCACTCGCACACGTGCAACAGTTTTCATTCACTCAAGTCGCCGTGCCGCGGTTCTTGGCCATAAAAAACAAAGGAGAAACAAGTCTAAGCAGCATGCCGACGATTTCATACCCTTGCAGACAGAAGTACAAACAGTGCTATTTTAATATTTTTATTAACTATATGCATTTTTGGTATATTAATGAGTTTCATCTTGGTAGACAAAAAAGTGAACTTCGCTTGACAGCTAGTTGATTATGATAGCTTTAAGACTTATAGACACGCTTGCAGATAAGCAAAAAGCTATTGTCACGCTTATTTGTACTAATCAAGAATATACATAATTGGGACAGAGTCATCGCCACAAGCCAGCACAAAAGTTTAATATTCTCTGCAAAGGGTGTAACAAATCGTTTCTGGTGAATTGGGCACGAGCAGCGCACACAAACACACATACAAACAAATAAAAGTACTGTAGTCGAGTGAGCTCGACTACGATTTACCCTGAACCAAGTTGTTAAATATTTTCAGTTTTATTGCAAGATTTCCATTAAAAAGTTTTGCACCAAAACGTGAGCAGGCCTGCAAGCGTGCTCTGCCGACAAACACGTGCATATTCATGCACACATGCATACATACATGTATACGTACACGCAATCGTAACGGAATAACGGGGCTCTGCAGCATACACACAAACACATATTGACGCTCGCGTCGATTATCATGCCATCTCTTTCTTACGCATGGGCACGCGTATCAGAAAATACAGAAAATGCTTGCGACTGCTGATGGAAATCAGATCAATATGAGAATATATTTTCGACTATAATTTGGGTTCTTTTTATACGATCTTCATGAAATTTAGGCAGTTGATCAATAATATGCAAATGCATATTATGTATTAAAAGAAGATTCTGCCGTTAAAATTGTAGCATTTATTGCTATCGGAAAATAAAATGTATCGATAATCGAGAAACGGAGGCAGTTATCGATAAAATAAAGCAAACTTGATCTGCGCCTGGTAGGCGAGAACCTATATTCCAAATTTGAAGTCTTTAGCACTTATAGTCTCCGAGATATGCGGGTTCATACAGATGGACGGACGGACAGAACAGGCGGACATGGCCATATCAACTGGGCAGTTGACCTTGATCAAAAATATATATACTTTATGGAGTCGGAGATGCTTTCTTCTGCCTGTTGCATACATTTGCACAAAACCATTATACCCTTTCTACACATCTTTAATGGGTTCAGGGTATAAAAAGTATCATCACCAAACGCCATCATTTCCTTTGAGTTTTTATTTGCCACTCGCCCCTACCTCATTCACGCAAATATTCAGCCACATGTTGCTTGCTACAGCTTTGTTTTTTTTTTTTTGTCCCGTTTGGTAATCGATTTTCGGCAAGCGGCAGCCGCATTAACCTAAAAAAATACAAACATAACGGTTGCGAGGCATGTATCTGCCACATGGCGTGTCAGTTGTTGCTTATGTCTGCTTGTGACGAGTCCGAGTCCGACTCCTGTCGCTTAATCTGGCGGCGAAACAATTGCACCAAACTTGCCACTGATTGAACAGCCAAACACATTGGCTTAAACATCAACTGCTTTTGGGCCAAGTTGCTTGAGTACTTAATAATGAAATGTATTCCTGTTTGTGAAATGAAATTAATTCACTGCCAAATATTTTAAGCCATCCAAATTCATTTTGAGACCATAAATATCGCAACTGACTTTGTTGTAGTTGATATTTAACACTAACCACATATAATATTCTCTTCGGCTACGAGGCCATCTATGCACCACCACAAACAAATCTAAAATAAATTGAGTTCTTAAGAAAATAAGTAAAAATAGTTGTTTATTTAATATATCACAGATCAACCAGTCAAGCATCCTTGCATGTCTACCACATTAAATCAATAATAAATTTGTGTTATTGAGCAGCCAGCGTTCAAATTAAATTTCTTATCAACAATTTGCGGGCCGCAGGCGCTGTAAATATTTTATAGTAAATTGAAGAGCTTGCGAATTTAAACAGGTATTAGAACATATTCACCTTCTCAGAGAGCAGTGCAAAAACTGGCGGAGCAGCGAGACTAAAACACTTCTGCATGCATTTTGTGTCCATAAATCAAATGGGTCTTAAACTATGCGCGACTGATCCACTTGGCGGTTGAGCACCACCACCAACCCATATCTATCCACTCCTCATTCTCATCCGCTCCCAGCAGCATCGATGTGATGTGGACTGCCATAAAACAGAAAAGCGGCAACCACAAATATTTTCAGAGAACGCGATGCGACAAGACGCAACGCGACGCATAAAACTTGTTGAATTATTTTGCGTTAAAGGCAGTGGCAGGCTCTAAATTTGGGAGCGCTGCTTGTAGATGAAAACGGAATTTTTATTATTATTGCAAATTAAAAAAGTTTACATTGGCTTAACTATGACAACATTGAGGGTTCTGCCCATCAACTATGTAAAAGCTAAGTTTTTCTGTTTTTTTTTTTTTGGGCACGGCCTGAGTAAAAGCATGAAATGGGAATGTTAAATGGAATGTGACAGGCGCGCTCAAATTTTATTAACAAAAGTATTTTCAACAGAATGCCGCAAGCGCAGCAAAATACCAAAGCTAAAATCGGCAGACTTTACCTGCACAAATTAAATTCCATTTGCACAGGTGAACGAATCCAGGCGAATCCACGTGATTATGAGTCTTAGAAGCAATCATGTTTAATGTATATTACAATAAAAAATAAATAAAAAAAAACAAAAAAAAGGAACAAAGCAAAAAACCTTTGGACATTTGGTTGCTTAATGTATTCGATACTTAACATCGCTTAGCATTCAAAAGTGAAATTTATTTGTGCTGGCTCAGTGGAAAATGAAAATTGACTTGTTCCGAATGTCGAAGAGGTCACCAAGGGGTCATATGCCAAATGCCATAGCTGTGCGGCATTTAAGGAAGCGGAAAAGGAAAAAAAAACGGCAAAATGGCAAAATGAAATAGGAAGGCGAAAAGGAAACTCGCATTTTCCACTTGCTCAGCAGATAGCCACAGCAACAATGGCAACAACCAATGGCAAGACATTATTCACTTTGCCTGCCTTCCACCATATTTGCTATTATTGATAGACTGACTCGAGGAATTGATTAAAAAAAAAGAAAGCGTTGCCGACGATGCTGGAACTGGAGATGACTAGAGTCGCTCAATGAATAACTGACGATGTCAGGCTTAAGCACAAATGCAGCACAATACACGGTACAAATTACACTAACACACACACACACACACACACACACACACACACACACACTCGCACACGCACATACACAAAGTATTACATGTTGGGGCTTGTGTCGTGCTTTGATCTATGCAGGCAAGGACATCAGCTAACAATTTGATGCTTTAATCCTGCTCTGACTGCCGTCTGATCTGGCTTGCGCTTGTGCTTGTGCAGACAAAACTGAGCAATGAGTTTGGTTGTTGTTGTTGTTTTTTGTTACTGCTTTTTGAACATTTTCATTGTCATTTTTTTTGTGTGTCCCATTTTGGCTCTTCTGTTGTGCTTGTTTATGGTGTCAGCGTTGTGTCTCTTTCCTATCGGGTGTCATATTATGGAAATTCAAATCCAAACCGATTAGAGGCAACATGTGGAAGACTGAGTTTTGCCTTTGCCATTGCCTTTCCCTTTGGTTTTGCCAATTTCTCCCTCTCCCTCTCCCCTCTCTCTCTCTCTCTCTCCCTCTCTCTCCGTCTCTTTCAATTTCGCTCGCATTATTCGCTGTGCATTAGAATTAGACCATTCAACCTTGATATTCTCCTCCTGTTCTGTGACTAACAGCTTACAGGGATGCTGTACTACACTACAAAAAAAACAAATAAATTAGAATTATACTTTGTGTTAAATTTGTGTTAAAAAAAAACCAGTTATTTCTAGTTCTACAAATTTGCATAAGTCTCAAGTTAATACAATAAATAAATTGTTCCATAATTCACATTGTAAACTAGAAAACTAACTTTGATTTCTGATTTTTATGAAAATCATTTCTATATTTATACATTAAAAAATCGGAAGAACACAAAACCTGCAATAAATTCAAAGTTTTTGTCTGAGTGTAGCTGCGTGCATGTGGATGGTAGAAAACATTCGACTGGGCAAATGAGCAAATCAGCTTGTTGCTTCGCATCAACACAAATGAAAATGGCAGCAGCACGTTCGTGCCACATTATTTGTGGGACTCTGTGTGGCATCGGCTGGTCTATCAACTAGGAGACATGTTGCCGGCAAGCATTTCCTATGTTAAGAGGCATTACATGACATTTAAATTGAATTGGTTGCCAGCTGCTCACCTTGAGAGCATGTCAAGCATGTGGTCTCTCTTTATATTCAACCATTTGCTTTGAATCTCATTTGCTTTTTAGTGGTATGCCGCAAACGGATACACAACATAATTAAATAGCAGGAACACTTTGTTGACTACATTACTCAATAAATACCCTTTTGCAATTGCAATTGGCTGCAGGCCAATGCTGATTTGATTCTGTCAGTTTATCGAGTGATATTTCTCGTGTCCTGTCCGGTACGGTGCTGTGTCCTGTCCTGTCCTGTCCTTTCCTGTCCAATCAGGTAATGAAATGCAATGCAACTGGTTGAACAGCAGTTGAGTAAATAACGGTGAAGGAGACAACTCTAATAAACTGTTATTATTATTGATGTGTATTTGCTTTCCTGATTTCCCATTGCGTCGCATTCCCCCTGAATTGTGTTCGCTTGATTTTTTCCATCTCTGAAAGCATTTCCCATGAGCTCTCGTGCTTGCCACAGAAAAGATAAGATGTCATCTGAAGTAAGCTGCCGCAATTTGAGGACTGCTCAAGTGGAATTCGAATGAATTCGACTGGTCTGCTCAGCGCATTGTTGCCGAGACAAATAATATTAAATATCTAGCAAGTACTTCACTGTACTTTCACTTTGTGCAACTCGTTCACTGGAATGTTGTCTTTTGATTAAATTGTGGACTGCACCCAGGAAAAGGTGGAATTATTAAGAAAATTGCTTACGAAGTAAAGCAAGAAATGCGTTTTGTTAACTTCGAAATCCGAATTCAAAAGAATCAAACCAAACACTCAGAAAATATCGGTATTTTTTCAACTTCAGTTCATATTTTTTTTCTTCTAAATGTGAGCAGCAAATGTTTAATTAAAGCTCTGTCGGCGCCAGTTCATTAAAATTTAATATGCAACTTTTTTACTAATACTTACTTGATGTTTATGAACAACTTGCCTGACCATATTTAACTATCAAATCTTTTTCAATACATTTAAGCCTCCATTAAGCGCAAATTGTAAGCGCATCAGAGCATGTGTGTGTGTGTGTGTGTATGTGTGTGTCTGTGTGTACATGGTTAATGGTCAGTTTGTGGTTGTGCGGAGCTTTACAGCAAATCAATGATCCGCCCCGTGTGACGTGAAATTTTATTACCGCAAAATGATTTCATGTGCCAAATATTTGGTAAAATTGGCACTGACTGTCCGTAATGCTCGGACGCTGTCCCCAATGGTTTCCTTTGGCTTGGTTAATGGCCTGCCTTTTACGAGGCTGGGCGTGGTCGGGGGTGGCGTATGGGTATGCTGGTCATGGGCTAAGTCCGCTTTAAGTGCACTTTGCCTTTAATCTGACATTATTGTTAACTTACTTTATGGATGGTGCGATTATAATATTGATGACGACGACAATGACCAATAACCGATGTTTGTTTTGTTCATTTTGCAGGCATTTGGTACAACAGTGATCGAGACCACCGCGATTGGGTACGCGTTGCCGGGCGATAGTACCCATTGTACCCTGTCAAAGGGTTAAGACCATCATCACTGCGCAAATCGTCCTTCTCCAGCAACAGCAGCATCAACAACGCTTGTCCCCCGCCGCCGCCCACGCCGCATCAAATCCAATCGATAGCCGGCAGCAGCAGCAGCACCAGCAGCCAGCTTCAGAAACATCATCAACAGCATTCGCATCCGCATCAACAGCATCAACACAGGCGTAGCAGCAACTCAAGCCACACAGGCAACAGCAGCTTGGCAACCAAGCCTGCTATTAATTTGCTTGGCAATCAGCTGCAGGTCAACTATTTTGAGTTCCCGCCCACCACTCGCAGTGTTAGCTCGCTGTTGGCCAGTCGATATACCGGCATAGCCACCGCCACCGCCACCGCCTCCACACCGTCGCTTAATTGCACTCCGTGCAGTGGCGGTAACTGCAATAGTCCCACTGCCACAGCTGCAGCAAATTCTAGTTACAGTTCTGCGGTTGCCAAAGCGGCCGCTTCGACAGCTTGTGCACTTCTTGCCACGTGCCACGTGGCCAGCAACACACATAACACAACCTCAACCTCGTACCGCTACCCCCAGCAACAGCAACAGCAACAGGAACAGGAACAGGCACATCATCAGACTTCAGACAGAGACAGAGACAAAGATAGAGAGAGAGACAGCATGGGTAGACGTGAGATTAAACGTTCAAATACGAGTGGCTCCACTTCACGTTCCTATGACAGCGGCAGTGGTAAGTAAGACTAAGACTAAAAATATCATTTACAAACTTCGAGCTCAAAGCATCTGTGTTAGTTGTATGTAAAAATTGAAAATGGGCCTGTTAATCACAAGCTGCGCTTGGTTTGGGTGAACAACAGCAATCATGCTTATTGATGTATTTATATTTCTCTACTCATAATCTAAATCGACTGGTTACGGTGGACCTTTAGTTGCTTTTGAGTACTGAGCATTGACTAATACATATAACTATTCATATTTGCCAGATGCTTTTCCTTTTCATCAAATTTCCATTTGGATATGAAATAACGCAGTTGACACGACAAAAAGTAAAATGTTTTTTTTTTATTTCAAAAAATGTAAGATTTGTTCTTTAGACGTGAAATGTGTAAGCTTTTAATATTAAAAGCTCACCTGACAGACTTAAATCTGTTATATTTTTTATTTTTATTATTTTGAGCATTGAAGTTAGCACGTAGAATGTGGCATTAAAGACGTATTCCTTTCAATATGTATTTAAATCTGTAAATTATGAAATGGATATGAAAAAAACGTTTTCACAAAACATAAAAAGGTTCCGCATTCTGGTTTTGTAAACGCTCGAGATACTCGTTTTGTGTTGTCAGTTAAGTAACAGCATTTTGTTGAAAGGACACAAACACAAATCAATTAAGCCTAGCAGAATGGTGGGCGATGTAGGCGTGGCATTACAGTAACCACAAAGTAATCGCCTTACGGACTTGTGCGTAGGTTGGTAAATAGCATTGCAAGTGACATTGTTCTGGCAAATTAAATCAACTGAGATTTGTTGGCAAACTGTCGCCGACTGTCTAAGGACTTATGTGCGGCTTACAAAACTCCTTGCCATCGAAGGGAATGTGAGATGACAGCGAGATAAATACGAAAAAGATTGACAAACAGACACACACTGAAACCTAACGCACAATGTTTATCATTTACTGATAAGTAGATAATAGAAAATACATCAAGTTACTTGCAGTTTTACCGGTGGAGTGAACTTTATTTATTATCATCTTATATTGTCTCAAAGATTCATATTCATATAAATGCTCGGCTAAACTATGGTAAATGATAAATGTGATATAAACAAAAATGCAGAGCATGCACCTATGCAGTATATTTGTAAGAAGCACACAGAGAGAAAAATGATGAACTAAAATTATGTTAAAATTAGGTTTTCGCAATTCTACTTGAAAAATTCGTTTACAACTAGTTTTAAAATACTAAATAATGTCGTATTATTTGAAATATATAAATAAATAAAACCTAATCCCAACTACCATTATTGGTTTAATATTTAATTATTCTAAAATGCTTATTCACAGATGAAATCGTACTTATTTCAGGAGTCTTTTGCTTTTACATCTTGAGTTCACAAATACGAACTTACTAAAATACTTGATGATTCGGACTACTGAAATCGTACTTAAAACAACAACAAATTGCGAGACGAAAATTATTGTATTCTAAATATATTATTAAGATTTTTTCTCTCTGTGTAGCTTATAAGTATAAATGTGTAAAGATGGTATCTATCAAGCATTGTGGAGCCAACGGCAAATCAGACTAGATTCCGGTTTTTCTATACAGTTGCGGTGTTAAATAAAATAGTATTAGGACAAATCAAATAAAATAAATCGCTTTTTGCAGCAGATACTTTGAGTGTCCACTATCTAAGCACAACACGGCTTAATTATAAGCGTGGCTACGAAAAGGGGAGACCAAAAAGGTTTACGTCACGCTGAGGTGGTCAAGTGGCAAGCACTAGGAGCAAGATGAGATTATTTCCGAGATGTTCAAATCGCAGAACTGACGTCTGAAACAGTCATACAAAGCACCCAGATCAGCGCGACCGCAGCACAACTTCGAGGCACGATGGCAGGCACTGCCTGAATTAAGGACGGGATCCGTGGGATACATCAGGGTGTCTACAAATAGTCATAAACGATTGAGTTACTCTGACTAGTCAGTGTCAGAGTGCAAGTGACTCACCTTGACGTGTCGCCGGCCGCAACGGATTGTTCCGACCGGGTGACTGAAAATGAGACGGCTGCCGTGGCGGCTCCTCGGGTGTAAAGTCAACATTCACTGCAATTAAAGGGGAGCGAAATTTTAACATTCCTATGAGCGCATGCGTGTTAGAATCTATGTGAGAGCGTATGTTACTACTGAGTGTATGAGTGCTATGTCTATTTACCCAATTAATTGAAACTTCACTTATTTACACTCCACTGAACAAATGTGGCTTGGTCGACCGACCATGCAGTTATTCTTAATAAATAACAATTGTTAGCTATAAAGTGATAACATTGTTGCGTATTTACTTTAATTAGGATCCAGACAATTAAAGCCCCTCTTTCTCTCTCTTACTCAGTGTGTGGAATTTTGCGTATTGTTTCGCGTGTGTATTTAAGCATTTAACAAGAAGACAGAGGGTCGATTTTAATTGTTGCAGCTTGTGCCCTGACAGTGGAGTGGCGAAGTATTGAATGATGCAATGGCAGATAGTTAATTGAAGAAAAATGTTTATGTGGTTAATTAAAGATAAGTGCTTATGTTGCTAACAGGACTATAATTGAGCGGAGCATGTGCACTTGTCCATTGCTTATTGCTTTTAAACAGCAACCAGTTAGTAAAAAGTAATAAATTACCAGACTAGTGAATACTCATACATATCACATTATGTATATATATATATATATTTTTTTTTCCGTTTGAGCAAAAGCCGTAACGTTTTTAGTGTTGATCAAGAATACGGTTTATTCATATGCTTGAATCATGTATTTTAAATAAATAAAAAAACATTTCCTGTGTTACTTTTATAGAAATGCTACTAAATCTAAGCCAGGATTCAGTCCCATGAAAGTTGTTAACTCGATAGAGAGTGGATCACTTTATCGCGTATATTGTCCGCACAAGGATTGACGCCCCAGAAGGCGCCTTCGCAACCGAATGACTCAAAGCAACTGTATCGTATCTTATTGCTGTCCTGCGAGCAGCAGTTCACAATTGCCCAAACACAGTTGGACACCTTGGCTGTGGTTGGTCGGGGCGGTCGGGGTGTGGTCGACAGTGGGGCGTTGGTAACCGCGGGTCGCTGTGGTCTTGGTCGGCGGGTGGAGGCCCCGACTGGCCAGGCTTGTGCTGGCCGGGTGGTTGTCCGTGCTGTGACGTAACAAGAACGAATGAATGAATGGTAAAAAGATAGATGTGTGAGATAGAGAAAGCCACAAATGCATCAAAGCATAGCCGAAAAAAAAAAAATAAAATAAAATAAAGCCAGATTAATGTTATACACAATGTTTGATGATATGATATATCCATATGAACCGATGACTTGCTATGTAGCTGTTGCGAACGCCTTAATACTTAATACTTACGTCCTTCACGACGACGGTTACTTGGTGGCCAGGGCACCCGATCTGTATATATTTCAAGTAATTAGCATTTCAAAGATATCGTGATCAGGAATATATAGTTCGGACAAACCTTCTGAAGGGGATGTCTGCCAGCTGGAAGGGGTGACTGCCAGCTGGAAGCATCACCAAATCCACCACCAGAGCCACCACCACTTGACGGTTGTTTATCATCTGGCCGAGGATTGTCGAATACTGAGAAGTCGGCATCCTCCGGATTCGAATTGTGCCACAGGTCATTTAGATCGAAATCGTTACGCGATCCTATATAGATTTCTGGTTTGGTAGTTGGTTTTTGGGTTTGCCATTGAAGCAGTTTTCCACTGTACTTTGGACGGTTTCCACGAACCGGATAACTGCAATGACAATTATTTATTCTAAATCAATCCTGGTAATGGCTTAATAATTATCTAAATCCGTTTATAAATTATTGATTGAAACGTTTTACACTTTTTTGTAAAGAAATTCAACAAGAAACTCATTTCTAAAATGCGTATTCGATGTACTTGAATTAAGAACTGGATTTGGTTTGTTTAAGTGTACTTACCGCTGATAGTGTGGCCTTGACTCAACGGGTACATTGTATAAAGCTGCAGGTTGTTGGACTGAATAGACTGAATAGTGACGAGAGTAGGGATTGCCGGCGTGACGACGATGGCGACGATGGCGACTGTGATATTTCTTGGGATAATTTTGGGACAAGTCCTCCTTCGAGGGCTGCACAACTTGGGCAACCTCAAAGTTGTCGGCGGCAGAGTCATCATCGTTCAGTACTAATGGTGTCTCCGGGAGCACATCAAAGACAATCTCTTCCGTTGGCTCCTCGATCCTCAATGGCTTCGAAGCGGATTTCAAACGATGATGCCGAATTCGCTGGTTGCCTCTGAACAGTTTTGGATTGAAAGTTTTGGTCTCGTTTTTACTGGGATCTGTGTGCAAGTGAATACGAAATCAATATTTAATATATCGATGTGGGATGCAAATAACCTTACCAAAATCTTCGTTGACAAAGTCCTCCTTGTACATGACCACCGGGTGATCCTCATGCATAACACCGTCCACAACTCTTACATGATGGAACTGCAGCAGAGATGTAAAAAGTTGTAACTGTAGCAAGAATTGTGCCAGGCTACTTACCTCAACATTGTCCGCATCCGGTGGCAGCGATGCAATTTCCCCTTCATTTTCTGTGGACGGCCGACTGGCTGCTTGGGCTACAAAGAGCAGCAGAGCAAGTATCAGGACCGGAAGTGCAGAGCCGGCCATTTTTTGCCTCTTTTGTTTCATATCCTTTGGTTTTTTTGGGGTGTTTGCTGTGGTGTGGCTTGGAGTGGTTACTACAATTGACAGAGAGCACAGATTCATCATTGGTTAGTTGAAGCAGCACAGTGTCAAGTTTTATTGTACGAACTCAATCTTAATTAGTTGCGCCCGACCCATTCGTAGTAGCAAACTTTTGTGGCTGTAAATTCTGTTGTGGTTTTACTTTTCGGAGTTTGGCAACGCCTCGAGTTTGCTTTAAATTAGACATCAACTTTTGGTGCAATTTTTCTTAGCTTTGCCTTGCGGTAAACTTTTCGATTACTTTGCTCTGACATCTGTTTTGTTTTTCTAGCATAGTAGCTTGAAATTATTACGGCACTTTACCATATAACCAAAGTGGCCAGACTCGTTTAGACTTTTTCACGCAAACTTTGCTTAGTAGTTAAGAAGAAGAAGAAGAAGCAAAGACACAATAGCCAAAACCTCAAAAACGTACAACAATGTTTGTCTAACTTCAAGTTTTCACTAACTCACTTTGAAATTGTATGACTTCTTTAAAATTTCGAATTATTTTTTCTTATATATGTTGACGCTTTATTAGGTCGTTTCGCTTCGGAGATCGAATCGATACTGAGCTCATAGCGGGCAAAAACCGTTCAATTTAAAGAAATGCGGACAGCTGAACATGTTCGTCAAAAGCACATTCATCAATATGTGTGTATACCTCGGAACAATTGAACATTCATATTTATTTAGAATTCCGAATTTCTGACGATCTGTACTATATGTACTTATGTATGGAAATCAATATACAATTTGTTATAATTAGTGAATAATTTGCTTAAGCCCCATAACTGATCTAGGAGACAATATTTTTTATGTTCGTTTCAATATTGTGATATCACTAAGGTGAGTAAGGTATACATGTCATTAATTTTCACTTTCAAAAATGATCTTAGCTTAACGAAGATTCGAGACTTTGCCAGCTGGCTGACAACAAGTAAAGTTGAGTCATATATACATAAATAAAAGTATTGTTATCACCTGCACAAATATTGATAGCTTTGTTTGCTGTATTCGTAATACAATGAGTATACCAAGGGGAAATGCTTTAAACTTATCTTTTACCAAAAAGGTAATAAAATTGATAATATGATCTACGTCATATGAGATCTGAGAATCGCTAAAAGCCGAAAGTCATATTTTCCCACTTGAGAAAACAATTTAAAAGTTCCATATGTTCTGCTCTGGCTGCTATCTGCTAAAAAGTCAGCATTTTAACATATATATATAATATAATTACAGTAATCTTAAGCAGTCTATTGACTGGTTAACAGAATTAAATAAAGTCATTTGGAGAAAAAGTTACTATATCCCGTTTATCCATTTTTCAGGGTATAAAAATATATTCTAATTTTCGCAAAGTTGGCAAAATATATGTTTTTATTTTTTTATTGGTTGTCCATTTACCATTTAGCATGTCTAACGACAATGTTGTATCACATAAGTTAATAATGGAAACACTTTTCAATATGCAAAACATTAAACCCAATGAAGTGTGCCACAAAGGGGGGCAACTGCGGTTCTCTTTTTTGCTGACTGTGAGAAAATAAATAAAATCAATAATTCGCTTTCTGAAACGAGCAGGATTTATTTTCATCATTTTATTTATTTCAGATATATTTTTACGTAAAAAAAGTGGAACAATTTGTGTATTATTTTTATGATTTTAATATTATTATTGAATTGTAAGAGTTCGGATTGCGCATTGAAATCCACAATAATATTTAAAATTAAATTTTCGCTAAAATAAATTAGAAAGTGCAAACATAATTAATTTTTTCTTGCAAAAACTTATTGCGTTTTAATTTATTCTGTTTTTTATTTGTTGATATTTTGTTAGATGAATATTTTATCGTAATACAAATATACATGCATATTTGTGGAGAGGCTTTAATTTAAATTGAGTGCATTTTTTTAATATCGATTTTCGAAAATTAATAGACACGCACTTAATTTACCTGAACTCATCAGTTTAAGTACGTAAGACAAATAAATACAATAAATGTGGTACAAGGACTTGTCAGACTGGAGCACCCGATAAATATGATATTTGATATTAATAAAACATAAGTCATACGTAAAGCATAATCAGGCTCCTAAAATATGGGCTATTCACCACTTAAGTAAATTATTTATGGACTGAAGTGGGGGCAGCACTCAATTGAGTGGTTAAGTGCTTAGCCATCCGATCAGCAACTTGCCTTGCGATCCGCTGACCAATGAACCCACCTGTCAAGTGACCAACAGGCAAATTGTATTTCGTAAGCGACCGAGAAACTTTTAACAAACTACCAGACGAACACACATACAGCAGCATTGCAGACAATATGGCTACACTAAAAAAATTATTCACGCGGAAAAGCTAATAGATTTGTAGCAGCAACACGAAATCGCAATGACTAATACCTTATATCTTATGAAATGTATTTCATGATGAAAATCACGATCTTATTTTTAGCAGCGAAATTCTTTCGAAAATTTAATTAAATAAACACTGTCTTGCAATAATATTTAAAGGTTATAGCTTTGAAAGTATTTTCTAATCTGGAATTTGTATTAAAGGAAAATCATAAGTGAAATATAAGAAAGAATGTTTTTGTCACATTTTGATACGCAAAAAATCAAATTTCTAAATTCATAAAATTTTGTGAGAGTGCAAGGCCACACGTCCGTGCTTGGCTTGTTGCATGGAACTGTGTAGCAGGACAAGTGCAATTTGGCCAAATGAGCGTAATGTAACCATTTAGGTGGTAAACTGGTCACTTGCCTCAAAACGACGCCAAGGGCCGAGCCAGTCAAGCGTGTCCTCGTGTCCTGGCCAACTACTTCTTTGCCACCACCTGGCAGAGTGATGGCGATGGCGATGACGATGACGATAATCGCACTGTTTGCACAGGGACTTACACGAAGCGGACTCTGAACTCTGTGGCAGAGCTTATCTGAATGAATAGTTGGCTGGCTCTATGAGCCAGGACATTGTCGTGGTCAGGACAGTGCTTGTAAATCGGGCGGCCTAAAGGTGACACGGTATTCGGTATTCGGTATTCGGTTTGGCAGCGATTTTAATATTTTTCAGCTACGCAAACAGGCGGAGATGTCAATCAGAGTTAATTGAAAACATGGAAATTTTCTAGGACAGCTCATCAGGGTCAAAATACATTGCCAAAAGTGATTAAAAGCAAACAAAACCGTGTGTAAATAAAAAATATGCAGCGAGGTAAAAAAATTTTTCTATTTTTTTTTGGCAAAGCAATCACTTGTGATGACGTGCATAATGAAAACCAAAGCCGACTTAACTAACAACATTTAATTTAAAATGCTGATGCTTAAGCTCATTTCTCACAAAAATACAGCAAACAGTTTGTGCCAAAAGCACGTGACGTGAATTTAAATACCTTTGCCCACATTAAGTAGCTTACAATGCCGGGCTGCGGCAAAAGAAAAAGCAACCTCAACAGCAACAAACGTTATCCTTGCCGCATTTGTTTGGTTCTATTCATGTGTCAATGTGTCGTCCTGTCATATACACAGAACCTCACATAATAGCTGTTGCAGCAGCAATGCAAATGCCATTTAAATTTCCTTTTAATAGCTCAGCGACTCTCTGTGCAGTTTGTATCCTGCCACCTTTTGTTTGGCATAATTAAGAGTTTTTCTGCTGCCCAATCAATGCACACATCAGAGTTGTGTTAGCTGCTGCATTGTAATTATGCGATGGCATTGTGCTGCCTAATGAGATTTGGTTCGTTCGACGATGCGTATACGTAACGCGATCGATGATACCCATTTCCACGAAACGCCATCAGCTATTGTCAGATTTCTTGAATTTTTTTTTGGCATAGGTTTTGATTCTTCCTTTGATCTGACAATATTCTGCGTTGTTGCCCGTTTGCGTTTGTTTAATGCGCAGACACTCACATGCCTCTTTGCTGGGATGTGTGCCATTTGCAATGTGGTCCGCATAAGCAAATATTGAAAAATGAATGTCTTTTTCTTTGGTTTTCATGGTTCCTTGGGTTTAAATTATGCACGCTGCCTTTTCGCTTTTATTCTGTTCTTTGTTGTTGATTTGACTGGGAGCTTGGCCCATGGGCCAAAAACTGCCAACTTTTCTTATTATGGTTAAAAATGTTTTGTTTTGTTTTTTCTTTTATATGTGCCTCACATACACACACACACACACACACACACACACACACACGCGTATATATACTTTGCATTATGCTCGTAAAATGGGGCAAAAGTAAAAACAATACAAAAGCAAATGCCCATTCTTTGCTGGAGCAATGTACTCTGCAGTTTGTCTGATCATTAAAAATATATGAGGCTAGTGATAAAATATTAAAGAACCTGCAGCAGCTTTGCAAATCAAACTGCGGGCAAACAAGGCACATACAATGCTTAGCGAACTGAAATCTTTTAAATTTCAAGTAGACTTATATTTTAGATTATTCTTTACACATTTAGTTTATGAATGAGTCTAACAATACTTAAGCAGTGTTTAAATAGCGATTGTATTACTACTGTTGTTATCTCGGCGCTGTCCAACATGGCATGTAAAATGTATGCAATTGGGAGCAACACAAGTTGAGGCACCGACATGTGACTTTCACAGACCGCACACGAAATTACTATGTTGGTGAGGCAGGCGGAGGGGCGGCACAACAGTGAAGCGTGGAGAGCAACAACTATGCAATGGGGAAGTGCAAATGGGGTGAAGGGGAGACTGTGGCAGCTGCTACAAGTGGCTGTCAAAGTTGGTCGGTTAGCAAGCATGCTCGTTGTGACAGGACTGGCGCTGGGCTGGTTGCCACAAATACCACTTACCCAGGATCTGCAGTTCTAATTGCCAAAGTTGAGCCAAAAGGCCAAAAGCCGAAAGAGTCGGGCTACCAAATTATATGCACTCAGCGGCGGCCATACAGCATGCAAATTTTCAAAATTGTGTGTGTGGTGTGTGTGTGTGTGCCAAAAGAAAAATAAAATGAAAAACATTGAGATGTTAAGCGCTGGGAATTTGGTTGGGGAGGCTCAGCCCTTGCGGTCAGTTTGAAGTGGCGCCACAAAATATTTATTAGTTTGCTTAGCTAACAATTCAGATTAGTCTGGGCAATCTGTCCGATTAGCACACAGGCCAAGTGCAAGTCAAAGATATTGTGTGTGTGTGTATATACTACTATACATAAATAAGACACGCCCAATTGACTTAATGGCAATGTTGGCAGGCGCCTCAAGCAAAGACAAAGAATTGCTGCCTATTCACTGACGCCAGAGCTGAGTTTTGGCCCCATGATTTAAGCAGCTTAACGGTCATCAAATGGCCATTTTCATTTTGTGTGCTGCTTTGCATGCATACACAGGACGCAGGTCGCAGGACACGCTGGACGCTGGACATACCAAATTAATGCCAATCGGTTGCTGTGGAGTCTGTGAACAGCCATTGAGCGACCAGCGACCAGCAACCAGCAACCAACGACCGCCAAACGAGCGACATACAATTGACAGCTAAATTGTCTGTCAATTTATCTCGCTGCCCGATTGCGTTCTCAGCTGCTGTTTGTGAATGGCTTTGTGTCTCTCCATGTGTGTGTGTGTGTGTTTGTGTATGTGTGTGTGTGTATCTGTATCTGAGTGTTTAGTTTGCATTGTTGAGCATTGATTGCTGTTGTCACTGTGCGACGCCTGTGTGTTATTACCGCACAATGAACCAAAATTGTTGTTGCAATTGTAATTATTGTCTATCTATCAATCGATGTTGTTGTGGTTGATGCCACACACACACACACACACACACACACATGCATGTTCAGCTATTGCTTTCTGTCAAGCTGTGTATCCAATTGGTAGCCTGTCGGCTTTTTTCTAAGTGAGTGTGTCTGTGTCCTCTTGTGTGTGTCAGGGGTTCACATTTGGCGTCAACTACGCAGGGCAAGTTCAGGCTTATCCAAATTCAAAGAACAGCTCGCTCACACTAGATTGCGACTACACTTTGAAAAAATGTGATATAGATTTTAAAAAAATCTCAAAAGGCAGCTACCTTTTTGTGCTCTGAACCAAGAACCCATTTTAAAAAGTAAAGTTCTAAAACGAAAGTTAGGCTTGGTAATACCTATGTCTTATCAGAAATTAAATGGTATATTTTTCAGCATTTTTATATTCAATTTGACGATTTCAGTAAATTTTTTAAAATTTAATAATGAAAAAATTATTTTGGACATATACTGGATTATCAACATTTTCTTAATATTTCTTTTATATTAAAGTTCTTCTGGCATTAAAGTTTATATCAAGAAAAAATATATGTTTTATGCATAATTTCTCATATTTTTCTAAAATTTCATTAAATTTCAGTTAAATATTAATTTTTTGAGAAAGCAAGTAGTATACATTTATAAAAATTAATTCGGGTTTTACTTTTAGAAATTCCATTTGTATATTTAATTTTATAATTATTATTCGTTTTTTTAAACAATAATTGATTAGAATTATACTTTTAAGAAATTCATTTTGTAGGATTCAAAAATCGTTTCATAAAAAATCAGAGTTATTCTTCGGATCCTTGTGCGATTTTCTAGATTCTATTACATATTTTTTGGTAAGTGTAGCTTGAGCTGACTCCATCGAAAGTTTTGCTGTTTTTTCGCCTTGTTTCGGTTTTCTTTGCTTGTGCTGCTTTTTGGGTCTGCCAAGACTCCAGGACTGTCAGCTCCTGCTCACATACATACACAACACATACAAATATGCGTGCTCAAACGTCTGTATTGAGGTTTGCCGTACTGTGGAAGCAGTTGCCTAAATAATGCAAAGTAGCAGCATCAAATGACGGCAGCAAATGTGACTTAAAGTTTTAATGAAAATACCGAACCGAGGCAAATATGCAAAAGCACTCACACGCTATGTGCGTATGTAGATATATATATATATAAATATACTATTATATATGTGTATACGATAACAGATCCCTCGAGTACACAAAAAAACGTACACATTAAATTTCGTAAGGCGTACACATTGGCCAGCAGTGCACAATAAATCCAAGATAAAAAATAGCAGCCATATGAGTATGTGGAACTCAATCTGACGTCTGCACAGGAAATTGCATTGAGTGCTAAACAAATTATGCGCCAATTGAATTTTAAAACAAACATGTGACGTATACGCCCCATAAGATAATATTGACCATATGCCATGTGCCCGACAGCCAACAGCTTATTTATAGTCTCTGCTCTTCTACAGAAGCAGTGGCAGCATTCATCTCATACTGGTCGCTCCGTAGGATGCATTTAATGTATTCAGTTTGGTTAAGTAAGAAGCAGACTTTACTGGTTGACAGACAGTAAAGACGCAAATCAGGTTGTCAATATGCTTAACAGCCGACATTTGTGTAGGCTTCAGCAGTGTTGAGGTTGGCAGTTAGTTACTGCCAATATCCACTGTCAAGGTATCTTGACTGTTATGTAAAACAGTTGGCTTTTAGGGGCAAACAAGTTGAGAAATACGCTGATGATTCAACGTAAAGTGTACCCAGCTTTTTATTACATTTTTTCCTTGGAATTTGCTTTTGATGTAAACACAATTGCACGATCTAGTTTACCCAATGGGCTGACAGCCGCCAACTATTTCTCAGTGAAGCTATATTCAATATGAGTAATCCGTGTAAAACTGTCAGTTTCTACGGATATCTATAAATGGCCAGCATTTACAGCGTGCGACATTTGGCTGCCACCCACGAGACAAAGCAGGTCTGGAAATAAATCATCATAAATCATAAATCATTTTGTGTGTCACGACTGCAGTTTGCATTTTGTCGCCAGTCAATTTACCTGAATCTCAATGCACGGGGCATGTCGCACGAATTCAATAAATCAAACAGGCGATAAACCCAAAATGTGACCGGGCAATCATTGGCACGCCTCATTTGTTTTTCTTTTGTGTATGTGGGCGTGGCAGCTGACTACTGACTGCCAACTGCTGACAACTGTGAATGTCACCTAATGCGGTCAATTAGTGAAACAAAGGTCTCTGCCGCTCGCTCTCTCTACTAATTAAAACGCGCTGAGCAAACAGTTAGTTTTCTCCAGCATAATGGGAGGGCAAAACACACACCACACTCACACACACATACACATATATACACACACACCACACACACACACCACACACACACAGTGATATCAAAGCACGTGCGAATTGGATTTGTGAGGCGTCGTTACATTTGTACGCTCATTTAGTTTGTTGATTGATGCGAAGCAACGGAGGGGTGTGGAGGATCTTCTAACACGAGATGGAGCTAAGCAAAATACCACGCAAAAGCATTACGCATACGCTTAGCTAGATGATTAATAAGATAA
The DNA here is from genome assembly GCA_035043445.1 of Drosophila silvestris. Lineage (NCBI taxonomy): Eukaryota > Metazoa > Arthropoda > Insecta > Diptera > Drosophilidae > Drosophila > Drosophila silvestris. The sequence continues at coordinate 1,661,897 of JAWNMZ010000148.1, forward strand.
ATAGCGAAAATGTGAACAAGATGTATATTGAAAAAGCCGAAATAAAAATGCTTTTATATTCAATGGTCATAAAATACACGTCCAAAACATAAAAGTAAATATAGAAATATTTGGGAATACGTAAGAAAATATATAATATATATTCTTCATCAGTACAATACATTTAGTAAAAACATGATGCTTTTACTTTGGCTAATCCGTATTCTTGCTGCAGACAATATACATATATTTTTCCCCAGTTTCTCACAGCTTATTTGGACCAGTGCCTAGCAACAATTTTTGATTGCCTGCCATAAACTAACTATACATTATTTTTCAAAAATTCAAAAGACCGATGACAGGTATATATATTAACCACCTGCTAGGTGAGGCTATATAAAAAAGTACCTTAATTTATGGTCACATCTTATTTGGACTAGTGGCGTTATGGACACTTGGGTGCCATAAAACTCGGATTTTGTATGGCAGGTTGATTATTTTCGGTATAAATAGACCAATCCTTCGTAGTCAGTTTAGTTATATCCTGCATCTCGGGTGCAACCAGCCAAAAAGGACTATGGGCAAACGGACTACCATTGAACAACGGAATCTCATCCTGGAACACTTCAAGATCGGATATTCACATCGCCAAATAGATGAAATGGTCAATTTAAACAGGTCAACTGTATACAGCATCATTCGTCGCTTCGTCGACGAAAATCGGACAGAGGACAAGGGCAGAATGGCACCAAACAAGATTTTCACCGAACAGGAAGAGCGGAGAAATAAGGGATAATCCCAAGCTATCGGCTCCAAAACTGACTCAAAAGGTGGAGGATGAAATGGAGAAAAAGTGCAGCATGGAAACTGTGCGCCGGGTTCTGCGCAACCATGACTTTAATGCTCGAGTACACGAAGCCCTTATAAGCGCAAAAATAAAGGGATTAGATGAAACCCACTTGGACAAGGATTTGGACTGAACACAGTCATATTCGCAGATGAGTCCAAATTCACATTTTGCCGACGACAAGAATGTACATCAATATATTAAAGTAAAATGTACTCCAAAGTGCCGAGAAGCTAGGAATCCGACGTACTTTCCGGTTCTACCAACAACGACCGGACAACAACCAAGCATAAATCCGGATTAGTACAGTCATGGCTTATCTGGAACTGCCCCCACATGATAATTCCACCGGCCCAGTCTCCAGATGTAAATGTTATTACAAATTTGTGGGCTCTGCTGGAAAATAACATCGGGAATCACAGATCCGATCTTAAAAATGCTCTGCTGGATGAGTGGAGCAAAATCCGTCCAGAAACTACCCGGAGGCTGGTATCTTCCATGAATAATAGGTTAAGGGAAGTTATTAAGGCTAAAGGATAGCATACTAAGTATTAACATCCTTATTTAAGTTTTTATACGCCTAATATGTTAATTTTCTAAGACTGTCTCAAATAAGCTTTGCCATGTGTTTTGGATATGTTTTCAGTTTTTGACTTATTTTAGTTAATTAATTAATATTTTAATGAAAACTAAAGTTTCTTTTCAAACGTGATATAATATGAAACAAATTGGCACTTAAACATTTTGCGTTTGTTTCTTTGTTTAAACCATATAGCACTTTAAATTTGTTTACACTGGTCCAAATAATCTGTGAGATACTGTAGCTGTCATAAGAACAATCGGTCCAGAGATGACCGCTAAGCGATCCTAACTAAACTCTTTAGCTACGAGTGCAAAAGTGCCATTTGATGAGTCAGCACATAAGATCTTGAATGGAAAACATTTTTTTTGCCACGAAAAAACTCTTTGATATTGTGCACACATGCAAAACTCAGAATTCTGTGTTTTGATTTTCAATCTTGACATTCACATTTGCGTTGTTTGTTTCCACAATGATTTGACAATCCAACCAACAAGGAATATTCTTACTGTGAGCCTGTTGATGGTCGGATCGGCTTTTGGGTTTATTGACTTTTGAGTCTCTTTTCTAAATAAATAAAAACTGTTCGTTTTAACTTATGCATCTACCGCTTTTCTTGAGAATTACAATATTTTGGCTGCTTTTTACCATGTGTTATGTGTTTTTGGCCTAATGCATAATGGCGGAAAATGTATCTTAAGAAAGCAGTAAAACTTGCATGAAAAGTTGTGTAAGCTTCTGTTGGAAAATTTTCAAAAATATAAATGTTTATTATATAGTACTTTTGTTCGATGTGAACTGAAGCAAATGCAATCTGAGCGCTGCTGGAGTCCATTCAGCTAGGGATGAAAATTTCTGTGTGCCAAAGATAGATCTTCTTTGTGATTTTTAATAGACAGCTGTCATTTAGGCACCCATCACCGCTACTTTCTAAATCTGATATCATCCTGTCATCTTTGACAGCATAGCTTAGTATGCTGAAGAATTACCTCATGTCTAATGATCTCATGCTGCTCATCGAAATATTTTTAGCCCAAGTAATTTCCGTTTCTTTGTGCATTGGCCATGACCAAAAGCTGAGAGATCTCAATTAGGTTGAAAGATACTAAAAGTATCCAGCCGAAAGCTAAGATTATACTTATTCGCAAATTGATAGCGGATGTACAATATGCCATTTTAGTTAAATACATACAAACTGGGCTTGTGATTATTACCCGTAATTTAACTTTAGTGCTCATTAGGGGTGTCGTTTTGGGTTCACCTCTAATGTCCGACACGCACTATGATTTTAGTTATTGTTATTATTGGTGCTCAGATGGCCAGCTTAATTGCAATTTGTGGCACACACATGTGTGCACAAAACTTAGCCTTTACACTTATTGCAGGAATGAGGTATTTTCACACCTATTTCAAATATCGATTCGCATCACATGCAGCAACAATAGATAACAAATAATTTGGCAATTTAAATAAATGTATTTATTTAGATGCACTTGTTGGAATGGGCAATCAATTGAAAATGACATCAAATGCACACATTAAACATACATATCTACATATCTACATATATTTGTATATACGTATATGAGTATACTTAAACGTTCATTGTTTCTCTGGCAATGTCTTTAATCTTTATGTTAATTTTATTATAGAAATCACTTGCAAAACTCGTTAATTAGCGCGTAATTTATGACGATGATCATATAAATGTCAATATATTAATGTATTATGTGGTATTTAACGATTTTTGTACCAGTATGCTAATCATAATAAACATTACTATTCACTGACGCTTTCCTTATTATAAGTAGAGACAACTTTGAGAACGTCATTGAATTTTCCGACTTCTTGTCGGCGCCTTTTAAAGTCTTTACCCACAATTCCCGAGGGTCAAATGATGATGCATAATTATTCACAATCGTAATGAAAAATCTAAATTTATAGGGGTGTGTGCTTTTGTACTTGTCGTATAACTTTATAAACAACGGCTACTATTTTGAAGTGTCGACAGTACATTTTTGTGGTTGACCGTTTAAAGTTGTATTGTTGATTTGTCGCACGTGTCTGCGGTTTTCAATGGGAAAATAACAGTTTGTTCGTAAATCAGGTTCTGGGGTGTAACACGTGTAGTAATAATATTTATTTATAATAATATTGATTCATTGTATTTGAATGTTTATTGATTAGCAGTCGCGCCTTTTTTAATGTTTGCCAATACACGTCATAGTTCAATGATGAATAAGAGTTGCAAAAACCCAAAAGCCAACATACGGCAAAATATGCGTCACAGCGTAAAGAATGTCGAAGCCCAAAGAAGCACAGCGAAATAAACACGGAAAGGTAATTCTACTAGAAGATTCGCATTAAATCTTAGGCATAGATACTCGAACCCAAACATTACAACATAGCCCGAAAATAAGGTTAATAATTAGTTTAAAGTTGTATTGTTGATTTGTCGCACGTGTCTGCGGTTTTCAATGGGAAAATAACAGTTTGTTCGTAAATCAGGTTCTGGGGTGTAACACGCGTAGTAATAATATTTACTTATAATAATATTGATTCATTGTATTTGAATGTTTATTGATTAGCAGTCGCGCCTTTTTTAATGTTTGCCAATACACGTTATTTGCTTGTCATAGTTCAATGATGAATAAGAGTTGCAAAAACCCAAAAGCCAACATACGGCAAAATATGCGTCACAGCGTAAAGAATGTCGAAGCCCAAAGAAGCACAGCGAAATAAACACGGAAAGGTAATTCTACTAGAAGATTCGCATTAAATCTTAGGCATAGATACTCGAACCCAAACATTACAACATAGCCCGAAAATAAGGTTAACAATTAGCCAGAAAGGGAATGGAAACCGAACAACTTTTATTCAGACGGACGGTTGGAAAGTTTGTACAAACAAAGCACCATTAACCCACTTAAAGCAGCTCCAGAGTATTACAAACATATTTAAAAAAATAAAATAAGAAAACAAAATGTGTACAAGCACTGAATGCCAAAGATAAAAGTGAAAACGAATAAACAATAAACGCAAAATGTAAACAGACAAAATATAAACAACATCATTGCTCCGGCGGATACATATATCCAATAAATGATGTGTGGGTGAACAAAAAGTACTAAATGCAAATATGTTGAACTTGAACAAACAAAATAAAAAAAAAAAAAAAAAACGCATATATATTCGATATGTGTAGGTATCAGCACGAACTAAAACTAATAAAGATGTTTTCGGACCAATAAAAAACATGCTGGCACCAAGGCCACACAAAGTACAGCCTCAAAAACCACCTCCCCCAACACTTGCCGATATTTTGAAATTCACATACATGTGCACAGTCTTAATTGTGTGCAAATAGGAGAACTAATTGCTGCCAGGTTTAATGGATACAAGTATCTTAGAGCAACAATTTATGAACATTCGACTCACAGCACGAGTATTTTTGTAGTATAAGTTTGAATATTCGACGCACAACACGAGTGCTTCTGCAGTCAAACACGAATTGAGACTGGAGCGAAGTGTTTAAGTCGAAAAAGAACTGGAGACACGTTTCGTTTGAGGTCCAACTTACTTTTGTGTGGAGGTAACACATACATCTAAATATAGACACATACACGCATACACAACACAACAAAAACTTTATGCACAATGCTCACTTTTTATGTGTTTTGTATGTTTTGTTGTTTTTTTTTTGCCTGTTTTGTTTGCTTGTGTGTTTTGGCCAAATTAGCAACAACCGGTTTACACTGGCTGTCGTCGAGGGCAGTGGGGAGTGCCGACAGCAGCTGAGCAGCAAAGCCAAAGGTAAACAAAAGCCGCTCTGCTCATTAGTCGCTCACTCGCTCACTCGCTCACTGTGAGCATGGTTGGGGAGCACGGCATTCAGAGTGACAAATGCCGAGTCAAACGTTTGCAGGTTGATTTCTCATATCAGCCAACCCACTGATGGGAGTGGAGTCGAACTGTTTTGGGTGCAGCCAGCACTTGGCAGTCGTGGGAGCGCCAACAAGGTCGTGAGAGCAGTTGCCAACACCCAGAGAAAAATCGTGTGCAAGTCATTCGCAATAAAATATCCAGCTATCTGTCTTCGAGGTTCAAAGATCTATTCCTAATTAAGTATAAGTTATTCTTGATTAAGAAATCGAGTCTTAACAATTTTAGTAAGATCCTTAAGATCAAATCTTTACATCTAGACTTAATGTATTATATTACAATCTTAATCAAAAATTTGAAATGAATATTTCATCAATCAATTATAAATGAATATGTAGCTGCAAGTAACCAAATTCTTGGTTTAAGTAATATTTTAATATGCTTTCAAGAAGCAACTGTTTTAAAATAAGCGCAATCATGCTTAGCCTATCCGAAGATGATAATATTAGGTTTTACACATCTGATGCACCACTTACTCATTCTTTTCTCTGAGTGCCTCAACGGGAAATTGTCTTACACATGATACCAAATCAAATTACGTGTGACAGTGATCGCAGTGCTGTCAACGGTTGAGTTGGCACAGACATCATAGAGCACATATCTCCATAGAGACCGTGTACATCAATCTTTGCTCAGATGACGCGTATTTCCGCGTGCGATCCGGATTTGTACCCGACTAACTGATGAAGTTTAATCTGTACTTTAGCAGTTGCTCTGTCTGGTCTCGGACTGGTCTAGATTCGCACATGGGGCTTATGGAAACAAGTTTAACAAGCGACACCAGTTTCCACCGGTTTTTTTGTTTTTATAAATAATATTAATTTAAATGAATTATTTTTTATTTATATTTGCCTCTAGAAATTCAACTTTCCTAGTATACATTTTAATGGCACACTTCAACATTGGCAGTTTAAAAACTGTTTAAATATTAATTGCATGATAACCCAAAAAAATTGTAGTTGTTTAATGATGCCCACTGTGTCGTTGACGTAAGAGACTTGAAAAAATGTGGAACCCATATGTATATATGTATGTTCTTGACGTCGTATAAGTAATAAGATTTAATTTGTGATGAATTTATTCCCAAGCAGTTTTTCGCAAATCAAATTTTCAAGAATAACATGGTTCGTAAATCAATAAGAAAAAAACAACTTAATCCACATCGTAGCTCTGCTACACAGAAGATAAAATACCCTTATAAAACGAAGCCGATTTGCTGGCATCGAAAATTCATTATACAATTGAAAAACGAACAGATTGTTTCCATGTAAGTTATATGATATAGTGGTCCCAGACACTTGTTGGCATATATATACTACTTACGTTACAAACTGAACGATAGAATTAAAACACCTATTGCCAGGGTATATAGCCACAAAATAAAAAAATGAGATCATATCATGTGTATATATAGAAGAGAAAAACAAGTTGCATAAACAATTCTTGAAATGCAAATCAGCAAAAATCGTGCGCAAGCAATACAAAAACATACAAACATTGATAACTTGCAGCTTTTAGCATTCTTTGTTGCATATTTCAAACAGAACAATAACCAATAAAGGTGAACTGCCATCATAAAGGTGAACAAAACATCAACAACAAAAAATGAATGTAATTAAGAGCAATGGTCAAGGCGATCTTTAAGCAATTACATTTAACATACACAAACTAAAGTTTCTTTATAGTTCAGATTGCTTACCTTGTACTTGGTTACTGTTGCGTTATCTGCATAAGTGCTGGAGCTTTTTTCAGTCTACTGCAACTCACTGTTTGGTTGTCTCTCGCTTTGTTTAAAATGCTTGAAGAGTGTCTGTGTGAACTGCGGTCTGCTGCCGTCTGTCGTATAACATATATATATAAATTATAAATGATTTTTGTAGCAATTTAACTCAATAATACAATCGATCATTGACTCTCTGATTCTCTCTGACTTGCCGTTTTGTTATATTTCGCGAGTTCTTTGTATGCTTGAATATTCGTATTCGTATTCGTATTCGTATTATTTGTTTTGATAGTCTATGCTGCTTTTTGTGCTTCGCTATCACATTCGATTCGTGTTTCGCACGACCGTCGGCCGTGTTGTCGGTCGGATATTTTATTTGAGACTGAGAAGATCTCTCGCGTGTAAGAACTTATAATTATATTCGTGCCCAGCACTTATTCGATTGTGAGCACGCGAAGAGAGCGCAGCCAGTTCGTTGCTCTCCTTGAGAGTTATGGTCTTTGGGGATACATTCTTGCAAATATGGTTTCTTTGAAGCTGCTTTTATTATTTATTTACATTTTTTATCCACATGTGCATGACTTGGTTGTGCTCAAATGTCCAAAGTTCGCTGATTCGCTTTGCACTCGACGTCACAGTTGAGATATAGTCCAAATGTTATTTATCATTACGGTCTTATGTTTGTTTTCTGATTAATCTAAAAATGCACAATGCAAGCTCATTCTTTGTAGGATGACTAATACCTTATTACTTGCAACGCGATATGTACAGTCTGTAAAGTATATATTCGTACTGCACTTGAATAAATGTTTGCTGAAGAGTACTTTGTGGATGCACTGTATAGTTATGTCTCCACCCCTAATTGAAATGCCTCGCTTCCCATTTTTACACTCAAGTAAACATTTATACGAGCTTTTTGGAAGACGTCCAATCAAGGCAATAAATTATGCCACGTTTTATATGCATTTGAATAGATTGCCATTAACGATGCAAGTGATAATGTATGCTAATTACTGCTCTCCAAAGGCCTCGACCATTTTGTATTCGTTAATAAAAATCAATTGTATGCAGTTGCTTGTATCGTGAATATCGAATTCGCATTACAATAAAACAATAAATTGTTTTGCCAAAGCTTTAAACTCTTCAATATTTAGTTTCCTTAATATTGATAATATTTTCTTTAAACAGAAGATAAGAATTAAAAAATCTTTTTATGTGCAAACTTTATTAAAATCAAAAAGAAATACCATTTCATACGAATAACTAGAATTCAATTCTAGTTGCTTATTATTTTTTACAATAACATATAAATACCTTAGAAATGTAGGAAAATGCGCCCTAGCTGCCCAACATTTTGTGACGGCATTGGCGCTGTGCGTAGAGGGTTGGCAAGCGTGCGAGGGGTCGCGGGTTCAAATTCGCAAGACGTAGATTTTTAAAGAGTTGCAAATTATGATTATTTTTAATGCGATTCATCATGGCATAATAGTTCGACTTGATTATAGACGAATAATTTCCGCTTGAATCGCAGAATAAAATGAATGGTTAATGCACGTGTCTACTGACATTTTTCAAATTGAATGACAGTGTTTCGTGCAATTTCCTCACATCCTATTTTTATTATTTTTATGCAGAGCTGAAATATGTTAATCTAATGACACGTTGTTCTTTGTTTCGTTTACTCTAACAATAGCAACCACAAATTTTGTTGGCAAATTCACGCAGAGCGTGCGCCGCATTGTTCAAGATGTTAAAGACGAGGGTGCCCCAAGTGGCATGACGCGCGATGAGGTCATCGAAACCAACGAACGCCTGCGCTCGCTACGCCTGCGCCTCGAGGAGTCATACGACACAGTGAAGAAGGCACTGATCAACCTTATGAACAAGTACGGCGACTCGAAGAGTCATCGCAACATCTTTCAGCGCTATCCCATGCTCAAGCTGATGATAAAGGTTAGTATTGCAGTGGGTTTGGCTTCACACAATAAATAATGTTTCGACAATGATACGCTGAGTATGAGTAAGAGAATTAAAAGTTGTCTATTTAAGTTAAAAAAGCAGAAACCACATTAATTTATTCCTAAATAAGTTTTCGAAGATATTATAATTATGTCATCAATCAAAAGTTGACAATTCAAATTTCCCATTAGGTCAATTTATTTTTCTGTGTGCATTTTTTTGAAGCAAAGAAAAATATTGATGGTGCAAATTACATGTATTATTAATAGGAAGTGATACGGCTGGAGACCCAGTACTGGACGTTAGTGGATATACCACGGCAGGAGAAGCAGGAAACCGTACCCTCGTACGTAATGCGAGCCTGTTCAATTATGGAAAAGACTCAAAAGTCTGGCGAGGGTGTGAAAACCTCGGCTCGACTTGCCGAGGAGGCTGCGGAGCGCAGGGAGCGCATGGAGCGTTTGGAACGTAAGTTGATAACAGCAGCCAGCCAGCTGGCTCGGCTGGCTCGGCTTGGAACAGTGATTAACAGCATCTCTCTCTCTCTCTCTATCTGGCACTCTGCCCAAACAGACATGACAACGGCGCAAATAGAGCTGGAGAACACACAGCTGATTAATGACTTGTATCGTTTGCTGAAAAAATATCTGGGCTTGCGGCATTTGATACGCGTACTAAAGGTGAGCAAAATGAACTGACCTCCTCGCATGGAAAAAGTTGTTCTCATTGTCTCTATTGTATGTATGTTTGTGTATCCGAACAGGAAGAGTACGGCAGCTCAAAGATGTATCCGATATTTCCACGTTACACAATGCTCAAGGACATGATAAAGGGCATTATGCACGACCCAGACTATATGGAGGTGTGTCACGAAACGCTGGCCAACTCCAACTGAGCCGAGGCCTCCGGAAATGGCAGGCGTCGCATGAGTGTCATTTGAGGGGGACACACATAGACAGGACAGGCATACACAAGCCAACGCAGGATGGGAGTGTTGTGTGTGTGTGTGTGAGTGTTCGAAATTCACATGCGTCTTCTCTGTCATTCCGTAAATGTTTAACATTTTTTGAAAGACTTCTTCCGATGTTCTGGAGAAAGGGCGATGTTAACTTTTTGAATAGTTAGACACAAATCTTTAGGTAATTTTAGCCACAATAGTTGGCAGAACAACTAACTAACTAACTAACTAACATACAAACTAACAACTACACGCAATACCCCACCACAGAAGTAAACTACAAAACTACCGCAATACTATTTACGACATCAGATTAAATACTACTTGGGTACAGATACACTTTGGTACTTAGCACTAAGAATACCAACAAGCAAAAGAAACGCATTTATTTTAATGACTTTTTGAGATGAATATAAATGAAAACAGAAAAAACTAAAAATGCGTATAATGATATCTGATAAAGCGGATACTTCATATAATTTTATAAAACATAAAAACATATACATCAAATACTCAACTCAAAGAAACAAAAATCACTTGCTAAGAAATCCTTTGGTTCTTAGCTTCATTTTTCTGCTTTCAAAATGATCTGAATAAATGTGTACCCAACTTAAAAAACAATTATATTCATATACATACTTAAATATATATATATACATATACATATATTTATATAGTTAGACAATATCAGGGAAATGTTCCCAAAATTTAATGAAAAAACATTTCTTTACACTTTTTGAAGGAAACACCAAATTTATGCGGAAATATCAAATTATTATATTCAAGTTAAATAACTCAGGATCATTTGTTATGGTTCCTTGACTTTCCCAACTCTCTTTGTAGCAAAACTAATTTACAAACAAAAAGGAAACGCTTTAAATGTGTATTAATATATGTGTATTTTACAAAAGCTTTAAGTCCTATGCAATTTGTTAAAAATAAATACCGCCCCACAAAAAAAAATAAAATAAATAAATAAATAAAATCCAAATCGCCGTTAATGGATGTATCTGTGTACTATATATTATAGCTTTAATCAAACATACAAAAAAGTACTAACAAGTGGACACAATGCAAATACAACTTTTATACGAGACCAATGACAAACTCTACGAGCTTACATCACTAAATTGAAAACTAAAATGCAAAAATGCTAATTTTAATTGAATTCAATTTAAGCCTAAGCGATATGTTTGCAAAACTAAAACACAATATAATTTGCCAGCCAAAATGCACTTTATGTAAAACGATGCCCAATATCAAACTATGAAATCTATGTGGCACTTAAATCAAATGTAATCTGTATGGCAATTTAAATATAATTTTCCGTTAATGGGGATTTGTAAATTGTCAACTCTTTTTTACACATTTTTGAAAGGAACAACAACACTTGGAACTACTTTAACTTTACGCTATCCAACTACAACGCTGATACACCCACCGAGATACACTGTCCAACATAGCAGTGTATTCGATATCAAATCAAAGACCCACACAAATCAAAATAACTTCAACAAGTACAACTAACACTTTACACCTAATATCTAATATCTATAAAAAGGAATAATCCAATTAGAAAATTTTGTAATAATCAGCAGCAGATCAAAAAAGATTGTTCGATCCTCGTCAATTTGTCACTGATTAATTTGTAGATTCTTAATACTATCTAAACTAGAGTACAATATTCAATTCTGTAAATTTCTTGACAACTCTATAAGCAGTGAATATTCAGTGGTGAGAAATATTTTAATTACTTATGCATATTAAAATGCAATTGACACCATTCACACATCTGAACCCGCAAGTTAAAACCGCAAACTTAAATATGTAATTCACTTCAAGCCCTACAACAATAATGAATCGAGTGTTGCAAATTCATTCAAACATTTATATTGAAATGAGTGCGTTGATGGCTTAATATATGTATATTGTTGCAATATTAAATGCAATAAATATTGTAGAACTATTATTTAGACTCATCAGTTTTGTTGTTGTGCCAAGTTATCGTAGTTAATTAAAGTTGGCAAATAAATAAAATGAATTTAATATTGAGGATTAAAGAAGAAATATTTAACAAATATGGAAAATCGCTAAAAAATGTTTGAAGTAAATTACCCCAAACGGAAAAGCAAACAAATTAATCAAAATGTATGAAAATTCCTAGCAATATATGTACGCCTCCTTAGTCCTTTTTGCATGGGTGTGAATGTGGGTGTTAGAGAGTGAGTGTGTGTGTGTTCGAGTGTATTTTCATATATATATATATATATATAGATATATGCATAGTAGCTAGTTTATACTTACTCCAGTGGATATCTAAACATGTATTATACAATTTACATATACATATTTATATACACATCAGAAGCTTACATACATAACAAATACATACAAACATAAACAAAAACAAAACAAGGGGTATTATATACTAACATAGACCTAACATACTTAAACATATACAAAAATATATACGAAAACTTCGTACAATTTTACCTTTTCAATATCTAAGTGTCTACCAGAAATGGAAAGTAGATATGCAACCAATGATATTGTAAATGTTATTACATATGAGTCAATATACTTACTCGTATATGCAATATTACAAAAACCTATTAAATATATTGGTATTCAAAAGGATACAAAATGTTTTGCTGTTGTCTTCTTCTTCATATTATTATTTGTATTTCAGCTAAAACGAGTTCTGATTCGAGTGGTTTTCGATGCAAAAGCTTAAATCATTTGCGAAAGCTTAACATACTAAAGCTTCGACAACAAGCTTCTTGTAACAAAAGCTATGTTGGCGAGCTTTTAGGTCAGCAAAAACAAAACGTGCTGGTTTTTGTAAAAAGCTCAACAGAAACTTTATTCGAATAGCATGCAACTTCGAAGAGAGTATGTACTAAAATTCGATGTCGCTTATTTTTTGGCACGCTTGTCTTTAGCGGCCTCCACATCGGCCATGGATGGATCCTCTGGTAAATCGTCCACAGACAGCGATGAGCCCTTCGACTTGGATCTGCTGCTCGATCCTGAACTGCTGCCGGAAGTTTTTGGATATTTTACAGCCTTAGTGTTGCCCGAGCATTGTATAATAAAACGCAATTCGTCCAGCAGCTCTTCCTTGAAGCTAACCTGTTTGTATATAGGACAATACATTAGCTTGCAGTTATCCACGGACTTGAAGAGCATGCTTATACAAATATGTAACGGCTATTAGCCATTCAAAGCAATTGGTTCTAAATTTGAAATGTGTAAAAAAAAATATATAATACAACATAATAAAAAAAAATATATATATATATATATATATAAGAGTACGTAGCTTGGATTTGAGTTAGAAAATTGTGAAGAAAAAATTTGGGTAATGAATAAAGTATTATGTAATTCTATTAATTTCTAAATGAAAATAATGTTACTTTTTAATGAATCAAAAAACTTTTAATTTATTGAAATTTACGGTCAACTTTAAAAATTATAGAAGCGGACTCTCAAAACGAGTATACGTAGATATTTTTAGGTGTTAATATTCAAAAGTACATAATTAAGTATGCAAATTGAGTTAGAAAATAATAAAATCAACTTGACTGTATTTCACGTATTTCAAGTGGCTTCATAAGTCGTTGTTGGAGAAACTGTTGCAACATATTTCATCGTTATTTATGTTACAATCAGCTTTTCGCATGCCCTGTTTTAGTGACGATACAAAAAGCTATCCATCGAACGCGTCGGAGGAGCTTGTCTAGCTGTTAACACACATATTATATGGATACAAAGTATTTTTAGAGCCCCAACTGCTCCAACCACCAACCGCTAACCTTGTTCTCTCGCGCGGTCCAACAGACGCTGAGCACGCAGTTAATCAGGCCGTAAAAACTGCCGAAGCAGCTGCCCACAAACAGGACTAGATAGACGCCACCTAAATTGGCAAAGCCCAGCGAGGACGCATCCGAGTCGGCCACCTCCTGTACTCATCGGTGTCGAAGGAAATAGTAATGAGCATAACGAGGTGTTGCTTTCTTTGAGTGTAGGTGTGCGTGTGTGTGTGTGTGTGTGTGTGTGTTTAGGGATACAGGCCAACTACAGACAAATATACATTGTTAAGCGAGCATATGGGTCGCTAAATAAAAAATAAAGATAACGCGAAAGAAAAAGCAATTGGGTTGTTGTGTACCTTGTTTTCAGTGCAGCGCTCCTTGACGCCCAGCAACATCTCGAGCATGGACACAAATACGCCAAAGACGGTGCCCACAACCATCACCAAGAAAACGCCACCCAGATTGCTTATCTCGAGGGCCACAGCGCCCGCATCATCGCCTGCATCCTGCGCACACACACATACACACAGACACAGACACATTCACAGTCACATTTACATTCACATATCCGTGGGTAGAGGCAAAATTCGGTTTTGGATATGTGAGCACTTACCGAGCAGGCGCCGCCACCACGCTTCTCCTTCCACCATTTGGTCTTCATTTTGGTCAGCAAACCCTGCTCTTGCATCTCCAGTATTGCCTGACTCAAGACATTCCGATATGGCCAATCTAAAAAATAAAAAAAAATAAAATAAAATAAAAATAGCATTCACATTTAACAATCAATACAATCAAAATGAAATTTTCACAATTTCTTACTCTTTCGCATGGCTATGCCGTATCCCTTCTCGTCCAGGAGAGCACCCACCTGAGTCAGTGTGCAACGTCTTTCGGTAATATACTCAATTGTCGTGGACTCCATGAGGAATGCATAGTTGGTGTTCTCAACGCGATCGACACCTTCTTGATTCGAGTCCGTCATATATTGGGGATTATCCTTCATGAACTCGTACATCTTCTGGTAAGTCGGATATTTGGCGTCCTTAAAGCGCAAAACAAAATCATCATTTATAATCATTCTTCACGCATCACTTTTGTGTTTCGAAATAACTTGCTAGCTTTTAGAGAAATACTTCTTAAAAGTGGTAACTCTTGTGTCTAATCAAAATTCCCAAATATATCACACTTATTTACTCTTTTCAAAATTATTTTTCATTTTTATTAGGGAATTATTCGTATTAGGGAATCTTTATCAAGATCAGTTCGGCCTCGCACCAGGTTGGTAAAAGGCATGGTGGAAAGCATCATTCCAGGTGGGCGCTACTTTCACTCTGTCCATGAAGGAACTGAATGGAGTGGGTAAGGTTACCTATGCTACTGTTGATGCCCTAATGAAATGCACAAAGTTGGCTCAATAGGCATCCTTGTTCGAGACCAATAAGTTAGTTAGCATGACAGTCCATGTTACCTGACACCACCACTGTGCAGCAGGAAATCAGGCTGGAGCATCAAACCAGCACTAAATAATATAATATAATAAAATAATAATAAAATAAAATAATAATATTCCCTAAAGCTTGAAGATTGTATTCCAAATTCAGAACAATTCCTGTTATTCTAGTTACCTCAAAGTTGTAAGAAATATATTCATATATATTTTGTGAGTGTAGCAAGTGACTCACCTTGAAGAAGGTAAATGTGCTGCCACCATTTTTAGCACCATAATTGACGCCGCCCTTATTCTCGGACAAGTCATCGGCATCCTCGATGGGTGTTACGAGAGACTCGACTGTGAGAAAGGCAGCCAGATTGGCCGTATACGAGGATACTAAAATGAGTGTAAAGAACCACCAGGACGAGGCCACAGCGCGCGTTGAAAAGGCTCTGTAAATAAGTAAAAAGTTTGTCACAGCAATGTCAAATAAAAACGTTTAGAAGCGACACACTTGGGAGCCAGCTCGGAGCCCTGCTGCAGGAGGGCGCCAATCGAGAACCAAAGGCAGTTGGCAAAGCTAAATTGATTCTCCAATTCGGTGGGCTCCTCGATGCACGGATATGGATTGTCCCATTCCGCGGGTGAGAGACGTCCCAGTATAAACATGCTGATTGACACACCCATATAAGCTAAGCCCAGCCAAAGCCAGACCTCGCCAGAGAACGGCGACATGAACGAGAACAGTTTGGGAGGCTCCTTCATTGGTTTGCGAAACAAAATAGCAATGCCTGTGAATATTGCAAATTGATAATGGATAACGAGATTACGAGATAGAATATGTATAATGCACATGCTGGGTGCACTCACCCAGATTCATAAATGGAATGGTGAAATCGACGCCACTCTCACGCTCCGATGTCATGGTCAAATCGGTAATGCCCATGTCAGCACGCTAATTAATAATTGGTATGCATATTGCATTAGTGCAACTACCAGTTCTCGCTCTGAATATTGTATTACTGGTTTATTCAAATGCAAATTGAAATGCATAGGCAAATATTGCGCATACGCACTGGCCAAATTTATAAATTATTCATATTTGCATTCTTTTTTTTTATGGATTATGGGTAGTCAGATGAATGAATATATTACGTTATGCTATACGGCTTGTGCATATAATCAATCATGGCATTGACAACTATTAAGATAAATGATTCAGATTCAATTTAATTTGATATTCTCAAATTGAAATTTCGACGTTTTTTCCAATTACTGTAAAATGAATGAACAGGCAGTCAAGCGTCTGGTCGACAGCTAACCAAAATTGACATAGCCTTGAACTCACATACACACACACACACATGCACACACACACATACAGTCACACACACATACAGTCACACACATATACCGTCACACACACATACCGTCACACATACACACATATATGCACAGTAATTCAATCCGCCGTCTCGTTTCTAATTTGGTTATATGATATAGAATGGATTTTGATTGATTTTGACACATTTTTCAGAGAGACTTAATTTAAATATTATATACTAGATATTTTTCCCAAGTGTAGATAGCAACAATAACGATGAGAGTTCCAATGACACAGCAATGGGTTTTATTAGTGGGTGGTGGCAGATGTGTTTGTGGCGCAATTATGTTAACGATGATGTTCATTGATGTCCGATGCTTATGCACAGGGGACTTAACGGGAAGCTCATTGATATAAATGACCGTTGGGCGTAATCGATTGGATTTATGGCCATATTCCCCAGATTGTCAGGCACTTACACTGTCTATTATTTCGCGTAGCATGCCGTTCCATTCACCAGTTTTGGGATCAAGTCCACCATATTTATTGTCCGGCTGCAGATAAAAGGTGTAACTGAATCCCAATTTCTTGGCCAGCTCATCAATCAACTCAATGCCAAATCCTTCGAACTGAGCATTGCCTTCCAGCTTCTCAGACGTCTCCTTTAACATGCCATACGGTTCGCTCTGTAGCCACAGAGAAATTAACAGTCATGGATTAATAAAAAAAATAGAGAAGTGTAAACTGTTTTTGTATATATTTACAATGGCCGTGACAACCACAAAGCTCTTATTCATCAGCGAGCGCATATCGGGCTCGATGGTGTGCGGGACAGCTGGACGATTCATTTCGAAGCCGCCTTCGGTGCTCCACTGGCCAATTTGCTGCATACCCGAAACGCCCAGCTCGATGACCTCCAGCTGGAAATCCGTGCGCAGTCCCTCATAGTCAAACTGAATGGGGCCCGTGAGTCCATTGAGCGTCAGCTTTACATATATATGTATATATTTATGCATGTACATATATATTTATGTTTTATGTAGCGTATTCTTGCCATATTTTTCGCATCACTCACCGACTTCATGTAGTTGACGAGCGTGTATCCTTTATCCCACGAGCTATCGTCCCCGCAGCTCAGGGGCATGGGTCGAAAGTTAACATGCTTGTATGTCTCGGCCAGCAGCTGTATGCCATCATAGATTAGGGCCATGCTGTTGGTCAGTGGACACGACACTGCAATTGGGACACGGTGGGGACCGGGGTAAAGGCCATAAGGGATAACGTAAATGAATGCTTTAGTGGCCAAATTAGCATTTATCATTTTTCCTGAGGATTCAATTATTTATATGTGCTTATGTGAATTGTTGCGGCACTCTGCAAAAAATATGAGCTAATTCATTTGAGTCCCTAGAAAAAATGTATAGCTTTCATCTTGAAACTATTTCGAATAAAATATAAAAATCTCTGGGATTTTTACTTTCTAAAAATTAAAGTATTTCTGAAAATTTAAAGTTAATTAAATAGTTTAAAAAAATTGTTTGGGTTCATTTTGAAACTATATTTAATAATATATCTAAATATGTAGAAGTTTTACTTTCTAGAAATAAAAGAACTTCGCAAATGTAAGAAATTACTGATGGTACTGATAATTAAGGACTTGTTATTTTTAAAAACAATTCGTTAACTTTGAATAAAGTATTTGAATTTTTACTATCTTAATAAATTTGTGGGAATGCCTATTAGGAACGTTTTCCATAAAAATTGAATTTTTTAAGCTATAAGAAACTTATGGCTATATTTTAAGTTCTATTATATTCCATTTTTTTCAGTGTGGGTTTGCATAAATTTCCCAGCAAGGGACAGACACAATTTGCGCGGAATTGAAATTGGCAATAAAACGAAGATTATTCTGATTTACCGTTCTGAAAGGGCTCCTCGCTCTCGTACAATGCCTTGGCCACCTCCAGGACCTGCTCCTGCTCCGGCGAAACGACACGCAGGCCCGTTATGTTGGAGTCCGCATGCTGGTAGGCCTCCAGGTCCATGGTGTGCCAGTCAAGATTCCCAATGATGTAGCGATAGTCGCTGGTTAGCAGACCCACCTGCTGTGCCTGCTTAAATAACTCGGGCAACGTCTCCGTTGAGCCGACCACGACAAATGAATTATCCTCTGCGTTGCGTATACGTCGCAGGACATTGCGATAATTGCCGTTGAGGTCAAGGTCATAGCGTCGCAGGGTTATCGGCGGTCCAGCCGTTCCATACATCTGCAGCAGCTCATTGACTGTCACCAGATATTCGCCCGATTCGTAAATAATGGTGAAACTCTCCCAGCCCAGCGCCGTCACCAGATCCTTGAGCGCCACGCCCAATTGCACAGGATGCGGATGCAGATTTATTGTCGGCAATTGTGCACTAAAGTCCCAGCGTGTGTCCATAAAGGGCAGCTCCTTGGCATCGCAAATGCTCAGTGCGTGACGAGCCGGAAGATTTGTGCTGGGTCCAAATACAGCCACCAGATTTTGCTATAAAAAAAAAGTACAGCTATTATGAATTACAGCTATGAAATGCATTGTACAACACTTAAGTACAGAAGCGCAAAGAATATTCAAATTAAATATTGTATTTTTAGGGATCTCTGTATTTGATGAGATTTTCATGAAATTTTTTAAGAGTGTTGAATTTTATTATGTAAATTTTAAATTAATAAATAAGAATAGGTTTCCAATTTTCATGCAGATTTTAGCTGTAGTCCAACTCTTTACATTCTAAAGCATGTGTAGGATATATGTAAATGTCCAGACCTACCCGTAGCATCTTGCACAGCTTTTTGGACGCCTCGAAGGCATTGTTTGGCTCAATGGCAACGGCCACGCCATGCAGTTTGAGCTCCTCGTTCTCCTCGTTCGCCTTGGCAATGGCCAAGTGGAAGATTTTCTCGAGATCCGGATTAGTGTTCTCATAGATAAGGCCTGAGAGATAAACAAAAAAAAAACAGAAGCATATGTACACACACTCACACACATCGACGAGGTACAAATAAAAGCTATTCATAGTTTTTACGGTCTGTTTTCTGTTTTGCTATGCAAATTCTGTTTACGAATTCTGCTTGCCGCATGGCTAAAAAAATAAATGCGGCCAATTCGCCGCATTCACAGACAGAATGGCCACTGATGATGCTTTTTGTGCCATATGTTTCGTTTGGGGCATAAAAATACAAACACACACAACCACACACAAGCACACACAAGCACACACACACACACACACACATAGTGGCACTCAACCGAGAATACATTGAAACATTCAAATACCAGCAATATTTGCATGGCGCTATATACAATTTTCCATTGCATAACAGTTTTTTTTGCGTGGAACAATATGTGTTCGCATTGTTAGACTCACCCACATTGGTTCGCTCGGCTCGACAGATGTCCACCAGATCTGTGAATGCCCACAAGGAAATCAACGAAATTACCCAACGGGGCCACACCCCTCTGTCCATCATCATCTCCCGAGAATTTGTGTGGCATGCGATCGCTGATTTCGACTGCAGCGTCAATTGCAATTGCAAATGCAAATAAATTCTTTAATTGCTTTAGAGCATATGCCCAACAATTACTATTGAATTGGCTAATTTCTTTTTATTTTGTGTAATTTTTATGGCTGTACTAAATTAATTTTATAGTTTTGTGTGTGCGTTTCGACTTTGTCTGCAATGACTGTGAATACGTGCGGCGATTATCGAATCGTAACACGTATAAGAAGAAGCATTAAGGCAAATTCGAATTGCAGCCACTTGCGAATTCGCCGCAAATACTTTGAGGTAAACTGCACTCATTTTAAATATTTCGATTAGTACAGTTTCAGATTAACTTATCGCAATTTGTATGTCGAATACTTTCAGAGGTTTATTAAATTGTATTTTTATAACCAAACCTTATTCAAATTGAGTACAAAGGGTTAAAAATATTTCATAGGCAGAAGGAAGCATGCCTGATCCCATAAGGCGGTTAATATTATCAGCATCTCAAAACTGAGTCGATATATCCCTGTCTGTTTGTCTATATCTATTAAAAATGATGTTTACGACTTAGGATAAGTAAAGACTTGGGCTCAGGCGGTCTTCTAGACGACTTCTCCCGACTATATAAGGTAAAGCGCATAGCTAAATTTTAAAATTATAAAATTTAATAATATTATTTAAATCACACTTTTAATATAAGAATATGACATGTACGACTTATAACAAGCAAAGACTTGGAATTTACGAGATGTCCGACCTCTCTAGAACGTTCCCATTTGTGGTATAGCTTAAAACTTAATACTAAATTGAAAAATATTTATTAAATCACAATTTTCCAAATTTAATTTAATTCAGATAGATTTCCGAAATCAATAACTTGATTACTTGGAAAATATATATCGATTTTAATTAAAGTAATTAATTTATGTATTGTGTATTCTGTTTTATTGTATTTAATAATTTATGTACCTATTTATTAAAGGTTATTTTTGAGATCCAGAATGAATTATATCAAATAAAGAATATTCGAATTTGACTTGAAATCTTACACAGAATTATTTTCGTCTTCCACCCAAAACAGTTCTGCTTGAAATCAGACTGTTTGCGCAAATTTAAGCTTGTTACCAAATATTATTGTGAGTGGGACAGTTTCTGTGCTGCCTGCTGGGTCAGGCTCAAGACTCAAAAGCATTAACTTTGTCAGCTTTGAATAATCCACTTAAATTGTGTATAGAGGAAAGAGAGAGTCTCTTATTTTTATAACGAATGCGTCTATTTATAGTCAGGCATGCCACATAAACATACACACACACACACACAGACACATACACTCAAACACGTACTATATACAAGTGCTTTCGGGAATGTCCTTCGCACAAAATTGCAACATGCAACATTAACGTGAAAATGTGGTTGCAAGGACGGGGAGAAGAGGGGATGGGCTCTGAGCCAAACTGTTGCTGAATGCAATAAAAAATCAGCTTCTGCGATAACACACCAAGACAAACTGTCTGTCTGCCTCTTTTCATCTAATGCTCTCTACATCTCTCTTGCTCTTTCTTATAAAAAATACTAAGGCAGACATGCCCTGCCTCGATTTTGTTTGTTGCCATTCGCTGCATACTAATGCATTTTTTATTTACATGCCAGCATGCAGTCTTCATGCAGTGCCATTAAATCTATTGCCATGCGCGTCCTTCCCTGCGGCGCCTTTACGCCACACATATACATACACCCACACACACACACACACCCACACACACAGACTCATGCACATACTGGGATGGTGTTAAATTGCCCAGCAGCCCGGCGCACATTTGCATTCCTCGCGTGCGCAGCGGCGCGTGCAGGCAGTCAGAATACGACTATCTTGAGGATACACAGGCAAGTAAGCCCATGCACTCTCACCCCCTCACCCCATGTATCCATCACACACTCATCCACACCCACATCCAAAAAAAAAGAGAATATTTCGAATTTAGCTTTTGCTTCCACATTTATGGCAAAGAATACATTATAACGAAGTGTTTCACAAAAGAACTAAGCCATTTTTATAAGTTAAAAAAATATCTTGATTTGATAAAGAAAACTCGTCTTTTAGTAAAATATAAAAGTAAAGTAAACGTTGTACTAAAAGTAAATATCTTGTCGTTTTATGAAGAGCTAGAGGCAAAATAAAATATGAGAATGGAGCGAAATTTGGACACTCGGCTCATCTTACCTTACTCTAAAAAAACCTCTAAAAATCAGTATAAATTAAATTATTAAATTGAACGTTCATCATAATTTACAATACATTAGTAAATTGCAATTAAAAATAAATACAAAAACACAAGAGCTGAAGAACTTAGCAGCCATTGCTCAATCATTCTTAACTATAAGCTGGTTGTAGATTAATAAATAAATGAGTCTTAAATCTATTAAACTTAAGCAAAGGAAAAGTTAAGGATAAAATTGCACAAGAAAACCATTTTTATTTATTGTATAAATAACGAATAAATCTTAATAGAGTCTACAATTAAGTTTTTCTCACGCTTAGAAAACACTTCATTTGATTGAGTCAATCGATTTAAATATAGCTCATCTAGATTTAGATGTATACATCTTTATGGCTTTAATTGCTCAATGCTCTCTCAGTGCAAATATTTTTTCTGAGTTTTTAAAACTTTTACTTAGACCTCTAGTTAAAAATGTAATTACTTACAGAATGATTTCTTCTCTGGAGCGCAAATAGCCTTGAGTTGCTTGCTTTTATCGATTCTGGCAGACATCAATCGCCGAGTTGCAATTATTCTAAACACGCAATACACAATCATCAAGAGCAGTCAGTCTTCAAATCTGTAAGCTATAAATCAATAGCTCTGCTAATCGGTATTTCCCTTCCGCTTTCATCAGTCGCTATATCAACAATTGTAATTTATTCCTAAATTAGTTGAGTCAATATCTAAGAGCTGCAAGCTTTGTGTGTCTTATATATATATAGATATATATGTGTTGTCGTTGTGTTTGTTGATTGGTTTGTCTTGGCATTTTGCGTTGTTGACAAGTGCTGCTTGAAATTTGCATTGGCATTGGACCAAAATCGTTGCACAAAATCAAATTCCCAATTTGCAGCAAAGTTTTGATTGACAGTAGTAAACCTTGAGAATGCTATTTTGGAAATCCATTTGTTGCCAATCAGTGACCAGATTTGTTATTTTTACGGATTTGCATTTGGTGCGACTGACAAACAAAACTCACACTGTAACAAAAGCAAGAATCCATTCAATTATTTATGGCCAGCTAGCCAGCTGAGCCAGATGTTTAGAAGTACAGTTGAACTTTTCTAACTTGAACTTACCCTTATTAAATTAGATACAAATTTTAGAGTTGGAGAAAAATATATGAAAAATTGATAAATGTAGGAATGCAATATATATATATATATATATATATATATATATACAAATTTTTCTATTTTATAATTTTTGATTACTTTATAAATGCATAGTGCTCATTTATAATATAAATATATATTGCTGGTGTGTTTAAGAGAAAAAACGCAAATTTGAAAGGATGGAAATTACTGTTGCTCGACTGTATGTATAATCTTAAGTCGGTAAAAAAAGGAGGAACAGTATGAGATCTTCTTGAAAAAGTAGTAGGTATGTATATATTTTAGACAGATGGAAGCATCTGCAATCCCAGAAAGTACATATATTCTTGATAAGAATATTAATAGGTTTATTTCTTTGCATCAATGAGTGCCTCAGTAATGCGAATACCGATGTATAGCATTGTACTTCTAAACATTACACTTCTTCTTAAGTTATGTGTCTAAATTTCACTCCACTCAGTGTGATTTGAGCTACAGAATGGTCGTCTGGGGAATAAGTTGTCGATGGCGAGGCGCGAGTGCATTTGAAAAGACAAGTGTTTACCTTTGATGGGTATCTGGGCGTAAATATGATTAGACATCCAACTGCTCATCGTGTCGTGTTTGGCAGCTAAAGAAAACAATGCTCAAAGGTAAACAAAACGTAAAATAAGTGGCACGTGAGCTACTTTTTTGCCACTGTGAAGTGACAATTTGGCGCGTTGTCGCAACAAAATGTTACATGACAGACGTACAAACACACACATACACACTCACACACACACATAGGCAAACAAAATCAATTTCCAGGCAGCCAAAAGGCATCCAGCTTTGGGGGACGTTTGCACAACGATTGCGTTTTGTATGTGGACAGAGAGGAGGGGTGGGGCGGGGGTTGTGGTTGGGTGGTTGGGTGGCTTGGAGTCAGGGTGAACCATAAGCCGCAGACGTAAGAGCATAACAGCAGCGCACTCATACTAGCCTCCAAAAGTACTTATGTACTCTGCTCCCTCTTCCTCCCACCACCTCCCTTGCTCTGTCTATGCCTCACTCTGTCTCTCTCTCTCCCCCTCTCTTTCTCTTGTGCTCCCTTACTCTGTCTCCTTCTCTATTGCTGTCCCTCTCTCGCCTGCATGCATAAAACACGTGCTGTGTAATGGCGCGTAAATTGTTGCTGCCATCTTAATGTGTTCCCAAAAACCGCACGAAACTTGAGTGCGATGCATGGGACATGGGCGTAGTCAGTGGGGTAATAAACACAAAAAGCACATTTCCCCTAAATCTAGGGCAACTAAAACTTTTGCCATGCAAAATTATTTGGCTGCAAACTTTTTGCGAAATATTTTCAAATTGTTGCAATTCCTTAACCAAATTAAGAGATCCTCATATTTAATAGAGTTGAAAGCTTAACATTAAAGTAAAATTTATTAGTGTTAAAAATAAAGTAAGGCGAAGAACAGTCATTGATGAAAAAGTTTTAAGCATGTTTGCAGTCGATAAGAGGAGAATGTTTTCATTGTAAATAAATCCGAATATAGTTCAAAATGTAAT
Source organism: Drosophila silvestris (assembly GCA_035043445.1). NCBI lineage: Eukaryota > Metazoa > Arthropoda > Insecta > Diptera > Drosophilidae > Drosophila > Drosophila silvestris. The sequence continues at coordinate 1,686,888 of JAWNMZ010000148.1, forward strand.
TTTGTGCTTCATGCTTAGCTAATTTTTTATCGTTTTTATCTGGTTATATAATGTTCTGCAGGACGAGACATATTCGCACTGAAACTAAAGCAAATAAAACTTTTTGCATGCAAAGTTTTTTTTATCATTAAAATTTCTCCGCAATTTTGTCAAATTTGTTGTAACTGTTGATTAACTAAATTTGCTTTCACATTGAAATTCACAAGTTTAAAAAGTTTAAATGCAATTTACGAAAGTTTGAAAAAAATAAAGTCCTTGAAAATCAATTGTTGGAAAAATGTATTAAATATGTTTTCAGTCGTTGCAAGGAGGATGCTTTTATCGTAAATTAAACAAATATTAGGCGTACATCACTAAAAATGTTATTTTATCTTCTATGCTTAATTCAAGTTTATTTTTTTTTTTTGTATTTATCTGGTAACATTATATTCTGTACTAATTTCAATTATTTAAAAAAGATATATATTTTTAATACATATTAATTATTTTGGATCAATCATAAGTAGATCGAAAATGTTTTAAGGCGTGAAGCTTTATTGAGCTTTGTCTGGTAAGGTTTGATTATGGTGTCCCCTCGCACTAGCTGAGATCTTGGCTATGCCCATGTGCCGGCACAGCGGAGGAGGCGGAGGTGACCGAGCCTAACAGGCGTCTGATAAGCGAAGTCGCGACGTGCCAACCAAAAACAGGTGGCAGGGTGGGGAATCAACCACAAGTAGCAGCAGCAGCAGCAGCAGCAGCAGGAAGAGCTGTTCGAAGCGGAAATGAACCGAGACAGCGAGGACGCAGACAAGTCAGAAACAACAAATGAGACGCGCATCAGCAAAAGAAAAGGGGTTTTTCGGTTTGGTCGATTGCCATAGAATAATAAAAAACAGCAAAAGGGAAAGCGACCGCAGCTGAGTCTAAAACAGAAAACACTGTTTCACTTCAGTGTCGAATATTTTCTCAACTGAAAGTTTTCGCTTCAATTAGAAGTGTGTGCAGGCGTGTGTGTGCGGGTGTGTGTAAAGTTTACCTCACAAGCGAAGTTATTACGCCAGAAGAGGAGCAACAGCAGCATTGATGCTGATGCTGATGATGTTGGTGTGTTAGTTTTAGTTTAGTTTCTGTTAAGTTTAGTTGTTGTTGTTAGTTGGTTGCTTGCTTGTGCTGCTCATTGCCTATTTTTATGTTGGCCAGCTGGGGCTAATATTGCGCCACCGTGCGGCACCGTGTGCCCTCGAACTGATGCTCGTTGAGTCGAGTCGAGGCGAGTCGAGGCGAGTCGCAAACGCAATGCTCAGTGTCTGTCAACAGGCACATGAATTGTTAACACACAGCCAAAGTTGTGCCTGTGCCACAGGTGAGTGTGGAACGTGAAAGTCCAGGCAGGCAACCAGGCAGCCAGGCAGCGAGGCAGGCAGGCAGCCAACGCTGCCAACATATATCGTCTGTCCACTTGGCAGCCAGCCAAAAAGTACAGCAGCAAGTGGAAGGGTGCCGTTGCTGCCAACCAGTTGCGTTTGGTCGTGCGAGGCACGTTTGCTGCCCTCAGCCATGACCAAATTGGGCAAATGGGTAAACGGTTAAGCGGACAAATGTCAGTGCCAAGGTGTTAAATTGTCAGCACCTGTTACCCAAAAAAAAATACAAAAAAATAAGAAAATAACAACTGAGCAGTCTGTGCACTCACAATCAGATACAGATTATAATAAGCCTTTTCAATATGGGCAATAGGAAGAACTAACAGCAGGAAATAATTGATCTTTGTTTTCAATTTTCAATATTGCTGCAATAACAAAATACATTTCTCCCAACCAGACACTTGCTAGTCTAGCTGCAGCAGGCGGGCATTGATAGTGGAAATATTTTGGATCAACAAACTGCGAGGGGCAACGGTGCGTATGAGTGTTGAGTATACATGCAACACTAACTGTTTTTACAGCATACACTCTGGGCTGGCATTGAAGCACACTCATTAATCATCACACACACACACACACACACACACATCTGTGCACATCATTCAGTCAAGGTTATATTTCACCCAGATGCCCATGCCCCAAATATATCTATGTATATATTAATGTACATAGAACAATTTAACCACTTGTTAAACAAAATAATATTCAATAACAAAACAAATGCAACGTGTGCGCAACTCTCGCGCTGCTCTCTCTCTGTCTCTCTCTCTCTCTCTCTATATATTTCTCACTCTCAAACTGCGCTGTTGCTGGAACACTCGCACTCTCTCTCATTCTATGTCTCTCACTCTGGTGAAAGTTTCTACAATGAATACACACACATTTGGACGGCACACCAGCGAGAGCTCGCTTTTGTGGCACAATCAGGCAGCAAGGAGGCCAGTTCGACACGAGAGCTCAGCGAGTGCGGACGGGCGAAGCGGACAGGAAAAAAAAAGAAAAACCAAATACAAAATACAATAAACATAAAACATAAAACGGTCGTTCGAAATTCAAGGTAGATAACAGCGCGACGCGTAAAGCATACTACAACAACAACAACAACAGCAACAACAAAAACAGTAACAGGAAACGAATCTCTGTGTGAAAAGCAAGTCCTGTGAGTGTAGATACCGCAAGGCATTCAAAGTGCTCCTTAACGCCTCCACCCATATGTGCCACAAGCAAACAACAAACAAACTGTATCAACTGCACTAACTAGTGGGCCCCCGTACAACCACACAACAACACACAACAACAACTACAACAACAACAGTCTGAAGAGCATTAACCAGCCAACAATATGCCTGAAATTGTGGAGCTAAATGTTGGCGGTGTCCATTATACGACAACGTTGACAACACTGCTGCAGGATAAGGGGACACTGCTCTATGAGCTGTTCGCTGGCGCTGAGGGTCGCGATTCGCTGGCCAAGGACAGCAAGGGCCGCTATTTTGTGGACCGTGATGGTGTCCTTTTCCGCTACATATTGGACTTTCTGCGCGACAAGGCACTGCATCTGCCCGAGGGCTTCCGCGAACGCCAGCGGCTACAACGCGAAGCGGAACACTTCAAATTGACGGCCATGTTGGAGTATATACGGGGCGATAGGGATGCCCGGCCACCGGGCTGCATTACGATTGGGTATCGCGGCAGTTTTCAGTTCGGCAAGGATGGGCTGGCCGATGTGAAATTCCGCAAGTTGTCGCGCATTTTGGTCTGTGGACGGGTCGCTCAGTGCCGTGAGGTGTTTATGGATACGCTGAACGAGTCGCGAGATCCGGATCATGGTGGTCCCGATCGGTATACGTCGCGTTTCTTCCTCAAGCATTGCTTCATCGAGCAGGCGTTCGATAATCTGCACGATCACGGTTATCGCATGGCGGGCAGCCGCGGTTCCGGCACAGCTGGTTCGGCGGCCGAGCCCAAGCCCGGCGTGGATACGGAGGAGAATCGCTGGAATCACTACAATGAATTCGTTTTCATTCGGGACTAAAGCAGCGACGTCGTCGTCGGCAGCTTATTCCCATTTCCTTTGGCTCTCCTTATGTTTGTGATACACAGTTGAAATATCATAGTATTCCAATTTAGAACTCTTCTTCCTCAAACTATTTAACGCGAGAGAAATGCCAAACAAATAGACCACTTGTAGTTTGCGGCGTGCACACTCAGAAAAAAATATGACCTAGAACATTGGTAGTCGCCAAGGCTTATCATTTCGAAATTCAAAGATAAACTCGTTTAGAAGTTAAGTAATATAATATCCAGGGTATTTTTAGTATAAAGGTCGAAATTAGTTTCTAAAAGAACCAAAACTTTAAAATGCGGGAGATTTAAATATTTTCAAAAATTTCAGAGTTGCATTTCTGGTTTTGAGAACTGTGTTTCATAAAGAGATACAATTTTTGAAAGCGCAGTCGTTTTTACTTTTAGGAAAATTAATTACGGTACAAGGCGATTTATATATTTATTTCTGAGTGTACCAGGAGTCTTGTGTAATAACACTATAATCAGAACAGAACAAACAGAAGAAATATTAAAAGCTTACCAAAGTTGACATCCAAATCGAATCGATATGCACATTTAATCTAACATGATTTAAGCCCACCTTTATATTCCAATGGGAACATTTTTGACGTACAATTTAAACTAACAATCCCCACAAGCGATGTTTCCAGGCAGGGAGAATTTCGTTTCTTTACCAATTGCCAGCTCTTATTTAGCAAAGCAACAGCCCAACCCAAATTAATTAATAATATTGAATTAAGTCCAACCGGATTATAGACAAGGCAGCAAGAATGTTAGTACAGATAATTGAAACAATTCTATATTCAAAGTGAAAATAATATTGGGAAATTTGTTTGAACAAATAAAAGAGTATTTAAAGCATATGGAAACACACGTAATTTGAACAAATCTAGAAATAAATTTTAAAAAAAGAAACAACATATTTATAATTATATAAGTAGGGCCAGGTCTAGTCAAACTATAAGAATTAATCAGCTAACTTACCAATACAACTACAAAGAACTATTTAAATACGGGTCACTTCTTAAACGAATATATAAAAGGAACTCAGTACTTACATATAAATATATACAAAGGTAAAAACAATTGTTAAACTTTGTAGGATGATTAACTGAATTGAAGGCCAAGATAAATGGTAAATGTAGTGTATTATTAGACAATTTGATTACACATGTATGTCCTCAAAAAATAGTTCAAATTTAAATTATTGAAAAACATTCAAATAGCAACTGAATTTCAATCTTTCGCATAGTACAACAACAATAACAATTCTCGTTAAAGAAATCCCAGCAACATTTAATTTACACACTTGCTACGACTATCTTACACACTTGTTACAACAAACAGACACATAAAATCAATATCAAGAACACGATTTTATCCCAAGGGTAAATAAAAAAAATTGTCATCCACATAAAAATCTTGAAAAGTGGCATTGATCAATTTAACGTAAGGAAAGAAACTGAATCAAGCTGTGTTGCGGATTGGATAAATATTTAATGGATTTTTAAAGTAAAATGCGTATTGCTTATACGATTTGGAATATCATGATTGTGCTTGAATATCTTCAATAAAATTTGCCAAGTTAAATGTGAATATGACCTTAAGATGATAACGATTTTACGTGGTTTAACAAATTGGTACCTTAGTTTTCCCAACGTTTTTCAAGTTTATTAAAGTATAATCAAATATGTATTTGGCCCGCTCTGATTCGATCATATATAGAAATTGCCAAAAAAAAAAAAACTATAAAAAAAACATTACCCAAAGAACTTCCATTAAAATTACACAAATACATACCAAAAAATTTGCTGAACTCAATAAGATCATAAGTAAAAGATAGCGAAATCCAAAAATAAATCGATGTTTCGTAGAACAATCAATTTATTGCTGTCAATGATGGCCAATTATAATTTTTCTCTTCAATTGATTAAATCTTTGCTGAAATTGTTATCTCGCTGAAATTAACTTAATACGGCAAAATACTGCATTGTGATGCAGTTTTCTCTCTGTTTATGATTTTATCATTATCCCAAATAAATATTTACATAAATCTATGTATTATAAATGTTTGCATGCTATGCAAGCCAATCAAAAGCTTGAATATGGAACTACTGCAAATAATTGAAAATATAAAACGATAATTGGATAAATCGAAAACATTTTCATTTCGTATGAGAATCACACACTCACATATATATATATATATATATTGAATGTATATTATTGCAAAATGTTTGGGATTATACACAAAAAGAAAGCAACTATTAAGCCCCACTATATACATAGTTATGTTGAGGAAAACTTAGACCGTATTCGAATATATATTTAAACCAATTGTCGATAATGAATTATCAATAAATGTTTAGTATTAAGTTCAGTGAGCATTGAACGAACGCAATGAAAGCAGCAACAAAGTAAATAAATTATAAATATATATATATACATATATATATATGTATATATGTATATATATATATATATATATATTAATAAACTCTAAACGGAATCAACTTTTACCTAACAAAAGTAAACGTATTATGAACTTGAATATAAGCGCAATGTGGATTGACAAACACTCAACAAACAAAGTGCGACAAACCAAATCTATGTAAAATACAAAAATATACTACAAATAAAAATAACTATAAAATGAAAGTGCTTGTTTTAATATTTATTAACTTAAGCAACTGCTGATTACGACTTAGTAATCAGTTGAAAGTATCAGTTTTTGAATACGTAAACACAAATTTGGGTACACTTAATTAAAGATAAGTGCGAAAGATCATTTTGTGGGGATCTTTAATTAATTGGCACCCTCTTCATTCTGTTAATTAGATGCTGATGACATTTCATTTATTCATTGAATTGTAGCAACAACAACCCATCCTTTCCCTCCTGCATAGCAAGCCAACAAAATTCGCTGACGCAATAAAAAAAGGTACGCACAACCTTTGGGCCATTAAAATTGATGAAAATAACATCGTAAAATAGAAGAAGGAGCATACAATATTTTAAATGCATTAATAATGCTACAGCAACAACAATATGCCATTCAGAAGGTGCATGAAGTAAAATGGCTGCCACAGAATATCGTTGGCAGTCAAATGCCTTAAAACAAAAAGGAAAAAAGCAAAAAAAAAAATGTAAATAACTGGAAAGGCATGAAAATGAATGAATGGCGACCTTTGAATAAAAAGCGACAACAATTCCGCATTTGTTTAAATTCAAGGCAGGCAACAACAATCATTTACTTACCCACAGCCAGCCAAGAGCAAGAGCGAGACGGGCAGCGAGTGAGCGGGTAAGAAACAAAGGGCTCACTTCAATTCCTTTTGGCGGCACGCGTTCTGCTTTCAGTCAGGAGTAGCTGTGGCAGTCACAACGATGACGAGTACAAAAAAAATGTTCAAATTAAACGAGAAATGGCAAATGCTTTCTTCTCAGAGTGAGGTGTGTGTGTATGTGGGTAGGTGTGTGTGTGTGGGTTGAAGTATGCTTCACAAACAAGTCAAAGCAAATGGGGCAAAGTGCAAAGACAAGGAGCAAATGCAATCGTCTGCGTCTTTAAATCTAGCCAGACAAGGGCCAACTAAGCAGTGTGTGTGTGTGTGTGATGTGTGTGTATGTGTATGTGTGTGTGTGTGGGGTGGTGGGGGTGCGGGGTGGGTCGAAGTGGGCGCATCACTCGCCACCTGCATACTAAGCATCCCACCTGGCACGTCTCACGTATTCCTTTACTTTATTTTATTTTTATTTTTGGTTGGGTTCTGGTTATTGACTATAAGCCCAGGACCGAACCCACAATATGCTAAAGCGTGCAGCAAGAAAAAAAAGTATATATATATATATAAATATATATACATATATATATATATATATATATACCCTCTACGGGGGTATCAGCTGCCACAAACAAAATAAAACTTTCAGAATAATTAACAAAAAATAAAAGAAAGTAAATAAATGCGATGCGGTCCGCAATTGTAAAATTTGCATCTAAAAATTGGCACAAGCACAATTTTTGCAGATGAAAACATTTAAAAATAATTGAAGCAATAATAAAGCAATTGATATTTGTACATTTTAATAATTTATAATAATTTCATTATTTATTATTTTAATTCATACATTTTACAGAATATCCAATCAAATATTGCAGTCTAAAATAAACCGAAAATGTGCTTTGCCATAAAGGCAAAAAATATTTATATATTTCAACTATTTCCGTTCCAGCTCTAAAAATTGTATATATACAAGCTCTAATTCAATAATACAAAATATAGCCTATAATAAATGTTGCCGTTTTATTGCAATCTATATTTAACCAAATACTCTGTCAGGTATCTGTAAGACACATTCTATTTTATTTAAGAATACATATAAACTGTTTTCATTTTGCTTTGGACAGCTCCACAAATCTCAAACTTAATAATAATAAATATTTCCCAGTAATGTCTATAATGAATATTGTCTATTTATTGCCTAAGTATCAGTCAGACAAAAATAAAAATAAGCAACACAAGCAGCGCCATGAATTCCCAATTCGCATAGAAAACTCTGAAAATTTCTCTAGAGATTTCTGTGCTAACCCTCGATATGCATATAATTTGTATTTCATTTTGCCTCAATTGCGATGGGCTTACAGAAAGTTCGACTTAGGCATATTTGACTGTATATGTAAATGACGTGCAGCGCTGCCACGCCCACAAATTTCGAATACAGAGAGACTTAGTGACTGACAGATGGGGGAAGACAAGACAGCATCTTGCCAGCATGGAAATGATGAAATGATGGCTTTTTGTCTTTTACGCTAAATTACCTTTGATTTGATTTGGCTAGCAGCGAGTTGTTAACTTTGCCTCGTGCCAAAGTTCATAATACTATGTGGGGCTCTTCGTCGCCTTCGTGTTGCTCTGAGTTACGTCTGTTAGCATTATCAGAGGAGCAACAGCTCGGGAATCAGCAAAAGGGGAATTTCAACTGCGTCTGTCAAACTGTCACCTTCAATTAGTTTTTGCCACAAGGACCCTTCCTCAAGTTGGGTTTGTGGCAGGCTAATGCCGAGCACAAGGTTCCATCAGCTGCCTTATTAATTCATAAATACGAATTTTGACTAGGTCGAGGCGCAAATCGCTATAAATTTATGTCAATTCGTTTAGCGCCAAGAAGGGGGACAGAATAAGCACATTTTCGTGTTAGCCCTTTTTTGTGGAACATGAAGCCCCCTTTTTTGTGGGCCGCAAATACCGCATTAATTTACAGCAAAGCCCTTCGCGCTCAATGTCAAGATGGGTACTTCATTATGTCCTTATGTGAGCTCCAAAGCCTAAGCTGCTGGCCGAGTATTTCTGGTAAGGTGTACTTCGCTAATATGATGAGCTTAATTTGGGTTTTAATGTCGGGCCCCAACTTAATGGCATCAGGCAACTTTTTAATTGAAAAGTCAAAAGCGTCACAGTTGCCTTTAATCCATCACTCAAATAAGGCCTAAATGGCGTCAAAATATAACTGATGAATTGCGCATTCTATCACTCTTAATTATTAATTAACAAAAAAAAAAAAAATTTGGCACGTCATGTTGAAAGCATGTGTAGCCTGTAGATATTGTTATTACATATTGCTAAAATTATTCCACTGGGATATATTCCAATGTAAATGTATAAGATGGATTAGTTGTCGTATAGAATTTAGTAAGTTGATCCTTGTTTTCGTGCCAAGTTTACATGTGACCGTAAAGAAAACCAAAATGGAAGCAATTAATTCCCGACATATTCGTATGGCTTACAAAAGTGCCACACAAAATAGCCGTGAATTAATTTGCAGCAGCGAACTGAATTCCCTACGCTGGCTCGTCGCATATGTAAATTTGCGTAGGTTTTTACTGATTTATTCGCATGCTTGAATTTATTTTCTACTTCTACTTCCCGGTTTTAATGGCGTCACAAACATTTGCCTTAATTTTTGCCCCCAACATCCCCCACGCACCACAAATGTCATTGCGTGTGTTAAGCACGCACTCGCACACACACACGCACACGCACACTTACACACACACACAGACACCTACTTGGACATAAACTTACACTTGCAACGGCCCTGGCGTTGGTCAGACATATTTGTTTTTACGAGGCAAGCGTATAGAAGAGTCCGAAACCCTACTTACAACTCTTATTTGCCATTAGTTTTAAAGGCCCAAACGTGCCCAATGCTTTCGCATATGTATGAGCCTAAATGTGTGTGCGTGTGTGTGTGTGTGTCTGAAATGTGTGTGTGTTGGTCATAAAACAACAGTTGAGGAAAATAATTGTGCATAAGAAACTATTTATGCGCCCGACACACTTTCGTTTTTCTTCACTCCTCCACTTGACCGATCCAAATGGATTCAACACTTATTTTTGTCCTATGAAATGAATCTAGTATAATAAACTAAAAACATCAGATTTCACTTATAGACATAACATTAATTATGTTTTAATGTTTCATATTTTTAAATTGAAAAAAAAAAGAAAAATAAAAAGTCAATTTTTCTATTGTTGCCTCCTGTGAGGGTTGAACTCACGGCCTTTGGTTTACGAGACCAACGCTCTACCACTGAGCTAAAGAGGCTTTAACCAGAGCGCTGCCGAATGAGTAATACAAATTCTGACGTGTAGAACCGGGATGTGATAATGAATGACAGACAGAGATAGCAACACTCTGCAAAGATCTTTCTTATTAGCACATACAGAATCGACATGCGCAGTGGAAATGTTGCAACTTCAAGCATATTTTTGCCTTGAAAAATTACAAATACATAAATTGTTAACGAAATAGCCATATACAAATGGTTAAAGTTTTAAAAATAATTTTAAAAAATGAAATTCCAACACTGCCTCCTGTGAGGGTTGAACTCACGGCCTTTGGTTTACGAGACCAACGCTCTACCACTGAGCTAAAGAGGCGATGCGATGAGCGCCGCTCAATACCGTACACAAATCAACCCATTGAGCGAGCCAACCTTTTTGAGCACACAACATTGTGAGAGAGAGCGAGAGAGAATTTTTGAGAGATAGGCGTGCGCAATTACTGGAAATTGTTCTGAACGCAAAAAGGCCTGCATTTATGTATTTGTTCCTATATACACACATTTCAATATATATATATAATATAAATAAAAAAAAAACGAAAATGTATATATACATTTGTATGGCAAATTTGAGTAATGCTTTGCACTTATCAGTAATTAACTAATATGCTACAGAATTTATCTTTTAGTGATAAGAATGTCGTAGTTAATGAAGCAAAAACTAGTCATTAGTAATTGCCATTCAAACATTATGTTATAAATTGCCTGAAGTACATATGTATATTCAACTACAAAGGAAAAAATATAAAATCCTTTCATGACTTGTTGAATGAAATGCAAAAGCGGAAATGCTTTTTTGTGGCAGACTCAAATTGAAAGCACTTCCTGTCCATCAGGCGGCTGCTAAAACGTTTGGCCAGCCTTCCGAATTGTTCCCCGATTGAAGCAAGGCCATGCAAATTTTGTTGTTCAAATCCTTTCTACTCAATACTCAATGGACATCCTCTCACGCTTGTTGGACTCTATCTCGCTCCCGCTCTCTCTTGCGTTTCTTTGTTAGCATTGACTTTGTTTCTACATTAGCACCATGACAAATTCACTTGTCCGATAACACAATTGTTTGAGCTACATGAATGATGTGCCAAATGCCCTACCCCCCCCTGTAACCATTTGACATATGAGAAGACGAAGATATGTATGTGTCTGTGTCTGTGTTTGTGTATGTATGAGTGACAATCCTATTAGTTACAAATTGAGCGAGCGAGCAGTCAGCCAGTCAGCCAGCCAGCAAACAACTAGCTGCGAGACACGCTAACGAGCTATTAAACACCCGCTGCATGTAACAAGTCCCGCAAGTCAAAATCAACACCGAATTTAATAGTATTTGCACATACAATATTTACCACCAACGGCATCATCATCAACATCAACATCATCATCATCATCCTCCTTAGTCATTTTTTTGAGTGATTTACGCAGCAAGCAAGTTAATTGCTGCTAATCAAGTGATTTGAAACTTTCATGCAAAGCACTCGTAAATATGGTTTCTGGCTTCCGTTTCAGGATGCGAAAAACTTACAACATTTTATGGGGCAGTATTAATTACTATTTACTCCGTAGCACTGAAAATGCTGTGTACCTTGGAGACTATCCAAGTAAAGCTACACCGTGAAAATATACTTATTTGAGAAAAAATATATTAAAAATCAATAAACAATAAATGTAAAATTTAGTTCTGTACAGTGTAGAGTTTACAGTGAAATTAAAATATTTTACAAACTTAAAATGGGGTCTACATTTGAATTACCAAAAAAATTGCGTAATACAGAATCTTATTTCTCTGATCTAATGTCAGTGTTCCTCAATCAAATGTATACTTCTACTTTATTCCACTTTAGGTCAATAAGTTAATTTATCTTATACGTATTTGCTGGCGTCCTCCATTCCTTCCTCGATAATTAATTCCAGGTTGAAGGTTAGAACATTGAAGACAAAGTTAATTTAGATGCCAAGATTAGTTATATGTGCACTTTTATTTGTTGCTCTTATCTAATCGAAGTCTGTTACAGTTCTCTGGAGAAACTTTCAAGCTTACATAAATTGTTTGAGAACTTGGTAACAAAGCTGTCAGCAAAATCATCATTTTCGGTCTGCGTTTCAAAATGCATTAAGTAGTCGAATTTCCAGCCAAGCTAAGTAAATTGAAAACATTTCGACACCCAATTAAATTTCAAAAGTTTCACAGAATACTTATTTATTAATGCTCGGCTATAAATTCGACTGCAAAAATAATCAACAGTCGTGAAGAGAAATGAAATCGCCAACCGCAATACCAAAGAAGTTCACAGAGGAAGAAGAGGAACTACAAATAGTCAAGGATACTTGGACAACACAAAGAGAGAGAGAGAGAGAGTGAGAGAGAAAGAGAGAGATATACATATAGAGATATATATATATATAGAGAGTGTGTTTCATAGAGAAAGAGAGTAAGTGAAAGCGTAAATAATGAATGACGATGCTTGATGAGGCACGAAAAGCAATTTGATAAAAGCTGTGGTATTCACAGATTAATAAAATTAGCATAATGAATGCCTTTGGTTTAAAATGAATAGACGAAAGCGGATAAGTCCAAAGAGAAAGGACAAAACAAAGGACAAGACCGGGTACGGTCCAGTAATCTTGATATAATCATTTTAGATGTACATCTAGTAAGGATCGACTGATTTTGTCATCATTAAATATTTTTCCAAAAGCATATATATTTATTAGTTTAACAAGAATAGATACATTATTAAAGTAGAGATTGCGGCTAAAGACTCTCTTGACTATCTTTTTTAAATATATATATAATATTGAGCCAAAGCTCAGGCTATGATGAAAACGCATATGTTTTTGAAAATGAGTTGACTTTTAACCATAATTAGCAGTCATGATAAGTAAGGACCTGGGTTCGGCGTATCTGTCTCGAATTGCGTGCATTAAGATAGTTTAATCCTTACTAAGACAATTAATTAAAGTTCCGTGCTGTGCATACTTTAAAAAGAAAAAAACGTTTTATTTTTTGTTGTTAAAAAGCCAAAAATTAACTGTGTATAAAGGAAGAATTTTAGAATAGCATTTACGGCATTCCAAAACCTTTATAAAATTACAAACAAATAAACCTAAAAAAGCACATCCAAACTCAACCAAGTTTATTTCCGCTTTGTTGCAACACTAAATGGATTTCATTAGTTGCAACAAAGATGTAACAAAAAATAAAAGGTAAAACATTTAACAGAGGAAGGACGCGATGAATGCAACAGTAAATTAGTATATGAGTGCATCAAAGATAACAATACATCCAAGTTGGTCGTGTCCAAGTTGGTCAGCAAGTCGTTCGTTCAGTCATTCAGCCAGTCTGTCATTTGTATTCTTTGAGCTCGCATTCACACATATATATTCATATATACTATACATTTGTGTTTTTTGTATTTGAATAATGAAATTACGAGCTATTTCAACGTTGACTTTGTTTTCTACTATTCGCTTCAGTTTTTTTTGTTTTTTTTTTTTTTTTTTCCAGACTAACAAGTGAACAGCATAAATAGCACAAAGCACACAAAACCACAAAGGAAAATACAAAACACAGGCACTCGCACAGAAACAGATACATGGACAGGAGGCGGAGAGACAGAGGCATATGTGGCAGGACACATGGACACTGACATTGACGCCTCGCAAATAAAATGGAACAACCATTGTCTACTTTTGTGTGGGGCTCTGTGAATATTTGAATGTGGCTCTGAATTTATAATAGCCTGATCCGCATGGGTATATCAAAGGAAGGTTATACTTAAATACACTGATAGCATTTCAAATTAAATATGCAATTTTCTACATTTTATATTTTAATATTGATTTAGAATTATTCTAAAAATCCAATCCATGACATTGACTGCATTGTCATAAAACAATATTGATAGAATAATGAGTTTCTAAATATAGATATAGAATTCTTCTTAAGGTCAATGCATGTCAAAGAATACATTATCTTTTAAAATCGATTCGATTTGTTAGTATAGTTTAGCTGAAGGGACTCGTAAAGTCAATAATTTCCAGTCGAGTTTTATTAATAACTTGCATCGCTTAAGGTCAAAGTTCGCTACATGTGACCTGGCCTGTCATAAACATTTTATGTGCATTCAGCTAGACAGTCTATTTAAATGCCTTCGTCCCGTCAAATGGCACCTGAATTATTGGCATGTGCGCGTGGGGGTCAAAGGGAAGGCTTCCTGTTAATATTCGTACTAACGACAATGATAAAGACAAAGCTGATGGCTGTGTTATATATTGTATATATAGTCATGTGTTTGGCCACATACGCGAGACAAAGGATGTCCGCTAACAAATGCCGCAAGAACATGGTCATAAATATTAGCGTAGCGACTTTGCCGGGCAACTGCCTTTGAAAGTACACTTTGAAAAAACACCAGAAATTTTCAGTAAAAAATTAAATATATAAAAAACTAATTTTTTGAAAATTATTTTTATTATTTTGTAAGTCATAAATGTTAACCTTTTTAACCTAATTACTTTTTTTAATTTTATTATATTTAATTTGTAACTTTAACGATTTTTTTAAATTGTGGGCTAAATAAATTAAAGACAGTTGTATTATATTATTATATTGTTGAATTTATTTAAAGTGGTCGTGTTTTATGTCAAGTTAAAAATTCTGAAAATTAAACTTTGCACTTGACTTAAGAATAATTGTTGATATTTATGTCACATTTGCAGTCGAATCTGAAATAACTTTTGAGCTGAAATAAGTGTAAAGATAATTATTGATGAGTTATTTAAAGAACTAAACAGAACTGAAATTCGAACCCAGTATTTTGAATTTATAACAGAGATTTTCTCCGAGTGTAGGGATACGCATCCACTCAGTCGCTGACATACAGCCATTGGCAATATTACGAACCTATTGTTGGCGCTTGAGCGACAGCTAATGGAGAGGGACAGAGAGAGAGAGGTAGAGAGAGGAGAGAGAGAGAGAGAGAGAGAGAAAGGGGGAAGAGAGAGAGAGAGAGAAAGATTTGTTGGATGGCCTGTAGAGTGTACACTTTGTTGGGTTGATAACAAATGGCAGGACTAATAAATTCGATTAACTGCAAGCGACACGCTTCCACACACATACACACACACACACACACACACACACACACGCACAGACACACACAAACAGACTCACGCATATGGCAGAATAATTGATTGTCCTCCATTTTGCGTAACTTCATTACAAATTTCTTAAGACGTATTGAGAGGATTGGCAAAGAAATCGCTTAAAACAATATATTGTCGTATACATAAATTATACAACTCTTTAATATTGATTTCTCAATATGAAATTTGCTTTTTTTATTTAAGTTATTCAAATGTTCAGCAAATACAAATTTATAAATAGAAGGCTGTGAGATGAGGGCTAGAAAAATAAAATAGCTACGCCGGAGACGGAAGCGGAAACCGGGTGGCATTTAGGCGCGTCGAGACAGGATACAAGGAGAGAAAAACTAACCAAATCGTTGACAAGGTGCTACAGCTTGAATCTAAACTCAAATTGTCATGAATCCAAATGCTAAATCAAGGCAAATTAAAAAGCAGCAAGGCAGCCAAGCAGCAAGTCAGCCTCAAAAAACAAAAGTCTCAAAGTCAGGAAAACAAAGGAAAACAACGCAGGAGCGAGGAAGCTGGATATCAAAGAGCAGGATACACACATATTAATATGCATTATACACCCACACACGCAGATATGTATATATATAGTATATATACACAAAGTTTTCCAATTTATAAAGGAGAGCACATAAATTTTAAATTTTCCCCATTGGATTGTTTTTGTAGCTGCTTTAACGGCATTTTGGCACACGCAAATACGCATAAATCACGCAGTAAATATATGTATATAAACACACACACATACATAGATGCGTATGTATGTATGTGTGCATGAATATGTATGTAGGCGTTTTCACTGTGGCATCCTTGGAATGAGGTAGTTAATTTCGTTTCACTTTGTCGATTCTTTGATTTATGAAAGCTTGTTCACTTTAATAATAATTTCACCTGTTGGACAACACTTGCCTCTTTCATCTACAAAGCAAGTTGATTCTTTTCAATTTATTACTTTGCAGTTCAAAGTACGCAGACACAAAAAATATGAAACACTTGACAGAGTTCTACTGCTGTATAACAACATTTTGCATTGTCTGCCGATCACTGACGCAAATAGAAATATAAATGCACCATGGAAACTGCACTTGAAAAAAATGTGGAAAACAACTTCTCATTGAGGGCATTTATATTTATAAAAGTAGAAAATTTTCATTTGAATTTCCGTTACAAAAACCATTTAACATCTTTCCAAACCAAAAGTTGCATTAAGAAGTAAAAGTTCACTTTCTGATAAATAATTTCAAGTACGTTATTATTATTTTAATTTATTTTATTTTTCTGAGTGCAGATTTTTTAGAGTGCACAAGAGTTCAGTCTGCTGAATTGAGCGGCAGCTCTCTGTCAGTTGCATAGCAACATGATAGTTTCAAGAGCTAAAATATAAAATGGTTTTTTAGCATTGTCATCTTTTATAGCTGACTTAATATCCGTTCATTGGTTCCTGCTGCAGCCTCTCAACCTCTATCTGTGGACAAATAGCTGAACGGCCACAAAAATCGATGTGTAGAAAGTAATTTCAAGCAATTGCTGCTGTTGAATGCCACAATTTGTAATGGTCAATTGCAGGCAGGTATCTCGACAAACATTCAATATATTGCATTCCAATTGGACTGCACTTTTATATCCATTTCGAGCTCGAAGTGTTCGCAAGTGAGTTGGACTTTGTAAGTGCACTTTGTTGGCTACGTGCCAGCTTCAAAAACTGGAGCTTCCTCGATGTGGACCATTCGTTGAACCAATTTTCTAAAAATGACATTAAAATGCCTATTTCCATGTGACCAAATTATCTGTGCCACAAATGGAAAAATTATTTTGCCCATGTTGAACTCAAATCAAATTACATCATTTAAATTGCAAGCCGATTGGTCGTGACCCAAAAAAAGTAGCAAAAATTAATTAAAAATGTCGACAGCAAAATCAATTTATGTAGATGAAAAAGCAGATATAAGTGAATATTCATCAATTTAAATTTATATAAAATACACATTGTCCGAATAGGGTTTTCTTTTGTTAGGTTTTTAATTGATAAGCTAAACTAAGCATTTATAAATTGAATATAACCACAAAATAATTGTTAATACTTATGCAGGAAGTTAAGTTCGCTTATTAAATTAAATTTAACTGAACCATTTATAAATTGAATAAGTCCACGAAATAATATACAGTACTTATGCAGGCATTTAAGTTTACTTGTTAAATTAAATTAATTTAAAACATTTATAAATTAAATAAAACCACAAAATATATACCTAAAATACTTACGCAGGAAGTTAAGTTTACGTGTTGAATTAAATTAAGTTAAAAATCAGCTTGAAAATGAAGTTTACTTTAGTTTTACTTACAAAATTAAATTAATATAAAACATTAATAACTTAAAAAACACACAATATAATAATTATTATTCATGCAAGAAATCAAGCCTTTACATGAAATTAATTTAAGAAATTCAAATATTTCGCTTTAATTTGACTAATGCTTGATTTTATTTAACTTGTACCATACAAAAATATGTTGTTTAAATTATTATTATTCTGTTATTTATGCACATAAGCTGAAATTTAAATGAACATTTATGAATAATGATAAGGCTAATGCCATCAAATTAGTGAGCCTCCAAGAATAGAATTTCAGAAAGGTGTACCTCCAACTGAATTGCTTTGGCCCGAATTCTTGTGGTATCCGCAAATAAAAGCCGTCCTATGGAAACATTGTTTCTTTATTTAGCCATGAAAAGCAGACTTTTTTGAAATTTGAGACTGCCACGCATTCAAGATATGGCCAATAAATCATTAAGTGTATGGCCGAAGACACGCAGGCAGGGAGAGGCACACAGCGCTGTTGTGTAGCACCTGGTGTCGCCGTTAGACAGGTTTAATTTAACGTCTTCAGCTAAGCAATATTTCCTCTATGCTCCTATCATAATCAGGACACCCCAGCAGCAAATGTTTACGGAGTTTATAATATTAACAAATCACTTCAATGCGGCCTTAACTTTTCAATTACTCGCAACTGGGTAAGAGTGATGGTCAATCAATATCGGACGGACCCCGTTGGATGCTTTCTGGATGAGTTCAAGGTTCAAGGTAGCATCCGTTGCATGACCTTTAAATATCCTTTCACATTTGCCGACAGGCAGGAATTTTCTAAAATGACTCACATTAGGTATATAAAAATGTATTAGGTTTTCTGTTCGAAAACGATTCAAGCTGCTGGTTGAGTGTCAACGGTGGAGCTGCGGGGCATGGGAAGCGGGAGGGGGCTGGGTAGGCATAATGTTCTCCACCCGCATTGTGTAAAACGGAACGGTGCGCAGGTCACCGGCCATGGCGGGAAGAAGTTTTATAGCCTCTGTGAACGCAACTCGAAAAGGGTAACAAAATTCGGAGCATAGGGAGGAAGAGTAGGAGGAGGAGGAGCAGGAAGAGGTCAGGGAGGTGGAAAAGGAGTACAGTCAGTCCCCATCCTGCGCTTGTTTTTTGCTGTTTTGTCTGGTGGAGCGAGTTTCACATTTTGCGTTTTATGACAGCCAGCATTAAATCGATAAACTGATTGAGCCTCAAAGATTTCCAGTGCTTCGAAATTACTTATTGCACCTGACCGCCAGCAAAATCTGTTTGATCTGCCATCGCACAGCATTAATAATTTGCCCACAAGTCTCTGGCTGTCCTTATCGAAGTCATCTATACTCTCGTTTTATTTACTGCTTATATCTATATATTGCACACAAAAGACCAAAGACCTCTCGGCCCAACAATAATTAGGAATTCAAATTCAGTCATCCAGTACGGCCAGAGTCGAACAGCAACCGGATGCCAAGAGTTTCAACACTCAGAGAAAAACCATGTTTTTGACGATGTTCTTGAAGTACAATTTGTATTTAAATTTTTTTAAATATTTAAAAAATCAATCTTGATTCCAAAGTTGACTGTAATAAGAATATGACAGAAAACTATTATTATTATTGACCCAAGCACAAACTTCTAGTTGATATATCAGAACATAGATTTGTAACTTAAGTCGAGTTACTTTTTTTTAAGAAAGTACCAGAATTGGTATAGAATTGAGTGCTTTCAAAATAATGAAAAATCTTCAATTAATCATCAGAAAATGATAAGAAACGTACCTTAAATTTGAATATTGATTTTTAGTCTTAGCTGAGCACTAACTTGACGAATTTTTTGTTTGAGTGCATAGACCTTTTGAGCTGCACAAGAATTATAATATTTTCATGACTTTTAATTGGACACGGACATTGCTGCTAAAATTGTGCCAAGCCGCTAAAATAAATATTAAAATAAAATGAGAAACTTATGCATTTCAATTGTTCTGCTAATTTGCAAAAAAAAATGAAGAATAATTTATTTGTCTAGATTATAAATAAATTCAAAAATCTTGCAATTGCAAAGATGCAAAACCCCCAGTGTAATACTTTGGAGAGCTTACCGCTTTAGGGTATTCAGTTGCTGGATTAAATGACAAACCACTTTAAGCCTGACATTGTCGCATTTTATATTTTAAACGCGTCGTCTTTTAACGTTTTTGGGTCTGCCAAGATAGCTTGACTGCCTTATTGATTTTTTTATTGGCCCACACTTTGGGCCGGCGTCATAATTAAAGCAGACATTTTAAGGCTCGCAGCGCTAATTAATTTTTATTGAGAGTAAAAGAGAAAAAATGCCATGTTACACATTTATATTTGACAGCGAGGGAATTCATTTTAAATTATTGTTTTTTTTTTTTTTTTGGCAGCTAAGTTTGCTTTTGGCCAGTATTTATAAACAGCTTGTGATGCTCTAAGACCTTAAGTATGAAGTGAAGAGGGATTTATGCAAAGAGTCTGTGAAGAGACTATAAGCACTGTTGGCAAACACTTGAGTTTTACTTATACACATCGTTACATCCTTAACCTTACTCGAGACTCTTAAATGCTGCTCAACCGTTTTGTTTCGATTCGTTTTGCTGCGTTAAAAATGTTAGTACACATAAAAACCTGTAGTTGTTTTCACATTGTTAAACGAAACAAAACAAACTGAAATTGGATTTCATTTAAATGCACACGCATACACACAAAAGTCTACACTTACAAGCAAAAACAATATATCCTTTCATCCGGTTCAAGGGCAACTTAAATGTTTTTGGGGCGCCAAATTGGAAAACATTTCAACAAAAATTTAACAGCAAATTTTGGCTTAGCACTCCCAGCTGCTAAGCAACTTTGTTGTTAGATTAAAAGCATTTCGTGCAAAATGGCAAAGTTTCGTGCTAGAAAGTCAATGCCTCTGTTTTCCAGTTTTGAGTGGGTTTTGCCAAACGACACCAGCGGCAACAAAAGCCCATTACAGTTGCGGGTCACAACTTTGATTTTACCAACTGGCAACTGGGCAGGCCAGTCCAGGACAGGCCAAACTTTATATATGCTATTTGGCCATCTCATGCATGGCAACAGCAGAGACACACAAGTTCATAATATACCGTCAACATTTGTCATTATACACATGCCCCAAAGCATTTTCTTCGTTGTGAAACACATTCTCGTCTTGGAAGGCTGTGTTTATTCAGCATGAACTATATGTGTACACTCAGAAAACTAATATAGAATTTTCTGCAGAAGTCAAGCACAAAAGTTCTGCAACTTCTTTCACTAGAAACGTTTTATAAAATTTAACTTTTTATTTTAATAGCAATAAACTAACAAAAAACGTTGTCAGACTTCTTTTACTAGAACGTTTTATAATATTTCTTTGATTTCTAAAAATTATCGTTTAATTTTGTTCTTGGAAGGCTGTGTTTATTCAGCATGAACTATATGTGTACACTCATGAAACTAATATAGAATTTTCTGCAGAAGTCAAGCACAAAAGTTCTGCAACTTCTTTCACTAGAAACGTTTTATAAAACTTAACTTTTTATTTTAATAGCAATAAACTAACAAAAAACGTTGTCAGACTTATTTTACTAGAACGTTTTATAATATTTCTTTGATTTCTGAAAATTATCGTTAAATTTTTGTAACAGTAAACTATGCCGAACATAAAAAATGGAATCTTAAAACTGCTTTGCTTAACGAATATTTAAAATATTATAAGCAAATAGTTCTTAAAATCTGTTATACTTGAACTAAAATTGGCGGCTTATTCTGTGAGTATAAATGTATATAGAATATATAAACATATGAAGAAGAAGAAAATCGAATCATTCTCTTAGTCACAGCGCATTATAGCTTAACCGTTATCCAAAAAAAAAAAACAAAAATTCTCAACTTGGTCTTTATGCTGACACACTGAAATATCATATTAGCTTTATTGTGTTTCGGCGTTTCAGCGACTCATCAAACTGTGTTGGCGACATTATTATGGAAATGTTCCGCTAATTAGTTTGATTTTCCGCAAGAGACTAATGATTCAATTTTGCGAAAAGTTGCTAGCTTTTCAAACTTTGGCTTAACTTGCTGCCATCGTAATTTGCAATGTCATCGAATTTATGGCCGTTATGATGAATTAATGTGGACTTGAAGAAACAGGGGAAAATGTAAATATTTCTATGGTCCCATAATTATGAAATATCTATTTTTACGCTCATTTAACCCAATTCCAACTTCAAACTTTTGCCAGCAGGTTTATTATCAAGTTTAATTGGATTGCTTAAGTGCAATTAAAGTTAAAACAAAAAGTTGTGTGAATTTAAAGAGTTTTTTATTTTCACATTTATTTCGCCTGACAGCTTTTACATTTAATTCTATTAATCATAAATAATAATAATATAGAAATAAATAAATATTAATATTTATTAATAAAATCCTTTACAAATTTCGGCAAATGTCTACTTCAAGGCCAACAATACTTTAATGCTTTAACAAAGGCCAAAAGCAATTTAAGCAGTGCTTGATGTGCTCTATATTACATAACAATATGGAATTGTGCTGAATAACGGCACACACACAAAATATAATAACGAAAGCTGATCCACTTAGATGTGCACAAAACCAATAAATTCATATAAAAATAGTCCGAGAGAGAAAATTGGCCTCGTCGCCGGCAAATGAATTGAACTCGTGGTCAACTTGTGCCTTTCATTATAACTTTTAGATTACAGGAGGCTGTGGGGGCCAGGAGGTGGAGGAGCGTTTTTTCGGAAATGGACAATTTTATGTACATCGGATATTT
The DNA here is from genome assembly GCA_035043445.1 of Drosophila silvestris. Taxonomy (NCBI): domain Eukaryota; kingdom Metazoa; phylum Arthropoda; class Insecta; order Diptera; family Drosophilidae; genus Drosophila; species Drosophila silvestris. The sequence continues at coordinate 1,709,303 of JAWNMZ010000148.1, forward strand.
GGGCGAATGACACACTCAAGGCATAGGACTAAATGAAGTGCAAACTGTCAAATTCCGAACAAATGTGTAAATCCCATAAGGACACTTGGAAACATACCAAAAATAAATTTCCACACTATTTTTCAAATGTTGTTGGCCATCGATGCATTAAGCCAACCCAATGCCAGCCCATCTCTGTACACTCCCCCCCCACCACACACAACATACAACGTACAACGTACAACGTACGACATACATATGTACGTGCTCATAATGTATTGCCTGAGATAAGCCCCTCGGACCTTAGGTCATCCATTTGCGGACCCAGCAACCCGAAGGCAACACAAGATTTTCTCCTTTTTTATTTTTATTTTTATTTTTTTTTTTGAGGCAAGCAGCTGGCTGTTGCAGTCTCTGGTAATCTAAGTGTGAATTGAAGAGAAGCCGAAGGTCATTTTAGCAAAAGGTAGCAGCAAGCATTCGGCACACAAAGACAAGCCCTTTGGGTACTGGCTACAAAACTAAAAGCAGGCAAGAGCTCGAGCACTCTTGCTCTTGTCTCAGATTGTACGACTAATAAATACTCTGTTTACACATATACATTCAGTTGCAGTCACATTAATAGTAGTGCTATTTCATACAATGCCAATTCTCTATATTTTCATTGCCCCTTTTAAAGTCTCTTCGATGCCATGGATCATTTTACACTTCGATATATATACTCACATCCTATTTGGCAATAGGAAAGACAAAGGCAACAAAACTAAAAGCAAGCAAGAAAGTGCTCAAATTGAGATTGTACGACTATAAGATATCCTCTAAAATCCAAAGATTATTTATTTTTATATAAATTCTGTGTTTATTTTCCGATTAGCATACAATAATAGCACAACAAACTTATAGCACTTTTAAAAATTAATTTAATATATATATATTATTGCCTCTTCGGATATCGATATTTATTGGTATTTGTAGTTATCGATAGAAAAATGTAAACTAGTTCCGCAACTTCAATATACCCTTTATGTTTGTCATATTTAATGTGTTTAGGGTATCGCAAAAGTGAAAACTTTGCCCCTACAGCATTGTCAAGCTTTTACAGAGATTTAGATGTTTTGCGATCTAGTAAAACCCCATTGTTTGTATATATCTGTTTTGGACGTGCTCAGGAAACGGGTTTGTCTAATGCAATCAAAGGTAAAATTGTAAGCCGACTTGCAAAAAGGATACACACGTTGTAAAAAACGCATAAAGCACTCTAAAAAAAAACAGTGACATCCAACAAGTTTCAAGTAAATACGTGGAAAGATGTTGTCCAACCAAAGAATGCAATGCACGTGCCGACAAAAAAAAAGAAAAAACCAAAAACATTACACCTACGTAGAAAAAACAAAAAAAGATGTAGATAATATTTTCTGCACAGTTGTTGGCGAATTTGTATGGGATGCTGTTGGTGCCTCTAGTTGCTGCCCCATGTTGTGTCTTATCTTCACATTCGAATTAACCCCAGACATAAATAACCAAGATTGAATTTTTGCAATTTGTGCGACACAAGATGTTGCAAGTGTCGTATAATGGACTTGTTATATTGCGTTAGCAGGTGGCATGGAGATAGTAAATGGCTTAAGATACAACACATGCATTTGCTGCAGGTCTTCACTTAACTGAGTCCATTTAAACTGAAAAAAGCAATGATATTTTTTAACGTCCCATAACTTAAATCGTCAAAGATAATAAATAAATGATAATATTTTGTTTCCTAGAAATAATTTCGAAGTGCACAAAGAAAACTTCTTATAAATTTGAACCCTTATCATTAATTGAAATTCATAAAAGTTTTCCATTTATATCTACTTTTTAGAAATGCTAAAGGTAACTAAAAATGTATTCTTAATTCAATTACAAAACTTACTAAGCGAGAAGAATGCGATAAATATTATAAGAGTGGCTTATTGTCTTAGATTAAGTCCATTTATTCGGAAGGGTTCAATGTTGAAATAGGTTAATTTTCTTCTTACTTGTCATTTACATATTTAATTTTAGATATTCATTTTTATAACTACACCTATCCAATTATACGAAATTCAGAAATCTAATTATAAAACTGACAGAGGCGAAAGCTACTCAAATAAATGTTATAATATGTTATTCAATACGCACACCGAAAGTACGACAAATTCCCTAGAGACTTCCTGTAGTCGATGCTAAAAGCAAATTCACACTTTAGTCTCTCTATCTCTTGCAACAGCAAAAGAAGAAGAAGAAAATGTTAACAAGAACATTTTGTGCCTGCTGTGGCAAGGACATTCTGAATGGGGCAAGACATGAGTCAACCAGTTGGGAGCTGGCAGGATATGTATTTAACAGTTGGAAGCAAAACTTTTGCTTAGCTGCGGACCTTCACAGATGTGGCACACACATACACACACACACTCACAGACAGAGAGACACACAGACAGACAGACACGCACACAAATTCGCATTCTTGGTTGAGGAAGAAGGCGAAAATGCTGATTTAATTTTGCGTTCACATTGTCACACGATAATCAGGCGATGTGTGCGATAACATAACGACACACACACACACACACACACACACACACACACACACACACACACACACACACACACACACACACACTCGTACACACACAGCAGTGTGATACAAAAACAGAGCTTACATTTTCATAAAGTCCTTAGAAAGCGCTTTAAGAAGCCGCAGGATACAGACGCCAGCCAGGACTCCAGCAAAGCTCCTGCTTTGCAACATTTTGGCCTTTATTGCTAGTTGCCATTTAAGAGAGATGGAGATAGATACATAAGCCGGACTAAATTAATGCAGGATATTGATTGAGAATATGTATGCGGTCAGAGATGTCTTCTTCTGTGAGTTGCGTGCGGGTTTCTCCACTAATTTATTATATCTGAGTGTTGATTACAACATAATAAAGACAATAAATAATTTAAAATGATTGATTCAAATGATGATAAGAAGTAATATTACAACTAGTCGATACATTTAACAAATTTACATTTATTTTGCTGCAGCATTTCAAATCATTTTTCATCAAGATTAAATAATTATTAGTAGTCATTATTTCATTCCCTGAACGAGTAAAAAGAGTATAATGATTTTGTGCAAATGTATATAAAGGCAGAGGCTGCTAATTGATATATAATATACTTACATATTATTGAACAAACAAAGCGCAAATAATTCTTAGTCGCAGCTCTTATCTATATTCTTTATTTTAATCTTAAAAATCATACTTATAAATCAAAAATAGAAAAACCAGGTCTATAATATCTTGTAAGTAAACTGATAGTTTTATTTAAATTAAAGTGCTGTTTCAATTAGTTTTTTAATGAGCTTAAGTACATATTTCTTATAAGCGAAAAAGATGGAATAATTATTAGTAGTGGTTCTAATTTGTACTTTTTGCTTTAATCTTAAAATCATAGTAGTCTATAATTTCTTGTTAATGAGCAAAGATAAAATATACTTTTTTAAATTAAAGTGTTGTTTTAATTTTTTTTGCTCATAAAAGTTTTTTAATTAAAGTGCTACTTTAATTAATGCTATAACAAGCTCAATGAGCAATTATGGTGATTTATTTACGAAAACAAACAGGCAACTGGAATAATAATAATACAGTAAATTTATGCCTCAAATTACACATGTTCATACCGGATGTGCACTTAAATCTTATGTCTTAAATAGACTCACCTGTGTTGTTGTTGTTGGCTCTTGTTGAGCGCTTTAAAAAACACTCTGAAAAATAACACAATCAAAGACAAGTAAACATGGCAAAGTTGCAGGAGCAGCAGCAGCAGTAGCAGCAGCCTCTGTGGGTGGCACAGATATGTGTAGAGAACAAATGGATGTGCCAGAGACACCATGTAGCTTCTGGCCATTAAGAACATTAAAAACATTGTTAGCATGAGAATGGGCTTAAATGCTATTACAAACAGTACACACAAACACACACACAAAACACCTGACTAGCTAGCTGCTTGGCTGTTAATTGCCTAAATCAATCCCACATGGTATACAGGCAAGCTGCCAATTTGTAGACAATTTCTGCACCTAATCAGCCACATGGCAAGAACATTTGCATAATTTGGCTTAGCACTTTGGCTTTGGGATAAACGGCAGCCATACACTGGAGTGCAGCAGGCAAAAGGCAGCAGGAATCGGCGCAGTGCAGTCTGCCTGCATTTTTAATCAGTGTCTACCGCTCCACTTGCAACATCGCGCGCGTGGCATGAATAAATTAAATTCACATATTTCGTATCACATTTTTACACAGCGATTTATTACAAAGCACAGGGTTAAAAATGTCGTACTAAAATTAATCAAATATACGCCTGAATAATGTATATAAATTGAACACAAAAAAAACTTTAATACTTTTTTAGTGTCAAAATACTTATTTTTTGCAAATCTTTTTGATATTGATTTATGGAATTTTCATTGATTCTTTACTGCAGATTTTTGACCACTGAAATCACTTAAATCAAGTTCTAAGTACTCGTCATATCAAGTTGACTACGGAATTTTTCTCAGTGTAGGAGCCTTGGGTTGTTTGACTCCCGCTGCTGTCGATGCTGATGATGTTGATTATACGCCTTCCTTTTCGCTGCTGCCAAAGATTGTTGCATATTAAATGTTGGTTAAGTGCTGGGCGCAATGTTTCCCATGCATGGCCAAAGGATCGTTGGGGGGGCGGGGCAGGGGGAGTGGTGGCGGAGGGTTCAATACCTCTCCACTGCAAACAAATCAAATCAGATTCGGAACGTGTGCACCGCGGCGGGTCGTGCTTTTGGCTTTTACGGCCGCCTCGACTCGACTCCATTTATTTAAATTCAATTTTATATTAGAGGCACTCACTTGAGCCTTTATTGCCGTAGAATGGCTTACAAAGTGAATTGAAGCCGCCTATAAAAACTGGCGACTGCCGTCGTGCAATTTGTAAGAGTTTCGAATATCGGATTCGGCGGCGTAGCGTTGCCAAGAATTTTGCCAAGAATTAATTTAACTTGACACTGGGATCCGGTGGCATTTGTATAACAAATCCTTATACCCTGTAATTACCATGTTAAATGTGTGTGCGTGTGAGTCTTTTATCGTCATATCCTACAGCAATAAACTTAATTGGTATAAGCAATCGCATTGTGTATAACTTAAATGTTTTTGGCAGCATTTTTTTATTAGAAAATGAATGTATACAAAGCAGAAACACATAAAAATAAACTTCTAAATTGAAAAAAAAAACATAAATAAAAATAAAAATAAAATGAGTATTTTTCTAAATTCTGTAAGTTCTTTTGTACTTGCACAATGTTTATTGATTTAAGATATTGAAAAGACGTTTCAAGATCCGCATGAGCTTGGTTTTTCATATTCATTTTGTTTCCATTTTATATTTTTATGACCCCTTTTTAATAATAGAAAATTTTAAATTTTTATATACTTTAATATATTTTGAATATGATTTATAAGTAAAAAAAAACGCAAACTAAAAACTAATTTTAACTTTGAAATTAAAATTCGATAATCGTTGTTTTTATTATATATTCTAACATAAGTTTTTATAGCTTGCCTTACGCTAAAAATGATTAATTGTTAAAGAGTCAAAATGAGAAACCGTAGACAAGAGGTATATCGTGTATATATTTTTTAGACTTTCGACATACATCAGTATATAGATATTTATATATATTCACTTTATGTGTGTCAGAAATATTAATTAAGATGAGGAATCTATGCAGAGAACAAGGCGAAACCAAAGTAATCAAAACTGAAACTGGAGAAATTCAAATTTCGCAAATTGCAATGCTTTTTAATTAAAAGGACTCGAGAATCCTGTTAACATTTGTTCTCTTGCGGTTACAGCTTTTGTTGTTGGCCAAATTGTGGGGGTTTTTTTTATTTGGCTTTTGCATGGTTTGGCATCTGATTGAAGATGTTCTTGTGCTTTGCTTTAAGTAGACACAAAGCCAAAATGCTGCTCGTTACGGGGCAAAATAATTAAATCTTGTCTGCTTGTCGCGGTTCTAAGCTGAGTCGTCTTCACTGCATTGTTGGATTTAACTTGACTGGCATTTTTGATGATTGAAAACTGAAACAAATATGTCTTTGAACACAAGTTCTTAGAACCCATTTGATTCTAGTTACAAAAACATCTTCAAATAATTGGAATTGTTTATAGTTACACTTTGCTTTGATTTTAAGTAATTTCCACTGAGAAATTATGAATGAAGGAAAATTAAATAATGTGTTTTTGTATTGATTGCAAACCTGCCAAAAGTTTGCTTCGAGTGCAAATTAAACTGCGAAGCACATATTTTCGAGAATACTCAATTATTTTAAATATTTAAAAATGTAATATTCTTCATATTTATTAAATCTGCCTTAAAAATAGCCTCTTCTGATATATTTCGAGAAAATTGAGCTTTTAGCGCATTGTTTTTAAGATTGCCTCACCCATTTATTTGCCAAAAATAATTATCGGTTTATGTTAATAAAATTTAATTTGAAATTACCACTTTTCTGATACATTTAAAGCACAGAGCAGTAGTAAATTTGTCGTTGTTGTGCTTTAATTGAGAGCAGCGTGTCATTGTTTAAGTAAGCCAACTTAACTCATTTACCAAAACAATGAAATTCTTCACATTGCCAGACGCTGAGCCGTTCGCCAAAAGGGATTTTCAGTATTTATGAGTATAATTAACACGCACACACACACACACGCACACACACACACACGTACAGACACACACGCAGCACACCCAATCGAAAGTACTTAAAAGGAGGAGTGGTCGACATCTGATTCTTTATAATTGGTATTATTCGAGCCAAGTGGCAATGTGTGCAAATGGCTTTGGCTCATTATTGACCACATCTTAATCACGCAGTGGGTTTCAGTAATGAGCATTATTTATGCTTTTTCGATCTCAAATAAACCATCGAACCGAATCAGAAATCCATTCAAAATGCTGCCTTAAATCATTAAAGCAATATTCTGTACAAATATCGGGTTATATAAAAGACTATAGACATGTATATATATTATATATAGTCTATAATCTTTAATCCTGCACATGACAATCGGTTTCTTGTATGCAAATGTTACATTTTTATTTAAGCTACACATGACTCACTTAGCATTTATATTATTTATTTTCAGATGAATTTGATTGAATGAATGATGATTAAAATCAAAAAAGAAAATCTTATTTTAGTTTATGCATTTCAATTGGACAATTCGGGAAAGCCAAAGATTTTGACATTGCCCACCTCGCGTCGCCTATCGCCGATGATCTCCTTCTCGTCACAGCCATAGGCGAGCAGATACTGTTTGGGATGCCACGCAACGGTGAAGGTGGCGGCGTCCACGTGCACATCGGTCACCCGCTCGCCCGTCTCTGTGTACGCAATGTCTATGAAGAGATCCTCGCTAGCCGACGCAATCAGTCGCTCATCGTGGCTAAAGGATAGCGTCCGAACCGGCCAATCCAAGCGACTAATCATGCGCAGACACGACAGCTCATTGGCATCCCACAGCGAAACCTGCGCATCCGCCGAACCAGCCGCAAAGTATTTACCTGAAAGATTTATCTCACATCCAATAAATATATATATATAAATATATATATAATACCTGTCAGTCCGAATTCAATGCATATACAATTGGCTGTGTGCGCCTTAATCGTTAATTGGTGATCCAGGCTGGGATAGTTCAACACATGAATGCAGCCCAGGCCATTGGTCAGAAAGAACAGATCGTTGGTATTGTTCCACGAGATTTCGTTCACCTCGAAGCTAAACGGTTCCTCCACACGGATTTTGTTTGTGCGCGTATCGATGAATGTGATTAAGTCCTCCTTGTTGCCCACGGCAATAGTTTTGCCATCCGGTGACCAGGCAATATTTATATTCTCTCCCTTGGTATTTGTAACGGAAACACATTTGGCGACACGTATATCCCAGATGCGCATCGTTTTATCGCCGCTGGCGGTGGCAAATTGATCCGGATGAGTGTTGTGCCAGCACAATTGATCCACGGAGGCTGTGTGTCCCCGGAATACATTATTCTTGACGAAACGATCGCGCTCCAAGGCGTACACGGCGACGGTCCGGTCAAACGAACCAGACGCCAAATGGCCACCATTTGCGCTCCAGCAAACCGAATGAACCTAAAAAGGAGACCAAAAATGTGCATATAGAAAACAAGCCAAAAGATATTGTTTTTTTTAGGACTACCTTTGCGGTATGTGGCCGCTGTTCGCGTACTTTGCTGTGATTTCGAAAGTACGACTTTAAATCCTCGAAAGTCTGCTCGCTGCGACTCATTGTATTTTTGTATTGTTTGATTTATCTGATTTCCGCCAATTTTTTGTGAGCCAAACACAAACAATTCCAGTGACAATGTCAGCTGTCAGCTGATGTACACCGGCATTGCAGTGTTGCAAAACGCGCACTTTAAATAAACAATAATTATATATATATAATTATAATAATAGTTTATTATTAATTAGTTATATTATGTTCAGCAATTTCCTAAAAGCAATTCGCTTAAGCTTTAAAATATTCGTTTAAGTTCCCTCGACTGAATCACAGTGTTGCAAGACGTCTAAGTGAGTGAGAGTTCAATTTTTGAATAAATTCTCTTATCAGTTGTTGTTAATATTGAATTTCCTTCAACCACAGACCAAGGTTACCAAAATCGCATAAGTAGAATAACAGATTCGAAATCCGTTTATTCAAACAGTGAGCTTCTAATTTCCCGCATCAAAAAAAAAAGTTCCGAGATGCAGATTCAATTTATATTTGTGTTAATTAGTTTATTTTTGATGAGTGTTTTCATTGAAGGAAGAAGTGTTTTCGATCAGCTCTTTCAAAGTGAACCCAGAGGGGTGTATTATTATCCAACACCATCACAGCAGGGTTACTACGTACAACCTCAAAGATCCCGAGCCCGAGCCCGACCAGAGCAGCAGCAGCAGCATCATCGATCCTATAAGGATATTTGCCGCATGGTCAACACAAATGGCTTCTCAAATCCTGGCAATATTCCCCAATGTCCTTACTAGAATAAGTTACTTGTTTTTATTGAAATTGTGTTGCCTAAGTGTAATAATTGAATTAAAATGTGCCTAAGTATATAATAATCTTAATCTTAGATTAGAAAAGCATTTTACACATATTTGCCGACATCATATGCCCGTTACACATATAGAAGAATAATAATAATAATAGTCGTAAGCATTTAGAACAAACGCTTCTGCACAATGTAAAAGACACAGGCGAGAAACAAGCAGAAGGCAAAGAAAAGCAGAATTTTATCGGTCCATTCGCGTCTGCCGTATTTCTTGAGGAGTTTGCCTGACTGGGTGATGCTGCCGGCAGTGCTGTGCAGTTCATCATTGGTGGCCTCCACGTTCTGTGAGGAGGCAACCAGGCTCTCCAGTGTGACCGCACTCTTTTGCGTTGTCTCCGATAGATGGCGCGATATCGCCAGCATTTTCTCAGTGACATCGTTTTCCTGGGAAACCAGACTGCCCCGATTATGTCGCGAGCCCGCATTTGGGCGCTGTCGCAGATCACTCTCGCCGGTGATGGCCATCAGTTCGTCACGATTCGCCTTCTCAATCTCCAGCATGGTGGACACGTTCGCCTTGCGGAATGCCTGCAGAGTCTTGGAGAACTGGTCGCGATGCGTGTCCACCTCGTTGGCCAGCGTTGGATCGGACATGTCGCGTGCCCAGTCGTCCAAGCGTTCGATATTCTTGCGTATCGCTGACAATTTGGCTCTACCGGCTTCATTTAGTTCCTCCAGTTCAGCGATCGAAGATCGACTGTTGAGTATATCCTGGAAGTAGATGCTGTTAAGCAAATTGTTTACTTTGCATGTGCTCTTGTTACCTGTATTATGGCCTTGGCCTGTAGATTGTTATCGATCAGATCCTGTCGTATAGACTGAAGTGTGAATTTATCCTTGTCCATTTCCAGTTTTTGATTTATTTCGGGCCAGCTAAAATATTGTTTTGTTGTGACGTGGGGCTGCCTATCGATATATGCTTACCTTTTGCAACACTTTAGCCGGCACACAGCTGTTCATCGATATCATTCATCGTAGCACTCTAATAACCGATAAGCGGAGCACAGCTGCTTTGCGATAAGTTTCTAATGTCGCCAAATAGTTATGCTCTCAATGGCTTTTTAAACAGTAAAAACAATTTCCATAAGAGAAAACAAAATGTCTACCTATTGGGATGTATCAATAATAGAGGACTCTACGACTTCGGTAAGTTTGCAATGCTTTTCGATTACCCTCCCCCAAGTAATCCCAATATTGCTCACATATCCACAGCCTTTCAATGAAAACTCGGGCGATAGCTTCAACAACCCAACATTTGAATTAGCAGATTTTGCCGACAGTGCCAGTGGCGAATTGCCGACGGCTTCCATTATGCACGATGTTTCCAACTCAAGCCTCCGTTCCAACTCCTTTCCTCCTCCTTTCCTTCTGCTCAACCGTTTTCGAACTAGCAGTGAGTAAATATATATAAATATATTTTCAACAAAAAAATGGTGTCTTCGTTGAATTTTTAATTTTGTATATTTTATATATACACAGGTCCAACGGTTGATCTGACTGATTTACCTGAGGTATATACTCCGCCTCCGCGATCTGCCCGATCGTTGGTGCCGGATGTCATCATTGATTTGTGCACACCGGAAGCTTCCGGTCGCCGTCAACAGGTGGATAAGCGTAACACCAGCGTCGAGGAGCCATACAAGTGTCCTGTTTGCTTGGACAGTGTGCTGAAGAAGGAGCCATCGTCCACGCGTTGCGGCCACGTCTTCTGCAAGATGTGCATCGAAACCGCCGCCCACGCAACCCACAAGTGCCCCCTGTGCAACAAGAAGATTTCCAAGAACTCCATATTTCGTATTTACTTATAAGGCTGACACACGCACACATTATGCATCCATTCACTTTAAAGACTTAAGCCATTTCTTCGATTCATATATTTGTACGGCAAACGAAAGCGTTGTTCCTTAATTATTTCTCAGTATTTATATTGTTAATTTCCGATAAGCCAAATTATAACTACAATAAACGAATTAGTTTTAACTTTATTCAATATAATCGTATTCATTTCAAATACTCGTCTAAGCTTATACATAAATATCGGCTAGTAATGCTGATCATGCATATATATATACAGACTATATGTTGTGGGAGATAAAAATGGCACAACTAAAATTGGATGATATATTAAAGATTATGCAAATAAATAATAAAATATCAATGTGAAAATTGTGATATATTTAATATCACAATACCAAATAAATAAATATGTTTGAACATCCTCTACAAGGATGAATAACTTTTCTGAATTTATTTTTCGCACGCTCAAAAGGAGGAAAGAAAGAATGCATAATAAATTAAACAAAAAATAAAATAAATAATAATGAATAATTTTTTTGGGGTGGAAATATTAAATGATAAAAGCCACGTTAAATTTCTGATATATTAAAGATATATGACCAAATTTTAATACTCTGAATAACATTTTTGAACTTATTTTTGAACTTCTCAAAATTACTTAATAAATGATAAAAATCCACAACTAAATTTGTGATATATTCAAGGATAATCGCCTACTATAATTCATTCCTGATGGCGCCGCCAATGCGTTTCAGGCTGGGATCTGGTTTAATCTCGTATTTGAAGAGTTTCGCATAGCGTTTGAGCAACTTGCGCCAATAGCATTTGATGTCCTGGAAGCGCAGATGCTGCTCAATGAAATCATGTCCACGCTGAGCGATTTGTTGCGCGAGGACATCATGATTTTTAAAGTAGTCGAGCAGCTGGACGTACTCCGCCTGGCTGGGATAGCTGTGTAGGGGCACGTAGTGAACCCAGGGTTTCAGCTGATGATAGAAGAACTCCTGCCACTCCTCGCCCACGTGGATGACCAGCGAATTGCAGAGGAACAAATGCTTCAGCCGAAAGCTGGCGGCGACACCACGAAAATTAAATAAATATTTGTATTTGCAGTGATTCTCGAAGGAGACCTCTTCTGCTGGCGGCGCATCCAGTGTGTCTTTCGGAGATTTCCATGCCTGATTCTTGGTGTATTGCGCCTCCACAAGTTGTGGCTGCTGGCGCGACAACAAAATCAACGTATCCCGCTCGTCGGAGGTGCGTGAGCCACGAAAAAAACCGAGCTGCTCCTTTTCCTTCCACGGCATTTTGGTTGTCACCTCTTTGAGCTTGCCGCTCATCAGATCCCAACGTCCAATGCCCGTTGGATGCAATTTGGTCGCTGGACCACCTGCCCAAAAGTCCACGCTGGATACATAATATCCCGATACTCGGACGTCTTGGAGAAGGAGAAGACGGGCCCAATTCGACTCGACGACCAACTCGAGTGCAGCTGCGGATAATCTCTGGTGTTGATCACAAAATCCATGTTCGGCAACTGCGGCAGCAGTTCCAACAGAAAGTGCTCAATGCCCTGACAACGAGCGGGAAAGAAACAATTCTCCTCGCGGAACAGTTGCTGACCGTAGATCTTGTAGCGGGTGCCGTATTTGGCGGCATCTTCGAGCATTTGCCGGCTGAAACCTGTTGATTTGTATGGCGCCAGATCGCGTTTGATGCCCGCCGCATAGCACGTGCAATTGACGTCATTTGCATCCTTGCTGCATGCCTCATAACTGTCTACAGCTCTTTTTATGCTGCGCGTAATTTCTACAAATATTCAATTTAATTTGGGTTTTTTAAGAAAATTGCTAATTTTTACATACTATCGTTGAGATTTGTATTCGATTCGAGACATGTGTGTCGCCTCATCTTCATTGCATTGCGGCGCCGATTCCTTGGCCAAGCTTGAGTTTATAATTAATATAATTAATATAATTAATAAAAGTAATACAAAATTTTTGTTCATTTTGGTTGTAAACAATGGGGCCGCTTTAGTTATCGGAAGATATCGATAGTTGGGCACAGAAAGCACAACATGACGTTCGGGTGTACTCAACGGCTGTGCAATGGGGCAGACCGTTTGCGGAGCTGCAAGCAGACGTAGATTAAAATCATTGGCTTTGTTGTGAGAGTGTGCGAGCTCTGGTCGCACTGTTTTGGCAACAGCTCATCCGCTAGAGTTGCTGCTGAGCACTCGAGCAGTGTGTACACACTGTGTGTGCGAATTAAAAGGAAAAGAAAAACCAACACTTCGTCGAAAGTTTTTGCGTAAAACTATTAAATTTATTCGCCAAATTTCGGACGACGAACGACTTTTGCTATTATATTTAGCAATCGCTTAATTCTGCGTGTGGCCCACAGGCCAAATCGAAAGCACGCACAAACGTATTAAGCGCGGGTGTGCGATTATTCATTCCATTGTTCATAATTTACATATATATGTATTTTGCAACAAACCAAAATTGTGGAGCGAATCAAAGTTGAAAGAGCAATCAAAGTTGACATAACTACTGCAAACACATACAATCACACATACAAGTAAAGTAAATTATCGAACAGCGGGAGGCAAGCAACACCCAAAAGGAAAATAACAACGAAAGCTGAAACGAAACGCGCCCCAATTGGAAAAACTGCAAAGGGAGTGCAGAATTTGCCAAAAAATAAAAAACATCAAGTGGGAGGCGAAGGCGTTGGCAGCTGCAACAGTCGAGGCAGTTGTTTGTTGAGATAATTGCCCAACACACAACTCAATGCAAGAAAGAGGTAAATTCCATCAACCTGTAGGTGCAAACGCACACATATGCATTTGTTTCTGTGTGTGTGTTTTTATCTCATTTATTATTAGTTATAAAATACATATGCTGCTCTCACGCTCGCACTCTGATGTGATTTAATTTAACTCGCTCCCGCTTTGAGCTCAGCTTCCGTTCCGCTTTGTTTCGATTTTTCTGCTTGTCTCTTTGATTTCTTGTGCGCATTTTGTTTTTGTCACTTCTCTCTTTGTTTATCCCTTCTTCCGTTTCTCACACTAGCTTATGAAAATCTTTCCAATCAGACTCTCCCCAAAACTATCGTTTTTTTTTTCTTTTGCTTTCATTTTGTATGCGTCTTAAATAAAAAAGGAAATGCATTTTAGTTTTAAGTCCGTGACCTATCTGACTAAATTGAGAGATTTGATTTGTAGGCATTTCAAAAGTTTGCACTTTCATTTATTATGACCAAAAAATTAATTATTGACATTAAGTGAGGAGATTTTGATTAGTTTTGCATCCATTCAAAGATTTCAATACTAATAATAATTATATAAATAAAAATGAGAAATATAATTAAAACATATATTGCAATGTTAACGCAATTCACCTATAATTGTAAATAGAAAATATATGCTATTTTAATATTTACTTTAGCCAGTTTACTCATAGGGAACCTATAACATTTTCAATACAGCTTCAGCAAAAATTGCATCTAAAATTGTTTATAAAAAACGTAGCAATAAATATCTAAAAATTGTGATTTGCATTTGCTAAGAAAAACTTCAAAGGTAGTTCTTAATTCGTTGGTTGTTTTTGCCAGTGTTGCCATTTTCAAAATATAAATGTGAAATGATTGCTTCCCTAATTGCCGTTATTATCTGCAGACAGGCAGTCTGAGCGTAGTCTGGGTCTGGCATAACGGCAATATTCCTGTGGAATGGCCATTGACTCAAGCCCACAATTCCAAGCTCCTGCCCTCAACTACAACAACTACATTAAGAAATTATTTGTCACATTTTATGCATATGCATAAATATAACTACTATTATATATATATATATATATATATATATATATGTATACATGTGAATTTATGTATTTCTATGCAAGAAACACCCCAACGTAAAAAAAGTCATCGCAGTTATGCTTTTCTTCTTCATCTCATTCGCGTTTGCGCATTGGAAATATGTGTTCTCATCGTGGTGACTGATAAATTTGTCGTCAGGTGTATTTTTGATCGAGCTTAGATAATGAGTAATCAAAATTAAAATCATGATGTTAGAAACTAACATGTTTTAATTGCATTAATTAAATATTTTATGAAAGTATATATTTTTTAAAAATATATTTATAATTTTGAATTGCTTGTAAGTCAAATTTACTACTACACTGTGAAATATATGCATTTTATGGAATTTTACATACTCAGTAAATATGCATTGCAAATAAATGTAATCAGATGAAAAAGTATTTGCCCAAGATTAGTTTTCAATATTTTCTGCACGTATTTTAAATAATAATTATTATAATAGTGCTTATCAGGTAGTCTGTCTGTCTGTCGATGTGTCATCATACATCCATGGAATGCTCCAATTTCAATACCTCTTTTCAAGCACGCACTTCTCCCACACACTGTGTGCAGTGACTAAGACGTAGCGCTTCTCGCTCTTGCACACGCACTCTGTCAATGCTCCGTTAGTCGAGCGCATTTTTATGCTTTTATGTTGGTCAAACAACTTATGCGACTGGAAGTGGCAAGCAAACGCATCTGTCGACGTCGCTGCCTATGTTGCGAGCGAGAGGTAGAGCGAGAGATAGAGAGAGACGAGAAGTGTGTGTGTGTGTGGTGCGAGAGAGAGTGCCTTGAGTTGAGTTGAGTTGAGTTACAAAGCAGCGCCACACATCGACGGTTGCTCGACGCTCGTCGCTCGTTGCTCGATTTTGCTTGTCGGTCGTTTTTCGTGCGTTTGTTTATCTAATTTACGTATATTAATATTTTTAAAAAAGAAGAAATAAGTGTATGTTCAACTATTAATCAAGATATTATTTATTTGTTCTTTTTCCTCATATTGACAAATCGATAAGTGAATACAGTTTCTTAACGCGCCTTCTACGAAATTCACCACACACGCAATCGACCCCCACCCACACCCTCGCATTTACTTATTGAGTGAGCGAGAGCAAGAGAGAGAGAGAGAGAGCGCGTGTTGAGTTTGTCATTTCTAGCACTTTTGGTGCACTTTTGAACACGAATGTAATCTAAGGGCAAGTGCCAAAGAAATTTCTGTGGCACATTGTTTCATTGTTGCTTTAAACAAACGAATTATATATATATGTATACATATATTAATATATGTATATATATATTATCGCATGAGAAGTCTTTATCGATTGACAGTCGTGTATAATTATAACTAACAAAAGGCAGGTGTGCGTGGCAAAGTGTTTATTCATCATATCGGAACTTATTTCAGCTCAGCGTTATAATCTACTCTTTAAATATATGTAAGTGCATTTCATACTAGAATTATAATCAACATAAGAAGTTTTAAATCATTTTTATGCACTCAAAAGGTTGGGTTTGTTTTGAAAAATCGATTTTTCTCATTATATTATTATATGTACGTGCGCTCTCTCTCTCTCTCTCTTGCTCTCTCTCTTTCATTCTCTTGCTCTTGTGTAAGAGAGAGAGCTCTCTCGCTTACGCTCTTCCGTCATATTTTCGACCAGCTGTTTTCTGGGGGTTCAGTAGCAATTTCCTTGCAAACTAACCACAGAATTACTTACACCTCTAATAAATTTGTATGTTTTTTGGCAATGGCAGATAATATTTGTCAATGTGACTGTAAATAATAATGTGTAATGGCAAATAGTACATCAATATATATATATATATATAGATATATCCGTGACAACCTGTTTTTGGCTGAAGTCGCTGCTAAATATGGGCACACTTTAACTGGTACACAGTAAGCAAGCAACAAATAATTGAATGCAGAAATACAATTTCATTTATTTATTTCTGAATCTACGCGCCATAAAAGACCCGTCAGAATTGTCATCATCGCCCACATAATAAATACACTCATATGTGTTGGTTGCCATAATAACATTATCAATAATAATTATAATTATACGCTCAGTTTTGGGTTGTTTACAGTTGTGTGTTTTTACCTGTTCGTCCCAGGATTGATAGAAAACACGATCGTCTGTTTGTCTGCTGTCCATTATAACAAATGTAAGACATTCCAAATGTTTGGAGTCAAAAATGTGTAAATCTAATAATGTATATTGCATATAATATACACTGAGCAAAAATCAACCTGAATTTTAGAAAATCGACATTCTTTTTACCAAGGGTTCAAATTCAGTAAATGTATTTTTAAAAAGTTCGCTTGTAAAAAAACCTTCTAAAAACCATGGGCTTTCTCTTAATTTTAGGGTACATTTTTCTAAATTTTATAAAAATGATGTCCAATTGAGAGAGTAAACATTTTGCAAATATAGTAAAAATATAAATATTTTCTATTATCAAGAAATAAATAATAAAACTTAAATCTTTTTTTTAAGTTTAGAAATTATTTGTAAAAATTAGAGAATATTTCAGATTTTCAAGATGATTTTCATTTTAGGTAGATTTTCTAAAATTCAGAGCGATCTTTTTCTGAGTGTGACAGCGAAGCACCCCATCGGCATTTAAAGAGCCAGAGCAGAGGGAAACCAGTCTGGGATCGCCATTAGAATGAAGTGCAGGGGGAGATTCTTATTCGAAGAGTCGTTTCGTTGCCACTTCAAATTTGATAGAAATTTGGGTCATTTGCTTAGTGCTGCTGTTTCCCTTTTGAATATGTATTTTTTCTTCTTTTTTTCCAGCTATTTTGTTTGGTATAGTTGATTTATTGGAGGATTTTGTGTGTAGTTGATTTATCAAATCGCCTTAGGCTGTCAACTGGCTGGGGCACAAGTTTATTTCTGAAACATCGATTGCACTTTCTACACTTTGGCTTATAGAATCTATATATTATTTCGATTAGAATACGTGTGGCCTATAATTAAAACAATAATCATCAGGCATACAATCGAATGACATTCAAATTGAATCATTCAACTTAATATGCATTACTTCGCCTTAAAAATATTGCGATTCAATAAAAAATACAAAGGAAAACAGATATCTTTCAAATTGTTTTATATAACTTCTATATTGTTGTAGCGATCAATTTACTTGCTCTTTCTGACTCAACATTCTTCTATTGTATAAGTAATTACAGACCATACTGCGATTATTTGTATATTTGTGTAATTGGATAGGCACAAAGCTTGACTGTACTCGGCTTACTCAGAATTCAGTCTATAAATATAATTAGGTATTTATAATTCTGTAATAATGCTGAAATCGATAAATCTTTGTCTGCCTCTTATCGGAAAAGTTTTGTGAATTAATTAAACATCGAATTTGAAAGACGAACACTTTGCACAAACCTTTATTCAATCTAGCCGGAAATAGGCGAGTCAGAAACGCAATGCATGGTTTTTGATTTTTATATAGTTGCTTTTGCAGTAATCGATTGACAGTTGAAGGCCAACAACGACCTACATACGCAGTCTCTTTGTACTGTATAAATATATATGATATATATCATATATATATATATATATATATATATATATGTTGCTATTATGCATATGCACATGTGTCAATATTGTTTCCCTTGTTTTTTTCTCATTTTTGCATCTCTCGATACGCTGCGTGCTCGAGTGCCTGTTGTTGAAATCAAAGTTCTCTTGCCACGCTCAACTGCTTCGATTCGATTCGACGACGCTCTGATATACCATTAATCCAGCCTATTTATAGTCATTTCTTGTTCTTGTCGCTTTTTATTGAGTCGGACTCTATCCCTGTGTGGCCAAGAACCATAAAATTGGCTAAAATAGTTGGAAATGTTATGAGCACAACTGGCTTCTCAGCCCATAAACAGTTTTGTACTGTTAATTTTGGTCAGCACCAATTGAAGCTTGGAAAATTCTCTGTTTGATCTTGAACAATATTGATTAAATTGTTACACACACTTGTAGAAAAATCGCACTAATTTTAACACCTCGCCATAGTATGATATTTAGATAGAATTTTTTTAATATTTTATTTGCATTATATAATATCTATAGAAAAAATAGGTTTTCTAATTATTAAAAATACTCCACCAGTGCCTGTAAGCAAGTTTTTCATAGGGAATGCAGGATATAGAGAAATAGCCCAAGGGCAACAAATAGAAAATCAATTTCCATTCCATAGAAGGGAATAAAAAGTCAAAATTCTCGCACTTTTAATTATGATTTTCAGTCTTGAGTAGTATTATTATATTTATTCGATATTCGCGCTCGACTTGAGAACATTTCACTTATTCTGAACCTGAGTAGCAAATTCATAATTTACACCTGCCAAGACCTGTTAGACCTTCTAATTGCACCTGCTTAAAGTCTACATTATCATTTATGTGTTGTTTGGCACATTGTTAGTAGATTAAGCACTTGTTGCCGCTGTTCATTGGTGAGCCGAGGGCACAGTTGAATTCCCTTCCAAATTCGTCCGAGTTGCTCAGCGGTCCGTTGACATCCCAGCGCTGTGGCGTGTGTTGCATCAGTGGCAATGCCTCCGAGGCCGGCTCCTCATCGCGCCTCGCCCAACATCGGGTCTGAGCAAAATAAATGAAGAACAACTGTGTATTGCTAAAATTCAGGCCGGGCAACGTTTCACGTAACAGCAGCGCCTTCGACTTGTGATCCATCAGGGTTAGCCAATTCAAGTAGGCATTGAAGGCGACATTTAGAGCACTGCCATCGGCAATAATCTCTCGCAGACGCGTTGCATTTCGAAACTCGTCCGGGTCATTCGACAAGTAATTACTGTACTGGGCACGTTGGCATTCGCTGACATTGCGATAGCCAGACAATGTTATCTCATTCCACGGTGCCGTCGCCTGTGCATCCCGATTCCAGCCCTCGTCATCGAAGCCCTGCAACAGGGCACTGGCCAATCGTTGGCCCAACAACGCATAACGCATCGCTCGCGGATAGATGTAGCTGTAGTAGGGTGGCTGCATCAGGCCCCAGCCAACAAGCACAGCATGTTGACGTTGCACGAGCGATGCTCTCACCTCAAATGCATTCACTGCTTCCGATCCGGTTGCCGTGCGTCCAAAATCATTGCCACGCAAACTATTCAATTGTTCGCGTGCATTGAAACGCAACGCTGTCTCCAGCCGCTGCCAGTAGCCGTCGTTTTTGTGGAATTGCAACGTGGCGAGGTTGACATCTTGATAGTCGGGCCACTGGATGTGATATTGGGAGAGACGTGTTCGAGCCGTTCGTCGATCCGTCTCGTCCAGCCAGTCGACGTGAAGTTGCTGCTCGAACGCTTTGACCACATCGGTGAATACCTGTTCCATGTCCTGTTGGGCATCGTCACGATGCACATGCCGCTGATACATGTCGCCCAGCACCTGGGGAAAGAGACGCTGCAACACTTGGACGCACTGACGCGGACGACGCATCGCTTGCTCCACCACCGGTGGCTGATCGAGTTCGAGCAGTGCTCGATACAGTATATAACCCGAAATGGTCACTTGATTGTTCGCCTTTGCTGTGCGCACCAAATGCTGCAGATAGCTCTGGGAGCGCAGATAGACATAATCACTATATGTATCCTCCAGAATGCTCTCCACGTACAGCTTAAAGTCCAACGAATTGCCCAGTTTGCTGGTCAGCTCGATGAGCGTCATACGGGGATAGAGTGAACTACCAGTTGCTGCTCCGCCATTCTGTTGTCGCAATCGATCCTGTCCAATGCGCGATCGTCCCACGGGCAACATTTCCTGCTGGAAACTGTCAACAGGCGGCGGCAATAGAATTGTTTCCTGCTCCCGCATCCTCTTGCACAGCTCGAACTCGAAGCGAACAATGTCGCCGGCAAAGCGAGCCGCCTCGCCGCTCTCCATGGCGAACCAGTTGTGCATGTTGTCCGCCACCTGTTGCTGGATCTCCTCATAGATCTCGTCACGCACGTTCGATTGTCGCGTGATCCGAGCGTTACAGTGCTCTGCCGGTATAATGGTTAATTGGGGCTCACCCAGATAGACACTGTTGCCGCGCAACTGTTGCAAATTGAGATCCACATCGAGGCCAATCAATATATCCAGGCCATAGTTGCGACGCAGCGACGCCAACACTTGCAGCCAATGATTGTTGGGCTTCCAATGCGAATTCGGAATATTCCTCAGCCCGCCATGGTCTCGCAGTATTTTCATCAGGAATTGGCGACGCTCGGCTGCGTTTGCCACGATGGCAATGCAAGTGTCGTAGAAGGTGCGCACTTTGCGCACACTTGCCGCACTCGTCGCACTATACTCGTTCGGGTGATTTTGCGGTGGCAGCGGTAGCGTCAACAGCTCCTGCAGCTGCTCCTCAATGCCCATCTCCACCAGACGCTGGGCCGTTATCAGCTGGCCGTCGCGCAACTGTCGATTGTGATAGCGTCCCCAATTGCCGCACGCATACTCGTAGAAATCCACACAAGGATCGACACTCAGATTCATATACTTGTTTATATCTCTGGCCATCGTTTGGCGTGTTCTCCGATCCTTGTCACTCTCAAGCGGATGGCGGTTGTCGTCGTGGCTGTTGTGAAAGTGGCCGCCTTGTGGCATGCGATTCACGCTGTTGTAGCGCGCAATTGCCACATTTTGCATTAGCAGCCAGACTTGCCACAATATCAACACAAAAATTCGTGTAGTTCTCATCGCAGCGCTAAAAATTCGACTGAGCTTCGTTTGAGCTGGCATTGTTGATAAGCGATTTGTGCTTTTTTTTCGCTCCTGAACTTGGACGAATTGGGTCAAGTGTGCGCTCAATGCCCGTAATCCGTCCGTGCACTCAGTGGGTTATCGCCTGCTCTCTCCCGCGTCTGGAGAGAAGTAAACAAAATCGACCTCGCCACTCTTCAATTATCTGCTTTTTTTTAATAGAGATTGCCTTGTTTTTAGCGGGTATTTCAATTTTATTTTCAAGTTTGCAACGCCTTCATGTATATTATATATATAATATATATTCCTGATCAGCATAGTCTTTAATGCGCTTAGGTGCAATCTTGATAAAGACTTGGTATACATCCTTTTTGTTTGATCAAGGTCAAGGTCGTAGCTGATCGGATCGATCCAATTTATTATATATATAGCTGTCATTCGATCGAAACTTGCTCTGTTTTTGCGAATGTCGATGTATATCGCTTTCCGACAAATTGCAATGCTTCTACGCAATATTTTATACACATATTACTCATGAACTGGACAAATTTTATCAAGTTAAAATTGAGATAAGAAATACTCAAATTGTAGTCGACAATGTTTTCTCATATCGATTTCATTACTATCAGCAGAAGTGAGAATTTTCTGTATGCTTCCATTTGCTTACTCAGTTCAAACCCATATTTCAAACTGGTGCTTCTGTAAAACGAAAGTTCTTTTGAAAAATATTTGTGTAAAACGAAAATTGTTGATTCTACAAATTAATTATTATTGAGACTTTGCTTGGCTTTTTTAAGGCCAGCAAACAGGAAATCATTTTCCATTGTAAATCATTATTAATTAGTATTAATATTATTTGCCAAATGTAGAGTTGGACTTTTCGGCCTTTACCCCAAAAAAATGATGCTCAATCAATCAAAGTGGATTTCTTATATTATTTTATTATAATATTGTTGTTAGAATCATAGGATTTGTATACTGCCCACTTAGTAAATGGAACACTTGACTGCCGGATTCATGGCTGAACCGGCTGGGCAACGGAATTCGCGAGCAAAATCGAACATATTGCTCAACGGTCCATTCACCCGCAATCTTGTCCAGTTGTGCCGCTGGCGCAGACTATACGTGAGATTGAGTAGATCATCATGTCTCCCACTGCTCCGCCGCTCTCTCCGCTCCCTGGGCTGACAGTGCTGCTGGGCATAGGCCACAAAGAACAGCGCCGTATTCGAATAGTTGAGGCCGGGCAGTGTTTCTCTTGTGAGCCGCATAAAATCATTGTTTGGCGCCTGATAGTTCAGCCACGTGAGATACGCATTGAATGCCACATTCAAGCCGGCACTGTTCCGAATGAGCATCTCTGTGGCACTCTGATTGTGCTGCAAATAGTTATCGACGTGGCTACTAAAGCATTCACTGCGATTGCGATATCTCAAAGCTGTCAACGGTTCCCAAGTGTCACGCTCGAGGAAGCCCACCGACCAATGCAACTCATCGAATGCCGTTGCCAACTGCTCGGCCAGTTGTGTGCCCAATGTGGCATACATCACGGCCTGGCCGTAACGTGCATCGTAATCGGGTGGCTGCAACAATGCCCACGACACATCGATACGCCGTTGCACCGGACGATATTGTAGGCGTGTCTCATACGCCTCGACTGCATCCGCTGGCGTTGGATAATTCTCGGCCAAACGTTGCCACTGCTGTTGTTGCACCTCAGCCAAAATCGCTCGCAAATTCTGCCAGTAATTGTTGCGTTCCAATTGCACTTTCAGCGGTTTCGGTTTGTCGTAGTTCACCAGACTCATTTCCAGCTGGCTGAGTTTGGCTTGAGCAGTGCGTCGGCTTGCATCTTCCAGCCAATCGGCGCTCAGACTGCGATGCAGTGCATCCTTTAACTGGACAAAGAGCTGCAAGAGCTGCTCTCGCGATTCCTCACTGGCAAACTGACCTGCAAACAGCTCCCCCAATGCCGCTGGCAAAAGACTTTTCACCCTGCCCAGGCAATAGGATGAACGACGTGTTGTCGATTTATTGTCATCCAGCGGAAAGGTGAGTTCAGCTATGGCTCGATACATCACATAGTTGGCGATCTGGCTGGCATTGTGTGCCTGCAGGGTGCGCTGCAGCTGACGATAGTAGTCCGGCGCAGTCATATACACCGGCGAGTACACAGCCTGGCCCAGGCTGCTGCTCACATAACCCTCCAGATCCAAACCGTAAATCTGTCCCAATTCGTTTAGATTCTTGCGCGTATAATTCGCGTTGTAGAGCCGATCATCCGGATTCCATGGCACCCAATCGTTCATGCCACCGCATAGCTCATGCTCGAAACTAATTATGGTTGTGGCGAGACGCGTGGACTCCACATTGCCCATCGCCAGCCAGATCCTTAGCTGTGTCGCCACCCGTTCTTCGACGGCACGGAATACCGAATCATTGCGATGCAGACTGTGATTGCTGCACAGCTCGTTGGGCAGCAGAGTGCTCGGTTCGGTCAGATAGATGCTGTTCTCCTGCACACTGGCATAGTTGTAGCTAATCCGCAATCCAATCAGAATGTCTATGGCATAATTGCGTCGCAATGCGCCCGTTATTCGCGGCCATTCATAGTCCTGGCGATAGACACGCCAATTGGAGCCGGGTACGGCCGGAAAGCCGCCATTCTGTTGAATGAACTCGCTGAGAAACAATTGCTGTTGTTGGCTCTTTTGGCTGCTCTGCGCCGGTGCAGCCACACAGGACTGATAGAAATCCTTGGCCTGTCGCGCCAACGCACTATCCTTGCGCTGTGCCGCCTCCTTCAGGAGTCGCTGCAAATCGGCATCTATGCGTTGTACCCGCTTTGATTGTGGCGTCTCCTCCGTCTCCCAATTGCCGCAGGCAAACTCATAGAAATCATTACACGGATCTGCATCCACATTCATTTGCCGTCGCATCGCTTGCGACTTACTCTGACGCACTGTGTCCGCCGTTTGAAAGACACGCTGAAATTGATCCTCGTTGCTCAGCGCACAGCTGATGATGCCTGCCAGCAGCAGCAACAGGATCAGTGTCCCAATCTTGAATCCGGCTAACATGCTGCTACATCTTTGTGTAAATCTCTGTCAACAACTGTCCACGAATGTTGTACATCTCCAAGCCCGAACTTAAAGTGTTGCTGATAAGCCCGATTATGAGTTCAAGGCGGGTTATCGCCAAGAGAGGGAGCAAGAGAGAGAGAGAGAGAGAGCCAGAGAGAGGGAGAGAGAGCCAGAGAGAAGGAGAGAGAATGAGAGAGACAGAGAGTAAGTCAGCGAGAAATGTAGATTATTTTTTTGGTTTAATTTACAACTGACAGCGGAAGTTCTGATGAGGTTTGTCTTGCAGATGGGAATAGAAGAAATAATCCTATATTAAAAACCGACTTGTGCAAAGTTTTATTAGACAAAGCGAAAAATGCTTTTGTTTAGTTTATAACTGATTAACAGAGGAAGTTCTTTTGGGGCTCATCTTACAGAAGTAAAACTTAAATTTTTCTAATTTACAACTGACTCGCAGAGCAAGTTCTTTTGGGGTTCGTCTTGGCAAAAAAAACAGACATGTGCAAAGCTTTATTATACTTGTTGTTTGAAGATAAGTATATATATATATATAAAGATAATGTATGTCGTAATTGTTAATAAAGTGCACACTTGAAGCGAGCGTTGAGCTTGTCGCTGCGGGAGCAGCTGAACGCGTTCACAAAATGCTCCGAATTGGAGAGTGCCGTATTTACGCGTATCTGTTCCGGCAGCTCCTCAAACATCTCCACAGATTCCGGATAATCGGAACAATACAACTGTGCATAGGCCATGTAGAAAAGTTGATTGTGCGTATTATCGAGTAATGGCAACTGTTCTCGCTGATATAGAGTCGAGCTCTCATCGGTGTTCTTCAGCCATTCGACATAGGCACGATATGCAATGTCGAGCGCACCATTATCGGCGACAATGCGGCTATTTAATCCTTTATCGTGCACCGGTTTGCCTTGGAAATCCACAAAAATCGCATACTGCTCCTGGAAGCATTGGGAGCGACGCGAATACGAACCCTCCGAGATGGGATCCCACCAATTGTTGCGATAGCCGTGTCGATCATAGTGTCTGCCCACATCATCGAATCCATGCAGCATTTGGCGTGCGAGCAGAACTCCGAGGGTGCCATACTTGATTGCATTCGGATAGGCGGGATCCCAGAAGAAACGGGCCTGCAGAAATGTAATCGGGATTTGCATCTTGTTGTTGGTCAGCTCATAGTGCGGCACCTTGTACACCTGATCCATTAGTTGGGGTTCCTCGACCAGCTTTGCCAGCTGACGCTGTGTGCGCCACTGCAGCACATTAACCAAATTTGGATAGAATTGATCCGGATGCAAACGCAATCCATGCGTCTGCCGGATTAGCTGTGTCTCGTCATGATTACGGAATTGCAGCTCAATTGCGTCCAGTTTGGCGATTGCTCTTTGTCTCGTCTCCAGTGTCATCCAATGGAGATCGGTGGATGCCTGCAGTTGCTCGCGAAAGACACGCTTAATATCCGACCATGTCGACTGCAAATCGTTGATCATCTGCATATTGTTGTAGTTGCGATGGAACAGACTCTCCAGTTGCTGAGGGAAATGCTCACGTACCATCTGCACACACCAGATGCCCGGCTGGACGCTTTGGGGGACACGTGCCTGATCCAGGGTGTCCAGTGTACGCCAAATCGTATAGTTGGCCAATTGCATTTTGGGCGTTAAACGTATTACGTCCACCAAATTCGATAGATAATCCTCGGGCGTCTCGTACAGATCCACATACATCGTATCGTTGAAGATCATTTGCAGATAGCGACTCACATCCACATAACTGCCATATGCGGCCTTCATCTCGGCCGCCGTACGTTGTCGTGTCGTCTGCTCCAGCGTCAATGCGGCATTGTGTGGCAACCCCTTGGCCAGTTGTTGTTCAAGGTCCAAAACCTGATCGGAGACCTCTTCGTACCAACGTTCCGATTGCTCCGGAAAATAACGCTGCAGTTTCTCGGCAATTGAGCGCTGATATCTCAGGCGTGTCAGGTGGTAACTTGGATCCAAATATTGACGACGATGTCCCAGCGGTAGTTGCGGTGCACCGATCTTCAGACGATGCATATGCTCCTCCTTGTAATCGAGTATCACATCCAAACCAATGAGTATGTCGATGCCCAAACGTCGCTTGAGCGTCGCGATAACCTGCAGCCAATCGTATTCGTAGTGATACCACGAAGGTACCCGTATCTCGGGCCAACCACCCCGAAAATCGGTCACCTGCAACAGCGTTCTCAGCGCCGATTGTGTGTCATTTGCCTGATTGTAGCACGAGGTGAAGAAACTCTTCAATAAACGATCCGCACTGCTATCGCCGCCGGGTCTGGCTGTCTTTAACATATCGGCACTTTTGCGCACGAACAGCTCCTGCAACTCCTCCAGATAGTTGGTCTTTTTATTTTTGATACGTGCCGGATGCAAACGTGGCCAATTGCCACACACATAATTGTAGAAATTATCGCACGGCCTTTGCTCGTCCTCGCTGAGATAGGCCTTAATGTGGGCGGCCTTGGCCAGGCGCAGGATATCCGTTGTATAGTTGA
The DNA here is from genome assembly GCA_035043445.1 of Drosophila silvestris. Lineage (NCBI taxonomy): Eukaryota > Metazoa > Arthropoda > Insecta > Diptera > Drosophilidae > Drosophila > Drosophila silvestris. The sequence continues at coordinate 1,736,471 of JAWNMZ010000148.1, forward strand.
TGGCAAGCGGCTGTGTCGCGCCAAGTGATAAAAGCGCACATCCTGCCAACAACAGGCACATCCACAATTCCATTGCAAATATATATATATATATTTCTAATTTTTTGCTTTTTTTTTTGTCTGCTCTTTAGTGTGATATGTTCCGTTTAGTTGTCGTCGCAAAACTAAACTCAAGTTGAGCATTACGTCGATTTTTGACTTGGGCGGAGGCTTATCGTCAGTCGGGCCAGCCAGCCAGGCATTCGGTTTGCCTCTTGATTAATTAATTAGCTTTATTAATCGTTGTACCAGCAAAATGTTGTACTCTTCTCCATCCGAGTGACCCAATTGCTATTTGCTATTATACTCACATGAACATGCCCAATCTCTCAGCGGATCTCAATGTTTTTGCTCTCGCGCACTTGACCCACAAGGTAGCACGAGTTTTTTATTTTCCATTTTTTTTTTAAATATTCTAATTCTAGTTCTAATTCGCTCTCGGTTCTCATGTGTACCAATGAGCTTGTTTACTACTTTCTCAGTGGCCAAGGTTGGGCATGGTACTAAGAGCATCTTATGCATACATAGATGGATTGTAATTAAAATTAGTAATCTTTTCCTCACTTAAGCCTATTTGAATATGAATAATGAATGAGATTCCCTTTTATTTGCTTCCTCTCTATATCTTTGCAGGCGAAGGCATTCTTCTGCTACACTTTTAAATTACTGGCAACCATTCATTCATTTAAACAGACTATGATCTGTTTGTTTTTGTGCCCAATTTGCCGCGGAAAGTGTTTGTCTAGAAAATTGCGTGACGAGCATTGAGCAAGGGTTAAATTCCCCCTGAAGATTCCCCCGAGAGAGATCCAATCCGTATCCAATACTAAAAGGAAACTTTACAAAACGGTAAGAAACTAAATTTACTATTTTATTGTATTTGTATAAATATGTTGATTGGTCTCGGCCATTTTACACTATGCATCATTCAACGAACTTTACATAGCACTTTGAAATTTGGCAATAGACACTTATTATATGTATATATATATATATATATATATCAGTCAGTTGTCTGCTTCTTTATTATTATTGTTATTATTATTAAACTTGTCGAAATGTTAGCCAACAATTATTTTAAGTGTTTTGCCCTCGAGTCGCGTGTCCAGCTCGAGAGGTTCTATGCTAAAATTGTATGTGACATGATAGCCACTATCATCGGCCGTATAGTAGGCCGTCTCCTTGTAGATACTGTTGCCCGAATTCGGATCATCATTGCCCGATTGCAGGATTACGTGTGAGGTGCGTTTACCCGTAATCACCAATTCGGGTTCGCTTCTTGTATTGTTGTTTGCTGATGATGTTTTGAGCGTTCCGGTTTCATTGCGTTCGCCTGTTGCCTCGCGAATACTTCAATTGACAATAGGTCACTGTTATTATTGTTATTGCAGATCTTGTTACTTACTGGAATTCATAGAGGACCTTGGTGGCGGCATGATTGAGCTCAATACAAGCAATACAAATCACAAGTAGAAAGTACAGCAATTGTACAGATATCTGCTGCATTTCACAATGTAACATTTTACAAATATTCGTACTTATCCGCCACTACTCACTGTCTTCTTCCGGCCACTGATCATTCCAGTTGCAGCTGTCAAGTTGCACTAACTATCTCTGTTATATACAATGCGATATTTACTACAATAATTCTCAGATATTTTTTGCACTCGCATCTAGTTGGACCGGTTGCAATTGAGAAGTTTTGAATCGCAACAATTCTATCCGTTAGTTTGTATTGAATGAATGGCTAGGCAAAAAACCAGTTATATTCACAAATCAGTATTGAGCTGATATTGAGCTCGATTCATAATTGCATTGCATTGACCGGCAGCAATGATTGACAGTAATTGCAAATTTTTATTACAATACATCTGGCCACGTCTACACATATCTCGTGGGGAAAATCACTCATACTTTTCGAACACATTTCACAATTTGAAAACTAAACAGTACAAATAACTATATTAACGCCAATTAGAACTTACAATTGTTCTTAAAAAAAAAATCCCATCGTTTTGTCTGGGAATGCACCTGATTATTTTTGGGTGATTGCTGCTATTCATTTTTAATCGTTTTTTGTTTGTATCACGATTACAGGTATTTAAAATTGATATTAGCCCAGTATTCTAATTAGTTTTAACATCTTGGCACTCAAACTTAGTTTAGATCCAATTGATTGCTGCTTTGATTTAGCCGCATTCACAGTTTGATTATGATTATGTTTAGTTGTTGTGACTTCAGATGAACTCGAACTCGTATCGGGAATTCTTGTTGTTGTGGATTGCTCAACTGAAGTTTCCCTTCGAACTTCCATAGCGGTCAGCGTCGAGTCCCATTGCTTCATATCTTGGGGCTGTTGAATCCCTAGGGATATCCAACTCAACAGAATAGCGATTAGAATCTATGGAGGTAAATATTGTTATTATTTCCTGTTCAACAATTGAGTACAACACCTTTGGATACTTACAGCGTGTTGCATTTTGCTTGGACTACTGTTTAGTTAGCCGACAATGCAGCTAGTTTTATACTAACCGTTTGCTTAATTAATAATTCAATAAATTGCCCACTGCTCTGTAAACTAGATTTATGAATTGACAGCAGGTGTTGGAAAACATCCATCTCATATTGTGTTGGCGTAGCATTGCAATTTTCTATTTTCTATTTGGTGAAGATTTTATTGAATGAGTAAGTAGTTTGGATTGTAAAAATCCGAAACGTGCCATCTAAAATAAAATACAAATCAGCAGTCGAGGGAGCTCAACTACGATATACCCCGATCCCAGTTGTTAAATATAATTATATATAATATAATTCAATTATAAACATGCATATATATGCATACAGCTAATGCTTACTTCTGCTGATAGTAATGCAACCAATATGAGAATATATTTTCGACTATGACTTGGGTGCTTCTTATTCGATTGATGAAACTTTGTCTAGTTGCTCAATGTTTATATTCCATATCAATTTGAATGCTCAGCTTTTAACTTATTGCTATTGGAAATCTATACGTATCGATACTTGCAGTCATCGATCAATTGAAATTAATTGAATTAAAGTCGTTACATCTTATAGTCTCTCAATAGTTAGTATGTGAATGCTCCGTTTTGTATTTGATGCGGTGGTAGTAGAAAAGTATAAGAGATGATATCCTAAAAAATCCCTGAAAATGAAAAATACGCTACAACAAAAAAATCGTATTCTTTGTTTAAATCCGACATGATGTATATTGCAGTTAGATTCAGCTTAAATATAGATACATAAATAACATTCGGATTATCTTATTACTAAAGCAGAAGTATTCAAAACGCAAGTTTAGCGGCGCTTATGTGTGAGTATTCTTAATAGTTTGGCGCTTAATCTTGTTCCGATTTCAAGTGGTCGAGGATCGTTGCCAATTGTTGTGGCTTCAATGCTTGAATTAAGCGGCTTTGATGTTGGTTTTATCTTGGTCGAAATTGTTGTGTGGTTCAACGTTGATGTTAAATTCGTTTTGGTCAAATTTGTTGCAATTGTATTATTTACTATCATAGTTTCATCATGCTTCTCATATTGTAATATCGGTGTAGATTTGTTTATCCAAAGTTTATCGAATGCACTTCCAGTTGTATTTGACTCAACCAATGAGTTACTCATTTGCTCGAGAGGCTGTATCCCTTGGGACGACCAACTCAACAAAAAAGTGAGGAGAATCTGAAGTGGTAGAAAATCTATTAGAACCACCTGCTCAATTGAAATTGAAAACGTATCTCGTTACTTACAACGGGTTGCATTTTGCTTGGCGGTGTACTGAGAGTTTATCTGAGAGCGCAGCTAGTTTTATACTAACCACTTTGCCTAGTTAGCAATGCATAAAATTACCCACGGGAGTGCAAACGAGTGAGTACTCGTTACCAGTTAATTAATTAGGCGTAGTTGTGCTTGGAAAAAGTTCATAGTTGATTTACTTAAGATAAGCACGACACATTTGTAGGGAAGATTTCATTTAATGATTCAATAATACTGCCTTTGAAAATTAACCCAATTAAACCAATGTGGCATTTGATCGAACGTCTATTTGTAATTTATTTATCTTTGCCTTTATTTGCACATCTTTCCAAAAAACAAAAATAAAAATCCCTTTTTAAAAATACTTTTTGAATATTTAACAACAGGCAGGTGAAGAACCTCATATCTTACTTGCTAATGTGATTAATAAAACATATTTAATTAGTTTCTTTTTAGTGATTTATTAAGATTGCTTTCTTGCTCAGCTTGTTTACTTTGCAAAGAACCATTAGATTTAAATGTTAAAGTTTTTGGCACATTCTTATTTTGGTATTACAGCGTTTTGGTTATTTTCATACTTAATGCTAATCTTGAAATTAAATACTAGCTTTAGTTTTGGATCCTTTAAGCATTAGGCGAGAATTTTAAGTAGTTTTCCAGATAGATGATTTACTGTCTCCACTTGGTACTGCTTATTACCAGAAACGGTTTTCTTGTGTTGAGATGCATACAGGTATTGAGTAGTGTTTGCCGTTATCAAAAGATTCTCCAGCTTTGTGTAGAATTCCCAACAGCGATTTAGAGTTGAGTTTGCTTTTTCTTACTTGATGGTAGTCCTAAAGGTTCTCCTTTAGTTTAGTAGTTAAGATCAACAAAAAAAATGCGATTTTACTTATCGCTTTAGGTAGCTTTTAGGATGTTCACTGATAAATCCCACTTGATGTTTTCACTTATAGTTTGCAATTGACTCTAAGCATTATACGAAGCGCAAGCTATGGCTTTTATAGTTTGCCGATGTCTCTGGTGCATTTCACATGGCACACGGCGGCTCGTTGCCATTAATAATTGGAATGGAAATTGGCACTCGTCAGAGAGGCATTGCACTTGCTCGGAATTTTCCCAGCGTACTTCTAGCGGTTAAAAAAAAAAATCACAACCAAACCAATTGACGACAACGGAGTGATACTATTTTAAGCATTAGCTACTTGCTTAGTCATAGAAGATCTAATTTTATCAATTCATTGAAATTTATACAATCGATCGTAAAGATTGAAATGAATTGTTACCAGCTGAACAGCGGTTATTTCATCAATATTTGCATCTGTAGTGGGCAGAGTATCTATTAGTTGTCTTAAATATAGTTTATGTATTACAAGTGAATTTTTGCCCGAGTTCTAGTTAAAAACCTACATCTTTCTATGACGTCTTATGGTATGATACATTAAAGTTCTCCATAATCAATTTGTGAATGTGTGTGTCATCGAAGAATTTACCATCTTAACTACACTTATTTTCAAAATATTTCACATATATTAGTTTTTTTCGTATATTATTATTAAATTTAAAAATTGATAAATTTGCTACAAAAAAAAAAGAAGAAATTAATGTATATTTTCACGAACAGAAAAATGATTGATATAATTACAAAATTTGTTTAAAAAAGTGCTCTTGAAAATATGCGCATTTGAAACACTTTGTTTGAAAATATTTTTGGAGAGGGGATATATACATATATTTGCAGAACAATTTTTTTTTTGTTAACGTATGCCAATTTTAGTTGTAATATACTTTATCAGTTTTATGCTTAGTTTTTAATGTCGTCAAATGATGAAAGCAAAGTAGACATTAAAATATTTTTAATTTTGTTGTCGTTTGTGTTATGCGAAAGAAACTCACGTGTATCCCCTCTTCAAAATTATTTATTTTCAGACAAATATAGAAAAGTGTTTTGCGCATCTTCTAACCAATCTCAGTAGACAAATATCGAGCCAAGGCTCGCAAAAAAAGTAAAGAGCAAAAACAAAACAAAAACAAAAGCAATAATTTCCGATAACGAACCGAACACACATCCACCACAACCAAAAAAAAATATATACATATATATGAATGATATAGAGTAATCGCATAAGTGTGCTGTGCGCCTAACAATCGACTACCTAACCAAAAAGCATCCACAGTGTGGGCTTTTCTGTACCGCTGTGCCGCGGCAGCGCCCGTAGCCGCCAACATGGGCGCGAATGTCTCCCAACTGGAGCGGGAGATCGGCTCGGAAATGTTTCCGCCCAACGAGCATTACTTTGGGCTTGTCAATTTTGGGAATACCTGCTATAGCAACTCGGTGCTGCAGGCCCTCTATTTCTGTAAGCCCTTTCGCGAGAAGGTCCTCGAATACAAGGCGAAAAATAAGCGGCCCAAAGAGACATTGCTTTCGTGCCTGGCGGATCTCTTCTATAGCATTGCCACGCAAAAGAAGAAAGTTGGCTCGATAGCGCCCAAGAAGTTTATAACGCGTTTGCGCAAAGAAAAGGAGGAGTTCGACAACTATATGCAACAGGATGCGCACGAATTTCTCAATTTCCTGATCAATCACATCAACGAGATCATTCTGGCCGAACGCAACAATACGGGTAATACGGGCAAGACGACTAATGGGAATACCGTTGCTGGCGCTCCTGCTGCTGCATCGATTGGTACCAGCACTACCGCAAAGTCATCGACCAACTCCAATACAAACTCGAACTCGTCCAATTCAACAACGACCTCGACTTCGAACTCGACAACAACCAATGGCAATTGCAACAGCAATTCGACGGGTTCGTTGAGTGGTGCTGCCACCACAAGTGTACTGGATGGTGGCCTTACGGCAACCACTACCCCGGTAGTGCAGGCAAATGGCGCCAATACAGAGCCGACGTGGGTGCATGAGATCTTTCAGGGTATACTCACATCGGAGACACGTTGCCTCAACTGTGAGACGGTCAGCAGCAAGGATGAGAACTTTTTCGATCTACAGGTGGACGTCGATCAGAATACATCGATAACGCACTGTTTGCGCTGTTTCAGCAATACCGAGACCCTCTGCTCGGACAACAAGTTCAAGTGCGACAACTGTTGCAGCTACCAGGAGGCACAGAAACGCATGCGTGTCAAGAAGCTACCAATGATACTGGCGCTGCACTTGAAGCGTTTCAAGTATATGGAACAATTCAATCGTCACATCAAGGTCTCGCATCGTGTCGTCTTTCCGCTTGAGTTGCGGCTCTTTAATACCTCGGACGATGCCGTCAATCCGGATCGGCTATATGATCTAACGGCTGTCGTTATTCATTGCGGTTCGGGCCCGAATCGTGGCCATTACATCAGCATTGTGAAGAGTCACGGACTCTGGCTACTGTTCGACGATGACATGGTCGATAAGATTGAGGCCTCAACCATTGAGGATTTCTATGGCCTCACCTCCGATATACACAAATCCTCGGAGACCGGTTACATTCTATTCTATCAATCGCGTGACTGCGCTGCATAAATAAAAACAGGCTTTGGTTTGCCGCAATTTATCATATTTGAAATATTTGGCTTTATTGCATTATAAGTTCTAAGCTGAAAGTTTTTGCTAACTTACACTATTCTCATTATCGATTTAAAACAAATGTTATACATTAAGCCAACATTTTTAAAATTATTATAATAAATCAGATAAATAAAATAGTGTGTGCTCACTGACTCTGGCTACTACAAGTAGAAGATCACTACCTAGAAGTGGGCTGTAAACTATGATAAATAATAGATAGTATATATATAGATACTATATAGACGCTTGCACTAGGTCAGTATTGTATTAAATAAATGGGGGGGCTTGCCAACCGAGTCGAATATCAATGATGATGAAATACATTCTCTTGATTTTTCCCGCCAGCCAGCTTGGCTGTCGTCAATACCGCTAATAGCCAGATAATTTACGTGCTTTGCATTTCAATAGAAATTCTCCCATTTGCGGCGATAATGATAGATAGATGCAGTGTGTTGTTGTTGTCTGTTGTCTACGGCTCGTAGCAGGTGGGCCAATCCATCCGTCCGTTGAACTTGACCAGCTGCTCAAGCCTGCATAAGTCTTTTTCCAAGCTTAGTCACACTTGTGGCACGGCTCACGACTTTGTCACGCGACTTATGCATTTATAAACCGTTTGGCGTTTAACTTAGCGATTTCTAATACCAGCTGATGCAGCCACATCACATGGCCATATTATGCATTATCTTATCAGCAATGAATCATTGCATCAATACACGCTTATGCACAGTGCATAACTTGTCTGTCTCAGTTTACATATTTGAGTAGCTCAATGTCGTAAGTCTAGTGTTAAATAACTATTGGACTTGTAGTTAGGGCCAGTTTACTCAACGAACTTTGTCTTAAGATTCACATAAAATAACTGGCTTCGTGCATATTGAATACGTTTTAGTGAGAAAAAAGCTGATTCAGCTGCAAATGCCAATAAGTTTACTAATATACCCTGATGCCATTAAACATGTGCAAAAAGTGTGACAAACAGAAGAATAATATATATTTAGTTGTTATCGGGATTATCAGTCGAGTCGATATAGATATGGATAGACAGATACCTTGCGCAGATCAGGGCTTTCCAATTGATATTTAAAATCCATTCTCATTATTATCAGCAAAAGGAAGCATTTTCAGTATGCATTTAAGTGTATCAAGTTGTTTAAAGGGCGCAATTTCACAATAAAATTAGAATATATTTAACAACTGGACTCAGGGACACTCTGTTTTGGGAATATACTGCCATTGTCACAAAATCTACAGTTTCCGCTACTGAATATATTTTAGCTAGTTTAACAAAAGTGTCCTGTCAAGAGACCATTGAGTAGTCTCTTGATTCCCATGGCTGATACTCGTCTAAATCGTATCTGATTATAGCTATGTAGATTTGGCTTGTCTTCGACCTGGTGCCACTGCCTAGCCAAGATTGCTGCAATGTCTTGTTTCGCTTTCCAGTTGTGGCCGTATTGTGCGCTTTCCTCTGAATAAGCCTATTGGCTATTTTCCTTGTCTTCGATATGGAGTGGAGTTTTGCAGCTCGTTATGCCAAAAAGAATTCAATTTAACTGAATTGATTATGTTTTCTTTTCGATAAATCTTAATTAGCCATAAATGACAACAATATGCCGCCGCTCTTTTAGTTTTCATTATTAATGTTGATTTTATTGCTGTTTTTAGCGCCTTCGGGTGCCTTTCATCTATTCATCTATTCATTAGAGTTTTAAGTGCCAGTCGTGGTGAAAACTAAGGATGGTGGCCAACAACCGGTTGAAAGTCGATTGAATAACTGGAGTTGTTGTTGCTCTACGTTTTTCACTCTGATATTTGAAAATGTTTCCCATTTTATATACAAATTAGTTTACGACGCACACACAAGTATTTAAAAATGCGTATTGTGTGTGTGTGTGTGTGTGTGTTGCTAAATGACAATCGATGTTGCAGTTGCGCAAATTTGCTGCTGCGTCAAGCTTGTTTGTCGTCATGTCATGTTGCACTGACTGAGTCGTTTAGTTGGCTGGACGTTGCATTGGTCCCCGCAGCGCCGCCGCACTGAATTGATTAGCTGCTTGAATTGTGCATCTTGTATATGGATTGTGTAGACTATTCCGCATTTTATGGGCCCGGTTATTACGCACAGACTTTCACTCAGTTTGACGGCTGAGGAAAAACTTTACGCAATTTTCACTGGATGGCATGGAATGATGGGATTTTTTTTTTTGGTATCTGAAGCATTTGTCGTATTTGACTTGTCAATATGCCACATGCCTACTAGCTGTTGATATATGACACATTTTCGTTGTGTGTGTGTGTGTGTGTGGAAAGTCTGCTGTGGCATGTCAAGGCGAAGTTGCAACATGTGCCACAGTCTGTGCCCCTGACAGATAAATCATCATCTCTGACATGCACATGCACAAATCGGTGGTTAAGTATCAATATGTTGCAATTGAGGCGTGGCAGCTGTGGCCGACAAACTGCCAAGTATTGAATTTGGTTCGTATCGAATTTGTCAAGAATTCGAAACAAACAAATGTGAATTTCAAATCAATCAAACTGCTGAGTTTCTTCAAGCCTCAACTCAATGCTGGAAGAATCGATCATCATGTCTTTAATTAGCTTGTTACCACATGTGGCGCTCGCTGGTGGTGCAAATCGCCCTTCTCACCCTTCTCTTGCCGCACCCCCCTTTTAGTTGGTGTCGTCAGCCACCAGCCGTGAGATTTATCACTCTTGTGCGCTGACATAATTACGATCCGCTACAAAATTAAGTATGTCATTAAATATTTTCGACGTACTTCAAATTTCAAATCTAGAATCGATAGTAATTTGCCTCGATGACTTCCAACTATTTAAACTTGCTGAAAACAAACCGGTTTTTATAGCTGGCGGTTCATTTTGAGTATGATTTTTTTAAATTTTTACATTTTTATATTAAATATTCATCTTAAAATTGTATTTCAAAATGTCAGTCATCAAATTAAGACACTTTATTCAATATTCTAGGGTATTTAGTTTCTTTGCCAAGTTAAATAAGTATTATTTCATGACTTTGATCCCTAAATTACTGTTGGCTGCCAAATTACATCACGATATGATAAAGGTGACTATGTAGTTGAGGTATTCTATAAGAGAGCACTAATTGAAGCAATTACTCGGGTGAGCTACGACTACGAGATACCCTGAACCCTACTGTTAAATATTTTCATGTTTTATTGTCAAAGTTAAAAAGCTTTTTATATTTAGTTACTTCTGCAATTGTAATGTGATCAATATGAGAATATAGTTTCGACTATAATTTGGGTGTTTCTTATCCGATCTTGATGAAATGTGTACAGTTGATAAATAAACAACATTTGAAGATAAATGATAAATAAATTTATGGCTTTTATTGCTATCCGAATTGATATAATGAAATAAACTTGATCTGCTCGAAGTATACCAGAATTTATATTCCAATTTAGAAGCCTAGACTCGGAGATACTCGCTGATAAGCAAAGGGAAAAGGCTATATCGACTCGGCTGTTAATCCTGATCAAGAATATGTATACTTTATGTGGTCATAGATGCTTCCGTCTGCCTGCCAAAATCATTATACCCATTTCATACATTTGTATTGGGCTTAGAGTATAAAAATGTATATATTGATGGAGTCACAATCGTAGCCCTGGCGAGAGAGCAAAGTGCAATATTTAAAGACCCACCGCAAACCAAGTGGGACTCAGAGCGATGCACAGTATTTTTATTTTTTTGTTTTGCTTTCTTTGTTTTTTTTTCTTCCAACAAATAAACAATTTATTTTTGTGCGATACAATTAAAACTCTGGGCAAGTAGGAGGCCAACGAGCCGAGGGTGGTCGAACATAGTTCAAAAGTTCTTCGCTAATTTGCCTCTAGCTGGCTTGTTGTCGCCAATTCAGCAGAGCAGTGGCACGGGCTGGGGAGCAGGAGGCGAAAATGGATTTGCCATAGATGACTTTGAAATGCACGCGATGAGTCATGCCACAGTAAGTGGCAAAAAAAAGAAGCAACAAAATTCGATTATGAGTAAGCCCGGCACCAAGTTGGTAAATTTATATAAATCGGCACGCCATGTTTGACATTTAAACATTTTCGAAATATGTCGAAACAAATTGAGATTGTCATAATATTATAGCCATTATTGCTTTGTTTATTGTTCTACTTGTGTGCCAGCGAAACGATTTCCATTTACTCGTCTTGTGTCTTTTTGTTCGGCACCTAAAAGAATGCTAGAATTATTTGTATTTGCTTTCACTCTCTCAGTTTTTTACTCGCTAGTTTTCTTGATTCTGCAATTATCGTCAATGCGGGCATCTGTTTATTTTCTCTGTAGCTCGTACATAATACACTTTGAGATTTATGAGTATGACCTTACATATCCGCTCTCACATGTTCTAAAAAAAAACAAAAACTAATAATAAAAACAAACATGTACATTGAGAATTTGATGTAATCAAGATTTTGGCTTGGTAAGTTCTGAGCAGTTATGACTATGACTATGACTTATTTTAATTCAATAAAAAAGATTTTTGTACTTGTTCTCTCTCTTTGCTTATGCTATATCAAATATTATTTATCGCCCTGGTTCTTTCTATCAGCTGCTGACTAATGATTATTGGCGAAGAGTGGGTGGATTAAATTGATTATTTCTTGTGTATGTTTATAACCTGAACCCATTAAAAGTGGGTAAAATGGGTAGAATGGTTTTGTGCAAGAGCACGGAACATATATATTCTTGATCAGGGCGAACATTCGAGTTGTCAGAGTCTATAAGAGCTAAAGACTTCATATTTGGTATATAAGTTCTCAAATCATTTTACGGATAGCTATAGATAGATGGATATATTTCGAAATATAAACTGTATAAATTTCATCAAGTTCTGAAACGACACAGTAAAATTAGAATATGTTTAACAGCTGGGTTCCAGGGTATATCGTAGTCGAGTAGTCACTCGACTACAGCATTCTTACTTGTTTGTTTCACATAAGAATTGTTGGAATTGAGGGCTGTGTGGGTAAATTGTGAATTTTTTTTTTCATGTGGTGTGCAGCGATAAATGTCTGTGGGGCATTGAGATAGAGATAGAGATTTGTGTGAGGTACTCAGTATTCGTATATATAAAAATACGCTTACTTGTTTCGCTGGGCTCATAAATGTTCAAATATTATTTCGTTAACGATTTCTGTTGTTAAGAGAGCGAAGTAATGATTATTTTTGAAGGGTGTGCGGGGTGCGCTGCTGTGCTTATTTATGTATTTCCTAATGATAAATAGATATATAGAATGTAATGTGTATTCAAGTATGCCATAATATTGTGCTGCCCTTATTGGATTTCATTTAAATTTATGCGCATTTGTAATAGTTTTATTGGGGAATGTTGCCATCATTAATGAGCACTTGCATCCGCCGCTTGTAGTGCTTTCCCTTCCCCTCCTTGCATCCGTTCCACTTACAACACAGATGTTTTTATTATTGAGTCGAGGCACGCGCACATGCGCACTATCCAATCACGATCCTCACGATGTGGATGTGTGTGTGTGTTGTGTGTTGTCCTTTTTGAGTGTGGCAAAAGAGGGTTCGTTTTTATCTCGGCTGAGCGCTTCATTTGTTTTCATTGCCTCGAGTGGTGCTCCACTTGAGCCGAGCAAATGGTTTATGGTCTGCCCCATTAGCCCAAGGCATAAATCTAAATAACTAAGTTTTATTATATAGATATTTACTTACGTATTTATTTCGAGTGTATTCCCCCAATTTCGACTGTTGCAGATATTTTTATTTCTCACTTGTTCCGCATTTGGTGGGGTTAAATCGTTGCTGCACATTGTATAATCATTGGATCTCTTTCGGCTAACTTCGTGCGCTTCTCATTCGTGCCATTTGCACATGCACATTGACACACACACACACATACAGACATGCCGGGAGAGATGGCCACACAACGACAACATCGTTCGTTGGTCGTTGGTTGTCGCTCCTCGTTCGTCGCTTTGTAGTCATTCGCTAACTTTGCCTGTTCTTGTTGTTGTTGTTGTCGTCGGTCGACGCATCTCGCCGTTCCATTCCATTTCGTTTCGGCTCAGCTCGGCTCGTTCGTATTTGTTTTTCTCTCAGTTAGTCAGTCTCCTTGGGCTTGTGCAACCGTGAAAATGTGCGCCGCGTCTCGTGTCTGTTGTGAAAGCAATTATTTTTCTTTTTTATAATACATATATATTTATATATATTACATATTAGCGTCTATATGTATATCTTTAGATAACATTTCAAAAGATACGCTCTCGCAGATAATAGTTAAACGTAATTGAATGGCGATGCGAGCATCATCATCAGCAGAGAAAAGCGCGTTAAATTCCAAAGTGACGCATTAATACTACTACATACAACACACACACATAACACACATACGTATACATATGTCTCAGATACATTTGTATATAACGGGGTGCATCAGTGAGTGTGTGTGTGTGTTTGATTAACAAAAGGGGCTTTCAACGTTATCTGTTTTTGCTATCGTCGTCGCCGGTTGACAAACTTAAATGATTTCTCGTACGGTATTATTGTGCTACACACATACATAAATACATATATATATATATACTTACACATACATACATACATACATACACACGCACCTAGTGCGTTGGCCATATTAGAAAAAAATAATATAAATCGCCTGAGTTTTCTGCAGCCTGGAAAAATGAGATCATCCATCCAACTAAGAAATGTATGCGCGAAAATGCATTCGAGCTTTTGTTTTTTTTGTTGTTTTTCTTCATTTCTCTTTGTGGCAATTGGATTAGCCTTTATCGATGGGGCATCTAGAACGCAAATGCAAATGCAACTGCAAATGCAAACAGAAAATCGACGCATTGCTTGCTGCTGATTTGTTCCGCATTGCGAATGCTTGATTGCTTAATTGCAATCGGTTAGAAAATAGAATAGAATTTCAAGCAACAACAACAATACCAGATACAAATACAGCTACAGATACACCTATAGATACAGCTACAGATACAGATACTTTGATATGCATTTGTAGCTGGCTGCCTTTAATTCTATGTTTTGCCATTTGGCAATCTAAACTCCTCTAAGCACAAGCAGAGAGGGGATGGTTGGTGTGGCATGAGGGGGGGGGTGTATTGTACATTTTGCTGCAACAATTGCAACAACAGCCACTGGCAACTGCAGCAATGTAGGCCAACAAGTGCGTTGAACTAAAATGCATCAGGCCAGAAACTTATATTCTACTCTCTAAATCGACATGCCCTGAAGCTGGCTGCCAGCTGCCAGCATTTAGTAGCGGCAGCAATAAGTATCTACAACTTTTTGGCCAGCTGGAGAGCAATACAAAAAAACAAAAAATGCCAACACATAAAATGCTTTTCATTCTTATTTTTTGGTCCATATGTGATTGAACCCTACACACACACACACACACACACATGTGTGTGTGCATTAACGTTTTTTTTTTAATTGCCAGCAGCAGCTAAATACCTTGAGGTAGCTGTACTTTTGTCTATTTCCAGAATGGGTGCCAAATGTGGCGGCAGTGGCAACATTGAATGCATGTGGCATGCCCGAGCACTCACTCTGGGCCTGGGCTGTGTGCCTGTTTATGATTATTTCTTCGTTTATCGATTGAGTGCAAGAGATGCTTCGCGTTGTTTTCCTTCCTCTTCTTCTTTTTTTTTCGTTTTTTTTTTTTGAACAGTCAACCAGTCAACTCCCCCTCGTCCCCCCGCCAAGAGTTGTGCCACTTTGTCTGCCACTTGGCAAGCTGCCAGTTGGCTTAACCCCTCACCTACTCACACTTGTTCCTCGAGGCAGCCATTTTGTGCTTGTGTAGTTGCCTCCTTGTTGCAAGCTCTTTTTCTTGCGGTTGCGCTGCTCCTGTTTACACTGACCAAAATCGAGGAGTTCCTATTTGTCCTTAAGTTTTGTCCAATTTTAAGTATAATCAGCCACTTGGTTTTTGCTCAGTGTAGTCACATTGCTTTCCTTGCTGTTTATCGCACTTTCTCTTTTCTGAATCCGAATTGGTCTTTTGCGAATTTGAGCGTGGTGGGTGCACGTCATTTTCGAGTGTCTCGAGCATTTTCCTTTGCGTCTTCGCAATTAACCACACTACCTACACCCCACTACCCCACCCCCAAAAGCAAACTGGGCGTGTCTATTGTGTCCAAGACGCTTTTCCGCTGCAGACAATGCGTTAATGCCTTGGAACTTTTCTTTGAATATTACGCAAATTACACTAAACAACAGATAAATAATACAAATAAGTAAATAATTGATAATAATATAAATAATAATAAAAAAACTTAGCATATATAAATCACTTTAAAAGAGTAATTATTTCAAGAAATCTGGCTTTTGAATATATATGCATATTTTATTGTCATTTCAATATTGAAAACATATTAACAAGTTTCCAGCATCAGGCCAAATATCTAGAAATCATAGCTTAGCTCAAAGACCGACTCAAATAAAAATTATAAAATATTACATAGAAGAAAATATTCATTTTAGGATTTAAATTTCTATTTTTTTTGCATATGAATTGGTTCTCAATTGCTTAAATAATTATTTGTTTAAATATGTTGCATAGTGTAATTTACAGTCAGCCCACTAATTAATGCTTATTCTATGGTAATGCTAGATAAAAGATATTATATATTTTCTAGCTCTTGCTTATGTCACTCATCAAAAATATCAAAAAACACCTGGCCAAGTTTTTGTTTTGTTTGTTGGCACGCCTCGTCGTCGACGACATTGAGTATACAGATTTATTTATTTATATATATTTAGAGAAATGCTTTCCTCTTTGGCTACTCTTTTCGATTGCGCTTGGTTGAATTTGGCTTGACAATTTATTGTTGTGAAATGTTTGCCATTTGGTCGCCTGTCAGCTTTTAAATGCTGTTTAAATTAAGAAGTCGCATGAACTGAAGTTGACTTGTTGTTGGTGGTTGTAAATGCCACAAAACAAGGCGAAAACAAGTGCAGCACACAGTTCCATTCCCATTTCCGTTTCGCAACTGCTTTTGGGGCCAACCACAATTTGTGGTCCGAAATGTATGCAACAAAAGTAGGCTTATTGCACCCATCCCAAAAATGGATATGTTGTCCATGTCTCAGTTCCTACAATTTTGTGTGGCAAATGTTGTAAATTGCTGTAGTTGGGGAAGGGGCGGGGCAACTCTGTGGGGCACCAGCATTATTTATTGCAGCAGTTTATTTTGGGTTGTTTAATTGCTGCGCGAAAATAAATCGAAACAACAAAGTTTCACAAAATATATTTTCCTTTACGAAAAAGAAAAAAAAAAAACTTTAATGCAGCGTTTTTTTTTTCTTTTTTTTTCTTAAGACTGCTGTAGAAAACTCATAAATAACATTTATATGCAGTCAAAGCGAACACAAAATATAAATAAATATTTGTATGTATGTGTGTATTTATAAAACATTGTGACTGTACACAAAAACAACACACACACACACTCACACACTCACACACACACACATGTGTCTTACAGAGAAACTTACGCATAAAGCAAAACAATATTTAAAAATAGAAAATAGTACGGCGAAGAAATCAAAATGAAAAGTGCAGCGTGTAAAGCATAGCAAACTAAAAAGCAAACCAAAGCAAAGCAAAACGATCGACAAAAATGTGGCACCAATCAATGGAGAGTTGAACCCTTAAAAACAAAAAAAAAAAAAAAAATTACGAGATCAAAGCTAAAAATAACAATTGCCAAAGGGCAAACCAAGAACTTGGCAACAAGTGAAAAGATCAAAAATACAGAGCTGTGACTGCGTTGGTCTTAAACACACCAACACACCAACTTAATCACGCACACATCGCACACAACTTACCAAAAATAAAAACAGCGGCAACATTGTGTTGCATCAAAACATTTGTTGCAGCGCGCTTTGTGCCGCATTCAATGTTGTTGCTTTTACTAGCGTTCATCATGCGATTCGTAGACATTTCCAAAGTGCAACGGCGGCAACGTTGCACTGCCTGTGCCCAAGCTGGTGTTGAATGCCCACGCAACAGCAACAACACTGATGCCAACGGCAACACGAACTGCTGCTGGCAACATGTTGCCGCCACAACTGGCAACGGCACCAGCAACAGCAGCAGCAGCAGCACCAGCAGCAGCAGCGGCTGTGACAGCAACAGCTCCTCCAAGGAGAACTACTATGCGCCCCAAAGGAGCAACAACAATACAACAGCAACAACAACAGCAACAGCAACAATGGTTTGACACCACAGCAACTACAACAAATACGCTACTATCAACACATGCAGCAACAACAATTGCAGCTGCTGCAACAGCAACTATTGCAGCGGCGTCGACTGCAGCAGCAGTTGCGAGAACAGGGCGTGTTGCTGCCACAAAAAACAGCAACAGCTGCTACCATTACATGCAATCAACAGTATTTAATGCAGCAGCGCATGCAACAACAACAACAGCAACAACAAAATGTTGCCAACAACAATGAAAATGACTTTTTCAACAACAATAACAACGACAAATACAACTACAACAACAACAACAACAATTTTGTTGGCCTAAACGTTTTGGCTCAAGGTGCGCAGTTTTTCTTAGCTTTTAGTCTTTTAAGTCAACTTTAATTAACTTGATTGGTTTTTGGTTTTGAACTTGGCTTCAGGCTAAACACAAACTTGTTTGCTGTGACAATATTATTTCTTGTACACTTTTAAGCAACTTTGCTCAACCTCGGCTAACAATTGAACGCAATCGTAGTGGAATCTTTAACAAAAAAAAACACACTAAACAATAATAATAATAATAATAATATGCATAAAATGCCGTCAATGGTTGCCTCCAGCACATGTTGGCCGCAGTCAAGTTTTTGTTGCCGAGAGACCTCCTCAAAAATGTTTGTTTACACAACCAGCTAATTATAAATATGTATTTTAACAAATAGACCAGCAGTCTCGAGCATAATGCACACGGCAAACGATTCACCCGATTCACTGCGTCATTTGTCCCTTCTTTACTTGTTCATATCTTGGTAGTAACTGCCACAAAGCATGCAAGCAAAACGCAACCAACAAAAAAAGCTGCCAACACTTTAACCTTTACTATCAATTTCCAGTCGTCGTATTCTGTTTTCTTTGCATGTTGCATGTGCAACGCGACGTTGCCTGTCCTGTCAAAAAAGAAAAGACAAAAAGTAGAAAAAACAATCTTTTAAATACTTGCAGAGCAAAGTAGACTTTGTTATAAATTAAATAAAAACTTAATTATTCCTTTCAAAATGTATAGTAAATTTGAACTGGCAGTCGGCGAACTGACGTCTGCAAACGTCTGCAAAGCGAATGATTTATTCGGCGTGCTTAAATTAACAATTCTTTATTATTATAGACTAAACCCTGTAAAAATACACAAATCTCCGAACTCATAAAGAATATTTATTCTTGAACAGCCAACTCCCTCAGTCTCCGAATGTTTAATATAAGACACATTCTCACATATGAAAATCGACCAAAGTATTGTAGACGATCAGCGCTATTTTATATGTATTATTATGTGTAATCGATGAAATTGTAGAGATTATACAAAGATAAAACTTGTTTCTTGTATGCCATAATTACCCTGATTATTTGGCTAATTCATTTTGAAATCATACTCAAACTAAATTGCGGTACAAGAAAATCTGGTCTAGTACCGTCCGCATGGATATATCTCTAGGTATAACGAGCGAGTGAGAAGTTTTATGGGTTGATAGTCCGTGCCACGGCATGGCACGGCACGCGCGGCGCGGCACCGATGTCAAAGCATCTGAAGATGCCCGACCCTGTTCGGGTCTCTGCGAGTCGTAAAAATTCTCGGAGGCGTATAAAAATAATACCTATAACTTTATTACGGCTGGCTGGCTTTGTTGGTTGCTTGTCAACATAAAAGCTAATTGAAACATATTGAGGCATCGCTTGTGTCACGGAGAATGTCTATCTGTCTGTGGAAACTGTGCGTTTTTCGAACGTGTGGCATGCTAATGCATTTTAGGGGCAGCATTGCATTTAATTGAAATGAGACTAAATTACAGCTGATTATTAGTTATTGACACTCAATCTTAATGTCCATCTCTCTATTTGCAGGACCAAAACTTCGACGTGGCATGACAGACTTCTCAACAAGCAACACCAACAACGCCAACAACAACAATAATATCAGCAACAACATCAACAGCCATCTCGAACAACATACACCATTATTTTTCACATCGCCACAAACGACACCCAAAACGAACCATCATCACGAATCAACATCACAATTTACCAAAACTAAACCCAATTCGCATAACTCCCAAACTCCCCATATCCATCAACAGCAACAGATAAATTCACGCTTAGCAACAACAGCAGCAGCAGCAACAGCAACAGCAGCACATCGGCAATCATTGCCCGTTGTTGGTGGGGGTAAGCAATACAACGGCAACACGGCTGCATATAGCACAAAACCATTGGCCAGCGTAAGCGGCCCAGGTGGATCAGTGCCACAATCGGCGCAACAGCAATACCAATATCGGATACCGTTGAACAGTCCAAACAATTCGCTGTTCACGTTGGGCAAACGCTATCAGCAGCAACAGCAGCATCTGAACGATCGCCTGTTGCAGCAGCAACACTTGCAATATTTGCAAGAGCAACAGTTGTTGCAATCGATCGGCTCGAATGACGATCAGTGCGCCGCCGCCGATGCTGTCGATGAACTGAGCGAGGAGAGCCTCAAACAGAATGTTGCCATTGTCCTGAGCAATTTGGATCGCTATAATAGCGCGTTGCGTAGCATTATCCTTAATGAGCAGGTGAGCAACATTAGTCACGCCAGCAATAGTTTGCTGCTCTGCTCTGACGACGACGACTACGACTACGAAGACGACGACGACGACAACAACAGTTGTTGCGACAATCTCAACGAGGCCGACAATAACAATTTTTTGTTGCAACTGCGGCAGAGCAATAATAAGATGGCTGCCACAAATATGGCAACAGCAGCAACAGCAGCAGCAGTGGCAGTGGCAGCAACACCCGAATCGGACTACAACAGCAATGCAACAACGCCGAGTGCTGCAGCGGCACGCAGCAATGAGCAACAGCAGCAACATGGGGTAGGTGGCATGCTTTCTGGTGGTGGTGGTGGTGTTGGTGGTGGTGGTAATAGTATTGGTGGTGGTGTCAACAATCTCAACTGTTCGCTGGCCTCTTCGCAAGATTTTACTCATGACAATTCCGATTATCAGTGGTTTCTCGACTACGGCTATCGGGATGGCTGCGGTGGCATGCAACGCAGCGTGCTCAGCTCCCTTTCGGCTTCGTACAATGCAATGGGCGATCTGATCTATTATGATGATCTGGCCAAGAATCTGGATGCCAATCTCGCCGAGGTCGATATGGAAAGCTTTCGGGCGGAGGATATTCACTCGCTGCTTTCCCAATTGCCGGCCTACTGTAAAAGTCTTGGTGGCGCCAACAGTCGCTTGCAACAATCGTTGCTGTATCAGCAGCAACAGCAACAGCAGCTGCAGCAGCAACAGCAACAATTGCAGCTGCAAATGCAGCACAGTAACAATATGATAATGTCCAACATGCAACAGCAACTTCAACAACAGCAACAACAACATATGGGACACAACAACATGTCGCAGACATCGACAACATCAACCAATGAGCTGATCGACAACTCTTTCTGCAAATCGGAGTTGCTCTTCTCACCCGTTAAGGAATCGCACATCTCTGTGGATTCACTGGACATGGATGCCTATCCGGATGAGGGCGACATAATACTCACCTGCAACAAGGACAATTATACGATCGCTTTTGAGGGCAGTGTTCTCTACTCGGACGAGAGTTTCTATGGTAAGTGCAATAATGCAATACTCGTACACTCAGCGAAACAATGTTGCAATCGAGAAAAACATCGATACGAAAATGTTTGATCAAAAAAGTATCAGTAAAAATTGAATTTTTAGTAGACTTTATTCACGAATTGTTGGAAATTGAGAATTAATTAAACTTGTCAAAGAAGTAAAAATAAAATGCTATCAATTCTATGCCGATTGTACTTAAATTGAGTACTGCATTATTTCGCTGAGTGTACCCCTTGTTGATGTACATTGTTTAAATTGGAAAATATTCTTGTTGTCCATAGCAGAGCCGTGTGAGATCGCGGTGCGTAATAAACAGAACTGCATCAACTTGCACAGCAATCTGGAGGACATTGTGAAGCGAAACAAGGCCCTGGAGGTATCCATGTCACGCTCGGCCCAATCATTTCAGTTCCTGTGCAAGTCACCCAAGAACCACACGACAAAAGCTCAAAAGCTACAGCGGTAAGCACAAATACCCAAATACACACACACACACAACACACATAACACACACACACACACACATATGCAGTTTGGTTTTTGACTGTCGAGCAGCAGCGCATGGCGGATGTGTGAACAACCCACACTTGCCCCTTTCAGTTGGTCGGTGTGAGGTCATTTCAATTTAGCTCAATTTAGTTTCATTTGGCGTGCCACATACAAAAATTAACGTTTCCAATGTTGAGCGAATGCAAAATGTGGATCTGTTCAGAAATTTCCAGTGCGTTCGCTTGGCCTCAACTTGCCTCAATGCATCCATCCATCTGCCACTCAGCAATATGTTCAACACTAGATTAAGTCGACTCTTTTTTTATGATGCTGGCGGTGGCATCATAAATGCATACAAGCAAGAGTGCTCTTCTCCCAGTCGAGGGCGTAGTTGACTGCGAGAGATAACCTTTTCCCATTTCCAAAGTCATGCGGGGGAAAACTCAACGGAAAAGACACATATGTTGCAAGCTGCGCTTGTGGAAAATGTACTCTCTATGAAAGTAATTTTATGCTAGAAGCATGAATTATTAGAAATATTTCCATATGCCTAACTTGCGTCAGCTACAGCTGGGTCATAAATCTATAACTATTTAAATCTATTCATTGATCCATTCAAATATGATGCCCAAAAGTGTAGCATATCAAATTTTGAGCAGCGCTGAATGTGCCTAAGACAGACGCTCATTTTTGAATGGGTATTTTAAGCAAAACCCAAATTAAAAAAAAGAAAAACCCAAATATTATGCAAAACGCCTTCGGGTAGCTTTCAGGTAGACGGGTTGGATCGGGTCGGCGTCAGGCGTCTGGCGTAATGCGATTTAGATATGTCAAAAACCAATAAATCTGTAGACAATTTTCCGCAAAACAAATGATGACTATAATTGTGTGCTGGGCTTGTAAAGACGCTCGCTGCTGTTTGTATCGCCCTCACGCAGGTATCCTTCGGGCAACAACAACAACAACAACATCAACATCAACAATACGGAGACCATTATCCTGACACGTCATTTGCCGCAGTGCAGCGTCCGCAAGAGCAACAGTCTGCCCAATCTGCAAAGTGAACTGAGCGCAGAGTTGAGCTGTGTTGCAGCAGCACAAGAAACGGCTGGCGTCGAGACGGGCAATCAGAATCAGTCAGGACCATTGAATGTCTCGCAAGCGATCAGTACATCAACGATGGAATCGTGTTCGTCACGCTCGAGAAACCTGCTGCCCATGTGCCAGATGCCCATCTCGATCAGTGTCTCGATCTCGGATCGCTTGCAACAGCAGCAGCAGCAGCAACAGTATCAGCAGACAGATGAGCCGCACAAGGAGTCTTCGTCGACGCCAACACCAACTCCACAACAGCAACAGCAGCAGCAACAGTCGCATCATAATCATCATCATCATAATCATTCACATCGCCATAAGCATCGTTGCGGCTGTGGACTGTCCTCGACGCAGGCTAGCCAAAACTTTTGCTCGGCACAGCACATCTCGGGCTCGGGCTCTGGCTCTGGGTCTGCCTCGTCGGCCAACTCAAATCCGGCGGCTGCGTTCAATCTAGTCAAGCTCTTCATCAAACAAAAGAGCAACAGCAGCGGTGGCAGTGGCAGTGGCAGCGGCAGCAGCTGTGCCCCCGATGAGGCACAAGCCGGTGCGCTCACCTGCATGGATGTCTCATCGGGCTGCTGGCCATCGTCCAGTTGTGGCAGCAGTGGCTCCTTGGAGAAACGTTTGCGCAAGAAGAGCATGAATGACTCTGGCAAAGGATCGGCGGTGAGTCGCCACGATGAGGACGATGAGATCGATGACGACGATGCCGAGGCGGAGACGACGACAACAACAACGACGACACCAAAGCGTACGCTACGCTCCCGTTGCGATGCCGTATTCCATGATGATGCCAATGCCAGTTCGAGTTCGACTGGTTCGTTGACGGCAACGCCAACGGCAACGGCGACCAATTCACCAGCTCATCGTCGTCGCAGTATGCCGTTGCGTAATCCGCAACTATATCAGCTGGCTGCCAACACACACAGCCACAGCCACACACAGACCCAGACCCAGACGCAGACGCAGACACAGAGTCAGCAATCGTCGGATGCGAGCAATTCGGAGCAACTGACTCAGGTGCCAATGGCTGGCAAAGGGCAGCGTCAACAGCGTCCGCTCTCGTATGCCTCCAGCTCGGAGATGATAACGCGCTCGATGCAAACCTCTTGCGGTTCGCTGAGCACCACGCACAGCAGCAGTTTGAGTGAACGATATCGTTGTGTGCCGCCTTCGTTCCTCGCCAATTTGCACAATCTTGGGGAGCAGTGCGAGGCGCCCATCTATGTCATCTATCCAAATTATGCGCTTCCCGATTTGGGTTTTGTGAAGACGAGCGCCGGCAGCGGCAGCAACACCGACATCATCTTCACACCCTTCAACTATAAGATGACGCTGGAGAGTGCCGGCTCCGGGTGCGCCAGCACCCTGAAGAAGCAGCAGCGTGCCACACAGAGCACCAACGAGCATGAGCTGTTCAAGACGCTGGATTTCAAGCATATCGCCGACTGGCAATCGCTGGCAACGCTGCTGCCGGCTGAGTATCGACGTCGCTTGCAACACATTCCGGAGGTGCATCAGATTACGGGTCAGCTGGACGCGGAACTTTCGCAGCGACCACTCTTCTGCATGTCGCCACCGATACGCAGAAATCGAACGCATGTCTGCGACTGTGCCAAGACCTTGCAGCTGCAACAGCAACAGCAACAGCAGCAGCAGCAGCAAACACAACTGGATGAGGCATCCAGTTCGGGCTCCAGTCAACCGCCTAGCTCCGGCTATCGTGGCTCGTCCACGCTGCTAACCGACTCGGAGGCGGATGCCGCCGATCCCCTGAAACAGATGTATGTCTATCAGTATGAACAGCAACGCATGGACTCGGGCGTTGAGACGAGCCCGGCCAGTCGGCCACAGCCCATGCCACGTAGCATTCTGCGCAAGGCGAAGCGCAACTCGATGATCGAGGCCAAGCAGACGCAACAGCTGTCCAAGCTGGAGAAGCGACGCAGTCTGCAGGAGCCGCCATACAATTACGCGTTGGGCTCCACGGATGAGCTGGCCGAGGTCTTTGAGGAGGAGGAGCAGGCAGTGCAGCCAACGCCAACGCCACCACCAGTCAAACAGCGACTGTCACGCAAGGATCTGGATGCACGGGCGCGTGCCGAGAATTTCTTGGCTTCGCTGCCACGTTCGGAGCTCAAGCATTATGCCGAGATTGCCGCAATTCTCGAGTCTTCCGGTGAGCAGGTGCTGTACGATGCCGCCGCCCTCAAGAAGGAAGTGAGCCGAGTGCTCAGCCAGCAGAAGAAGGTCTCCTTCAATGATGCTGCTGCTGCTGCCGCTGCTGCAGCTGCGGCCGCTGTTGTCGCTGAAACGGAGCAGCGAGCGAAGCGTTTCTCAACGCCACCCAATTCACCAAACATTTCATCAATAGCGGCCCTGCAGCGACGCGAAACTCTCGATGTGCAGGAGCAGCGCAAGATTGAGAGTAATCGCTTCAAGCGACTGCAAATCCAGTGGGAGCTAATGAGCAAAGATTCGAGCATGCTCAAGGAGCTGGCCAACGAGCAGGCGACAAAGAGTGGCGGCTCAACGCCCACATCCACAAATTCGGGCACATCCGCCAACTCGGCGCTAAAGTCACGCATACCACGACCAGTCAGTTATCCAGCCGGCAGGTAAGTCCAACATCAACATCAAAATCTAATCCACTCAAAATTTATTTTTGGAATTTTCTTTTGCTAAATTTTCGTTTTCTTTTTTTGGCACAACAATTGTTGTTGTTGTTTATTTTTTCTGTATGATTTTGCATGACTTAATGACAGAAGTCCGAAGCCTAGTCCGAGCACCACAACCAAGACTGTCCCTAAACCATGTAGTAAACCCAGCATGCCTGCTAATCTTTCCTCCCCACAAATCTGCAGAGTCAGCAACAATGGCCACGATGCAGCGAATAGTGGCAAGGGCAGCACTCGATCCCCCAGTCGGATTGTGCAGCCCAAGCGATATAGTTTGGCCGGCACGCCCACATCGACGTCAGCGACGCCGACGGCTGGTCGGGCGCGCACACCGACCAATCGAGCGGGATCAGCAACTGGAACGGCGGCGACGACACCGAATACTCCCAAACGTCACAGTGCCGCCCCATCGTCCAGGTGAGTGGTTGTGATTGATTAATAAAGGATTCTCTTTTGATCTTTAACTTTGGCATTTTGCAGACCGACTTCGCGAGTGCGTTAAGAATTCCCAACTGGCATTAATCAGCGAGCGCATAATGCGGAAAACAAAGCAAACATATTAAACTCCAAACATATTAAACAAAGAACAATGAAACATTGTATAAAATAATGATTAAGGCTTCGCGCGGCTCTTCTGCTTAGATGGCTGACCAAAAGTGATACCGAACACAGTGTGAGACAGATCAGTTGGGAAAATGGAATACAAAAGCAAAACACAATTAAGATGAGGCATACAACAAAGGAGAGAGATTAGAAAAAATAAAAACAGGCCAGTGGTCAGCCGCAAGTGCTAGTATTTTTTGATTCGATTTAAGTTGCGGAGGGTAGCTAAATTTCTTTTTACAAACTTTACAAAAAAACAAAAGAAAAACAAAATCAAACATAAATGCCAATATGCGTTTGCAAATTAAAAAACAAATATTTTGATGTATATATACACGCATACTTAAACGTTATTTCCATTAGCTAATCAAAGATACCGACAAGCTCATATATGGCTAATACAAAAAATTACAAATAAATCAAGCTAAAGAAAACAAAAAAAAACAAAACATTTACGACACACAAATTTATACAAAATATACATATATTATGTACGTAAATACCAATTACACCAAGAATAATACATTTTTGTGAACTACACACATACACGTGTAAAGCTCAAAAATATGGTTGGGTAATGGTTTAGGCCACGATTGCGATTGCGATTGAGATTTTGGTTGATTTTGCTTGATATGATTGATAGAAATTGGAAGAGACAAATTACATAATGCCTTCATTGCTTTACTCGAGAGTGTGACATTTAAAAAGCTTAGCGATTTTCTGTTGTATTTCTGGTTGCAACAATGTTGATGATTTTCAATTTGGGTTTATTGAGTTTATGCTGAATATTTTGGTTTTTTTTTTTTTACCTGCTTTCGCTGCTTAGTGTCTAAGTTCAAAGTGATTTCAAATTGTACTATATATACTATGCTAATATCTATCTCTATTACTCCTAATATGATTTGTACTTTAAATCTACCTATCTATCTGTAAACAAACACTTTTGCTCTTAATTACTGGAAGACATAATTTATAGCTTAAGCTTAAATTTAACCACTTTTGTATCCTTAATTGTATAGACATTTTTATTGTATATCATATTTACAAGCAAAAAACACATTGTATTTGTGGGGAGAACTGTATCACGGTATGGATATGCGGGAGAATACATATATATATATATATATATATATAAATAAATATATATACTAAACACTAAAACAAAAATCAAGCAAGAAAAAAATGTATAAAACACAAAATCAATAAAAATATTAATAAACAAAAAGTATTATCAAAGTCAATATTTAGATTTCAATCAATTCAGGATGGACACAACAAGTTGGTTGTTGCACTGACTAAATTCAGAAGAGACACACATAGGTTGTTGCCCTGGCTAAGTCAGAACAAAATTGCAGCATACTTTTAGGGGAAAACAGGATCTAATTTGGCCAAATCCATACATGGTGCGTTGGTATCGCAACGAACTCCATTTATGGATTATTGGATTATCTAGGGAATCAAAGACTTGTCAAATTTAACTTCAGAGCGAACAAAAATGAGCGGAAATCAGAAAATCCTTTGTTCGGAAACTACGATTTTGATATCCTTTGGTCAGTTGATAGCCCTGATCGAAACATATTGCTTGACATACGACTCTTTATGATCCCGAAAGACATGGCTGAGCCTTTAGCAATTTTCTGTTTTAAAAAATGATTATTTTATCTCAGCTATTTCAATGATTTTCGTCCTTATTGTTTTATTCGAATCGGCAGACCAAGCACTATCTGTGGCCCAAAGGATAGACCAGTTTAGTCCTTGAAATGGACAACTTACATGGGTTTTTTATTTTTCTTATTTTTTCTGTTTTTTTTTGAATTTTTTTTGCTAGGGAGCTCAAACACATGAGTTGAAAGTATGTACGACTGACAGATATGGACCTGGATATATATGGAACTGATAGCAGATTATTATCAATTTATTATTATTAATAATAATATGGTTAATATGTGTAAAGGCCTGTTGAGTATTCAGCGGTTGAAAATATGCACGACTAGCAGATACCACTCACGACTGTAATAACTATATAATATATATAATATAAATATCATAAGTAGCCACTTAAGATCCTCGCTCAATTTTTAATGAAAGATCGTTGGAAAATCTATATAATACAATATATTTGATGACTACACTCTACCATCCACAATATATTGAAAATATTTTTGCATTCTGAATTATTCATTATAGTTGTAAGGCAATACGATTATGTCACAAATAAGTTAAGATCCTCGCTCGTTTATTTAAAGAAAGATCGCTGGGCATTTTGCTCAATTGTTTCCGTTGTTTCGAGAATACGACATCTTAGCAGTTATCGCATTTGTTTGTGTGTGACTGAATCAAGTTAAATGCCGATGAGAATGACATCATCTCTGCCTCAAGCCACATACTATCATAATAGAGCACATATAGATGATTGGCTGGTAGCTAAGCTAATGGGTGTGTTAATGTCTTATCCGATTATATTACGCGCGTCAACAATTTACGTGAACTGCCATCTGCCAAATATTGAGAGTGAGCGCAGTCCAATGCCGATATTGATTTCAATTTAATTTTGTTTCCACAGCCAGCTAGTTGACAAGTATTAATATAAACGTAAGCTGATAAAAATATTTAACAAGTGCACACAGAGTAAAGAGCTCAGAGCAATAAATAGCTTTGCTACAGGCCGTTTGGAACCAGTAGTTACCAGCGAGACATTCAACCAGCCAAATATGAAAGCCGGTAAGCCAGAGTCTGACAGAATGATGTCGAGTGGAGGATACTTACCAACATTACCAAAGATATTTCTATTATTTTATTTGCCCATGTTTAGTTATAATTGTAGTCGTCGGGCTGTTGGCCATCGGCGTCCAGACACGGATCAGTTGGCTCAGGCCAGCCTATACGAAGGACATTGGACCACCTAGTCCAAATAAACGTGATGAGCTTCAGCCACAGACTCCTCCTCCGGTCGGCACCATTCGCACTGCTCCGCCAACTGTAGGCACCTTCCCACTGATCCTCCAACTGTAGGCACCTTACCCACTGATCCTCCAACTGTAGGCACCTTACCCACTGCTCCGCCAACTGTAGGCACCTTACCCACTGATCCGCCAACTGTAGGCACCATTACCCACTGCTCCGCCAACTGTAGGCACCTTACCCACTGATCCTCCAACTGTAGGCACCTTACCCACTGATCCTCCAACTGTAGGCACCTTACCCACTGCTCCGCCAACTGTAGGCACCATTCCCACTGCTCCGCCAACTGTAGGCACCTTACCCACTGATCCTCCAACTGTAGGCACCTTACCCACTGATCCTCCAACTGTAGGCACATTACCCACTGCTCCGCCAACTGTAGGCACCATTCCCACTGCTCCGCCAACTGTAGGCACCTTACCTACTGATCCTCCAACTGTAGGCACCATTCCCACTGCTCCGCCAACTGTAGGCACCTTACCCACTGATCCTCCAACTGTAGGCACCTTACCCACTGATCCTCCAACTGTAGGCACCTTACCCACTGATCCTCCAACTGTAGGCCTTACCCACTGATCCTCCAACTGTAGGCACCTTACCCACTGATCCTCCAACTGTAGGCACCATTACCCACTGCTCCTCCAACTGTAGGCACCTTACCCACTGATCCTCCAACTGTAGGCACCTTTCCCAATGGTTCCGCACAGGCATTATAATAGTAAAGAATATATACATTGAATACATCGATTGCCATGCATACATGTCGGCGAATTTGCTAAAAGAAGACGATCGGCGAAGAGCCAGGGTGCAATGAGGAAGGAAGTCTCAGTACGGCATTTGGTGTAAGAGGTTGAGGGAGATGTTTCTCAAGTGAAGTAAGGACGGGAGAGGTGCAGTTCGGCCCTTGACGGAGTAGGTTGGGTGAGCGGTTTCTCAAAAGAAGAACGACAAAGACGCTGATGTGGAGCACAGTATAATGTTGTTAAACTATTAATTACATTATACTTTCATTCTATTCGTAATATTATTAACTGTTATAAGAAAACCCCCACATACATGTATATGTGATATGTATATATATGATTGGAGTAAAAAAAGCGATAATAAAGAATGAAGCCTGGCAAAAATACCTTATCGAATAGCCTGAACAGAAAATAAAAGCATAGGATTTAAGATCTCGTCTCTGGTTTCTAAACGAAATTGAATGGAATTTTCTTTTTAATTTATTTAAAATTCAACAAAAGAAACAGACACCTGTTTGTCATTAAATATCGATATATATTAGACGAAGATGTTGGATTTTTTTTTAATAACTTTTCGAATAAATAAATAATTGTTTAAAATTACAAAACGTTGCAGAATTTGTAATAGTTATCAGTGCCAACTTCATAAATTAGAATTGGGAGCAAGTCTCTCAAACAAGAAACCCAAGAAAATTTCACTGCGGGGCGAAGGGAAATGCGTCAAAATATTAAAATACGTCTTTTAAAGGAAACTGCAATGAAAATGTTGTATGTTTGTTTGTTTGCAACAGAACTCGCAGGGATCCGGAAAATATGGCCGACGTATGAGAAATTTTCTTTTTGATTGCTTGTGAAAAGTTGTTTGAATGACTTCAATTGATTTTTTTATTGTGTTATTCGAATCGGACCTCTGGAAAAAAATACATTCAATATACTTACAATAATCAATCGATCAGTTAGGTGTTTAATATCGATAACTTAAGTAATATTAACTAAAAAATTAGATAGATCATTTAATTTGAAAACTAAATAAAAAAATAGTTTTAATTAATTCTAATTATTAAAAGTTATTAAGTGCTTAAGCCATGAACAGATCCAATCTCATATTTTAGAAGGAATTAAGAGCTCTAACTATTAATATTAACCAGTTAAGTAAATACCAAATTCTCTAAATAATTAAAATTTATAATATATGGGATTCAATTGAATAAGTTTGAGAATGCTTCAATGTGAAAATTGAACCAATTATTCAAAAAAATGTAATATCTTTGATGAAAATAAAATGAATTTCTAACGATTAGCGGAGAGCAAAATTTAAAAAGAAAATATCAAATTTAAAAATAATGTAAGAAATTTCACATTTCTGTGGAAATGTGCCTACTTATGCACACTTGTGCCTCGGCTAGGTAGTTAATTTTTCAAAATGAATGCCTTTAGAGTTTTACTGCCAACAATTAATACACATTGCCTCCATTGCCCAAGCACATACACACTGGGAATGTGGCATATTTACAATTAGAACGCAAGTAGGCAGGCAGCTTTATTAAACGCGGTTGTAATTACAACAACATGTGTTGTGTTACTTCACGGCCAAGTACATACATACATACATACATACATATGTACATGTGTGTATATATATTGGATTTTATGTGGGTTTGCTGGGCTTGCATACATTTACCTAATTAAATAAAATAATGTTAACGCAAAAGTTGCACAGGGCGCAAGATTTCGCAGGCTGCGGCTGTCGAGCTTACCAGCTTCTTAGCTTTTGCCTTCAAAATTGGAAATTGAAACAGTAGCGCTGGCTTGGCTAGAGAGTATCCTGGCATGGAAGCCAAGGATAACCAAGCACATCTTATTTCTTAATCATACTAAAATCAAGGACAATTGTTCTGTTCCTTAGCTGCAGTTAATTATGAAGTCAATTCATTGATTATATTCTTCGAATCCAGGCAAAGTTTTCTTAAACAATATTATATATGAAAAAATAGTTTTGGTTCTGTTTTGCTTGCCTGCTCTTTTTTAAGCTGGATAGTTTCAAGGTGCAGCTCAGAGAATAAATCGGTTAACGGAATAAACTGAAAACGAATCGGATAATAGGAATATGGTTATTGATGAGCACTCTCCCTATTAAATTATTGAATATACAAAATGTACAGGGTACAACTAGGCATCAATATATTTTGAAATATTTAAAAGTGAGAGAATGTGTGTTGCCAGCAACGTCTGTATGTGTCTGATAATTATCGTTTGCTTGAGCGAATTCTCAGCCCATTGCATTTAACATTCAGTAGGGAAAAACGTAGAGGGAATGGTGGGTAGGGTGGGTGGTGGGTTAGGGGTGTTGGAATGGGAGTTTGGCTAACTGTATTAAGGCTTTTGCCTTCTTGAAAAGTAAATATTTAGCTGCGAAAATTCACATTTGTACTTCTCGTTTTCGTATTCGTATTCGTATTCGAATTCGTTGCCCATTAAGTTTGCTCATTTTTTTGGGCGACGAGTGCCAACATCAATTTGCATATATAAATTTGTTGTTTTATTGTTGCCGCATTTGGCAAATATAATTTAAAATTTTTGTATTTAATTTGCGGCAATATAACTGTAACAGTCACAAATAAATTGCGACCAGCTTAAAAAAAGAATGAAGAAATCCAAGAACAAATAGAATAAAATAACTCGGTCATACACATTTTGCTGTCAAACGAAAAGGAAAAGTGCATAAAGTATGCACATGATGCAGAATGAGGCTCTGCAATATTTGCATTGAAATATTTTTGCAAAAATAATTACATGCATATGGCCCACAAAGAAAGAAAGCAGCCAGCCAGGCAGCCAGCCAGCGCAGGCAGGCAGGCGGCCAGGCAAGAACGGAACAACGCTGTTTATGACTGGTAACAGGAGACAGGAGACCATGGGACATGGGACATGGGACAGGGTGACGACCGAGCTGCACGAGCATTTCTGCGGTTTTTGGCAATGTCAGCACACGACACGGCTCGACAAAAGCCAAATGTGCAAGAAAATTTCTGTTAATGTTGTCCTTGTTGCTGTTGCTGTTGTGGAAAGTGCCATCTGCTGCTTGGCCTACGGACACGCGATGTTGCCGCTAGCAGAAAAATAAAGAACCGAATTGAAAAAAAGAAGAAACAAAACAAAACAAAACAATAAATGCCTCATACTATAATAAAATGCAATTGATATTCAAAAGGGAAAATGCACAAAACAATCGTACACAGGACAACAACAACAACAGCGACAACAACAGCGACAACAACAACAGCAACAACAATTGTATTGCTGATAACACGCTAGAGCGAATTGCCCCGAGGCGAATTCGCCGCAGGGGCCCCAATTTGCTGAAAGTTATACAAGGCGAAGCGCATGCTCTGTGTGTCCTTTGCTCTGCTACCCACTACCCAAGAGGTGTTAAAAGGCGACAGCTGCTGCTACTGCTGCTGCTGTTGCGGCGAATTTCACACGGACGGAATGTTAAGAGCCTGACCTAGTTCAACATGTTTGCAGGTTGGTTTTGACTACGTCGATTCGGCTCCAGCTCCTCATGTTCCTGCTCCTGCTCCTGCTCCCTCCCCTTCCGCCATTTATTTGTGCAACAACTTTGCCTACGCTTCTGTTGCACCTCTGGCAGCTTTTATGGATATTGTTGTTGGCATTGCTGTGCATATTGTTTTCTATTTGTTTCGTCGTCGTTTCGTCGTTTGTCGTGGGTTTACATTTCAATATGCATATATATACCCCTGCCTAGCAGCAGTATTAATACAGTCGAACTTCCCAAGACCAAACCATCATCACTAAGATCCAGTAAGAATGCTGTAGTCCTTAAACATATACTAGTTTTATTGCTAAATTTCCCTTTAAAAAGTCTGGGCCCCCCTCAAATGTATGCATGTGTGGAAATTCTCTCATTTCTTATATCGGGGACAGATATCACAGAGTACAAAACAAAAATAATAATAATAATGAGATTGGATTATAACGTAGATATTTCTTATCCGATCTTGATGAAATTTGTGGAGTTTTATATTATATTTCGACGTACTTAAATTTATAGCTTTTATTGCTAACCTCGGCAGTTATCGATTAAATTGTATCGATAACAATTATTATATTATTATATAGTCTCTGAAATGCGCATATTCATACAGATGGAAAGATTTGCATGGCTATATCGACTCGGCTGTTGATTTTGTTCAAGCATATATCAACGCTATGGGATCGGCGATGCAGCCTTCTATTACGATTACGATTAACGATTGATTTATTTTTTCCCAAATATTATTTATTGTCTGGTAACTGATTTTCTTAAATTAAAATATGTTTGCGCCGACCTCAGGTCCATTGTTTTATTTTATTATTATTTTTGATGCTCTCCAATAAATTTTGAATATTCGGTTTCTGGGCTGTACAAAATTGCGAAATAAAAACTTTTTTAGTTTCTGGCAATAGTTTAGGTAAACTCATTAATTTGATATAAATTCACTATTATACGTAGAATGTAAACAAAGCAAACATTTTCAGTTCAAAATTTGATACAAGTAATAAATGCATGAAATGAGCTAAGGATGTATGGATTTCCAATTATGGTGACAAAATTGTATAGAATTTTGTCTTTTGACAGTGTGTCTTTCTGATAAGCGCACATTGTCATATTTGATGAGGGCTCAAATACTCAACTTTGATTTTACATTAATGGAGACCCAGGTGAATGTTCAGTTGCAGTCCGAAAATGTGGACAATGCCATTGAAGCTGTAGGGTTTATTAAGCTGCATGCTGTTTTCAATTTTGCCAGGACTCGACTCACGTTGAAAGACGTGCACAGACCCACACACACACATGGGCACACTTACACACACACACACAAGGCCACAACAGGGGTGCAACCACAAAATATGCAAGCAATTTTCAATTAAAAATCAATTTTATGCTTCAACTGCAGCTAAGTGCTAAAATAGTTGTTGTCTAAAACTGAGGTGGGCCACGAAAAGCGAACATTTTAAGCCAAGTTAATAGTCAACACAGAGTGGCAGCTTTAAGGGCCTCTTGACTGTGTACAATGTGCTCTCTCTCTCTCTCTCTTTCTCTCACACATTTTATCTTTAATAAACCCTTAAATTGTATTTAAAAATGGAAAATATCTAAAGTTTTTGGGCGAAAAGTTTGAAAGTGTCGAAAGACTTAAGGCAGGAATTTGCATTTTTTTTGTTGCCATACACTTGACAAAAAAACATTAAAAAAATAAAATAAATAAAATATACAAAATTAATATAATGAGTTGGTTTTAAGAGCTAAACTGGCAATAAGTATTAACCATCTTACTCTACATACTCAACATCTGGTGTTAGAAAACTGTTCGAAAACAATTTTTATTTCACTGAACTTAACTGTAGTTAACTTAAATTAATCCACATGTTCAGAGATGTGCCTATCTTTTCTTTATATTCTATATATATTTAAAAATCCATATATCTCTTTCTGTCTGTGAACGTTTTACTTTGTTTACTTATAAGCTACTAACGATTAACAAATTTTGTTGATCAGTTGGGTTTATTCCGCGTTTCCCATTTTATATTTCAATAACCAGACTTATTCTATTATATCCTTTATTTTAATTGCTTATTAGATCCTTTTATTTTTATATAATTAAATTTATATAAACATCATTTGTATTTTTTTAAAAATGTGATCTGCTTTAAGTTCAACTTAAATAAATTAAATAAAATTAGAAAATTATTAAGATTCGCTTAATTTTGACGAGTGTAGAAATGTTGTTGCTTGAGTGGCGTTCCTCTGAAGCAAAAACAGCTGCAGCTGTTGCATTGGCCAAAAAGCGGAAGCCATCTGACCAACGTCTTGACATGTAGCCAAAGTTGAAGCGGAAAACCGAGAAAAGTGCCGCCCTCCAATCTAGGCTGAGTGTGGTATTATTGTGGCAATTAGATGCAGCAATCAAAGTGGGGGCAAGGGACAATAGTGAAAGACAAGCTGACACTTGATGCCACATTGTTATACAACAAGCACTTGGCGAATAAAAGAAACACGCTTAAAGACACTCAACAATGTCCTCCGCCCCCTCCCCTCCCCTCTTTCTGCTTTTCACATTACATGCACTCAACTTCAAGTCGAGTAATTGGCAAATTGATGGGCCAGTTACCACCCCCCCCCCTCCAGCCATGCCACGCCAAATAAAAGGGATGCGAGGAGGGTAGCTTTGAGACCGCGGCGCGTTGCGTTTAGAAATTTTCATAAAACTTTTTATGGTTGGCATTTTGTGGCGCGCTACAATTGTTGCCAATTTCCACCCGAGCAGACGTGTGGCTTAGCCTTACTTGTCTTGTCCTGGCTGCATGTATGTTGTGTGTGTGTGTGTGTGTGTGTGTGTGTGTGTGTATCTGTGTGGTCGTGTGTTGCAAGCGGGAGCAATCGAAAAGTTCTGCCAACCAAAAGTCAGAGAGCCACATATCCAATTACGTTTATAGATATGGCGAACATTGTGCCAAAAAATACGCACAATATAGCCATAACAAATATATGTGGAATCCTTAAATAAAGCTTAACTATTGCACTGGCCAAGCACTGCAACGTTTGAACTTTAACTTTAAATGAGCTCAAATTGTCGTGGAATGTGCTAAAAGTTTTTGCACAAGTGCAGCCAAAGACGCTTTTCCTCAGACCATTGTCAGTTGTAGTGATTACGCTTTGAGCCATTTGTAAAACTATTGATTCAATTGGATATGGATTTGGGGTGAGTTTCAAATTTTGTACCTTAACAGAGCAAACAGCTGTGGCTTTAAATATTTAATGCAGTTAAAATTGTTAACTAGGCCATAGATGGTGTTGTTAAACAACGGGTTACCTTAATAAAAACAGCCAGGAATTAAAAATGACGCTCAGTGGGCCGTGTTAACATCCGCAGCAGTTGCATACATTATAAATCTATTTTGCAGTGCCTGAAAGTTCAGAATATAAGAGCGAGCATTGGCAAATAACAGCAGGAAAGTGGCAGTAGTCCAGCTACTAGATTTTGCTCTAATTGTAAGGTTAGCCCCATTTTTCGAAGTCTCCAAGCTAAGTGCAATGCCATTTTTAAACTGCCTTTTTCATAGTTTATAGTAGCTACACAGAGAGGAATATGTTGTCGAAAAGTTAAGTTTGAGTAACCTCAACTCAAGTATTTGATTTTATACCCAGAACCCAATCAAATTGGGTAGGATGGGTGTAATGGTTTTGCGCAAAAGAATCTACGATTACATAAGGTATATATATATTCTTGACCAGGATCTACAGCCGAGTCGATCTATCCATGTCAGTCGGGTAGCAGAGACTGTAAGATCTAGAGACTTAAAATTTGGAAGATAAGTTCCAAAATACGCTGAGCAGATCGAGTTTCATTTTATCGATAACTGCGTCCGTTTTGCGAATATCATTTAATATACATACTGATTTCCGATAGACGTATATTTGTATTGAATACATTAACAAAAGCAACGCAATTTATTTTCTGCATGTAGACTTTTTACACTAATAGCCAAACAATAAATATATTAAATTGAAACGGCAATGAATTTAAGAGTACAACTTATGCAGAAGTTAGCCTAAAATATGCTTGCTTTCAACAAATATAAATTTTATTTAGTTTTGAACAATAAGTTTGTGGCGTGCTTCAGTCCGAAATAAGCAAAGAAGCAACACGGGGCGTATACTTAATTTTGCGCGTGTTTATTATCTGTCGTGGTCGCGGTTACACAAACAGCATGCTCGTAAATTAAAATGACACGTTTTGCATATTTATATACGTACATGCAAAGGACAACCGCACACACAGGTATACACACACAAAAACACACACACACACACACACACACCTTCACACACGCATTGCAGCTTGGGCAATAAAAATGGTTAATTATTCAATTAAATTACACTCGAAGGCGTTGCAGATGTCGCATTCGGCAAATGGCAAATGGCAAATGGCAGACGACCCATAAAACTGACACGGCGAACTCGCACGGCAAAAGAAGGCAGGACAGGACTTACACGAGAGGACCCGGTCGACAGGACTCTCGTCCGTTGACAATGCAGACACCGAAATCATATAAAATCATGTTTATTTAATTTGCATTATAAAGCGAAAAGCGAGAGTCTGCTCGTTAAATTTCACTTGCCACGTTCGCATTTTAAAAAACAATAAAAAAAAACTTAATGATTGACAAAATATGCCCGAAATAGCCGCACACGATTGCCCGTACAACGTACGGTGTAAGCGTTGGGCGCGCTTGCCTCATAGGAGCACCTCAAAATTACGCCCCTATTCGAGCCAACTACAACTCGGCATCACGCAACCCCCAACGGTGGCTAAGGCTGAAGGGGGTGTGGGGGCAGTAAGCATGTTAATGAGCTCGGGGTCTGATGAAACCTACTGGAAGGAAGGGTTTCGTCGTCCGTTCGTCTGTCCGTCCGTTTGTTCGCTGGGGTGCTGCAGAACTCAACTGAACTCAACTCAACTACTACTCTACGCTTACCGGGTGGAGTACACACTCAGAAAAGAATCCCCTAAACCTAATTTATTTTCAGAAAGTATACTAATAAAATGAATGAAACCAGTTTTTTTGCTTTTCTTAATGTCAGAATAAGTTTCTATAGAAATTTAATTAAATATATATTTAATTTCTACGGTATTTTTCATGTTCAAAATTCCCTTATACACAGAACTCTAAGTCGGACAACAGCTAAGCTGTAAAATGACAGTCGATAGAGCGAATTTAACTATTATAATTATTATAACTGCGATTATTATTTATATTTTCTTAATTACACAAAGGATTTTCCATTTAAAATTTTTATACATTTTTTTCTTTCATTTAGAAACTATTTCCAAGAAACAAGCAATGCTATTTTTAGTTTGAGAGCGATTATCTAAAGTTTGCGGCTATTTTTTTTCTGTGTGCAGTAAATGTAAGGGGAGTTGGGGGAAGCGGTTTATGCGTGACCGTTTCATTCTTACGTTATGCTGTACTTGGTCACTGTTGTTGCTGTGCTTGTTGTGTGATTAATTCGCGCAAAGAGTTGTGCGCTTCCGTTTCCGGTTGTTGTTGCGGTGCTTTTATGCTTCACATTTCACAGGAGGCTGAATCGTGCTGTGCTCGCATATGTATGCGTATGTGTGTGTTGTGTGCGTGAGTGTGTGTGTCAGTGTGTGGGCGTGGCGTAAAATTAATTGTTTTGTACCCAACGAGGCTTAAAAACACATGCTCATGTAAGCCACGTCCGCTTGAAAAGCACGCTGCCTGTTTTGCTTCATGTTTGCCAGTTACGCCCCTTTTCCCTCTCCAACCCCTTACACACACACACACACACACGAACATACACACGCACCTATTACTCGTAATAAGCATTTACACACAGCCACACATTGGTCACCAGGCAACGTTTGACGATTTGCTTTACTCCGGAGCATTTTAGATAAGAGCAGCGCAACGGGTTCCGTTTGTGTGCAATTAATATGAAAATCAGGCACACTTATCTTAATTAGTTAGTCGCTTATGAAAGGCGAACTAAAACTTCTACTTCCACACAGGGCAACCCGGCACTAATACCAAAGCAAGCTAAAAAATAACCCTACACACCGCGATCTGTGTGTCTGTAGGTGTGTGTGTGTGTGTGTGTGTGTGTAGGTGTGTGTGTGCGTGTGTGTTAACTCATACTTGTGCTTATTATGGCACTTCACATA
Source organism: Drosophila silvestris (assembly GCA_035043445.1). Lineage (NCBI taxonomy): Eukaryota > Metazoa > Arthropoda > Insecta > Diptera > Drosophilidae > Drosophila > Drosophila silvestris. The sequence goes on from JAWNMZ010000148.1 coordinate 1,776,075, forward strand.
TAATGTGCATAGTGAATTTAATACTACAAGTGGCGCATTTAGTTCGTTTCCTCCCACAAACTACCCCGCGACCCCCTCTTGGGGCACTCTTAAGCTTCTTGCGCTAATTCGCCCTTAATGCGTATACGTCATGTGGGGCCAAAGGCTTGTATGTAAATAAATATATATAATAGTTTGAAATAGTAGTTCCTGAGCGCTTGTGGCCAGACTGCGGTATTTATTATGCTTTCTTTCTATAACTCGCTGCTCAGACTCTGAAATTGTAAGAGTATATTGGTCAAACATGAAGTGGAATCGGAAGTGCCTGTTTACCGATTGAAATTCAAAATCGGAATCGGAATCATTATAGTCGATTCAGTTACTTTGGTGTCTGTCTGTATATGTGTCTGTGCTCAAGCTGGTGTACGAGAGCTTGTCTTGTCCCAATTTGAAGTCTTGGGCTCTTAAGGAATGTAACTTGTTTTCTGAATTCCCTTAAAACTAAAGGCTTGAAACTTGCAATACATACTCCAATGTGCCCGCTCAAGATAAAGTGTTAAAATTGGGGTACTACTAGCGTCCACTAGAGGGTTATGAAATCCATCATCGCAAATCGATAGAACAGTCACCAAGTTTTGAAGTGTTGTATCATTCTATCTGTTCAAAGTCAATAAGACCATTTATCCCACACAATTTTAAAGCTGGAGTTACCAACTTTGAAAGGTGTATTGCTAGTAACACCTTACAAAAAGTGGCAAGGAACTTATCCCCCAAAAATCTCAAAAGCCTATATCAAACTTGGAATGCAGATTACTATAAACCTCCTCCAAAGTTTTCCCTCTCCCATAAATCTCAAAAGTCTATATTTCCCAAAATTAATGAGCTAAGGTCACCAAAATTTGAAGACGCATTACTAGGAAATGCCTTCACAGAAATATTTATTGGTCAAACCCACCATTTACTTTGCCACCTGCTTATCAGCTGGTATAATATTGGTATCAGAGTATTTCAGAGTCGGTTATGAATGACTGTCAACGTTTTCACTTTGTTATAGTTTTGCTTTTATTTAATATTTGCCCACTCATCTCTTTGTGTTTGTCTGCATTTGTTTCGCACAAATTTACAATTGCTTTTCGGTATTTACGATAAACAAAAACAGCAAAATATGAATGCATAGAAACAAATGCAAATGCCACATCCTATGTTTGACATTTGTATTCAGATCCATTGAAATATGCAGCATTGGACAAAAATATGGTTGACAAAAATATTGCACAGAATATTACACATGTTTGAAAATGGTTCAAAGGCAATAGCAAAAATAGTCAATAAAACATTTTAATTTCCATTTGTATATGTACAATATATATATATATATATATATTTTTTTTTTTATATGGATACGGGAGCTTAGCAATTTCTCATGTGTATTGGAAAACATTCAATTGTCAAGTGGTGAATTTGTGGTTCAAAATCCGGAAATCGACACAAGACACACAAAAAAGCATTTAATAATATGATATACAAGTTTTGTGCTCCAGGCCCTAAAAATGACCTCGATTGCATAAGCTTAGTGCAATTTTGCGTATTGTGTTCATTAAATTGCACAACCACTCGGCCATTCGAAAGAAATCATGTAATTGTAATTGAAATGAAGTAAGCGTAAATTGCGATAAAAAATAAAAATAAAAGTCGCCGGCAAACGTATAAAAAAAAGAAAATCAAAAAAAAAAAAACCAAAAAAAATAATGTTAACGGCCAGCAGAAAGAAAGAAAGAAAAATACTTGGGCAGCGAGGCGAGCGAGGCCACCAAAAAATGTTTGTTTCCTTTCAAATCAGTACACTTCCTTTGGCCAGGGCCGAGATGCCGCTCACCTTCGCCTTCGTCGCTTGAAGTGCAACTGTTGGGTGGGTTGGGCGGCCGGGACGAGGCAATGAAAATGAGTGGAAATCACTTGAAAATACTAACGAGCTGTTACGCTTGGCAAGAAAAATATAATCAGCAGCATCATGTCTGCAGGTGCACTTAAAAGGCGTTCACTTTTTGTTTTTTTTTTCGGTTTTCGACCCGGCTACGAAAACAGATTCAACTTCAGCTCTTAAACACAAACTGAACAATGGCTTAAGCTCACGAAAATCTTTAAACCATTAAAATTAATCTTTTTGGGCATTCGGACATGGACATGGACAAAAAATACAAAAGGTGAAGGCGAGTCCCAAAAACAATGAAAATTAAAATATAAAAAGTTTCAGGTTACATTTTTTTTTTTAACGTTTTAGTAACGTCAAATCTCAGGGAAATCACAGCAGCCAGCTTTTGTCAGTTTGGATCAAGTGCGCTCTACTTGGAGCTGCTCAGCAGCTTGCTGTCTCTTCTCGCCACTTAAGCTTTCGCTGGCTTTCCTCTCTTGCCTCTCTCGCTTTCTCGACTGGCAAAGTTGCTGCACCACTTTTAAGCTAGAGCTGACGGGTTGCCTGAGCAGCCTCCACATGCCGTCTCCATGCCTGATTGCGACTTTGAATGAGTGCAAGTTTGTTTTTCTTATGAAGGCCACGAAACGCGCAGTCGGACAAATCGTGATCATGCAAAAGACATCAACTATCTAAATAGTTGCTCGGTTCATTATGAAGTTTGGCGCGTGCCGGATTTTCAGTTTATTCCTCGTCGTCGTCGTCGTCGTCGTTGGCTTCGTTCATTTGCCGTGGCAAATGGAAAATGACTTTGAACTTAATGTTTTGGCCATTGTGTTTCTATACGCTTCCATGGCGGCATTATAAATTAGTCGCGCAATGTGCAACTCTCAAAAAAGAAAAAAGAAAAACACACAATTGCTTCCATATAGTATAAGCTTATATTTATTTAATGTGGACTACAGTAAAAAGTCAAAATTCAAATTAAAGTTACGAATTAAATTATATTAAAAGACAGAAATTAAAAGATTAATTTGAAATGAAAGCACGAGTAATGTTAAATATTGCAATATTTATTGAATGGATTTGGGTAACCTAAAAATAAGGAAAGTAAGAAACTTTAAGATTATTATGTGTTAATCATATTTCTGTTTCCATCCAAATTTTTTAAGAGTATCTGTTTGGCTAAGACATATTTTAAAAATTGTATTTTTAGTTTAATAATAAGTTGATTGAGCATTTTAGTATACATCATTTTGAAACAATGTTGTTTATTAGTTCAAAGCGTAATTATTCAAAGGGGTTTTCAGACAAAAAGTGGTCATAAAAATCAAGCCAAAGACGGAGGAAGAAGTTTGAATAAATTCGCCCAGCAGAGGATGTTGTTTTCATTGCAAGTTAAGCACAAATTGCGAATTGCATGCATACAATTAAAATTTTAATGCTGCATTTTACTTCCATTTGTGTTTCCATCAGTTTTTTTTACCCTATAACCATGTGTAAAATGGGTATATTCATGTTGGTAGATAACAGAAAGATGTGCTTTGGACGGAATGTATTTTGCTGTTTTGACTTATGACTTGACTTGTGCAGACAGATCAAGGGTGGGAGGAGGGGGAGATGATAGTTTTATTCCAAAATAAGAACTGTGTATAGAGAAAAAGTGGGTAACGTTTATGGTACGTACTTATACATTATAATGCTGCTTACCTTTATTTTGTAGAAAGTTGTCACAATTGGATAGTACTCCAATTATTCCAAATAAATAAATATATAAAAATAAAAATCGCTGTGAAATTTCGAATTTTTTTGTGTTTAAAAATAATTTCTAAATATTTGCATATAAAATTGCTTCAGGTAGAAGGAGTCATTTTCTATTTTTTAGAAATATATTTCTTAATATATGCAAAAATATTAAAAAGATAAACATTGGATTTTAGAAATATACTTTCTGAATCATATGGTAAAAAGTATAGCGAATTTCTAATTGAGTGATCTTAAAAGAAAAATATGTTGCCTTTTGATATTGCCTCTCATCTAAATAATTAATTAATATATGCAATCTGCAAGGGTATTTTATCATTGGTGAACTTAGCTTGTTTTTGGCTTTAGCGGGTTTTCCAATTGCAGTGCTTTGTTTCATTTAGGTTGAGGCGGAACAGGGTTATGATTCAAATTGATCGCGTAACTTAATTCATAAATGCGCAATAAAAAAGGAAATAGAGAGTGGCAGCTCGAGAGAGAGAGGGAGAGAGAGAGAGATTGAGAGAGAGAGAGAGAGAGAGGGAGAGTGAGAGAGAAATGGGTGCAAAATATTAATAGCAGCAGCCGCCAGCTTATGACTCCTAAAATTCAGTCGCAGAAGGAGAGAAAGAAAAAGAAATAAACACAATGTAAGCAAGTCGAGAGGGTCAACCAAATGCAAGACAATCTCTTTGGCTCTTAGGCTCTTTGGCTCTTTGGCACTGACTGCTGCACGACGACAGCTGCACGGCGTCGTCGGCCGCCTTCTATAAGAAAAAAGAAAAAAAAAATAAAAGAAATTGCTGGTGCTGAGTTTGTGGCCGATTGTGTAATAGGAAAATATTTGTTGTTTGTCCTACTGCGATGGGAAAACTGCAGTATATAAACGCGGGCCAAATGCAAACGGCAAACATTTCCATTGCAGCCACACAGCCAGCAACAAGGTCTGTCGCGAGAAACTCACTGGACAGAAAGCCGCCGAATAACCAAGCCAAATGGCCAACTCCAATCTGGTGAGTGGGCGGGCTGAGAAGGATGGCCAGCTAAGTATTGTAGATAATAATTGTTCGCAGTTGGGCGTTTATTAAAAATGCTTTCGCTCAAAGCTCAGAGCGAAGCGCAGCAGACTCGCGCATATTTTGCACATACATTTTTCCAGCACTTTACCTTTTAAAATAATAATTTGCATCGCATTTTTATATACCCACCCGCATAGCAGATGCCGCTCATTGTGGCTGTGGCAATTGTCTGCATTGTCCTGCCGCTGAAAGCTTCATCAATGCCAGGACTAGCGACGAGGACGAGTACGGATGACGGCCTTCAGACATCGTTATATAGCGGCAGCTATGGCCAGTACGATAATCGTTGGCTGCCTTTGGGAGAGCCGAGCACGTCCATGTTGCACAGCCCATTGCAACGCTATGCCTTAAAGCATGATGTGGCATCAGCATCAGCAGCAGAAGGAGGAGCGGCAGCGACAGATGGAGGCGAAGCGCGTCGCAGCTATAGAAGCCATTCCTTTGGTAGCCATGGCCATGGCGGACTGGGAGCGATACTTAATGGGCTCACAAATCTCTCGGGCATGGGACACATTAGCAACGGCTACGCCTCAGTGGCGCCCACGCACACCGAGACACCGTCAAAACAAGAGATACCAATTTATGAGGAGCAGCACGAGGATGCTGACGCAGTCGCAGCGGTGGCGGCAACTGCCAACGATTATGCTGATGCGGAGGCGGGACGTAGCATAGGCTACGGCAGCATCGCTGCCGGAGATGAGCATATTCAGCAACATCAGCAGCAACAGCAAAAACAGCACCAGCCATATTACAATTATCCAGCTGAGGCGGATTACTCGTCCGCCTATCTGCCATCTTTTGGCGGCATCGACCAGTCTCAACATCAACATCAGCATCAGCAGGCGGGCAATCAATATGCCTACGATAAAATCTCTGTGGGAAATTATCTACAATCCGGCTATGAAGCATTGCAGCAGCATCATGCCGATGAGCAACAGCATCAAGAGCAGCAACAGCAACAGCAGGAGCAATTGGAACACGCCTCCTACTTTACACCTTCACACGATGCGGAGGAGCACAGCTCCAATTTTCTAGCTGAATCCAATGGCCACGAGGATTTACACCAGCAATCGCAACAGTCGCACAGTCATCATGTGAATATCATCAACTACGTGCCCGTGAAGCATGTGAAGAAGCAACATGTGCCCGTTGAGAAACCCGTGAAAATACCCATTTCGCATGCAGTCATCATTCCCATTAGGAAACCGGTGCCCATTCACATACCCATCACCAAGCAGGTGCAAGTGCCCGTTGAGAAGGAATTAAAAGTGCCAGTGGAGCGCATTGTGCCCTATCCAGTGGAGAAGCACATTCCGGTGCCGGTGGAGAAACGTGTCCCGTACACGGTGATCAAATATTTGCCCGTAAAGGTGCCCAAGCCATTCCCAGTCAAGGTGCCCGTATTCAAGACTGTCTTGCATAAGGTCAAAAGCTGGTGGTAGACGAGGAAGTGGCAGTGGAAGTGGAAGAGAAAGCAGCTGCACTCCACCTTAACCTTCATTCCATAATCATTAAGTTCATTAAATCACAAATGTCATGTAAAAAAAAAACAGCGATTTGCAAAAAGTTATCATGCAATTTCATTTGCCGAGTTCTTAAATGAATTTTGTTAAGCCAAAAGCTTGTGTTGCGTATTCCAATTTTGTGACTCATTTAACATTACATCAATTTGCATTCGTTTGAATACAGAAATAAGTACTTACATATGAAACACACGAAACCAGCGCATTAACTCATTTGCAGCTATCGTCAGTTGAGGTCGAGGCTGTCTTTTATATTTATGTATATCCTGTATCCTGAAAATTATTCCAATGGGGTATCATAAGGTAGGCTTCAGCATCTTTGTTCAGCATTATAGTCACGGGAAGGAGTCCTGAAACTTGGCATATAGACTCAATCCATTTTTTTTATTTGAGCAGGAGCCATATTTAAATATAAATTTAAAATGTACTTTTTTTTTGCATAGACATATCAAGAATAGAATCGATGGCTACATCAACTTCCAAAAAATTAATAAGGAAAAGCATTTCTCATTAAAAAAAATAACAATTTTTAAGAAAATGTCATCCAAATTTGGTAGAAATATCGACATTGACAGATATAGATAAATATAAATTGATCAGATGCAGATATATCTTTGTGGTGACTATGATTTCCGACTGAAAAGCAACCATTTTTAGGCGTAATCCTTCCAAATTTGGAATTTATAAGCTACATAAAAGGTTTGTGTATTGGATATTAAAATGCTAAGGTTTAATAATAATATAATTTAGAAAAAGTTAAAGTAAGATTTGTGTACATATAAAAAATTACACCAGATGTTTGTCATTTCTGTTCAAGCTTAGAAAAACGGACCGGTAAATTTAGAAAGGAAAAAAACACGGATTTTAAAAAGAAACAATCTTCCATTTTAGAAAAATTCAACGAGATTTTATTTCAAAGACTTGGGTATACAGAGTATCTCGTTAGTCTAGTCGTGACTCTTTACCAGACACACGCTTGCTTGTATTTAGCTGTGATTTTACGCTGCATTTATTATGTACACAGTCGCATTCTTGCCTCCTGCCTCCTGCCTCCTGCCCGAGCCAGTTTATTTTATTTAAGTTTTATTCACTTTAAGCGTACCAAATGAAATTGTGTTAAACGAAATAAAATGTATTTAGGCGGATGTTTCTGTTGTGACTGTTGTTTTGTAAACTGTCAAATGCTATTTTCAGACCATTACATCCTATGTTGAATGTAGAGGCAGGACATCCTTATGTCCGCGGCGCAATTCGAGCAATTTCGACATTGGCTTTTGGAGTGGGACGGGGCTGAACTGAACTGAACCGAGCAGAACTGAGCTGAGTTGAGTTGAGCTGAGCTGTGCTGTACAACCCCAACACGCAAACTCTAATTAAATTAAGAGCACACCTTTTGTTTTCCTCTGCGACGAGTTGGAATGCACAGCTCTCATTCCCTCTGGCTCACCCTCATTCACTTCTATCTATATCATTGCCTTGACCTGCTGTCACCTTGAGTGCTTCTACAAAGCAGTGCTTTGCTTGCCGACAGTTTCCATGAATTTTGTGCCTGCTGGCTGGCATTTGCCTAAAGTTTGCTTTCGCATTTGCTTATATTTAAAAGGCTTATTAACTGTCATTAAATTATTTTAATTTATTCGCATCCGACAGATAGACAAGCAGATGTCCTCGTCCTTGTCGGCTCGTTCGTCATAGGAACAGCACAGGCAAATATCATTCATCATTCTTCGCTGCTCATTGCTCATCTGCCAAGTCGTGACAAAATAAAACTCAATTGCTTGCATGCACTGCTTCTCCTCTTTTGCCGCTATTTTGTACAATTCGCACGCACACTTTGCCTTTGCCATTGCCGTTTGCCATTTGTATGCCTGCGTCCTGTGTCCTTCGTCCTGCGTCCTTTAATCCGCCGACTGTTTTGTCATACTCAGGTCCCGCAGTTGTGCTGGTTGTGGTGCCCCCCGCCCCCCTCTCCTCGTTTTTGCCTTTGCCAGCCGCTTGTCAGTCATGTGGCTGTTTGTGGTTCTTTTTTCGTCTTCGTCTTTGTTACAGCGTACATGTCCTTGGCACTCTCCACTCGCTCCATTTACTGAGTATTTTTGATGTCTAAATTGCATTTTATTATGTCGCCTGCAACAACAAAGCATCGAGCAACGAGCGACGAGCAACCAACAAACAGAAACAGCAGCAAAAACTCCTTTTGCTCGCAACATTTGCTGGCCAGGCAACCGCCCACCCTAATCCCCTCCCTCTTTTCATCATTGACGACTTTGCATGTCGCTGTTGGATGTTGATGTTGCTGCTCTTGTTGTTGCGGTTATAAATTTTATTTATCATTTAACATTTTTTACGCTCTTTATGCCGGGCGGGAAATGCTATTTCGACAACACACTTTAAGTGACTTTTCAAGCACTTTATTTTGCATACAAAGTATTTTCCTCTGTCACACGAGGGTGCCTCTGTGTGTGTGTGTGTGTGTGTGTGTATGGGGTTTATATACTTGATACAAGTGTGGCTTGTTGGGGATTGGGGTTGCTTCCCGGTTTGTTCATCTACTCATCAATGTTTATAAGCTTTATCCAATGAGTGTGTTACGATGGCATCAAAGTAAACTCTTAAAATAGTAGGTATTAAGATTAATATTTTTGGTTTTTTTCGAGAGATGAATTTACTAACGCTTTTGCCATAAAGTCATCAATTGATTTATTATTTATTTAAGAAGAATTTCGGTTTTGCGTAAAACAAACTGTTCAAATATTTCAAATCACGTATTTTTGTTTATTGAAAGCTTCTTTTATTTTTGACTTACAATGCAATAATTCATATTTACCTTGTTATTTATTTGGGATAAAACACCATTACATTTTGAGCGTCAAAGAAAATCTTGATTTTGGTGAAAATAGATTTAATTTTTGGAGAGCAGTGATTGTTTTTATGAGTTGCATGTAAATTTCTTGGCGAGCAAATAAAAATATAGGAATGCAGATAAGTTAATGTTCAAATAAACTAAATGAATTAAAATGAAAAACTGACAAAGCACAAACTAAATTTAATGCTCTAAACATAATTGCAAGTAGATGCAGCTGCCAACAAAGTAGTTTATTTTAATAATGACTACTCGTTTATGCCTTTGTATGGGTGTGGTGTGTGTCTGCCCCATTTTGTAGCCGCTAGTTTGTATTTTTATTAAAAAACTTTTGCTCAATGAAAGTTAAACGCCTGCTCTCCAAATTGTAGTCACAGTATATTGCCAAAAAAAAAGAATAAATAAAAAAATAATAAAGTTTGCCCCAGCGTGTTATTTATATGTATAAATATTTTTTGCACAAGTTTTCCCAAAAATATAATATATCGCATAACCACATATAGCACTCTAATAAGTGTAGAGTGCACATGTGCCTGTTTCCTTCAAAACTGCATTTTAAACTTGAATTCAGTTTATTTAATTCACGTTTTATTGAGTGCGAAACATATGAACATATTTCATCATCAGTTGGGACTCCTCTCAAGCTACTTATGTGTGCGAATACTTTTATCCCCTGTCGCTACGCTGGCGGCTCTAACACATACTTCTTGACGTCCACACAATTCAGTGGCTTTCCTCGGTTTTTTTTATTTTATTTTTTTTTTTAATATTCGCTGCAGCTGCCTTAGATTTTGGCCATGTGGTGGGATTTTGAAGGGTTTTGCCCATCCAAACTCCGTCACAGAGCGCGGCACGTGCTAAACCAACCAACCAACCGACTTTGCAAAAGGCGCCGACAGTCTCCAGGACACGGATGGGACATGCTTATTTAAGTATATATGTGTATGTGGAGGGGACTCTGTATCTGCTGTTAGATAAAATGATTTACGTATTGCCCGTATACCGTACCTGCGCCTAGCTGCATCGCCCCCCCCCACTCCTTTGGCATATAAATGGCTTAAATAAGTTGCCAATTACCAGATGGCTGCCAGCGTACAATTTCATATGTGGCTGTGGCAACCGAAATGCGCATACAAATGGCCTTAACTAGACTTTGTTTTCGCAAATGGCACACTGAGAAAAATTCGAAGATCTAGATAAAATATATATAACATTTGCTGTACAAAATGGCTGTCTACTCCCCCCGTATGTACTGTAACGAAAGGCTGGAAATACTTGACTATTTCTCTCTGTGCATAGTATACCAGGAATAGCATGTGTTATTGGAATTATGGTGCCGTTATTGAAGTTTTTAGGACTTTTGACAGTTTGAAATTGTGTACGAGCTCACTTCATTTTAATGACTATTCCAACAAGTTGATGTACCGGAAAAAGTAGGTTTTCCATCAAGTAATTTAATACGGAAATACTTTGAGCCACCGATTATTTGTCTGTTTTTGATTTCTTTGGGAGAAAGAGGGCAAAGTTTGTTGAAAAATATATACACAATTATTTATATGCATACACATTTTAATTGGTGCTATTTCTGGCAATCGACAAGTCTCAGTGTGTAGTTCATATATATTGTGTTATATACGGCTCTTAGTTGGCCATTGTTATCTTGCAACTTGTGTAGGAGTCTCTCGGCAGCTTAGCCCCGTTGAGGCGTGGCAAATTGCTAACTAATTTATTGCAAGAGGATACGTGAATATGAGCTGAAGTTATACGTACCCAAAGATATTGCTTGTACCTAGCCGGGCAATAAATAATATTCTGTCAGCGTATTCATGGAACTGCAGAGAAGTTGTTTCATGTTTGGTACACTCAACTTGTTCATTGAATTTATCGTATTCATATCGTATGAATGTATGTACGTATGTATGTATGTTTGTTCAAAGTTATTGGCTGCTGAATCTGTTTCTGCCATTTTTGCTAATTATGCGTTTGGTAACACGAGTTATGGCCACAGTTTGAAATGTGGGTCAGTCCTGTTTGCTCTTACATTTTTATGAACTGACGACTGATTTTAAAACAACAGTTGACGTACTTTTCTTTCCTGTGTGTATGTGTGTGAGGCGTATGCAGGTAATTAGAGTTATGTGCCTGCAACATTTTTCATTTGGAATTGCTGCATGAAATCGGAGCGCTTGTCACACATTCTTTCCATTAAGGGACATACCTGATGACAGGCTGGGGTAGACAACAGCTAGTAAATTCAAGATAATGTCCCCTTAACCATTAAAAGAGAATCTCTAAAACTTTGCAACTGTTCGATGTATAAACTTTAATGCAACCCATGGCAAAAGGTGTATATGCAAAATGAAAGCAACTCGTTGCACCTGTATTTTCTGAACTCTTTAATTGCGATTATTCACCTGAGGAGCTTACAAAAACTACTCCAAGTTTGCATAGCAACTGAAAGGCTTGGTTCAGTCACTTGACAAAAAGCGTTTTATGCCTTTTTGGGGCTGCCTATATACATATGACCGAGCATTAAACTTGCAAACATTTTTAGTGCTGTGCACTGAAGATTATTAAAGTAGTGTGTAAATAGTTTATGGTAATCACAAAATATAACAGTAGCTGCACTTTACTTTTACGATGCTTACACACGCACATACATATATACACACACCTATATATATATATATATATATATAAGCATATCTGTATATATATGCATGTGCACAGGTCTATGCTAAGAAGCATCACATAAATTTCCGAACAAGAAATATCACTCATACGCCGGTTTGCCATCAGGAAAAGAGAACACTTTTCATAGCTATAAACTGCGAAAAAGTTCTGCCTGACTGTAAGCCAAATACACTGTTTTTCATGCTTACACTCAGCGAAAAAGGTTATTGGTAAAATATTGAGTTCGATATATATAAAGGTTTCTAAGTTTGTTCGATAGTAGTATATATATACGATTCAATGGCAAAAAATGCATAAGATTTATCTGACAAACGAAAAAAAACTGCCTTAAAAGCCATGTAACTACTTAGTTAGTTAATTACCAATATTTAAGCTGCACAAGACTAATCCTGACAAAAAATATGGCGTTTTCGATAGCGTAAACTTTCGTTGAGTTAAACTATCGAACATTTTAGATATTAGATTGCTGGCTTTTGGCCATCTTTTTTTCTGGGTGTATCTGAAGTTACCTCTTAGTCACGCTGAATTTTTGGACAGCATGAAACCAATTAAAGCTGATATAAAACAACCCAGAAAGTGTGTTAACACTAAGTAAAGCAGCGCTGGATGAACATCAAAAATTACATCCACCTGAGTCCAAGTTTTATGTCGCACATAAATTTGAAAACCAAAAATGGTTGCTGGCCAGGCCAACTCTAAAAGGGGTTCGCGTGCCCCACGAAATGGTTGAAAACTTTTTGGAGCTGCGGTCCAGCAAGGGGGGTGTGGGGCTGCAATTGTGTTTTGTTTGTGTGTGTGTGTGTGTGTATGTGTGTGTGTAGGTGTAACTTGGCTGTCATTTTTCACAAAACGGTTCCTTTTGTCGCCCGATTGCCTTGCGTTGTGCACCCACCACTTAACCCTTTCAACTTGTTGTTGTTTGTTGCGCAGAAATTATGAAAAGTTTTTTGAGGTAGAAGTGCTGATTAATTTTTAATGTTTATGTTTAGGATACCCAAGCAGGCAGCAGACGCTTCCTTAACTTGGCCAACAAAACAAAAAGTGCGCCATCATTTGCCAAATTATAAAGTCATTTTCATGCTCGAACAAGCGCCTCCACATTCACACTTGTCACTGCTGGGATCTGTGCTCTTTGAAATTAGGCATCTTACCTTATCAAGTGACTTTGCTGTGTGTATTTTACCCCCTCTCCGCTAACTCAACCACACTTGACTCATGTGCCGTACACTGGATAAATTAATTGCACGCAATCACGGAGAGCCACAGAAGGTCAAGCGTGCAGCAGGGTATACGCCTACATATGCATCCCTAATATTGAATATACGTAACACCAATCGACAGGTAGAACAAGCCATACAGCTCATATCAACTGTTTAACCAGCGTTATCAGCAGTCTCGTGGTTGCCAATTTGACCGCGTGCATGTTCATTGCGATTTGCGGCTTTCGCATTTGCCCCAGTCGCAGTTCTGCCAGTTAAAAGTTGGGGGGTTTCGAACAGCCTCTGGCCAGGCTGTGGGCCAGACAGTTGTTAAACTAGCCACAGAATTCTTAACGAAGTGGTTTTTGCGGGTGCTGCAATTATGAATTTATGTTCACTGTCCTCTATCACATAGTAAAATATTTATTCTGAGCATACACATTCATATATGTAGCTGCATGCACTGAAAAAAAAATATATATATATATATTGATTTTTAGCATATTGCATTTTGATTTTATTTTTAATTTTAAAAATATAAGTGTTAGTTTTAAAAATTAATATTATTACATTATTTTATGCTTTGGTAGATGGGGATGACTAGTTATTCAATTATTTCAGACAGCAGTCTTATGAATTTAGAGTATTTAACAACGATAATATTAAGAGCTAAATGATAATCTAAATTGTGAGCATTTCTTTACTTTCACTGAGTCAATAATTAAATTGTGATACAAATATTTCAGCGTTTTACTTTGCACTGGAGGTCTAATAATATGTCGTTTTTATCAAATGTTTTAGAAAAAATGTTGTTTATTGCATGATGAGCTCTTTTATGATTAAAATGTCTAAATAAATAAATAAATAATATTAAACACAAACAATTTTTGTTTTCTCTTAGTGTATGCAGAAATTAAAGCAAAAACACACAATAGTTCATTTGCCAGATAGACTGATCATTTGGTCCAATGAATTCTAATTTCGCGTTACCGCAATATTGTAGCAAATGTTTGCTGGAGGTGAGGTAAGCCTTTGATTAGATCAGACACTCGTTCCATTGTGGTCGCATCGGTTGTCCATTTATCATTTATTGATGCGATTTGTTTTGCTTATTTTGTTTTGCGTCTGGCCAACAATGCACGAGTCAAATAAATAATGCAAGGACGCCAAAAATGCTGCCCCAAAAATTCTAAAGGCCAACAACAACAGCAAGAAGAACAAAATGCACTGGCATAGGACATCCGAGTCAATTAGCGTTAATTTCATTAGTCGGCAATAACTTGCAGCAATTCCATCAGCAACATTCAGCTGCCAGCTACCAACTCGCTGAGCTGACTCAAGACTTACTTTTTACTTTTCAGCTAATTTTGCTTCTGTGAAGTTGAGCGTCGCGTTTATTTTGTGTAGCATTGTTGTTCTTATGACTTGTTGTAGGAGTCGTTGTTGTTCTGGCTGTTGTTGTTGTTCCTGTTGGAGTTACATTTGGCAATTAGCAGTTACATTGGCTTGCACTTCCACCCCTTGTCCTCGCCCTGCCGTACTTCAATACATATTTATTAGCCGCATTTGTTGGATCTTAGCTCAATTAAAAAGTTTTACTTGGCTACTTTTCTTCATTTGGAGGTTGTCCTGTGACTCTACCGACTTAAATGACTTCGTTTCGGCTATGCTCGCCTCAGCTGTGCTGGGGTGAAAGTTTCTCAGTTGCATTGTAGTTTTAACTCCCCTTTTTTTTTTTGGCACTAATTGCAATTATTTCGCTTTTGATGCCGACGGGTTTGAAACGAGTTGAGTAAGAAGTATTCCAAATGTTGACTCATGACCACTTAGCAATTTTAAGTTCACAATTTTAAAGTGTTTAAATTAATAATGTGATTGCAATGGAATTTTTGCGATAATCTCCTCAAAGCCGAAAATTTATCACAGATTAGCCAAGTTCTAAAAATACCCGACCATCACAATAACGAAAATTTGGGTAAATATTTATTTATTAAAAACACACGTGCGAAAAAAAGACTCCAAAATATACATTATGAGTATATGTTACAAATAATAATCATTAAATTAATTAAATTACGGAATATTACAAATTCTTTGGGCGGAATCGAAATAGGTAAGTTTCATGACTGATCTCAGATCGGAGTGTGTCATATTTGTATGCCGATCGCATTTGCAGTTGAAATACTTGCATGATGTACACAATTTACCATTTATATAAATTCACCAAATTTGCTGAAGGTATATTGTAAAATAAAATGTTTTTAAATATAATTGATCTTCGTTGGTTTGCAAGCTTGTCTATCCCAGCAAATGATTGCCAGAATTGCCAATTCCCAGCGTGGACATTCCGTAGTGTGGGTGCTGCTTGTGAACCACTGTGCGTACAATGGGCACTTTGACCGGATAGGGATAGTAGAAGGGCTGAGCTACTGCTTTCTCTACCCGGTACGGCACTCGTCGCTCAACCACAAATGGTATCGGTTGCTCCACAGCAAAGGTCTTCACTTTTTCGATTGGTATTTTTACCTCTTGCAGCTGGGGCACTGGCACCATCCTTGGCACGGGTATCTTGATGGCAATTGGCTTGGGAATTGCTGTGATTACGGGTCGAGGAACTCGCAGCTCAATCGTCTGCTTGAAGGGCACAAGTTGTTTTTGATAATGCGTTATCGGCACATGCTTGGTGATCTCAATGTGCTTCGACAGTGGTAGTCCGGCAATCGCCTTGCTGCTCGCCGGTGTGTGATGCACTCGGGTTGTAATTGGTGGCAGATAATTGTGCAGGGTGGTCGCTGGTAAATTGGCAATGTGACTTTGTGACTGGGAGTAGAGCAATTGCTGATCCTCTGCTTGTGGCGTGTATAATTGTTGGTGTTGGGACTGCTGGGACATTTCTTGTCGCTTCACAGGAGAGATAAATTCGGGTCGCTGCTCTCTAAAAACTTGGGCACTGTCATCGTTCACTTGTCGTGGCTGCAACGACATCCTCTCCTGCTCCTCCCCGGCCAATCGGGCTGCATGCAGATAATTGGAATATTGCTCAATACGATAATCGCGCAAAGGCAGGGGCTGTTTCGGTGGCGCCCGTGGCTGATATGAATAGCTTGGGTGGTAGACATCAGTCGGATGTTGTTCGTGCTGTTGTTGCTGCTGTTGCTGCTGTTGCTGCTGCTGCTGTTCAGTCTCTTCATTGACATCGAGTTCATAATTTGCTGTATTAATGACAAAATCGATTTTGCCCTCCGACTGCAATCTGTTGTAGTTGTTGTGTAGTTCCCCTGTGGCTGTCGTTGGCACAAAGCCGTTGGCCTTGCTACCAAGAGCACCATTGATGGCTTTTGGCGGATAATTTGCATATGGTGCCGCTGCCAAGTCACCCACGAGGCCGTCAACGCCTCCGCCCCCGCCTCCACTATAATCATCGAGCAACAACGCCTGGCCGTCGGCAGGGCCACCATAATAATGTCGTGTACTCGCATATCCTGCTAATCCGGCAAACGGCTCCCTGTTTGGGTCATGGTAATTGCTTCTGGCATGTGGCTGATGGGACGAGTGGTGTGAGGCCAACTCCTCCAGTTGTGGCAACCGTGCCATTATCGCTGCCGTCGGCCTCATTGTTATGGATAACAATAACAACAACAGCAACAACAATTGCGACAATAAACTGGGCCTCAGTAATTCATTGATCATTAATGGAATTTTCGTCTGTTGGTAATTTCGCTGGCCATCGCGGCTAGCCGGTCTCATGTTGAGAGAGTACTTGAGAGTACCTGTTCCACTGCTTAACCCGCTAATCCTTTGACTGGCTCTCTTCCTTCGTTCCTTCGTTCCTTCACTCTGCACACTGGGCACCCACGCACTGCTCTGTTAGCTTTCAAGTGTGTTGTTGCCTAGATGCTTTGGTGTATTTATAGCTCTCGCCACTGAGATGACATATGGAATATCTGAAATTCGATATATGTGCATTTGCCAGCTTCAAGTTCATTGCCTTGCTTTGGTTTTGTGTTAGTAGCAGCATTCACTTTCACCTTTACTTTAAGTGGCACTCAGAAAAAAGGAAGACATTTTTGCATTGAATAGAAATTAGTATTTTTATTATAATTATTAATTTTATTGTTGTTGTATTATTATTGGGTGGATTCATGCACCTGTTAGATATGTTTTCCCCCTCAAAAACAATTCTTGCACTAATGTGAAAATCCATTTTCCTGCGAATTTTAATAGTTATTTGCAAAGCATAAGTATTCGATTTTAAAATTAAGAATGATTTTTATTATTCAATAGATAAATATTCAAAAAATATAGATATAATTGTTGTTAAGGTTGTAGCGAATCTATTCTTTGAATTGATAACAGCGCTTTTCTCTGAGTGCACGTCCGTGTCCTCTGTCCAGTATCATTTGGCGTCTCAGATCAATCGACCCGAAGATAAGGTAACCTTATCTGCATCACATTTCACACCCACACATACACACACACACACACACACACACACACACACACACACACACACACACACACACACACACACACAGTTACTCACTTGTGGTCGGATGGCATAACTAACTTGAGATTCGCATTTGCGGTTTGCATCCATTGTCTTGTCTTTGGCCATGTCTTTGGCCGTGTCATATGATACAAATTTCCGTCATTAAGGCGACGCACTTTCAATTTTAAATTTCAATGTTGTGCTCCCGATTGACAGTTGTTGCCGTGACTCTTTCAAATTTCTTGCATCACTTGTAGATGACACGTCCAACACGTTCAACAAAGTGTTCGCGTTGGCGTAAATCAAAAATAATTTCTCTCAATATTTTCGATGGAAATTCTTTCGCTGTTCCTTGAAGTTGAGGGCATTAGGAGTGGTGGCTGCTACCTGTAACTCATTCATCATTCTTGGTTGCATTTAGCTTGAAAAGTTCGCTGGCACCTCGATCCCTCAACTGTACCGGCGACTCTCGCCCCACTTCACTCCACACCATACCACTCCACTCCACTCTCCCCCATCCCTCCTTCTCTGTGTCGACCACTTACCGTACTCCTTCTGCTGGCATAAAGTATTTGCACAATTGCTGCTCGAGTTGCGCCCGAAATGACAGCGCAAAGTGTACGTAAAGTGTATTTTCCCATTGAACGAGGTTAAGCTTCGTTAAATTTTGCGCAGCATAGCGCCGTCTATCAAAGTCCATCGCCCACTCCATCGATACCCTGTATTCAGCATATCAGTCTGCCTGTCTGCACAATATTCCCGCTGTCAACAATATTATTTTAAAGATACATTTACCATTATCCCCCGGCATGGTGTTCATGGTTTGTTTATCACATTTTTGAGAACGGTTCAATTTTGAATATTTTTTAAAGAGCATAAGTCACGCATTGTTTTTAACAACATTTATTAGTATACTTTTTGAACATTCATAATTAAACATAATTCACCAATTAATTAACCACATTAATATTGCATGAATAAGCACAAAACTTTTAACAAAATACAACTTATGATAAGTGTATAATGTTTTTGTCTTTATAACAATAATAATAGAAGTAAGTTGAAATAACTAAAATTAGAAATAAAATCTTTCCTCAAGTAATAAATTTCTGGATTTATACAAAATTTGACCAAGTCATTATTTTGAATATAGCATATACTTTATATTTATTAGTGCTTATCTGTAGAGTAAAGTTAATTGGCTTGTGTGGCGGGATGTGTATAATTATCTTCTTTTTTTCCGAGTGTACGTTGCGCATAGAGCATGTACATTGAGCTTGGTAATGAGTATCGTCCAGTTGAGCGTTTTTACCATCAGCTGTGTTTATTTGATGCTTCTAATTGCTTTAAATGCTTTTAAGTTTCGTGAAGCATATTTTAGCAAGGATTCGTGGAAAAATGGCAGTAAGTAGTCGGCGGGCAGTATGGACTGCTTGTCTTTGGAAAATCAACGAAACGTGGCGAAAGTAAAACATAACGCTCATAATCACACCCTATACATTATTTAAAAAAAAAATGCAAATTTGTTTTTTTCGACCAGTACAATATTCATCATAACATTAACTGGCGACTTTTTCGTTTCCTTTTGCGATGGCACTGAAAAGTTCATTAAGTTGCGTTAAAATGTGAAAACGTTAAAATGAGGAAAATGTCAAGAAAATGGAAAAACCAGAAACGCCATAGTTTGTTTTTTTTTGTGTGTGTGTGTGTGTTTTTTTTTTTTTTGATTTGACTGGCCCAGCTTCGACCCCCGTCCAGTGGAGTGATTGTCGGCTGGGATTGCATGCGAATTTAATCAAGTCATGCAATAAAATTTACGGTTTGCCGACCACCGTTTGCCGTCTTGTTCCAAGACTGCGCTACAGTTCTTGGGCCAGTTGAGTTCTGGTCATCAAATTATTTGCCAAACTGCTGCCAGGTAGGGGATGTCTACACTCGCAAGGCTCGTATTTTTACAGCCACTAATATTTGATTTTATTCGCGAGTATTTACGTCCTTCTGTCTGGCTTGCAACAATTTGAGGCCCTTGGCCAAAGTTTTAGGTATGTTTTCTTCTTCTTTTCCTACTTCTACTTCTGTTTTTTGTTTGTGTTTGTGTGTGTGTGTTTTTTTTTTGTTTTTTGATTTAAGGAAGTTTTTAAGATTCTTGGCAGTCTGACCAAACGATTGAATTCAGGTCTTTTCTCCATTCTTTTGATTTCTTTAGAGTTTAGTTTTTTGGTTAGTTTTTGTTAGATTGCGAATGCATAAAGCCATTGTACAGCACTAATGTGCTCAGAAATTAGCATGAGGCTTTGTTCGTGGCCACCTTGGTCAGGACGTGAACGAATGCTTTATACTGTGGCTTCCCTCGGGTTTTCAAATTCGCAATCAAAATTCCACGACGCGGCGCTTAATTGTTTTTCCACATTTTTTTTTTCCATGGCCAGCAGTCAGCTAGCTGTGGGTCGAATCCATAGTTGCCACGTTTTGCTTATCTTGGCTGGGCAAAGCTCAGTTTTTTTCAAGCTTTTTAGCTTTTAGCTTCTTGTTTTTTTGTTTTTTTTTGTATGCACGCCTCATAGAAATGCAAATTTCAATTACGCGTATAGCTGAAGAAATTGAAATGCTTTTTGAAATATTTTCATTCCGTCGCTCATAAGAAATGCAGCCGGCCTGAGCTCAACTTTGCTCACTCCAAATTCAACTTCAAATTTAACTTCAAATTCAACTTCAAATTCAACTTCGAATTCAACTTGGCTCCCAGTTGGCTTGTCAGCAATCGCGCGCATTTCATTTGCATTCCGAATGCGTGAAAACTTTCACAGAGCTCCACGAAATTTATTTTTGGCGAATTTTGTAACATGTGTCCAGTTGGAGCAAGTCGAAAACTTTTCACTTGAAACTTGGCTGCTTGACAAAATCACTTTGGTCTCTTCGGTTAATGAAAATTTCATTCCGCAATATACCGGCAAAGTTTCGCTTCGTTCATTGTATGTCAGTTTGGTTTACTGTTTTCTGTTTTCTGTGCGGCTCATCGGTCGCATTGGGCCATTTTGTGGTTGATGCTGATGCTGACTACGAATTACTTCATTTAATTGCCGTTGAAATATTTAATATTAATTGATGTGCTTTAATTGCTTCTGCGGTGCGGGTGGCGAGTAGCTTGCGATTTTTGTTGTCGCCCAACTCATTAAAAACACATCAACTGGGCAATCTGGTTAGTGGCCAGCTCGTCAGCTCGTCACCCGCTTTCGTGCCCTGATAGTCATATTATTAATCTTAATAACCACCACATATTGCCAGCAGGAATTCCACTAAACAATGCTAAAGTTGGCAAAGACAAAAGGACGCAACTTTTAGCTCAACTTTAACGAGCAACGAGCTTATACACAATTTATTGTATTGCTTTGTGTTCATCTATCTGTCTTCTCATGTTTGGAATAGTTGTTGCCTGCTTTTGATGACTTATTTTGAGAAATTCTTTTTTAGCTTAAATGGAATTTGCCTAACATTTTTGGAGTAAAATAATAATCATCCACTTCTAGTATATCACTAGATTCAATAGTTTGCCCACTTCCAGGAGGGAAAGGGAAATTACAAATTGTAATAATTAGTAATCAGTATTAATTTTTAATTATTAGACATAATACGCTATGCAAATGTTATTTTGCTATTTTTTTTATTAATCGATAAGGTTGTGCAAATTTAAAATTAAAATTTTGTATTTAATTATCAGTTTTTAATTTGGAACGTACAAATTGAAATTTACCAACTATTTTAGATGTGTATTCTAAAAATGAAATGAGATAATGAATTTTTACTTATGGAAAAAAAACCACAAATTAGAATTATTTGCACGAAGGCAATAATTCATTTTTTGATGAACACATTTTTTTTTTTTTATTGATATTGGTTGCACGAATATTGTGCGGTTTGTTAGTTTTATGGACCTTGATGTGGCATGTTGCACTCTATTTAACCCAGAAAGGACTGTAAAAAAAAAACGTTTTAGTCACAATCCATTCTCATTCAACTGGCAATTTGCATTGACGTAAGGCATTTCTATTCGCTCGTCCAATTTGTGCATAGTCCTTCTACTCAGCATGCCTGCTGCCAACAGGGAGATAGAAATGGAGAGAATGAGAGAGAGAGAGAGAGAGAGAGCTCAACTGACGAGGACTTTCACAACGGGCTGACATATCGGACATGAGAGAGACTGACTGACTGGCTGACTGACTGACTGACTAACTGTAATAGTAACTGTAACTGTAACTGTAACTGCAACTGTAACTGTAACTGTAACTGTGACTATGTATCGCTTTCAGATGCATTGCCAACTGTCAAGGTTTTGATAGACTGCATTTCATTAAACTAATACAGTTACATATTGAGCTGTGAGCTGTGAGTTAAAAGCTTCACATAAATTCCATTCACATTCACATTCGCATTCACATCAGCATCAAGATGCAGATGCTGCTTGACTAGCTTGTCATTTCTTCCTTTTCCCAGCATAGTGTATTTATCAGTTGACATTAAATATGTGCGGATAACCGGAAAAGTGTGGCATGCAGCGCAATATAATCGCTGTTGAATCGAAAAGTTTCGGTGTTTGCTAACATTTATATAGCTTTTTGTGTGCGCCGCACTCACACACACGCACACACAGACACACACACACACACATACACACTTTCAAATTTCACACCACATACCGCACACACACACACACACACAAGCACAAACACATACACATATTTACAACCGCACGTTGGCCGCAATTCGTTTTTCGCTCTAAAATTGTGCATATTATTGAGTTGTGTTGATGGTTATTTAATAAAGTGCGATTCCATTTTTAAAACTTAGTCCGGCCAGAGATTTATTGGAGACACGACCACTATGCACACATGCAAATAGCGCTAACAGGCAAATTGGTAGCTGAGTGATTGCTGTAGTATATTAAGTATACGCCACATAATCTCTGTTTGCTTGCTTTACGCTTGAAATGCATTTCGTTGAAAATGCATTCAATTTGCCATTTTTTCACATATCCTCCATTTATTGCCAATGATAATGTTTTCAAATGTTTTATGGCCATTTTAAATTGGTTATGATTTGGGTCGACATTAATCTGTTTAATATTATGCTCGTTTTTTTAGCAGTTCTGCGGGCATAATTTAATTATACTTAATCAATTTGCTGCTGTTTTCGCTTGTGGCAATTAGGATTCTCTTTCTTTTTACATTAGCTGTGCTGCTATTAAGTTCACAGCGACAAGTCACAACTTGTTGGGCCAATTAATTTTATGGCAGCCGTTGAAAAAGGTGCGTTAATTGCAGAGCATGTCCTTTAATTAGCGTATACGCTAAGTTGCTTCCTTGGCTCCTTGCTGGCTCCTTTTGTCGCTATAGTTCACTATAGTTGCTGCATGTGCAATGCCCAATTATGAGCAATTAAAGTCTTGAGCAAAGAACCAGGAAAACATTTAGCTAACGTTTTCATTGTGCAATAATTTTAATTGAAAAAATACGCCTGCCGTGCAAAGTGACGTTAAAATGAATGTTTTATAATTCGGCAACCGTAGCGGCATATAAAATTGGACTTGTGATTAGCAATCAGCGATTTCCTCTGAATCAACGATTTCCTCCCACACGAACAACTTTAGCTGTATTTTCATCATTTTTTGCAATCACTTTCAAGAGGAGGAAAACTCGTTCAGCTAGTGGAACACGGGACACAGTGAGAATTTGATTCGATTGGCTTAAATGTTTTTGCCTTCTTGTCTGGTAATATTAATTATGCTGTAAGTGGTCCCATTTTTGCACCGTATGCAGCCAATTTAAAATCACTTAGTAAGCTCTAAATGCCTTAAGTTTGATATCGTTTGGTTTCTGATTGTGTAATTGGCGCAAAAGTGAAAAACAATGCACGCTGCACACACAAGCACAAACAAGCGGATTTTCATGAATTATCCTTGACACGTATACGCCTTGTGGCAGAGCAAGCGTTGCCGTTACCACTAACTGCTGAGGTGTAAGCATTTGCCGCTCGAATGAAGTGCGCAATGAGGCGACACCGACGAGTGCATAAAGCATAAAGCATAAAGCTCACACAGACGCCACACGTGGCACGCGGGTTAACCCCAAAACAAATATTGAATGAGAAGTCAGCAGAGGCAGCAGAGACTGCAGCCAAACTGGCAGCCTTAGCCCCTACCAGATAATAGACGCAACAATATTGTGGCAATAATATCTATGAAGACAAGCAGATATGTTGTGTTTCCTTATTTGTCAGCCAGGCTGTGCATTTTCATTATGTACAGGTGCAAGCAGTAAGTTGATGTTGTTTGTAGTTTAGTTCAGTCAGATTGTCAAGAGCCACAACAAAGGAAACTCTCAACTAAGCTGAGGAATAGTTCCTATGCAACGCGTTAAACAAGGCGTCCGTTCTCGAGTACGCGTATTTT